>CM053787.1:840645457-841322957 GCA_028749045.1 Cupressus sempervirens | reverse complement strand
TTCCTTGCAACACCTAGAAATTAAACTTCAAATCTTAAGTTCTTGGCAATAAAAAAAAATGAGGATCTTTATTTTTACTTGTTGGTAGGCTTAGTATTGTATCAGTTTTTGAATCATTATAATTAACTAGTTATTAAAACATTTCTTTCCAACCAACCGCTACAAATTACTTTCCAATCAAGATTTGTGAGGGATCATCGAACGACAAACATTGAAACCCTAGTGAACGAAACCTGAAATCATGCTCAAAAGACTAGGAAATCTAATGGGGATCTAAACTACTAGCAACTATGATTAAAGTTAAAGAACAGGCACCCGGGCCTACCCTAGCCGAGTCTTAGTCATAGCTAGCTCTGTGAGTAATGAAGATGAAGAAAAAGGTGTGTAAAAAAAGATTATTGGAGGATGAGCTTGTTGTCCAGAAAATGACAATTGATGAAGATCAAATCCTTCCTAGTGTAGTGGCTTTGTAAAATGACACCAATGCCTTGGAGACCTCAAATGGGCCCTAGAAAACAAACCCCACTTTTCCTAATAGTCAACAAGAAACACCCAAATAGATTGTGATAGTAAACACAAATTTCAATATGCCCAATAGTCAGCAAAAAAATTTCAAATAGATAATAGTGGTAAATGGTCTACCCTCTCAACCTTCCATCTTGCCTGAAGGTAAGACCATTTGCTTTCAATTCCTTGATAATATTATTGATGTAGTTGTTGATTTCAAGGCTAGATCAATTCTTCCTTTTTTCCTTAAAGGAATTCCAATTGAACAAGACCTCTTCAAATGGGCCTATACAAATTGGGAACAAAAGGGATTGGTAATAAAATATTTTAGAGGGCTAGGGAGGGGTTACATAGTTTGTATGATTGTGAATCTTGAGCGTGCTAAAGCAACCATCCATTATGGTTCTTAGTTTATCTGTGGTCATACATGCTATAACTAGGCTTGGGAATTATACTTTCACCCTGAAGAAATGTAACCTTATCTTTCATCCTTATCAATGTCTTTCAAAAATGGATGAAAGATAAGGCAGGTCAACTAGGATGGGTAATGTGGTGCAAACCAATATTGATAAATGGGCCAATCTAAAAGTGCATCCTCGAGTCTGTCTAGAAATAGACTTAACTCAGCCGCTCCCAAAATCCATCAGACTCTTGGAACTTAGTTTTAAACTCACACAATGACTTGTATATCTCAATAAGCCAAAAGCATGTTTCTACCATAGAAAGGAAGGCCACCTCATTCATGATTTTCCCCACAATGAACATTGTCAACTTTAAGGCTTTATTGCTAGCCCCTCTAATATCTTTATAATCCCCCAACCCCTTCATGAACACTCCCATCCACTATCCTTTCCAAAACCTGATGCCCCTCCCTCATCCTCCCCTCATATGGATAATGCTTCTTTCAAGGAAGCCTTGTAGTTTAAAAATAGGTTCCAAAAAAATAAAGCAATCTACTTTATGCTACTCATCCTCAATCCTCCCCTCTCACAACTCCTTTACTTGACAACGCCACAACCCTCTCTTCTCAACCTAATAGCCCCTTTAGACCACTTTATTGAAACCCCTTGAGAATGCATTCTCGGTCATCTTTAGAGAAAGGTCTCCAATCAATGACCCTCTTGATCCCCAAGATCTCCTAGCAGAATTAGTTTCATACTCTCCTTATGGATGAGGAAATTCTTGATTCTCAATGAATTGTCACATCCAGTCATGGAATGTGAGGGGTTTGACCATCTCCTCTTGTAAGTTTTAGGTTAGACAGTCTATTCAAAATAAGCAAATTGATGTCCTAAAGCTTCAAGAAGTTAAAGTAAATCAAACTCATCTAGATGTAACCCTTGCTACTATGTGGAAAGAGGCTAATTTTTTTCCATACTAATCATTATGAAGGAAGTGGAGGAATTGTTTTGGGCCTTGTCCCTTGGCTTGCCAAGTCAGTTGCTACTTTTGGGATAGGTCCTAATCACTATTGTGTATGGGTGATGTAGGAGAATCTTGCATCACAAAAAAAAATGGGGCGTAATTCAAAAAAAAATAGTGGAGGAGAGAGAAAGTGATGAAAATTAGAGAAAAAAGTAATTAAAAAAATAAAAAAGGGAAAAAGACATTTCATTTACCAAGGAACATAGGTGACATTTTAGAAATTAGTGGAAAGTTCCTTATTTGATGTATTTAATGTTTGCTACCAAGCCGACTTGTGGTTTGAAGGCATATTTAATGAGAGTTTTTATTTAATGTACATTATGTTAGGCCAACTTGTGGCTTGGTTTAATATAAGTAGAGGATCTTGTGGAGTCTTTAGTCATTATTTAGTTCATCATGGAGTAGCTGAGAGGAGCAAAGTTTGTGAGTAAAGCTATTAGCTACGGCTTGGGAAACAAGAAGGTTGCTTGGTGGCTTGCAAGCACAAGTTTAGATTCTTCTTGGGGTTTCTACCAGATTATAAATCTGGGCTAGCTAGGAGATTGGATCTTGTGAGGTCTTGCAAAATTACTATTGTAATAGCTTATGTATTTGGTTTGCAACCCAGAAGGCCTTACAACTAGGCATGTTGGATGTAAATCCTATGATTATATTATGATAATTGACATTATTTAGGATTTAAATCTCTATGTTATTGTTATTCTTCCACTGTGTGGTTATTTGTTGGGGGCTAGGACATCTTGTTTGGGGATCTGCCTTGTATTGCATCACTGGGCTACTACACATTTCCAAGTTTCTTTTCTTGATTTATGTTCTATTTATGCTCCTAATCATTCTTCCCAAATAGCTACTATATGGGAATGACTTTTCTCCAACTTACTTGCAACTAATTGGGTTCTTAGGGGTGATTCAATATGGTGGAACATCATGCTGATCATAGTTGGGCCAACCAATCCCAACTTTCTCAACATGAACTTGAGGCTTGGACCCTTGCTTGCAATCCCCAAGGTGTGTATTATCCTATTATGGGCAAAATGAACTCACAGAGACCTCATTGGTTTACTGGATTTGGTAGAAACTCTTTTAGACCACTTGCCCATTTTTATTACCCTATCATTGTCCAAAGGTTCAGCTTTGCCCAATGATCTCCCTTATAAATTGAATGTCTTTCATCTCCAAAATCAAGATTGTATTGATGACCTCTTAGCCATTTGGGATGTTGAACCTAAGCCACATGATGATACATGGATAAGTTGATGCAGTCTCTTCCTTTGAGACTATGGTAGGAGAGCTACAACCAAATGCAAAAGAATTGAGAAATCCCTTAAAGGGTAGCTCATTCATTGTAGAAAAAACTTGCACAACAATCCTTATAACATCTCCTTTCAACAATCTATTTCTCATATTGAAAATTAACTATATCGAATGGAGGCTTACAAGGGTAGAGGAGCTTAGTTAAGAGCCTGTTTACAATGGTTGAAAAAAGGAGATACAAGTACCAAGTTTTTTTTCAATTTCTTAGACACAAGCTCAAAAAAAAAAAATATTACAATCATTAACTCTACCAATGGTATACCATAGACCAACTAAGATGTTAAAATGAAAATATTTTATAAACATTACAAAAAATTATTTATTGACAGGTCAATTAGTGACCCCTTACTTCCTATCTTGGAAGACAACATAGATGGTAATATTACCCTAAAAAATCAAGAGGACTACATCATGTTTCTAGATCATTACCTTTCAATTGAAGAGTTAAAGGAGGCCGTGTTTGACTTGGTTCTAGAAAAGAGCCTAGGGATAGATGGATTGATTGTCAAATTTTATCGTGCTTTTTGGCATTGAAACTAGGTCTCTAGGTGCTAACATCAATCAAAGACTCATTAAACTTATTCCCAAAGGAAAACAAGAAGACATTATGAATGGTTGGTGCCCCATAGCCTTATAAATACTTCCTAAAATATTATTTCCAAGGCCTTAACCAAAAGAATAAGGACCATGTATCTTAGGAGATAGTTCAGCCTGAGCAAACTAGTTTTCTTGGGGGCTGATTCATTTTAGACAATTTGGTGTTTGCTTGGGAATCTATAGAATGGTCTCAACCAATAACACAAGATGCTTTGGTCCTGAAATTATATTTTGACAAAGCATATAACCATATAAGATGACCATTCATCCTTAAAATGCTCCAATGGCTAGGTTTTTGCCACAATTTTCATGCTTATGTTTGAATGTTATTTATGGATCCTAATGCAACACTGACAATTAATAAATTCCTCTCCCCCTTATTCCCTCTCCAAAAATCCATTAGAGAAGGATGCCCTCTTGCTCCATTTCTCTATGTCATCACAGGTGATGCCCTTGGATACCTCTTGCATCATGCTCAATCAAACCATACGCGTTATTTCTTTTCTAGATAATTCAACTGCTCTTAACTCCCACTTTACTGATGATAGCATGCTCTTCATTCAAAATATTGTTGATGATGTTAACAATTTGCTAGATACCCTTGAACTATTGTGCATTATTTTGAGCTCCAAACTTGCATACATAAAACTAAATTTTGGATGACATGCTCTACTTCTCTTCCCCCTTGGATTCCTAAAGAGTGGAAGGAAATTAAGCATGATATCATCACTAGATACCTCAACATTCCATTTGGAATAGGACTTACAATGAAAGAAATGTGGAGGTGGTTCCTTAATAAGTTTAAAGAAAAAGATTTAATTATGGAGAAATCATTTCTTGTCTATGGCTAGGTGTATTTAGGTTGCCAATAAAGTTCATTTGGATAGCCAATTCTATGTCTCTTCTTATTAGCTTCCATCTAAAGATTGTTACAACCAATTAACACAAATCATACAAAAAAAAATTCGGTCCAAATGGGGAAATAAAAAAAGTTATGCTAGCTACTTCTTGGTATTACTACATTCTACCAAAGGATAAGGGAAGATTGGGCATCATAGACCCCTACACACAAGGGGTCTGCTTCTTAGCAAAATGGATCAGCAAAGCTATTGAAGGAATATTGCCTTGGAAAATTTTGGCTCGACATCGCATCGAAACAACTACTGTAGGTAAATAATGGGGAACTATTTTGTGGTGTGATAAGCTCCTTCTAGCCCCCTACTTCAAGAATCATGGGTCATGCCCTTTTATCACATATGGAAAGCTTGGCAACTTGTCCCCAACAGGCTATCTTAGTTTGATCAAACATTCAACCATGGAGCCAACTTTGCATCATCTTCAATTTGGTTTAATTATTTGATCCAAAAGGATAATATGCCACTTTCTTTGATTCCTATATTCAAATCAAAACGACTCCACAAGAAAGGAATTCAGAGATTCAAAAATCTTTGGGATCCTTCAAGTTTCACATGGAAGTCATGAGGAAAACTCAAAGCATGCTTCAACTTAAACAATAGTTTTAAACCAACTATAACGGAAATTCAACAAATTGTGCCTCCTAGCCTTCTTATCATCATCTCTACTAATTGTCATGCATGCTTCCTTAGGGATTGGAGATGGCTTAATGGTTATAGTCTTAGATCCTTTCCTATCAAGGTCCTTTATAGAATCTTTTGCTTAACATGGTCATCTCTAATCACCTTAACTTCCTATGGAAATGCAAATTTAAATGTTCTACTTGGAATAAACTCAACCTTCAAATTTGGAGGTGAAAATTTGATGCCCAATCCCAACTAATTGTCTAGAAACTTTTACATGCTAAACTACGTATGGGTTCTCGTCTTAAATTCCTCATCTCACCTCCTTCTTGTCCCTTTTGTGACAAATATGAAACCTTTAAGCATTGCTTTTGGACTTGCCAACATGTTTGAGTTTTATGAGCTCAACTTTTTTGCTTCCTTACCCTCTCTTTTCTATTTTCCTTGGGCATGGAAAGGTAACCTTCTAGGATATTCTTCAGTTCACAATGCTATCTTTGATTCTTGTCATCTCATCATCATCAAATGCATTTGGAAGTTTTGATGTTTGGCTACCTTGTCACATTCCTTTCTTCCTTGTGAGCTTGAATTACATACCCTTTGTTCTTGCCTTCTAACCCAAGTGACCTCTTTAGCATCCTCTCTCAATGATTGGAATATCACTAATGATGGTATCATAGTACAGGTTGAAGACATTTCTCAGCAGCTCAAGGCTATAATTTCTTATGGAGTCTCTTAATGTAACTCAGTTCAAACTCTTCAAGCTTCGTTTATCAATGATGCTACTTGATATATTCTAAAACAAACGATGTATGAAGCCGCTCAAAGTGGTCTCTCTTGCTGAAAATACGTGCTTGTTGTAGCATGTCCTTCCAGAGCTATAGTTTTCTTTCTCACCTGCTATAGATATAATTTTCAACAAATCTCTTGTTTATTGTTGTAACTTTCAGTAGGCTTTGTTACGAGGCCTCATCCCAACCCATCATAGCATAGATACTTTATCTACATTTTGGTACTTAGAAATTGATATTTTGACATACATTTGAGATTCATATGGACAGTGACTTATATTTACATAAGTGACTTTCACCTATGGTATGTACTAGGACCTAATATGCATGTTCGTTGATTTAACAATTGTGAACTCAACATTTCATCATTATGTAGAAAATGGATTATGGTGTGATTCGCAATGTTAGTTTGATCTTGTTATTTAAGAGTATTGTTGAAATGGAGAATTGTGACATTTTTATGTTTTGAATGTTTAATATGGGAATGATTAGAAAAGGAAATTTAATGATGATAATTGAATATGTTAATGTGAATTAGACAATATTAAATTTGTCATGCACCTATTTACATGTATTTTTATATGATTTTTCATTAGACTACTGATGTTTGAGTTTAGTATGTGGGAAATTGAACCATGGAAGTTAATCGTGGAAACAAAGTCCAAACTTATGTGGACACAATTTAGCCAAGGTGAATCTTTGGAAGATTCAATGCCTTGTTGTGATGTGTTTATTTTGTAAATGTAAGTTTTCATGTCTGTAATAAATTTAATTCATAAATACATTAGGGACATGTCATGGTGATGTGTAATGTGTTTTAATGTGTCACTTGAAACTTGTAATTGTTTATGTGTTCATGACATGTCACCTAGGGTTTTGGTCATGATACCACTTAATCTTAAACTAATTGCCATTCAAAAGATTAAGTAAATCCACTTGGAGAATGGATAGGATGGGTCACCATCAAGGGAAATTCGAATTCAAACTTGACAAGGATTTTAGAGGGTCAATATGTGGTCCCAAAGTGCCATTTTTGTGAAAATAAGCTACCCGTATGCTAGCATAACATGATAAGGGCCTAAATTTGACCATTTTAGTGCTTAGCTAGCCTAAGGGACCCCTTAACCAATTCATTCTTCCACCAATTCGAAAATTGAGTTGTCCCATGAGTTCACCCCCATCTTTGCCACTTGATCAAACTAACAATTTTGGTAGGGACAAGTTGCAAGAGATAGTGGCTTGATGTTTTTTCCAAAAAGAGATAGTGGGAGAGTATTTTTAGTGGACTTGGAAAAACTAGTAGAGTGTTCACCCACTTTCTAAGTTTAGAGACAACTAGGATTTTGGAAGGAGAAAGGCTAAGGAGAAGAGAGCTCTTCAACAACCATCATTTTGCCATTTGCTTGGATTCAAGGTTGGTGCCTATGTTATTTTTCTCAATGAAAATTGCATTATGGTGTGGATGCTTCTTCATGTATAAATGTTAATGTGTTTTATGTTGTGGTTGTATTGTGTTATTGTTGCATTTACCCTGTTCTTGATTTTTCCTTGTTTTGAAATGTATTTGTTTTGGGGTGTGAAGGCTTCACTCACCCTTGGGAGGGAAGAGAAGCCTTGGGTGAAGGGATTAGTTGGGCTCAATAATTTAGTTCAGAGCTTCTTCTCATGGAGATAAGGGAGATTTCATGGAGTATGGGCTCCATTGAAGCCATTGTCTTGATATTGTGATTAAAGGTTGATAAGTGAAAATTATGGAGAGACGCATGTATGGTGCAAGCCTTGTGGAGGCATGGTGGAAGTCAATGTACGCGGTTAGTTTTCACATGGCAATATCCTCCTTGAAGAGCCCACATCCACCCAATGTAAATGATTCCAATGGTGAATCAAAGTGCAAACCTTGGTTGAGATTGTGAATGTGTTGTCTTGTGTGCTTGCATGCATTGTAAGTTGTTTGTGTGTAATCCTGTTTGATCCTTGTTTCCCCTAGCTCAGTGGGTGGCTTCACAGAAGCCTAAGATGGTAGGTGAGCCTCCATGTTTCTTGATTTTATCATTTTGTAGGTTTGTGTTAATTGGATCCATGAATAAAGTAGGGTTTCTCCATTGCATTGTTGAAGAAGCAAAAGATATGTCATCGTGTAATGTATTTGAAAGGAGAAATCTCCATGCCATTGTGTATTGTGTTGTGATGACAAGATCTCCATTATTGTATTATGTAATGTGTGATAGAGGGGGGTCTACGTTTTATTGTATAACATTGTGAATATGGAATCTTGAGAAGAATAAAGAAGTTGGAATGTGCATATATGCATTATATTGTAAGATTCAATGTTATGCATTTAGGTTGCATTGTAATAGAAATATTGTTTTATCTTCATAAGTTGTATAGGAATGAAGGAATTAGTTCATGGAAGAGAATAACCACTAATATGAATTCTATGTTGAAGTTATGTAAATGAGTTATTCTCCTCATGCAAGCTCATGAATCAAACAATAGTTACACTTCATAGATTGCTTATGTGAAAGATTCATTGTAATAGTTATTCCATTTAAAACTTAAGCAATTCCATTGTAAGGTTCCATGTTATGTGTTTGCTACAATGGTAATGAAAGTTCTTATATTGCAATAGTTCATATGTATGCATGGAAATGGGTTCAATATGTTTCATGTAATAAGCAATTCCATATATGAGAGTATTCATCTTTTGGAAATGTAATTATGTGTTAAGCTTTGAGTTTTCAAGTACCAATAAATCTTTACGTTAGATAGAAACTAAGAATAATATCAAAAAATGTAATTAAGAGGATTAGATAATATAAATCCGATTAGCACCAAACCCATAGTCATGGTCTCCTAAGTGAGAAGGGAGGAAAATGCATAAAACTCATAGTAGAACATTGCTCTAGATGCACTTTTACTCTCTCGAATTTGTATCGGAGAGGAAATAATTCCCTCCCAATTACAAACCAATATTTTAATCCCACGAATATTCCCTAGAATCTCCCCTTTGAATTCCAACAAAATAAATCCCCTAAACTAAGGTAAATACAAGGGACACGATGCATCAAAGTTCCTGCCAAATAGTCAGGAGAGAAGATGAATAGAAATTGATATAAAATTAATGATAAACAATATTAAAGTTGACAAATTATGAAATACAATTACAAGCGATCAGAATTATGAAATAGTATAATCTATAAAGACATTAGATGAATAATTCCAAAGTAATAATGCAAACACATTTTAATGTTCCATTTGTGATGTGAAATGAATATTAAAATTAATTTGATATATTTAGTACTTGCCGGTAGGCTAAATACTATTGTGATACTTTTTAGATTTTATGCTTTAATTAGTGATTAATTTTTTTGATTTCTACGACTTTTTTTTTTTTGAAAAAAAGGGTAAAATTTTATTCAAACAAAATCAAAGTATAGAACAAAGGCCAAAGGCCCACACCAACACTACATATTCCTGTCTCCCAATAATAGCTATTCAATGATCCCATGATACTTAGAAGGTGACTTATCCCTTCCACTAATATCCCAATCATCCACATTCTCTAAAGCCCACTTCGCTAAACAATCGGCCACTCTATTTCATTCTCTAGGGATGTGACAAAAGGAGACATAGTCTAAGGAACTACAAAGACTTAGAGTTTGCTTGACCAAAGAGGCCAATTGCCAACTAACATCCTCCAAACTCTGGTTATTCAACATATCCACAACAATTTGAGAATTAGACTCACAGATAATCCTCTTCTAGCCTAAAGAACATCCTCTCTCAACCACAATCTTAATAGCAAGGGCCTCGATCAAATTATTAGAGTGTTGGCCTTTGTAAATATAGAAGAGAAAAACTGCACCACCATCATTGCCTCTACCTATACCCCCAATACTAGCATGACTAGGGTTCCCACGAGAAGAACCGTTTGTATTAATCTTCAAGGTCCCAGCCAGGGGAGGAGTCCACCACTCATCCTGACAAACCTGTTGCTTGACATGGCGAGGTCCTTTTCCAAGGGTGCATCCTTGTCTATTATTACCCAAGTTTAAATTCCTCACAATAGCATGATCACTAGGATCAATACTTTTAGACATATCAAACTTAGCGAAAATAGTCTCCCGAAGTCTATTAAGAATCTTCTTCCACAATTGAAAATTACCTAATTTGGAGTCACAAAAAATATTGTGGTTCCTCTCTAGCCAAAGGTTCCAGAGAATGAGAGTCGGCCCAACCATCCAGGTAACCTGCAGGAAAGAAGTCTTCGCTGGAGGTCTGTCCAAACTCTCCTAAAACTCCATAAGAGAGGTAGCATGAATACAACCATGTCGCCAAGCCTCCCATCATTTGTGCCATATCTCTCTTGAAAAAGGGAAAAGAAAAAACAAGTGACAGATACATTCCTTATTGTTTGAACAAAGGAAACAAATAGAAGGTCCTTGAAAACCTCATTTGCAAAGATTCTTCCAAGTGAGGCACTTTCTTTGAGCCAACAATCATAAGAAGAAATTACATTTGGGCCAAGAAAAATTAATCCAAACCTTCTTCCACCAATGGACCTCATCTAGACCATGTAGGTTCCTATCAAGAATAACATAGCCTTGAGCCATAGTAAATTTTCCTTTTGGGTTGGGCTCCAAGCCAAAGCATCTTGTTCATTAAGGGAGTTGCAAAACCCACTTTCCAAAGCTTTAGCAAAAACCACACGATCCTCACCAGAGCCACCCAAGGGCCACTCCTGAGGGTCCTTCCAACAAGTCACCTCCACCTGACCCATGCACTTAATAGTCTTAAAATGCTCCACCTTAAACCATCCAAAATTAGTAAAAGTATGGTGAAGAGGCTATAGCTAGGGGAAGCTGGAAAGAATGGGAGGGTGGTCGTCCTAAGAATCCTGACAAAACAGGGCATTAGAGCCTTTGTTACAAATCCAGAAGAGACCATCCTTAATAAGTTGAGCTCCCTTCTTAAGAGTTTCCCAAATACAAGATCCTTTATCGACTAGAGTAAGTCGTGGCACATCAAGGAATTTAGCACCAAGAAAATATTTGTGAGCAAGAATCTTGGCCTAATCTTGATCCTAGCTATTACACCACTGCCAATACAACTTAGCAGCCAAAGCCATGACAACGAGGGCCATCGCTCTAAGCCTAAGGCCCCCAACATGTTTCGACCTACACATAGACTCCCACTTGACAAGGCTCCACTTTGAGGATAGAAGGCTGCCATACCAAAGGAATTGTCGAGATAAAGCATCAAAATCCCTCAAAAAGTTGAAAGGGGGAACCTGAACACAACATCTATAATGGGGAAAGATTGCACCACAGTCTTTAGGAGAACTACTCTTCAAGTAGAAGATAACCATCTATAAGTCCAATGACTAATCTTACTCTAAAATTTATCTAAATTCCCCTGCCAGTATTCTCTATGCTGAGTGCCTGAGACCAAAGGAATCTCAAGGTACATCAAAGGAAGGGAGCTGATTTGAAATCTAAGAATCCTTGCAATCCTACTCTAAATAAGCTGAGGAGTGTTAAAGAAATAAATGGAAGACTTATCATCATTAATCTTCTGGCCTTAGGCTTTCAAATAGATATCCAAAGCTCGCCTGAAATTCATTGCCTCACTGATTCTAGCCATGCCCAGTAACCTAGTGTTATCCATGAACTGAAGATGAGAGTAGGGAGGAAGATTTTTTTTCCAACTCCAGCCCTAAATAAGACCCTGCCTCACCTGAGCTTTTATAAATCTACCAAGGTCCTCTGCCATTATAATGAATAAATAGGGCAATAAAGGGTCCCCTTGCAAAAGTCCTTGAGAAGCACCAAACAATTCTAAAGGTTCCCCATTAATGAGAACTGAGGTCACACAACTAAGAACCCAATCCACCCACTCCTCATCAAAACCAAAAGCCAAAAGAATTTTCTGTAAAAATTTTGAACTCACCCAATCATAAGCTTTAGCCATGTCGAGTTTAATAACCATAGCTTTCTCCTTAGATGTAGCCATAGAGTGAATAGCCTCCATTGCAATCACAACCCCATCCAAAATCTATCTTCCTTCAACAAAGCCACCCTATTCAACAAAGATCAAAGACCCAAGGAGTGGTTTGAGTCTCTCAATGATCAATTTGGTGATGATCTTATAAACAACATTACATAGCGCTATAGGCCTAAATTGGTCTAGCCGATTAGCCCCTTCCTTCTTAGGTAGCCAAGAAGGTAGAATTTAAGGACTTCAACATTTTTTTGTTTCTATGAGATTCCTAAACCACTTCTAGGAGATTAAACTTTATTATTTCCTAGAATTCTTGAAAAAATTCAATCGAGAATCCATTTGGGCTAGGGGCCTTACCTTTTCATGTTAAACACAACTTTCTCTAATTCTAGTAACAAGATAGGGCTCAAGAAGGCCCCATTCATCTCAACTAGGACCAGGTGGGGAATACTGTCGAAGGTGGCATGTTCTTCAATCCCAACAGGAAGATCCTCCCTAGCAAAAAGCTTAGAAAAATAATTGATAACTTCCCTAGAAATTTCTTCATAGGAAGAGATTTGATCTCCATCAGTTGAGATAAGAGGAGATAGAATCCCCTTGCCTTCGAGCCTTAATCGAGTTATGGAAGAAAGCAATGTTTCTATCACCCTCCTATAGCTAGTTAACACGAGATTTTTGCTTATAAAAAATCTCCTCCCAAAGCTCACATTCTTCCAGTCCCCTAAGAGCCGAGGCCTCAGCTTTACTCAGATTAGAGGTCAATCCTTGGTCATGAATCTGATAGGTAATATTATCCAACTTGGTTTGAGCAGCAATCTTCTAAGCATGTAGATTCCCAAAATACTGTTTCTTCCATCTCTTAAGCCTGTGCTTCACATGTTGAAGCCTCTCACTGAAAGTAAACATGGTCATTCCATGGGCAGGCATCCCCTCATACCACCAATCCAACATAAGGTCTGGTAGAGAAGAGTCTCTTAACCACATCAACTAAAATTTGAAAGAGGGATTTTTGGTGACTCTATAAGAGGTGATGGATAACTTAATAGGCCAGTGGTCAGAGCCCCTATAGTCAAGAATTTCTAAACTGGTGATCCACCTATTGTTCATCCAATAGTAGGAGACCAAAAATCTGTCAAGCCTTTCTGACATAGCCTCACCACCACATCTCTGATTATTCCATGTAAAGACACCATTGGTTGGCTTCACATCAATGAGATTCAAGGAACCAATCATATCCCTGAGCAGATTTGAAGATGGGTCTAGCCTAGCTAACCCTCCTCATTTTTCATCTAGACTAGTAATATCATTAAAATCTCTAGCCATAATCCATGGGAGGTATGGGTCTAGGGACCGAATGAATCTAATATGAGCCCATAAATGGGATTTACCTAAAAAATCAATAGGAGCATAAATATTGGATAAAGGACACCTTTCTCTAAGCAAGCATCAAAACTAGAGGCAACCAAAGAAATAAAGGACTGATTGGAAATCCAACATAAGGGGGAAACTTTTGGGTTCCAGAAGCAAGCCACCCTCCCGAACTATTCAAAGAACCCAACCCCTGCCAAGAGCCCTGGCGCCAGATTCGTAAAGCACAGTTAGCCAAACCATCCATTGTAAGCTTAGTTTCTTGAATAAAGACCACATCAGGTGACCGAGATTTAATTAATCTGTGAACAACTTTTTTTGTCTAGGGATTTTGTTCAACCCCCTTACATTCCATGAATAAACAATCATTTATGGGAGTAGGAGAAATGAGAATCAATGGGTTTCACAGACCTAGACTCAACCAAATTTTCACCCATTATCTTCACCTTCTCTTGATCAGTCTTCCTACCACTCTTTGACGATTTATCTAAAGGCCCCTTTTTGAAGGATTTCTGTTGTATGCATAAAATAGGAGGAGCCTTATTACACTTTACAAAATCTGAGGTCCCCTTAGGCATAAGGGGATTAGGAGCCACCAAGACTGAGCCCTTTGAACCCTGTGATCCTCGAAGTTCTCCAATATCCTGAATAAGAGGAGGCAAATCAATACCCAACTATTCAGCCTATTGGTCCCCTGGAGATAGAATCTAATCCTCCTTCTACATATATTCAACTTGAATCTCATGCTAACCTTTGGCCCTAGAAGAGAGCTCAACTGGATTACCTTCCTCTTGGACCAAATCCCCAAGAGCATCAAACCTATTAAAGGTTCCATCAATCCACCTATCCATCCAGGTTCTATTCTTACCCTTTCCTTTGTTACGAGACTTAACCTGAATAAATCCACTGCTATCAACAAGTCCATTAGATAACAGGGCCTTCCCCTTGTCCACCCTAGGGGGATTGGGGGCAGCCAAGGATGGGGACTTATTCCTAGGGCATCTGTGATATAAATGACCATATTCATGGCAAATTATGCATCTAAATAGGAGGGTCTCATAATCCAACTGTTGGATCTAGGAAGATGATCCCATGCAAATCTCCATAGAGTCTGGTAATGATTTATTTAAATCAACTTCTACACAAATACGGGTAAAAGAAATTACCTTACGATCTTGAGTCTGAGTAGCCGAACCCATAGGTTTTCCAACAAGCAAAGAGATTGAGTGAAGAATATCTTCCCTCTAGAATTCCAAAGGAAGCCTCAATAAGCGAACCCACACTGAAACTCATGAGGGGATCTCATCAGTGGAGTTGAAGCCCATGTCCCAAGGCTTGATGAAGAGCCCCACCTAGTTAAAGAAATAAGGGCCTCCTTCAAATCCCTTATTCCTATCCGACATGCTTGAAAAGATAACCATAAAATAGTTATTAGATGCTAACAAAATCTCCATATCTCCTTATGGGTTCCACGCCTAGTGTGCCTAGGATTCCAGCACGGGTAAAGAAAGGCAAAGGCCCAAAAATTTGCAAATAAGAGCACGATTGCTCTAGTATTCGACATCCTTTGAAACTTGCTTTGGTTGAATAACCAAGATTGGCTGATCCTCTAATCTCTACAAGCACCCATTAACTTTTCTTAATCAAATCATCCCTTTTGGATAGGAGTCACCTTCCTCCAATTGGGGTTTACCATTTAGTTCCTTATCATTGACATGTAGCAAAGAAGACGGCTCGCCCATCTCCATATCTCTATTGGAAAGTTGAGACGAGGCTATACCTCAGTCCCCCATTCAACAATGAACTGAGATGCAGCTAGAAGGAGAGAAAGATAGGGTAGGAGTTTCACACTCACAAAAAATCATAGGTCTCCCATCGAGGATGCACCCGAGGTGGTGTTCGATCTAAAAAAGCCCACCCACTGGCTGTAAACAAGCCAGGCCACCCACCCAACCAACGGACACCCTCGACAGCAGATCATCAACCCTCAACGTAGCAGATACACTTGCTCAAGAGCCTCAAAAACTCTCCTCGCAAGTCGGGCTAGGGCACGCAGGCCCTAACGCAACACAAAATTTTGCTCACCATCCTCATAATATTATGTAGTTCTTTTGATTTCTATGACTTAAAAATTAATTTATTTTAAATTTCTTTATGGAACTAATATGTTACATAGAATAGATGCATGATTGTAAACATTACAATTTTAAGAAATTATTTTTCTAAGATTTGATTGGTTGAATTCATTTAGCTATTATATTGGTCAAGTGGATTGTAAAACTAACAATTTTTAAGAGTTAGTTTTTATTAACGTGAATGTTTAATAATTTTAATGTAAATGATTTGGTTTAATTTTTTTATAATATAATATTTGTCATTTAATTAAAAATACTAGAAAGATATCTTTCGTATATTATATAATAGTTTAAGAAATACTATTATATATTATTATAAAAATATTATTCTTTTTATATTTTAATATATTTCTAATATAATATTATCGATGACATATATACAATACAATATATATTGATAATTATATTCATAAATAAAATTTAAATTATAATTATAATTAATATCATTATAGAAAACTATAATTATCTAATATTTTTATTAATTAAAATATTTTATAAACAATAATAAATTTATTAAATTACAACTATATTTATATAAAAGGTATAGCAAGTACTAAGCCACTATGTAGCACTTGTTATATCTTTGTAATATAAGTTAGCTATTACATTAGTTTTAAAACTAATATTTAGTAAATAATTTAATTTGTAAATATTAGATAACAATAAAGTAGAATAGTATATTTTTTGAGAGAGTTTTTATTTTTATTTTTTTTCCTTTCTCTATTTAAAAGACAATATTAAGAAGCAATTTTTTTTTGTATAATATATTAAACACTAATTTCTTATTTGAATTGTCAGTAAAAAAAAATTCAATACTTAACATTCTTCTTTATATATTTATAGTAGAAATAAAAATACTATATAAGTTAAGAATAAATAAAAATAAATTAATTTTCTTATTAAAAAAAAATTGTATTTTATCCATATTTTTTGTAAATTTTTAATAAGATAAATTTTCAAAAATTAACTAATTTCATTTTTCTCATACATTATTTAGATGAATATTATTTAGATAAATTTATTTTTATAAGTCTTTAAATATTTTTCAATTAGCTAACTTATATTACTTACCTATTACCTACTGTTGTTACTTAGGTTTGCACCCTTGTCCAAAGCCTATGCATGAGGACAACCTAGTAAAACATGGAAACAACCTCCAAGTTGTGGGACTTGAACTGTGAGGTTGAGTCTCTGGAGAAGGCCGGCTTCCTCTTACTATCAGGATGCACCTAACTACTCTTGGAGAGGAAAAGGGAGAAGGAGAGCATGAAAGCAAATCTACCTAATCTAATCTAAAGAGGTGATGCACCAAAATAGAGTGTTTAGGCCAATCTCTGCTCATATATGCACTTTTGAACCAAAATGAAACTAAGCATATACACATTCAGACTTGTTTTAATCTAATAGTCACATGCAGATCAGAAGACCAAGATGAATGACACAAGGAAGAGAGATTCACTTATAGTATCATTCATAAGCAAAGGAGATACAGTCATGCAGATCATAGATCTCTACAAAACACCAGTGAGAGGCAAAGAGTTCTTGCACTTTCATACCAATGGCTAAAAGAGATAAGATAAAAAATTATGTAGTTCAGAAGCACAGGGGAATTTACACTGAGAATCTGCATAGCAGTAACAGAGAAAACAGAGAAAGGTTCACCTTTACAAAATTCACAAAAATTGCCTTTATAGTTCAAGCATAACTGAGATTTTCCCTCCAAAACTATCCTACAATCCCTGCCATCAAGGCTCTACCAAGGATAATCATGGGGATATGAAGAAATCTGATCTAAGTATAGCTTTAAGTACCATGAAATCTGACTGTTAACTAAAACAGGGCCTTGAGAAGACAGAGGAGACACCATAACTGTGCTCTAACCAAGTAAATAGATTAGATTGGGGTGGTAGAGTGTCTCTGCATGCTTCACATTCACTTCGGTGGTTGGAATTGATCACGAAGATCAAATCACATAAAAATTCCTGACTCTCTTCATTCCTGAGCACCTGAATCAGCAGGGTTAGCAAGTCAACTAAACTCTGCATCCAAAATGGGCTATGTGGACCAATAACCTCTTTCCTTTCTACCACCTCGCAAGGTCTTCCCGAGTTGACCACCCCTTTCATTACTAACCACACCATCTTCTCATACTCCAACTGCGACGGTCACATTAACTGCCAGCGCATCTAATTGTTACTGCCTCCATTGGACCCACTGGGACATGTGTCACCGAGGCGCTATGTCGCTATGCGTATCCTCTGAGCACTTTCCCATAGCAAGATAGCACCCACCGTGGATCAAGATTGATCTAACAATTGTGAAGACTCGCCATATTACTGTGCTCTACCCTTAAAACTTCTGGGCCCATGAACCAACTCAGCACACCTAGCATTTGACTTGGCTCGAACTGGTACCATCCCTGCAATTTCATAACACTTGGCCCCAGCTTGCTACGTGTCGCTGAGGCACTATGTCACTATGGGTAATATTCTCACAGCTTTCCATAGCAAGATAGCACCCACCATTGATTTCCACGAGATCAACAATCATGGAAGATCCTCATAATACTGCGCTTGCCTCCATAAAGTTTCTGGTCCATGAATCCACTTGGCAACCACCTGGCACAACCTAGCGTCCTCATCTTGGCAAGATCTGGCCCCATTGATCCATGTGGCAGAATGGCGCTATGTCACTATGGATAATATCCTCGTAGCTTTCCATAGCAAGATAGTGCCTATCGTCGATTTCCTTAGATCTATGGTGATCAACAAATTTGTACAACTGCACACTAAGTTGGCTGAATGGACCAATGAAATATCACCACTGTACTATAACCCACATGACAATTGCCATCGAGGACGAGCCGTAATATTTCTTTGGATAAGGGTGGGCCCATTACATCATCTGTGCCATGTGTCACTGAGGTGCTATGTCGCTATGGGTAATATCCTCGTAGCTTTCCATAGCGAGATAGCGCCCATCGTTGATTTCCTTAGATCTGGCAGCGAGCAAGATGGATCTGACCTATCAACATATCAACCAATAGAAACTGGCCACGTGCCAACCTGTCTGACAAATCCTCGTTACTGATATCTGACGGGGCATACTTGGAACCCACCTTCCTTCTGATGTCACCGCAGTAACACTTTTCGTCTGGGCGCTATGTCGCTAACGGCTGTATATGCTACTTTAGTATTTTAGAAACACCAAATTAAAACAATCAAAAGCATTTGCATACTAATTTAATATAACTTCATGAGAGACAAAGTGAAGTTCTCAAATGAGAATATGAGCCATGGATAGACTCTCTCAATGAGGATGATCACTTGATGTAGAGGTGTGTCTAATAGCTGAGATGGCTTGATTATGTATGTATGCTCAAATGCTCAAATGGGCTCCAATGGAGGATTTTTGATAGATTTTGGTGAATGGATTTGATGTAAAAAATGGCTTCTCAAAATGGCATTATGGCTTTACTTTCTAGATTGTGTTAAAATGGCTTGAGAGAGGATTCCTTAAATAGGCAAAGGGCTTGAGGGATCAAGGGCTAAGATGCAAGGATGGGAAAAAGCTTATGGAAGGTTTAGATTGAATGAGAGGAGAGCACATGGATTGTGCTTTCTTATAGCCAATTAGAGAGTGACACATGTCACAGGGTCATTGGTTAGAGCAAGAGGGGTTGAAGGGTCAACAAAGGAGGCTCAAAGGTCATAAAGACCCTCATAATGGCTTGTAAGAGCAATGAATGGGCTTGTAAGAGTCATTTATGGCTTTGTGGGCTTCATAAAGTTTTATGGTTGGGATATTTGTGAGAGAGTTGAGATATTTTGACTTGGGTTGGATTAAGAAAGTCTTAAGCTTGACTTAAGAATCTGCAAATGATTAAGGCTTGGATTAGGCTTGGGTTAAGATTAGATTAGGCTTGTTAGAGGTGGGCAAGTGGATGGCATTTAATGAGGGTGCGTAAAGGAGGAGATATTTGTTAACTTTGGCTTGGGTTAGCAAGTCTTAACCCATGTTTAGGGAATGTGACAAGGTTGGGGGGGGGGATTAGGATTAGGGTCAAAGATAAGTATTGACATCTTCTAGAAGAGTCTAGGCTTTGGATGAGGATGAAGACTTTCTAGAAGAGTCTAGAACTTCCTAGGATGAGGATAAATAAGGTTTTTAGGAAATAAATAAAGTTTTATTTATTTCAAGGGTTTGGGTTGAGGAGATATTTATTAAAATATTTTTAATAAACATGAGAATTAATATTTAATCTTAATTAAATATTTTGAGTTGGGATCAGGAGTAGGAAATGATGGGATTAGCCTTTAATTGGAATTAAAGAAAGATTAGAAGATTTTGGAAGAGGTTAGTGGTCTTAAAGAAATTGGCCAAGTTTTGGGCAAAAAAAAAAAAATTATTTATTTTGAGATTTTTGGTCAATTTATTAATTAAATAATTAATAAATAAAAAAATAATGTTTAAATAAGATTTAAACATTTTTGGGAGGGATTCCTTCATTAAATATTTTTAATTAAGATAAAGGGATTTAATGGCATAAAAATAAATAAATTAATTAAATAATTAAGTAATTAATAAATGATGATGTCGTCAGGGACTTTTTCAGAAAATAAAAATACTTTATTTTCTAAAGGATTTTTAGGTGTCTACATTTTGCCCCTTTTTGATGTGATGCCGCAAGTGGCATGGCATCAAAGATAAGAAAATAAGATGCCCAAGGCTAGAGCAGAAGAGGAGAGAATGGACTGCGAGATGCCCCCTCAAGAAGGCGGCAGGGAGAGAAAGCGAGGCTCGATGGCTTCTTGAAAAGTACAAGAATCTTGGCGGGTGGGAGGATGAAGAGTGGCTTAAGAGAAGAGGTTTAGTTAGCTCAAACTCTCACTATGGGAGAATGATAAAGGAGAATCAGATGCACAAGAGGAAGCAAGCTTAAGACTTTAGGGAAGGTGGAGGATGAAGGACCAGAGTGCTATAAAAAGGAATCTAGGATAGGGAGAAGGATGAGGGGATTATAAAGCTGATGCAACAGGATTTCAAAGAGTCAGATTGGTGGAAGATGGGTTTCGGAGATCCCTAGGACTATGATTGTGGATCTTGAAAGATGAGGCTTGGTGGATTGATTGGATTGGTGGATCCCTAAGACTAGGATTGTGGATCCCTAAAGCTAAGAGTGATGATTGATTCTAAGAGATACAGTTGCACAAGCTGGGGTAGGAGAGACGGATGCTAGATATGGATGGGGGAATAATGGAGATGAAGGGAATCCATTGAAGCTTTTTGAGCAGGGGGATACTTCAAAGAGAAGTACCACCATGTAGTTGAGCACTAGATTTTCTATAGGACTGTTGGTTAATTGCCAAGGGTACCAAGAACATCAAGGCCTTTTCACCAACTATCTAGAGGACTGATGAACTGACTCAAAACACACAAGGATTGCCCCAACATCATACATGAAACCCAGAGGAAACAACGTGGAATTGACACTGGGTAACCCACAAGCAAGAAAGAAATGAACAAAAGACTTGATCAAAATCGTATGCTCAGATTGCCCCATTTGTAGCATACCGTGATATGGAAGATCGTGGCAACCTTGAGGAGGGAACAAAAAAATTGCTTGGAAAAGATACTTCAAGACCCAAAAGGGAAGATTTCAAATCAATAGAAAGCGAAAATTTAAAAGAGAACCATTTGTCAATGAGATGGGTAGGATGAGGTACTAATGGACCAAGATTAGACATGAGGAAAGCTATATCCTACAAGGATCTATCGGAGAGCACCTAAGCTGGTGGATTTGGATGAATGATGCACTTAGCAAGCTGAACTGAGAAGGATAACACTTTGATGACATGAGATCTAGCTAAAGAATGCATTGGAATAGCTAACCAAGATTTGTGCGATGTGCACAAGATGTTGATCAAGGATGAACTGACACGAAAGTTGGATAGATACAATGGTACTAAGCTAAAGAGGATGTACAAGCTGATGGACCAAGACATGTTACAAATGTACAAGGTTGTTCATGTTTTGGTTTTGTGAGATAGAAATGTTTGTGAAGGGTGGGATGTCTGTCATAGTTGATAGGCGGATAGGTAGATGGTTTGCGAAAAGCTTAAGTGAAAATGTGGTTCTTTGCGTGCATGTGATAGGACACAAACTAGGATACAAGCTTTGGTATATAATACAAGATGTAATATGTTACAAGCTTTGGACAAGATTTGGATATACAAGCTATGATATAAGGGATGATACAAGATTTACAAGCTGGGGTACAAGATTTACAAGCTGAGGCACAAGATTTACAAGTTGTACAAGAGATATTTACAAGCTTCATTAGATTTTGGATATTTGGTTGGAACACCAAGGGAACAAGCAGGTGTTTTATGGGATGTTGGGTGAATGGATGAGGGATAGGATAGTGATAGATAATGGATTAGTGTAATGCCCCACCCGGAGATCCTTGAAAACAAGGATTCAAATCAAGCCAAGATATTTTATTTTTTACAAGTATGAATGCACGAGACAACATCATACAGGGATCACAAAGATCGCAACGGAAGACTTCAACACAATCCCGGCAACCAATGAATCTTCTAACGCCACTACCCACTGACACACCCAAACAAAAGCCAACAACCACCACAACAAGATGAGGGCACAAGAAAAGACCACTCATCAACGAAACAACAAGTTGGGGTAAAATGCAGAATCCTGAAATTTGGCTAAGCCTGAAATCCTGAAGCCCTGAAAATTGGCTAAGTCTAGATTTCTGAAGCCCTGAAATTTCCTAGAATCCATAACTTATCTCTGAGAGGTCTGAAACCTATCTCAAATGATTTGTCGCATATATTAAAATATATCTTAAGTATAAGGAATTAAACTTATACTTATACTTAAACGATATACGTCAACTTATACTTAAACAATATATTTTAAACCCCGAAGGACTACAACAGAAACCCAAAAACTGAATTTCAAAAGAAACCTCTTGAATTCAAAATGCAACAACATAGGCTTGAAGAATGCCCAAAAGGGTATCCAGATCAACTCTCAAAAAGATCGGATCACGAAAAAAAGTGCCCGCTGATGGCATGCGCAGGTTTTTCACAAAAATCGTGCGACACTTTTTACTAAGGTAGGGCGACACTTCTCCCTTACTGCGTGCGACACTTCTCAAGAAGGCGTGCGATATTGGAAAAGTATCACGCGACATTTCTCATAAAGCCGTGCGACACTCTTCCAGTGTCGTACGACATTTCTCCAGTAATGCGTGTGACACTTTATAGTATCGTACGACATTCTTTCTATGGGCGTGCGATACTTTATCAGTGTCGCACAATGCTGAACAAATGTCACCCATAGAAAGTAAAAACACTTCCAAAACTCAAAAAAGGGAAAAAAAATCGACAAAAGAACCTCCACACCGGGGAGTACCGGATCCACAAAGGCTCGAGGAATGAACGCTCGAGTGCAAGAACAACATAGAAAGGAGAACATCTATCCATCTAAACTACAGTAGCAAAGAACACACTGAAATAAACATCGTAGAAAACAAAAGCAACATCGCAATGTACAAAAATACATCTCAGGAACAAAACAACCAAACTAAGTACGCAGTTCCTCCCAGCCGTCAATAGCATCATAAGACCATCGTGGGTCCTAGCCATCCCCCGCGCATAACATCCCAAGCCACCGACCAGATCGTCGGTACTATCGTAATAGGGATGTCACTACTAAAACATGCAACAATATAAGCATAATAAAATCTAACATGCTAGTAGTAACACATAAGATAATCCTACAGTAGATAACATCACCTATCACATGCTAAACAACAGTAAGCAACAGATATGCTAATACAACAATTCACAGCATCTAATCATATGCTAAACATCATAATAAGGGAATGCGTCAAATAAAATAACATCATCTAAACATGATATACAAGCATCCCAAAGAAAGCATAAATCACAAGAAAGCATACTCCGGAACCCGAAGTACCAAGTGAAGACATCCAGCAACGGTCGCACTAGGACAAAAGATCGTCTCTGTACATCGATCCCTAGCATTGGTGAAGGTAGCTACGCCTCCCAACCACATGGCACCCGTAGGTCCACACCCGTCGTGCTGATGGAGATAATGATCCAACCACAAACACACATAAAGCACAACATCCAAGGCTAACACTCACGCCAGACAGTATGATGGCCGAACCAAGAACCTAAGACAATGCAAGGAGTAAAGGTCCTAGTCAGACACTCAATAGGCTACTATGTAGGGGCTGACATCCTGGAGAGTCGCTTGGCATCAAAAAGCCCAAGCTCAGATCATGTGTCCTCAAACTTAAACGGGTGCTCACACATTGTGTCCTCGAACTTAATCGGGTGCTCACACATTTTACTTATCTTAAGTTTTATTAACAATCACACATTTTATTTAGTTATCACTTGCTTAAAACTTCCTCTGCCAACCCATGACGCCATGATCGTCGGGCTGCGAGATAAAAGCCCCCTCCAGATGCTACCCTACCCTACCCATGCTCATCCTACAACAAGTGCCCGTGGGCATGTATACTCCCATCCCAACTCCAATGATCATAACTTTCGGCAAATTCACGGAAGATCGGGCCTCGCAAGTCACCCAACAAATGTACACGCACGTACTCGTGTGTGGCGCACCACCATCATGAAGATCATAACACAAGGACATGAATGAGAACATAATGCAAAGAAAACACCCAACTAAAAGCAACACGGGAAGGACAGATTCTACACGAATCCCAAAGTCGATAAAATCATACATCATGAAATCACTCAACCGGCCTAAATCTGAGAGTATGGATTCTACATGAATCCCAATGATGTAACAAGACCAAACATCATGAACTCACTCAACCGGCCTCAATTCGAGAGTATGGATTCTACACGAATTCTAGCGTTCACGAAACAAAAGCAAAGGTCCAAAAGAAACCATAACAGGTGTAAAATCACTATACCAAACACAACGTCAGGAGTACGAATGCAACACGCATCCCAATGTAATATAAAAGGTACAAAAGTGGTCTGACTAATATCCAAACGGATCATCAAGGTCCATGACCCACATTGTGCCAAGAAAACTTGAGAAAACAGGGCAGCACACAAAACAAGGTAAAAACCCCAAAATTTTGGAAAACTTCAAAATTAAAACCCATTTGGCCTTTGGGTTCAAAAACCCCAAAAATCCAAAAATAAATGAAATCAGTCACCGTATGCAAAAATGGCCAGCATAACGGCGTAAAATCCCAAACCCTCATGCCAAAAAATAGGAAAATGTTCATACCCGCCCAACCGGGTAGAACTAGCATACAGAAACGGAGGGGAACACTAGTTCTTAGCCTCCAAACAAACGGCTACCAAAAACAGAAGCAGAAACGGAGCAGAAATAATAAAACAGGAAAGCCCTACCTCACAGCCAAAAGGGCAAAACGGGAATTTGAACCATAAAATAAATATCCCGTAGAAGTAGCTGAAAATCGCGGCAATCCAAGGTTTCCCCGAGCTGGATCCAACGAGCCCAACCTCGCGACGATCCCACGCCCGTAGCTCCCACAAAGAACAAAACAGTAAATCCTCATGAAGAGGATTTTGGGTTTTACTCTCCAACTTTCCAATTTGAAAGTGAGAAGTGAGGAATTATATTCCTTTTTGGATATTTATTCACTTTTTGGGTGAATAATCGATTAGGGCATTTAACCAGCCAATCCAATTAAACCCCAAATCAACCCAAACGAAAACAAGCTATTCCTATAAATAGGAATTCATCTATGGAAAAGCTGCCATAAATTAAAATAAAATAATTAAAAAGCCCAAAAATCCAAAAACACATAAATCTCCTTAACAACTTTCGCGACAATGCGAACCTCTAAGTGCACAGACATGCTTACTAGTCTAATCACATAATGCAAATGAGTTTGGATTTAATAATCACCAAAAGGTTTAAATTAAACATTTAATAAAAGATACATCGACCATACAAGGACGACATTGGAAAAATATGAAAGGCTGAATCACTAACTCCATGTGCCATTGCCAGGGATATAAATCTTGCACACTAACAACACGATCCAGTGCAATTGCATATAATAACATAGCCGAAGCAATAAATGCATTAAATCACCTAATTTAACCATTTATTTAATTATATTAAAATAATCTATTTACATCACTCACGTTCGCATAAAGCATAACAATGTAGGAATGAAGTAAATAACCATAGCACTAAATTCATCACATAGCAAAATCAGAGCTATGGCCAAATACCAGATAATCAGATAACATCATAAAACACACTGTCATCTCAAAATGGCATCATCATGCAATATGATTAACTGAACAACATAGTAGTCTAATATCTATGATACTTGAATCAAAGAGTAACATTTGACCCTCAGGTCATCTCAAATGTAAAACATCACATAAGAACAGATATCTCTCAGATCAAAATAAAACAAGGTAAACGTCCGCAACACATAACCAAATAATCCAACAAGAACAATCCATTCTAATTACTTAAGCATTTAATAATGATTGGTTACTCTGCATTAAAAAGGCATTTAAAACACATAAGAAAACACATTCAAAAACATGACTAACCACTGCTACAAGAACCTAGTCCAGTGTAGCATGGTAAAAGAACATAGTGCAATCTCTGCACACATCTCAGGGTAATCACGGAACAACCTCATGATACTACATCGATCCTGGTAACCACTGGCACAAACCTTAGTGAACCAAAAATCACATCATAATCTCAAAGATCAGTCAAAAGCATAATCAAAGCAACTGATACAGAAACATAAATCCAAACACCTCAATGGTGTAGACCACTCAGGGTCACAATCATGATCCCATCACAACAAAAGATCAGCAAGGTTGCATCCATCAGCACGACTTACAAAAGTCAAATGGGAGAGGCACTACAATTAGTCTTAGTACACAAGGCGCCTGAATTACCAGGTTTTCACTAAGGTACCTATCCAAGGCGCTTGAATTGCCAAGTTTTCACCATTGGACACTTATTTCTCTTTACTATTTTTTTGTGTTTTTCAAAAGCTGGGTATACTAAGGATCTTCAAGCATAGAACTTCTTGAGATGAATGATGTTAGTAGGATCATTCAAGAGTTCTCCTTTCGGTGTAGACAGCTGATAGGCTCCAGAGCCAAAGGAGGCAGTGACAACATAAGGACCAAGCCAGGTAGGTTCAAACTTGCCTTTCTTTTCTCGATCAGCTTGGACTTTCATATTTTCTTTGAGGACCATGTCGCCCGGCTGAAAGTTTCATGGAAGCACCTTCTTGTTGAAATTCCTTTTGAGACAAGTTTGATAGACTGTGAGATGATCATAGGCTTGTTGTCGCTTCTCATCTAAGAGATCTAGTTGGGTGAGCCGAGCTACTCTGTATTCTTCATCTGATATTTGTCCTTGCAAAGATATGCGCAAGGAGGGAAGTTCAACCTCTATGGGTAGTATTGCTTCGACACCATAGACTAAGGAGTATGGAGTTGTGCCTGTGGATGTACAGAAGGAAGTTCGATAGGCCCATAAGGCTGGATTTATTTGTAGGTGCCAATCACGGCCGTAATCATTGACAACTTTCTTTAGGATTTTGAGGAGGGTTTTGTTAATTGCCTCTGCCTGGCCGTTACTTTGTGGGAAATATGGGCTAGAAAAGTAGTGATGGATGCGGAGGGAAGTGCATAATTCTTCCATGTTGAGATTTTCAAAGTTGCCTCCGTGGTCGATGAAGATGGTGGATGGGATGCTGAAGTGGCAAACAATGTGGTACAAGATGAACTTGGAGAGCTGAACTCCTATAGCTGAGACTAGGGGGACTGCTTCCACCCATTTAGTGAAATAGTCTGTAGCTGTTATTATCCATTTATGTCCATCAGATGAGAGAGGTGTGATAGTTCCAACTAGATCAAGGCCCCAACAAGCGAAAGGCCAAGGTGGTGCAATAGGCTGTAGATCCTGTGCTGGAGCATGCACAAGATTTGCGTCCTGCTGACATGGGAGACACTTTCTGACAAAGTCACAAGAGTCTTCTTCAATGGTAGGCCAATAGTAGCCTACTTGAAGGATTTGTCGCACGAGGACAATACCACTCGTGTGGGCACCACAAAGTCTGGAGTTTACTTCTTTTAACACCATCGCGGCCTCATTTTCATCTAAACATCGAGAGAGAGTATCATGATAACCCCGACGATATAGGGTATTGGCTATGATAACATAGCGGGATGATTTTTGGATGAGGTTTTGGCGTTGGGTACGTGTGAGGTGAGGGGAGATGATACCATCTTTAATGTAAGTGTGAATCTCATGGTACCAAGGGAATTGAGAACTAACCAAGATACAAACACGGTTTAAGTCATCATTCGCATAGGCAGGTGTGAGGAGCTGCTCGACTAAAAACTCTTACTACGTAACCGCTTGGGGAATTTCCAAGAGCGAGCTGATAGTAGCCATAGCGTCTGCTACTTTGTTCTGCATTCGAGGCACTTGTGTAAATTGAAGCTTTGTAAAATGTTGGGTTAGCTGATCAACTAGATCTTTGTAGGGTAATAGCTTTCCATCTTTCTTTTGATATTCATTTAGGGCTTGCTAGATGATGAGCTGAGAATCGCCAAAGATTTGTAACTCAGTGATGTTCCATTCTGCAGCTATCTTTAATCCTGCTATGAGAGCCTCATATTCAGCTATATTGTTGGTGCTAGGAAATTGTAGCTTGAAGGCTTTTGGAATGTAATCTCCTTGAGGTGTGACCAACAATATTCCTGCCCCTGATCCATGAGATGTATATGAGCCATCAAAATAAAGTTTCCGTCGGAGTTGTTCTTCAATTAGACATATATGCTCATCTGGAAATTCTGTGATCAAAGGATATGTATCTAATAGAGGCACATCAGCTAGGTGATCTGCTATAGCTTGCCCTTTGATTGCCTTTCTGTCCACATATTGGATGTCAAATTTCCTAAGGAGCATAACCCATTTGGCCAAACGGCCTGTAAGTGTTGTTCTAGAGAGCATATACTTCAGAGGGTCAATCTTGGAGACTTGTTGGATGGTATGACATAGCATGTAGTGGTGAGGCTTTTGAGTTGAGAAAACAACTGTCAAACAAGCTTTTTCCATAGGAGTATAATTGAGTTCATAACCAATTAGGGTTCTACTGATGTGGTAGATGGCTCTTTCTCTGCCGTAGTCATCGAGCTGTGCTAGAAGTGCCCTTAGAGCAGTAGGCGTTGCTGATATGTACAAGATCAAGGGATGACCAGGAACTGGTGGAACCAAGATAGGGGGATTGATGAGATACTGCTTGAGATGATTGAAGCTGCGTTGACATAAAGGATCCCACTTGAAGCTTTCATCCTTCTTCACTAAGTGTACAAACAATGTACACTTATCTGCAAGCTGGGAGATGAAGCACCGAACGGATTGAAGCTTTCCCTGAAGAGTGCGAAGCTGTCGCAATGTCTAGGGAGGAGGCATGTCTAAGATAGCTTTGACCTTCTTGGGGTCGGTCTCTATACCTTGTTTAGAAACTATAAAGCCTAGAAGCTTGCCAGATGTGACCCCAAAGACACATTTCTTGGGATTCAGCATGAGATGATATTTGGCTAACCTATCAAAGACTTTCTCCAGGTCAGCAAGATGATCCATGAAGGTGTGAGATTTAACCAAGATATCATCCACATAATCCTCCAAAATGCTATGGATAAGATCATGGAAAATGGCTATCATAGCTCTTTGATAGGTAGCCCCAGCATTCTTTAGGCCAAAAGGCATCATGTTGTAGCAAAAGGTTCCCCAAGGGGTAGTGAATGATGTCTTATGCTGATCCTCTTCTGCAATCTTGATTTGATTATACCCAAAAAATCCATCCACGAGGGACAGAATTTCATGTCCAGTTGTAAGGTCTACAATCATATCTATGTTGGGTAAGGCAAAATCATCTTTTGGACAAGCTTTGTTAAGATCTCTGAAATCAGTGCAGATTCTGATGTCACTGGAAGGCTTAGTGACGGGGACCATGTTGGAGATCCACTCTGAGTAGTCGATAGGTCGGATAACCTTAGTAGCTAACATTCTTTCTAATTCAGCTTTGACTAGTAATGCCACCTTGGGGTGCATTTTTTTAAGCTTTTGTCTGACAGGCTTGATCTTTGGATCGATTGCAAGATGATGAACTACAAGCTTTGGATCAAGTCCTGGCATGTCCTGATATGACCATGCAAACTAGCCAATGTTCTCTCTTAAGACCTAAAAGAGGAGGTCAGCTTGGTCTTGTGATAGGGATGCAGCAATATGAACAAGTCTTGGGATCTTTGAAGAACCAATGTTGACTTCTCTAGTATCCTCAATTAGAATAGAAGACACCTCTAGTCGATTATCTTGAGGAGGCAATGCTAAATCCTCATGTTCTGCTTGTGACTCGGATTTTCTTGCTGAGGGGTTCTCTTCGCTTCCTTAGTTAGTCCTAGATTCACCTTAGTTCCAGTTTTGGGTGTATCAGAACTAGGTTGGGGATTTTCTCCAAAATACCCCTTGGGATCTAGCTTATAGATATATGCAGAATTTGGCTTTGTTTGCTTGTGAGGAGTTTTGGCTCCCATGAATCTCAGAAGCGCTTCCTCTGATGTGAACTCATCAATATGTATGACGCTTGGTTGGTCCCAATCTATGAGTTGTGGATGGGTAAGTGGTAGGTCAATGAAATGGATGGATAGTTCTTGGAGAACAGAGTCTCTGAGGAAGATTTGGTTTGGGATATTGTTGTAGGCTCTCTTTTCAACTTCCTTAGGAATGTCTTCGATTTCAACAAGGTCGCAGTGAATGTTTGAAAAAGTGCGACCGTTCTCATTGGTGCCCCCAGTGGTGGGTATGCAAAAGCCAAGACCTGACTTCGATTCCCACTTGTGTGCATCGATGGGGCACTGCATGCCTCTTTCTTCTGGTCCTAGACCACCAACGGTATCTGCATGGCGAAAGAGGCCAAGTATTTGGTAGTTGGTGGTGGTGGATTTCCTCCTAGAAGTGGCATAGAAAAATAGTTGGTAATAGAAGGTAATGGATTAGTTGGTGGTGGAGGTGGTGGGAATTGAAAGCTTGGGAATGGAACTAATGGGGTTTGATAGCTTGGTAGAGTGGTGGCAGGAGCTTGGGTCACTTGAGAGCTTGGCAGAACATTGGTAGTAGATTGTGGGGTTTGATAGCTTTGTGGAGTGAGGGTAGTAACTTGTGGATTTGTGGTTGATGGCACTGAGCTCCAAGGACCTAGTGGAAATGATGGAATTGTGCTTTGGGTTGTGGTGAATAAGCTATGGGAGACGAAAGGTTGATTACTTGACCCTATGGGTGGCATCCCTGTTGTATATTGCTGAGGTTGGCTAAAGATGCTAGCACTGATTTGGGAGATGGGTGGATTTGGAAGGTTGGGCTGGAGAGTAGCAGCAACAATAGTGAAGGCAGTAAATGGTGAGGTGTTTTGGGCAAAGATAGTTTGGAGTGGTGAGGTATGAACCAAGGATGGAGTGGTGGTGGCTGGATTGGCTTGTGGAATGGAGATTTCAACTTGGGTGAAGGATTGTATGTTTGGGTATGTTGGATCAAAAAGATTGGCTTGAGGCTCTTCTTTTGGCACATATTGAGGATAATTTGAATCATAGGAGCCTATTGGGAGTGGTAGTTGCCCAAACAACGAGTGAGATGGATCTGATATGGGAGGAGGTCTTCCAAAGTCGAAGGCTCCTATGGTGTCCCTTCGAAAGTTAGCCATGATTGTTTCTTTGTTCTTGTCTATAATTGCGCTCACCAATACGACATTTCCTAGTTGGTTCATGAAAGCTTCAATGTCAGTAGGTAATGGTATAGTGTTCTCTGGGTTGAAGGATGGTTGAGTGCTCGAGGGGAGAGATGTTGTTTGATCCAAATGATAGGGCTCCATTGTTTCCTTCTTCTTCTTGGCTAAACGAGTGACAGGTGGCATGAAAATGTTCCTAGGGATGAGATGCAACAATGCCGATGGATGCAAAGGGGGAAGGTTTTTCTATGCAAATGATTTCCTAGGTTGAGGCAAAGCTATATGACAAACCTAAGGAGGATTGGGTTGGGGATTCTAACTTTAAAGATATGTTACCAAAGCATGAAAGGTCTGCTTTCCTATGTGCAAGCCTGGTGGTGATTGTGTCAACTTTAAGGATAGACTGATGATCCTTTAGGAAAAACACGAGATTGACCACTTGTGGATCCCAAACTTTGGCTCAAGGTGATGAGGGATAACAAGTGACAAAGCTAGATTACCCTAGACAAAGCTCTATTAGAGGGATAACCTTGGTGAGGCTGGTGGATTTGCAAGATGGTAGGAATGGAAAACCTTTGGCAAGGTGACAACAATTTTGAAGGCTTAGATGTGAAAATTAGGCTTTTTGGGATGCTAGCTAGGTTTGAGGGGATTGGTTTGATTCTAAGGCAAAGACCTAGATGAGATGGATGAGCTAAAATGATTTAAAGGGATAACCTAGAATGGCTGGCTTTCCTACAAAGATGACTATAAAGTGAAACAAATGCAAGAAGATGTGGAAAAACAAGGGGGCCTAATCATAGAAATCATGCCTAGTTGGTAAGACATAAGCAAGGTTAACTCCTAGATGCTTGCTAAATCTGATAGTGCAATCTAACCAGGCGTCCTGACAGGTTTCGTCGACCGCTTTGTCTTTTGCTTTGTGGAGTTTGGCAATTCGAGGGCTTGGTGTTACTTCCTTTCTCTTGGCTAAAATTTCTTGGTATGCTTGAGAGGGCTTGAATTTGGCTTTGTGAAACTTCTGTTTGGGTTTGGGTTGTTCTGACATAAATTCTTGAATCTATTTGGCTTTGAGAGATCGTGGTTGTTTTGCTTCAACTTGTTCAACTTCTGAAATAGGCAATGACTACGCTAAATGTGCCCTAATCTAGGATTGACCAAGTTTGGCAAAGATTCATTCAACAAGTAAAAGATCAAGCAATAGATAGAAACAACCAAATAGAAGTTTGTGATTCTTAGAAGATAGTAACTGCGCCGTGGAGTGTGTATGTTTTACAAATGTTTCGAGCAATCACTTAAAACACATTAACATCGTAGATGGTTGTCTACAAGGCTGACAGTTGGTTTAGCTAGGGAGTCCTCGATATACCCAAGGTACGTGAGGCCCAAATCCGTAGATGAAACCAAAACAATGTCACACAGCTGAGAGGAGCGGTAATCCACTTCTCCTCTTTCACTTCTCAAGGGTATAAAGTTCCTTGAGGCTTAGCCTGAGTGACAAAATCTTGATCCCAAGAGAGGTGTCTTTGGATTCACCTCCCGATCTTTATACTCCGTCGGAATGCTAGAGTTGAAGTCGTCCCAAGGGGTGATGAAATCCCGAAGTAGGCCTCCTAAAAGCTAAGACAAGATTTTGGATCCTAATCTTATGCACCCAAGATGGCCTTGAAAGATGACAAGGGGAGAGAAGACTTGGATGATCTTGGGCTAAAAGACAGAGTTCTTTTCCAACTGACGCTTTAAATTTTCTGATCTAGACCTTTTAAAAACACACGTGATTTAAGATGCAAAGGTTCAATTCCAATTTGAAATGCGCCAACAAAAGATAAGTAATCAAAGAATGAATACACCAAGAAGATTTAGGGTCAATAAAAAGTAAACTCGCACGCTCGGAGGCCCTCCACGTCAAGTATCGATTGATTTTCTTTAAGGCATTCAAGATTGAGTGTGAGTTTGTTTTAAGCCCAAAACAAAGATGTGTGTAAAGCTCGATTTCAAGCAAATTAATGAAACACCAAATTAAAACAATCAAATTAATGGCTATATATGCTACTTTAGTATGTTAGAAACACCAAATTAAAACAATCAAAAGCATTTGCATACTAATTTAACATAACTTCATGAGAGACAAAGTGAAGTCCTCAAATGAGAATATGAGCCATGGATGGGCTCTCTCAATGAGGATGGTCACTTGATGTAGAGGTGTGTCTAATAGTTAAGATGGCTTGATTATGTATGTATGCTCAAATGCTCAAATGGGCTTCAATGGAGGATTTTTGATAGATTTTGGTGAATGGATTTGATGTAAAAAATGGCTTCTCAAAATGGCATTATGGCTTTACTTTCTAGATTGTGTTAAAATGGCTTGAGAGAGGATTCCTTAAATAGGCAAAGGGCTTGAGGGATCAAGGGCTAGGATGCAACGATGGAAAAAAGCTTATAGAAGGTTTAGATTGAATGAGAGGAGAGCACATGGATTGTGCTTCCTTACAGCCAATCAGGGAGTGACACATGTCACAGGGTCATTGGTTAGAGCAAGAGGGGTTGAGGGGTCAAAAAAGGAGGCCCAAAGCTCATAAAGACCCTCATAATGGCTTGTAAGAGCAATGAATGGGCTTGTAAGAGTCATTTATGGCTTTGTGGGCTTCATAAAGTTTTATGGTTGAGATATTTGTGAGAGAGTTGAGATATTTTGACTTGGGTTGAATTAAGAAAGTCTTAAGCTTGACTTAGGAATGTGCAAATGATTAAGACTTAGATTAGGCTTGGGTTAAGATTAGATTAGGCTTGTTAGAGATGGGCAAGTGGATGGCATTTAATGAGGGTGGGTGAAGGAGGAGATATTTGTTAACTTTGGCTTGGGTTAGCAAGTCTTAACCCATGTTTAGGGAATGTGACAAGGTTAGGGGGGGGATTAGGATTAGGGTCAAAGATAAGGATTGACATCTTCTAGAAGAGTCTAGGCTTTGGATGAGGATGAAGACTTTCTAGAAGAGTCTAGAACTTCCTAGGATGAGGATAAATAAGGTTTTTAGGAAATAAATAAAGTTTTATTTATTTCAAGGGTTTGGGTTGAGGAGATATTTATTAAAATATTTTTAATAAACATGAAGATTAATATTTAATCTTAATTAAATATTTTGAGTTGGGATTAGGGGTAGGAAATGATGGGATTAGCCTTTAATTGAAATTAAAGAAGGATTAGAAGATGTTAGTGGTCTTAAGAAAATTGGCCAAGTTTTGGGCAAAAAATAAATAAATAATTTATTTTGAGATTTTTGGTCAATTTATTAATTAAATAATTAATAAATAAGAAAATAATGTTTAAATAACATTTAAACATTTTTGAGAGGGATTCCTTAATTAAATATTTTTAATTAAGATAAAGGGATTTAATGGCATAAAAATAAATAAATAAATAAAATAATTAATTAATTAATAAATGATGATGTCATCAGAAACTTTTTCAGAAAATAAAAATACTTCATTTTCTAAAGGATTTTTAGGTGTCTACAACGACGAGGAACATAGATTTTTCGATAGTGCCATAGTGCCCACCGTGGATCTAGCAAAATTCGACGTCGGAGAAACATGAGGAAAGGGAGGACCCACCTGACATGCGGTCAAAAGGCGCTATGTTGCTATGGCAAAACAATGTGTGACTTCCCATAGCGAGATAGCGCCATCCGTACTGCGGGCCCGCAGAAATAAATCATAAGGTTTGATTAATTAATTTTATATTTTTAATTCCTAGGATGTTTAAAATAACATTAAATTGGGAAGTGACTATTGGGCGGGCAAGTATTTAAAATTCAAATATTTGGTAGGGGGCACAATATGTAACATTTCAGGCGACTCACAAGGGATGCTAGCCTGCTATGCATAAGACCAGTGGCCCGAAGCATCAATTGGGTTACAGAGTCAAAAGATGTAGATCCTGCGTACACTGTGAAACCCTAACCCTACCTCTGAGAGGAAAACCCTGAAACATCTGGCTCTGCAATTAGAACCAGAGACGAAACCTTCTTTCGCAACCTTCAAAATTTCAAAACTTGCTGTCTCACGAAGACAATCCTGTGCTTGTGCACTTCTTGGAAAAGCAGGGAACAAACTGGAAATGAAAATAAGCTAACTATGTACATGGAATCTCAAACCCTCAGAAACATGGCTCGAGATAGATCCCATTGACTGGGATGGGCAAAATTTCACCACTAGGCTTGCTTAATTGGAAAGCATTGGCCTGCTTGCAATTGACAATCAGATAGGGACCACTCCATAATGCATCAAACTTTGAGTGTCTTCTTGGTTTTGCCCTATCTGCGTCCCATTTTAGAACCAAATCTCCCTCCCTAAAGATTCTAGCCCTAGCCTTCCTATCAAAACTCTTTTTCACTTGTTGTTGGTGTGTCTCTAGGGTCTGCATAGCTTTATTTCTCTTTTCTTCCAACTCCATTAGCTCTGCCATTCTTACTGTCATGGCATCATCTTCAATCAACTCCAGTTGATGAGCTGGCTCTAGGGATGGGAACTCCAATGAATTTGGAAGTCTTGCTTCTCTGCCATAAACTAACACAAATGGTGAATTCCCTATTGACCTTTTAGGCGTTATTCTGTCAACCCACAGTGCAGTCTTGAGTTTTTTATGCCAACACCTCTGGTTATCTTCTATTGTCCTTTTCATGATCTTGATCAGGTTCTTGTTGGAGGACTCAGCCAAACCATTACCCTGAGAATAGTAATTTGAGGATGTGCTCAAATAGATATTATGATTCACTGCCCATGCACAAATCTGAGTTCCAATAAAAGATTTTACATTATCTGAAATAATGGTTGAAGGGGCACCAAACTTGGTCACAATTCCATCAAGGAACTCAACAACTGAAGATTCAGTGGCATCCTTCAATGCAACTGCCTCTGTCCATTTGGTGAAGTAATTTGTAGTAGTTAGAATCCACTTGTGATCAAAACTACAAGAAGGATTAATAGGGCCTATGAAATCCAATCCCCACTGAGCAAAAGGTTGATCCACTTGGATAGGATGAAAGGGCAGAGTTGCAAGTCTTTGTTTGCCAGAGAAGAAGGCACATTTTTCACACTTCCTCACATACTTATGACAATCATGAAACAAAGATGGCCAGTAATAACCAACCCTCATGATTTTCATTGCAGTTGTCCTTGCTGAGAAGTGGCCACCATCAGGACCATCATGAAGTTCTTTGATCATTCTTTCAGCCTGGTCTATATCAAGGCATCTTAACAGGGCTCCATTAAAATCTTTTCTAAAGAGGACACCATCAACTATGACATAAGGAATTGATTGTAACCTATACTGTCTCCTTTTAGTTCTATCTAATCCTTAAGGGTATTCATTGCCTAATAAGAAATTCATCATTTCATCCATCCATCTCCTTGGGTTGCTATTTCTTACCTCTTGTTGCTCTGTCAGTATCATAGCAGCTTCCTCATCAAGTTCTTGAGATGATAACATCTGTTTACACAACCCCCTCCCTCTTACGAGCTTGGTGATTTGGATGTCAACATCATATTCCATCACTTTAGTAATCCAACTAGCTCTTTTCTCACTAATATCTTTGCTCAAAAAGAAATCCTTCACATTGGCATGGGGTACTAACAAATGAATCTTATTATGAGACAGGAGGTGTCCAAATTTCTTTAAGGCTCTGATGACTGCAAGGGCTTGCTTCTCTACATAGTTGTATTTATCTTTATATTTTTTAATCCCTTCACTAAAGAAAGCTATGGGTTGTTCATCGCCTTTATCATTTCTTTGAGTCAGGACAAAAGACATGCTTGACTCACCAGCTAGGGTATAAAGGATGAAATCTTTCTCAAAATTTGGATTCATGAGAGTAGGGGCTGAGGCTATGGCTGTCTTGATCTCTTCAAAACTTTCCTTCCCTTCCTTGGTCCATGCAAAGACCATACCTTTCTTGAGCATAGTTGTAAGAGGTTTCACCATGGTAGCAAGATTAGGGATAAATCTTCTCACAAAATTTATCCTACCTAAGAAACTTTGTAGCCCTTTCTTGTGTTTAGGAAGAGGGAGGGCAAGTATTGCTTTTGTCCTCTTTGGATCAATGGTTAAGCCATCCTAAGATACAATATGTCCTAATAATTTTCTTTAGTTAGTAGCAAAGACACACTTGCTTGGGTTAAGGGAAACCCCAAACTCTCTGCATCTTAGGAATACCTATCTTAGATGATCAAAATGATCTTCTACATCCTTTGAATACATTGTAATATCATCAAGGTAAACTAAGACAAACTTGTCAATCAATCTTTTGAAGGCCATCTCCATTGCCTTCTGAAATGTAGCACCTGCATTGGTTAGCCCAAATGGCATCTTGCAATAAGCATAGGTACCCCATTTAGTGGTAAATGCAGTCTTGTATCTATTAGACTCTTTAATCAACACTTGATTGTAGCTAGAAAATCCATCAAGAAATGAAAATCTCTTTGAACCACTGCTTGGACAAAATCTGCTCCATAGAAGGGAGAGGATGATGATCTTTAAGGGAAGCTTAGTTAAGGTCCCTAAAGTCCACACACAATCTAATTTCTCCATTCTTCTTCCTGACAGGGACAAGGTTTGCTACCCATGATGAGCGTTTGATAGGGAAAATTATGTGGGCCTCAATCAATTTGGATATCTCCTTTCTCATTAAGGGTTCAATTTTAGGATTCACTGGCCTCTGTTTTTGTCTTACTGGTTTTACATCATTAATTAAATCTATGGTATGCTAAAACAACCTTGGGTCAAAGCCCTTTAAGTTATCATATGTCCAAGCAAATACATCATTAAATTCTTGACATAGATGAATAAAATTTTCTTGTTCAATTTCAGAACATACCTTCCCCATGTTTAAGGACTTTCCATTAGCAATCATGACTGGAGTGTGATCATCCTCATTAGTAGCTAGGTTCATGGCCCTGCTTCTTGCTTGGTCATCGGGATTAAAAACACTCTCTAAGGTAATGAGACCCTTAGGAAATTTGTTAGAACTGAGGTGAATGATCTGATCACCATATTGATCCTGTAGTCTCAACTGGTTCCTGCCCGAAAATTATGCCTCATTTTGCAAGAAGCTCACAATTTTCTCATCAGACTCAAACACTTGCCAATGGATGTTGTTATCAGGGATGGCAGGCCTTACTACCACTCTAATTTGTTGCTTCTTCTCCTCCTCAAGATTCCCTGGCACATCATAAGATGCACCTATTGCTGCAAGTCTATCAGCATGTCTGTTTTCTTTTCTAGGGATGCTTTGAATATTAAATGCATTGAAACCTTCAAGAAAATCCCATACCCTATTTTTATAAGACTTGAGCAAACCATTCTTGGTGGTATTCTAATTTCTCACTTGATTAACCACCAACTCACTGTCTCCATACACCCTTAAGGCTTGGATTCCTCTTTTTTGAGCAAGTAGGAGACCTTGAATCAAGGATTCATACTTGGCCACATTATTAGTGCAACTGAATTGGAGCCTAAAGGAGAAGTAGTACCTTACTTGTGTAGGAGAAATCAACATCACACCAGCCCCTGATCCATTTTTATTCCTTGATCCATCAAAGTACATACTCCATATCCCACTCATATCTTCTTTAGTCTCCACAAGATTGGGAACTAGAGCATCTTTCTCCAATATACAATATGTATTGAGACCTGTCTCAAGGGTTTCTGACATAGGGTCAAATTGATACACATTAGCCCACTCATCTAAGAAAAAATTAGGTATCTCTGCTAGGGAAGTGGTGGGCTCATTCACTATGTCATTCTCATCCATCTCTAGGATAGGGCAATTCATGTTGATGAGATTAGGGGTGTAGGGTTTAGTATGATGGAGGGCTTGAGGTTCTACTCTAATTGAAGCATTGGCTCCATGTCTCGTCTTAAAAGACATATATGACCAATCAGAAGATATGAAACCACCTATTTGGGCAGTAAAGTCTCTTGACAGATAGATGGCAAAATATGGCTTGACCTCAACAACAGAGATATCTTGGGTTATAGTACAACTAGGGCATGCATGTAAGGCCATCTCCACATTCCTAAGGATCCCTACAGTCTTGATAGTACTACCATCCAACTATAATACATCCCTAACAATGGGCTCATATTTCATCTCCAAAGCATCAACAACAAACCTAGGCATCACTGAACTACTAGCCCCTGAATCAATCATGCAATTATGGACTAGTTTGCCCCCTATAATTAGAGAAACATAGAATGGAGGAGGTCTAACCTTTTTACTTGTTTCTACCTCCCTTGATGGTTGTATTAGGCTTGTGGCACTTTCCATACTAGGTGGCTGATCCTTTGGTTCAATTCTTTCCAATTCTTGCTGCAACAACCTCTTTTGCATGGGTATAGTAGCAACTGTAGACACCGAAATTTGATTACACTGCTTTGGTAATCTAATTTAGCCATCTCTAAAGGCATCATTAATTAAATTCTTATTTAATTAATCCTTTGCCATCCCTAGTTGATTAATTTAATTAATCATCTATAGTCCTAATTGATAAATCAAAAATTTATCAATTAAATCCTATTCTTCTATCTAATTCCAAAAATCCCCATTTATTAAATAAATCTATTTGATAAATGAAATCCTCAAATTCAAAAACCCCTAACCTATCTCTAATCCTCCATTTAGCCTAATCCACCCCATCCACCCATACTAACCAAGCTTAGCCACTAACTCACCCACCCTCATTAATGCCATCCACTTGCACATCTCTAACATCCCTAATCTAATCCTAAACCCAAGCCTAATCCACCCCCTAATGTTGTCACATTCCTTAAACAAGTTTAAGACTTTCCTAATCCAAACCAAAGTCTCCCCCCAAAAAAACCCAACCACTAAGTCATGAGTGCTCTTACAAAACATAAAGACTCTTACAAGCCCACTCATGACTCTTACACCCATCTTCCACACTCTTCCCTCTTCCACACTCATTCCTCTTACATCCCTCTTACATACTCAACCCCACTCATCATGACTTTAACCAACCCTTTACCCTACCTTCTCACACTCATCCTCGTTGTGACAAGTGTCACCTTCCCATTGGTGCTAAACAAGCACAATCCATGTGCTCTCCTTTGAGTGCATCCTAGCCCTCCTTAAGCCTTCATCCATCCTTGCATCTAAGCCCTCCATCCCTCTACCCCTTAGCCTATAAATTGAATCCCATCCTAAGCCATTTCATCAACAATCTTTGAGCTAAAGTTACCATGCTATTTTGAGAACCAAAGCCATCAACCATACCCTTATAATGCCAAATTGAGAGCTCACAAAGCTACCAATTTGCCATTACCCATCTCCATTGAAGCAACTTTTGAACATCTTGAGCATACATCCACAGCAAAAGGACACATCTACAGAATCAAGAAAGCATGGAGTGTTTTCTCTTTTGAGGTTTGCACTTCTTGTTTTGCTTTCTTTGTCTAAGCATATATGTGAATTTAGTTTTTGGTTTGTGAATGTTTACTTTATTTGTTAATGTTCTTTGCATACTGATTCTGGTTCTACAACAACAACATCCCACATGGAGATATTCACATTTGTCTTCTTCATTTGCTCTACCACACTGAATGGCATAGCAGGTGTTTTGGTAGAACCTTTGGGAGTTGCGATTGTATGAGGTTGAGATGGAATAACCTAAGGATCACTTACATCCTTTCTGCCATGATTTTGCCTTTGTTGCTGAAAGTTACTTGATTGATTATTTGCTGCTTGCTCATGAGATATTGCATTTGAAGTTGAGGCCTGATTGGGAGGAGGGATAGCATCTTCCATAGATCTTCTTTTGCTTCTAGTGTTATGAGTAATGGAATCCTGGTTTACATTACAATGCTCCTCCATTTGATGATTCATAAAAGAGCAATCACCCTATCTTTGCATATCTGAGGCATCTTTAAACTGGTCCTCCTTGTATGATTGTTTTGCTGCAGGTTCTTGGACTGTCAAAGCCATAAAATATTCAGCCTTCTGACACATACAACAGGCATAAGAGTAGTTAAAGGAGGGACAAAAATCTTGATCTTGAGCCATATTGTTTTGAGGGACTATGGCCCTACTTGGGTTTACATTTGAGGTTGAAGCATGGCCACCCTGCCTACTCGGATCAAAAGAATTGTTCCAATGATTAGGATTTGGAAGCCTACCACTGCTTGGAGTTTGATATTGCAATTGGTGAGGCTTACTACCTTGAGCTTGATGTATTTCTAAAGTCACCACCTTGTTGCTTACTTTCTGCATCATAGAGGAGTTATCCTCCAGCTTCTTCCCATAATCTTGCAATCTTTTCTCTAGGTTCTTTTCTCTCTTATCCATGTTTTACATCAGAGATTGCATCATCTCTTTGATTTCATCTACCCCATTTGAAGATGTGGAAGCTTGAGGGACTGGAGTAAGGGATTGTGATGTAGAAGTTGTGGGAAGAGGAGCCATTGTTGGTTGATGATTTGGAACATCAAGGAAGAAAGGCATAGGAGGCCTTGGAGCTAGCTTACCTCCTTGTATTAGGATGTTCTTTGATTTTATTGCTATGTCATAAGCATTAGGCAAGGTATCTCCTCCCATAGTTTGGATTGTAGTGGCAATATCACTGTTAAAAGCTCTAAGAAGGCATTACCAGGGGTAGGCTTCACTGAAATAGGTATTGTATCCCATGTCTTTTGAAATCTATAATTAAAATCAGTCATACATTCATGGGGGGCTCTTTTTATAGTGGTCAACTGCTATAAAAGTGACAAATAGTCACTTTTATCATCAAAATGTTTGCACAATCCTGCTCCTAATCCATCCCAATCTGTTATAGAACCATGAGCTAAACCTCTATACCATTGTAGTGCTTTTCCTTTCAAGGATGAGGCTAGGAGGCTAACTGCAACATCATCCTCTGTAATACCATGGATATTGCAGACATTTGCAACCTCTTGAATGTGTTCTGAGGGAGAGATAGAAGTTTCACTAGTAAACTCTGGTATACTTTTGAGGCTAGCTACTAGTATGTCATGTCTTTGGGCTAATAAGAGAGGGCTCCCACCATTAAAGGTGGCGAAAGTATGAGCTCTAGGCAATGCCATATAGACAAGTGATCTATTGATATGTATTGATGGCAGTCTAGGCTGAGATCTAACAATAGGAGGAGTAGAGATAGATCTTGTAGGTGTATTTGTTACTATTGCACTCCTAACTGGTGATAAAGATATTCTAGTCTTCCTTCTTCTATGGTTTGAAAATGAAAGCTCTTGATACTAAAACTTACCTCTAGAAGATGCCCTTGTTTCAGCTCTGGGCATGAATCACTGCAACTTTGGTCTGGAACTAGATATGTATTTGAAGCTCATAGTCTCCAAGTACTTTGAAGAATGAGCCTCTTGAAGGCTTAAACACCGAAGCTAGTACTATCTCCTCGGTATTGATCTTGAAATCTTCCCTTTTGACACCAGCAGGCTTGAATTTTTTTGAAAAGTTGTCCCACCGGGCGTGCCAAAAATTGTTGTCACTTAGGTTTGCACCCTTGTCTAAAGCCTATGCATGAGGACAACCTAGTGAAACATGGAAACAACCTCTAAGCTGTGGGACTTGAACTGTGAGGTTGAGTCTCCAGAGAAGGTCGACTGCCTCTTACTATCAGGATGCACTTAACTACTATTGGAGAGGAAAAGGGAGAAGGAAAGCATGAAAGCAAATCTACCTAATCTAATCTAAAGAGGTGATGCACCAAAATAGAGTGTTCAGACCAATCCCTGCCCATATATGCACTTTTGAACCAGAATGAAACTAAGGATATACACATTTAGACTTGTTTTAATCTAATAATCACATGTAGATCAGAAGACCAAGATGAATGACACAAGGAAGAGAGATTCACTTATATTGTCATTCATAGGCCAAGGAGATACAATCATGCAGATCATAGATCTCTACAAAACACTAGTGAGAGGCAAAGAGTTCTTGCACTTTCATACCAATGGCTTAAAGAGATAAGATAGAAAATCATGTAGTTCAAAGGCACAGGGGAATTTACACTGAGAATCTGTAGAGTAGTAATAGAGAAAACAGAGAAAGGTCGACCTTTACAAAATTCATAAAAATTGCCTTTATAGTTTAGGCATAACTGAGATTTTCCCTCCAAAACTATCTTGCAACCACCGCCATCAAGGCTCTGCCAAGGACAATCATGGGGATTTGAAGAAATTTGATCTAAGTATAGCTTTAGGTACTATGAAATTTGACTGTTAACTAAAACAGGGCCTTGAGAAGACAGAGGTGGCACCATAACTGTGCTCTGGCCAAGTAGATAGATTAGATCGGGGTGGTAGAGTGTCTCTACATGCTTCACATTCACTTCAGGTGGTTGGAATTGATCACGAAGATCAAATCGCATAAAATTTCTTGACTCTTTTCATTCCTGAGCACCTGAATCAACAGGGTCAGCAAGTCAACTAAACTCTGCATCCAAAACGGGCTATGTGGACCAATAACCTCTTTCCTTTCTACCACCTCACAAGGTCTTCCTGAGTTGACCACCCCTTTCATTACTAACTGCGCCATCTTCTCAAACTCCAACTACGATGGTCACATTAACTGCCAGCGCATCTAACCGTTACTGCCTCCACTGGGCCCACTGGAACACGTGTCACCGAGGTGCTATGTAGCTATGCGTATCCTCCGAGCACTTTCCCATAGCGAGATAGCGCCCACCATGGATCCATACTGATGTGACGATCGTGAAGACTCGCCGTATTACTGTGCTCTGCCCTTAAAACATCTGGGCCCACAAACCAACTTAGCACACCTGGCATCCGACTCGACCCGAATTGGTACCATCCCTGCAGTTTCATAACACTCGGCCCCACCTTGCTACATGTTGCTGAGGCGTTATGTTGCTATGGGTAATATTCTCGTAGCTTTTCATAGCAAGATAGCGCCCACCATTGATCTCCACAAGATCAATGATCGTGGAAGATCCTCATAATATTGCGCTTGCCTCAATAAAGTTTCTGGTCCATGAATCCACTTGGCAACCACTTGGCACAACTTGGCGTCCTCATCTTGGCGAGATCTGGCCCCACTGATCCACGTGGCACAATGGTGCTATGTCGCTATGGATAATATCCTCGCAGCTTTCCATAGCGAGATAGCGCCTGTCGTCGATTTCCTTAGATCTATGGTGATCAACAAATTTGTACAACTGCACACTGAGTTGGTTGAATGGACCAATGAAATATCACCACTGTACTATGACCCACTTGACAACTGCCACCAAGGACGAGCTGTAATGTTTCTTTGGAGAAGGGCAAGCCCATTACGTCATCTGTGCCAAGCGTCGCCGAGGCGCTATGTTGCTATGGGTAATATACTTACAACTTTCCATAGCGAGATAACACCCACCATTGATTTCTTTAGATCTGGCGGCGAGCAAGATGGATCTGACCTATCAGCATACCAACCAATAGAAACTAGCCACGTGCCAACCTGTCTGACAAATCCTTGTTACTGATATCTAACGGGGCATACTTGGGACCCACCTTCCTTCTGATGTCGCTACAGTAACACTTTCCGTCTGGGCACTATGTCGCTAATGGCGAGGAACACAGATTTTTCGATAGTGCCATAGCGCCCACCGTGGATCTAGCAAAATTCGGTGTCGGAGAAACACGAGGAAAGGAAGGACCCACTTGACACGCGGCCAAAAGGAGCTATATCGCTATGGCAAAACAACGTGCGACTTTCCATAGCGAGATAGCGCCATCCGTTGATCCAGATTGATCCAACGATGGGGATTGTGGCCCTGCAGAAATAAATCATAAGGTTTGATTAATTAATTTTAAAAAAAAATTCCTAGGATGTTTAAAATAACATTAAATCAGGAAGTGACCATTGGGCGAGCAAGTATTTAAAATTCAAATATCTGGCGGAGGGCATAATATGTAACACCTACTATTAGTTATGAAAGAGTGAAAAACTAGAAAAAATATGAGGACGAACTTAATTATATTTTAAATTTTTAAATTTACTTTTTTACTATTATATTTAATATATGTGAATTTATGAATTAAATTATATTTTAAAAATATATTTGGTAATAAGATTATAATAGAAGAGTAAATAAATAAAATCATATAAAATTGTTAATTTTTTAATGTGCTAATTATTTTTGAAATATTCCATTTAACTATGTAAATATCCATTCTTACACATTCAAAGAAATTTAACAAAAAAAAAGATGAATCTATATTTTTATAATATTTAAAATTAATTTATTTAAAAATGATAAATTAAAAGTTTCATATACATTTCTATAATTAAATTTATTGATTAGATCAATAATTTAAAATTTAAGTAAATGTTTAATCTATATTACAACAATTTTACTATACAAGAGAAACATATTTCATTATTCATTATTCTTTATTCATATAAACTAAGACAAGACCCTTTGTTGGAGCATGGGGATGGTCGCCCAAAAGGAACCACTTGGAAGGAGGCGTCCCCTCTCACACGTCACACGTGAGTTTAGAGGGCCATTCCTTGGATTGAGTAAAAAGGGTAGTTATACGATTAGGAAAATAAGGATGGATAGTAGTTAGGAAAGTGAGTAAATTGTGCAAATTGTTAAGAGGTTAGAGTTGGTAATGTTTCTGACGGGGATTAATGTTAGTAACTTAGGAATTGTGGGTTAGTTAAAGTGTAGGTTAGTTGAGTAGTTAGTATAATAGTTAGGGATGTTTTAAACTTTAAATTAGTTCATGGTTAATATCTATTTGTTAGTAGGTAAGTGTATGGATATAAATTAGTAAGTCAACTAGTTAATGGTTTAGCAAGGAAATGATGTGTTAGTAGAGTTAATTAATATGATAGAATATAACAAATTTAGTTCTTGATGAATATTAGATTAGTTAGGGTGGAGAATGGAATGTTAGTGTTAGTTTTTATAAGTTATATATATATATATATATATATATATATATATATATATATATATATATATATATATATATATATATATATATATATAACTTACGTCTATTATATAATTTTAAAATATGTTAGATGTTAATCATTATTTAGAATAAATAATATAGTGACAAGTTATATGTTGGTAACATAAATAATATTTCATAGTAATTCTTATAAATATATGGATTTAACACATAAGATATATAAGGAGAATGTTATTTGAGGTCTAGGTAAATTGAGTGCCCACACACACACACACACACACGTGTGTGTGTGACATTTATATTCCAATCAAAATAATGATAATAATAATATATATTGAGTTGTTATATAAGAGATACTTAATAGTACCTAGAGTTTAGTTGACAATGTGAATGTAATTATGTAAATCAGTTTCTGGATTAGATTGTGTGGAGATTTTTACCATCAACGTTTCGAATCACACTACGTGATCCATCATCAGGATGAGAGAGCAAGAGATGTCAAATGACATCTCTTGCTCTCTCATCCTGATGATGGATCACGTAGTGTGATTCGAAACGTTGATGGTGTGATTTGACATCTCTTGCTCTCTCATCCTGATGATGGATCACGTAGTGTGATTCGAAATGTTGATGGTAAAAATCTCCACACAATCTAATCCATTACATAACTATGATCGATTGGGGAAATCTGATCGCATTAATGTGAATGTAATCCCATCAACAACTACAAAATTACTAATTGTTCGTAAATCAATAGATGCTTTAAGGACTCATCAACTCGTTTCAATTCCCTTAACCCAGAAGGTGGACTTCGGTGGAGAAATTATGTCTCTACTGCTCTCCTAGAAACATACTGCAAATGTTATCAAATTCATTTGTGTGTCTAACCTAGAAGTAAATATGAAACTTCCACCACACTAATAAGGATCAATTCGATTAAAGAATCGAGAGTATGTTGCAACCCTTTAATCATTAATTCTGAACTTTTAGTCTTCAGTTCCCTATGTTATATTCTAAATGTTACATTTGAAAAAATATAAAAAAATTGTAGTTGTGTTTTGCCTATTAATTTTTTTTTTCAATGGAGGGGTTTTGTCTATTAATTTTGGGCATGAGATTTATTTCATTTTTGTTTCATGTAATATTTCTTGTAATTATGATTTTTTTTTCCAGTAATTTATTTTTTCTCTACAAATTTATAAAAATAAATAGTTTTTCTTAATGCAAAAATTATTATTTTATTATGATTTTTTTTTCCAGTAATTTATTTTTTCTTTACAAATTTATAAAAATAAATAGTTTTTCTTAATGCAAAAATTATTATTTTATTATAGTTTACATGCACATTTTTAAGTTTACAAATTGTGAAAATTATTTATTGATTATGAAAAGATTGAGCCTTATAGATAATTTATATTTATTATTTTGCTTTAATAGAACAGTGTATTTAGTTCTTGATTGTTTATTTATTTACTCATGTCTAATATAATAAATAAAATATATTTTAATATATTGAGATAGCATAATCATTACACCTCGTTTTAGTACTAAGTGCTCCTAAATTTTCCCCTCTTAAACTAGGTTCATGGACAATATTCTTTCAGTCATTCAATACAAATTAATTTTAGATATTTACGCTACACTGTTAAGCAAGAAGAAACTCGGCTTAACTAGGCTGGGTTAAAATAATTACCCATTACAAGAATTTGTTAGGGCTTTACTGAGAGGAACGATTTAACGGACACTCAATGGACAATTCAGCTGGTAAAGGTTCCAAGTCTTAGAGCTTCCTGTATAGATAATCTTTGGAATTACGGTACTATATATTACATATAAAATCTGGATGGTTAACCATCGTTTTCCACGGCAAACACGTCTTGTTTTAAGCGTGGCCTCACGAAAAGCTTATGACAGTATTTGCGAATCAGGAGTGCACACAAGCACACTCTGTACCTGACTGTCCCAGGAAACATTCAATAAATTGAGATGCTTATCATTATGAGGTCGTATTCACATAGAAGTACAAACAGCTTTGGTTAGCTCTAGAACTTTGAACTGAGTTAGAGGAAGACGAAAATAAAGGAGTGTACAGTTTAGAAATTCAAATCTCACATCAGTTACGGAGGAATAACGAAAAAGGAACAGTAAGTAAGCGACACCATTGTAAATGGTTTGAAATTTTGAATCATATTGAGGATAGTTTGATATTTAGATTGCAGAAAAGGAGATTTACTTTCCTTATTTTGTGTGCGCAAAGATTACGAGTGTAATTTATTTGTGGGTTGAATAAGTTGTTCTGAGCCTACTTTTTAGGCTAAATTTTTGTTAAAATCCCAATTTGTATTTTACAAATTGGTCTTACACCTGTTTAGTGTTTTGGTTACTCTGACCAGCATATTGATATGGTGCATTTAGATGTTTCAGTTTTGGAAACCGAGACAGTGGTTTTGCCATCTATAGTCTATTGGCATATTTAGCTCATCATATCGGTAGGTTGATGGACTTCAGATTGTTTGATTATTGATTACCGTCAACAGTATACTGGAATGGATGGAATCGATTTGTAGATTGAAGAACTTTAAGTAGATTTAATTTGTACGCTGAACAACTTGTAATAGGCCTTTTTTGTAAATTGAAAAACTGGGGTCGGAGTCGTTTCCATATCTGGTTAGGGAACTTTTGATGTGACACGATAGTATATTAACGAGGGCTTTTATTATTTTTGAGTTAACTGGTCAATGTTGGAGGTTGAAACTTGGGCTTTGAGTTGTTTGAATACTTGCTGAGGGGCCTGTTGGGTGTGCTATAGACAACGTACGATAATGGGTGCATTTTGATTTGTAGGTTGAATAAATGAAGCTAGGTCTAAACTGTCCGCTGAACAATTTGTAATTTGCCTACTTTGCAGAATGAAAATCCGGGCATAGAGAATTTCCTGTACTTGGTTACTGAGCCAGTGGAGTGTCATCAACAGTCTATTGCTGTGGTTGTATTTCACTTGCAGGTTTAGCAACTTCTGATATGTATGATACATAGGCTAAAGAACTATTATAAGGGTCAATTTGCGGGTTGAAAACAGGGCGTAGAGTTGGTCCTGTATTTGCTTGCTGGGACAATATATGCACCATCAAGTGTTTGCTGGCTTGGGATCATGTTACCAGAAATAATATGAATGAACTCAGTATGGGATTGAACAAGACTGGGAATGGAAGTGGACAGGATGGATAGGCTATGCACTTTTCACCGTAAGAAACACTTAATTATTTCAGAGGACAAAGCTTTAGTTCAATTTAAAAAGAGGGTTACATGAAAAATCTCATCCTTTAAAGAGCTCACATTTAACCTTACCTTTTAGGTGGAAATTTAGGTGTAAAGCTATGGTTTGCAAGGTTTCAGATCCTCTCATCTTAGGTGATCTCAGGCTTCTTTACAGATGAGTTGATGTGAGTGTATTATATTTATACTTAAAAAAATCTTTGTAGCAGACTTGATTTGTAGATTGAAAACTGGGACATAGAGCTGTTTTCGTTTTTCTTCTGCATTTCCTATTAGCATTGCTGCATTCTTTGGGTTTATTTTTAATATTTATTTTCATTTCTTTTGAATTTCGTTGATGGCACTGGCAATTTATTTTGATATGTAGAAACCTTTTTGGCATTCTGCTTCATTAGAGTCTAAAAATTGAGCCTGTCGGAAAGAATTGTAAAACATAAATTGGCTTAATTATGCTAAGAACCAAAAAAATGCATAAACTTTTTCAATCTTTTCAAGGCAAAAGTCGGTCAAGTTCTTGAATGGAGTCTAAAATTAGGCTACATGACATTGACAAGAGTTGTATATCAGATTTGATCTTCAGCAAAGGGACAAAAAAGGATGTGCGGTGCTTTTAAAGTCTCTTCTCACTATCTTTTTGTAACGTCCTGGTCATAGGTAAAGGGAATGATGAAATTGCTAAGTTGAAAAAATGAAAAGGAACTCCTTGAGCATACAATAAAGTTAATTAGACCCATGGCCCTCATTTGGTAGGTGTCTTAATAAATTCTGGTTTGAGGTCTAGTCTTCTTTCTAGTGGTCTCAAATTTCTACCTTGAAATATAGAGGCATGGGTGCGCTTAACCACTCCATTATACTTTGTGTTCTATTCCTAAAATACAAGAGAGGCATATATCAAAAAGTTCATTTAAGCATATTACTACATACATCTATGGTTAGGGGGGCAACCTGAGTCACAAACCTTTGTCAGTTGTGTCACATGTGTCATGTTTGCATTTTGTACTGTTGGTTTCATAACATACGAACATGATCTCTTTTGTTGAAGCTACATTTTTAAATTGTAAAATTTCAATTATTTATTTAATATGTATGATTCAAATTATGTTTCAGTGTTTTGAATTTTCATTTATGAATCTTGTAACACAACTTCCTTTGTCAAAATTTTAAATATTATTACAAATTTTATATTTTCACATATTGTATTCTGATGACGCGCATATAAGGTTTTGTAAATAAATAAATGAATAATATCTTTAATAAACAAATAAATCAATTAAATAAAATATTTAAATAAATAAGTCAATATATGTAATATGTATTCAAACATCAATTAAATAAGTATTAAATAATAAATAAATGTATTGTAATAAATTAGTAGTAATTATGAATAATTATTAGTTAATAAAGAAATGATTATAAGTAATAATTCATAAACTGATTAATTGTTAATAGAATCGACAGTGACAAAGGAACAAATCCATTGTGGCTAAACCCATGTATTTAGCCCCATGAATAGCTAATAAAACAAAAGCGACTTGAATAGTCGTGTTGACATGATCATCAGGTTTCTAAGTAATAAACAAGATCGCTTCGCTTAATGTTTACAATTTATAAACATTAATGTATATCAATGTTGAACCCAATGATTAGTAAAGATTAATCATTAATCTTAATAGGCTTGGAGTGATGCGACCAGAAGAAGGTATTGATATAAATCAAGAGACACATCACTTAAAACAGAACCTATTGCACTTCTCAGATATATAGGACATCGACCACTCGTTTCTGAATGATCATCATAATAGTTTAAATAAGCATTGAAGAACATTGCGGAAAGTAATGGATAAGATTGGGCAATACTTTGAATAGGAGAATGATAGGAGTAGAAGCGAATACATTGCTGTGAATTGTATATTAAATATAACAATATCTCAAGGGAATATCATTGAATGAGTAAGGAAAATACTCAGATTATAAGTTAGGCTTAGTACATCATAGTGACTGGTATGTACAGTGTTGCTTATTCTAATCATGCATAATATTAGGAAAATACTCAGATTATAAGTTAGGCTTAGTACATCATAGTGACTGGTATGTACAGTGTTGCTTATTCTAATCATGCATAATATTAAATTTATTGAGAAGTAACCATTATTTAAACAAACTTGCTCATGATTAGTTATTATTTCCAAGTTGAGAAGAAGAGGAAAAATGCAATAAGGGATAGGCCTGTGTAAATCATGCCAATCTGTAATTCCCAAGATAGGGTAGAGATCAGTGACCTTGAGTGCTTTGTGGACATGTCCAAGAAAGGCTTAAGGACTTGGATCCGTAAAAACCTTGAGGGAAATCATTGAGTTTGGTGTCTAAGCAGTTTGTTGTATCTCAACATTCTCATGGACTGGAATAATAACCAAGATGGCTTGCTCTTCTTAATACAATTTTTTACTAATTCACCTATTGTTGCGTCTTTATTGTATGAATTAAGTAATATAGTTACATAGTACAAGACAATGTATATGGAACATAAATTCATTATGCATAACTAGTGAATCTTTTTCAGGGACATTACGATTGGTATCAGAGCATTTGTTCCGCCATCCTATTAATGCACCGAAGCTAAAGGGCACAAAGGGCCTTAGAAAGAGAAAAAGGGAAGCAAACATCAAACAATACAATGAGTGAACTAGTAAGCAATGAATTGAGAACGTCCATGGAAATAACAACCAAGATATTAATGGAGCAAAATGAAAGAGCCATAGAACTCATGAAATAATTGAAAAATGTGATTAATTCAACAAGTGACCTTAGAAATCCTAGTGGGAAGGATGTTAGTACAAATCATTCAAGAAATAATAGTCAAACAAATACACTTCAAACTAAGAAACCATATTTCCTGCCTTTCCAAGATAGGAAGAGGAAACCAATCACCTTCCTAGCAGCACAAAAGAATTAGCAGAGGCTTACTCAAAATTAAACCCTAAAGTAAGGAGAAGTGTATCTTTTAAAGATTACTCGGAAGCAAAAAGATTGGAAGCTCCTAGAAGAGAAAGAGAACAACCTAATAAGAACCTGAAGCACAAAGCAAGCAAGGTCACTATTCCAAATTTTGACGCATCTGGCAAAATCATAACACAGGAATGGTTGCAAAGATTACACACATTCTTGAATCTCAATCTAATGACAAAAGAAGATGCTATCTAGTTTTCCAGCCTACACCTCGAAGATGTAGCACACGATTGGTAGCACCATGGTGTGCATACACAAGGATATGAAAATATAACCTCTTATGAAGAATTCTCACAAAATCCCCACAGAGATTTCAAAGAGTTAACGAAGACAAACAGGATCAGTAGAGGAATATATCCAAAGGTTTCAAAGAATATCTACAGGACTCATGGGGTTAGATGAGGAAAAACTAACCTACCTATTTATAGAAGGGTTAAAAGATTCGATAAAAGGATTAGTGACTGCCTTCAAACTTACTACCTTGGATGATGCTATAGAAACAACCTTGAATGTGGGAACATCATCCCCAAACAATTGAAGCTCAAATGCTCATGTTAAATCCTTTCAAAAATGGGACCATCACTGAAAGGGTAACCCTATCATTGACGAATAAAAGGAGAAAAATGATGTTTAAAGTGTCTAGAGCCATGGGAAAAATGTCACTAATGTCATAAAAGAGGGTTGAATCCACATTGCAAATGCAAGGAAAGGTTGGAGCTTGACCACTACTGTAAAAATTAAGTCCAATTAGAAGCAACTTCCGAGGATGGGGAAGAAGAAAAACCCAAAAAGAAAGCTAAGTATGGGGATGATGATGATGAAGAATCGGTAACCATTGCCATTATTACTTCTTGAAAGTTCGAAGAATAGGTAACCATACCCTTTATCACTTCTTATAAGTCCAAGCAATGTCTTTTCCATATGAAGGGGACCCTTAAAGGACAAGAAGTTATCACCTTAGTGATTCATTGGTTGGCTAAAAGGAAACTTGAGACTAAAGAATTCAAAAGATTTTCAGTAGCAACAAAAACAGGGGATTTGGTTAAGTGCACAAGAAAGGTTCCATAATTAGAAATGCTAGTAGGGGCGCACCCTATGAAAGAAAACTTCTATGTGGTACCATTAGGCACCAACATAATATTGGGTACCCCTTAGATATACTTGTTGGGATGCTTTTTGTTTGATCTACCAAACCGAACAATTCGTTTCCAACATAAAGGGGAGGACATTAAAAGGGCTATTCGACGGGTCTCCGAAGGCAGTCTCTTACAAAAAGATGGATTTTTTATAGAGAAGATCAAGGGGAATGGGCAACACAATGCACAATCCTTGACAAATCTACCCCTAAAGGGAAGGCCATTCACAGTGATATAGAGCCTATCCTAAGAAAACACAAAAAAGTTTTTGATGACATCCCCCGAGGACTACCTCCCAAATGAGGATTTGAACACATAATCCAATTAGAAAAAGGAGCACAACCAATGATTACCCCTCCCTACTGTCATCCACAAAAATTCAAAGAGGAAATAGAAAAGACTACGAACAAATTATTGGAGATGAGCCACATTCAACCAAGTTCCACATTCAAAAATTCAAAGAGGAAGTAGAAAAGACAATGAGAATGTGCATTGATTATAGAGCATTGAATTAGAAAAGAATCAAGAATTGTTACCCTTTCCCTAGAGTGGATGAGCTTATTGATGAACTCCATGGAGCTAAATATTTCTTGAAAATTGACGTAAGGTCCAGGTATTACCAAATAAGGATAAGAGAGGAGGACATTCCAAAAACAACATTAGAAGGCCATTATTGACATTTAGAGTTTTTGGTATTACCCTTTGGGTTAACCAATGCCCCCGTTATATTTCAATCCTGCATAAATCATACCTTTAGGAAGCAACTTAGATAGTTTTTATTGATATTTTTTGACGATATCCTCATATATAGTAAAACTTGGAAGGACCATCTTAAGTATATTGATGAGGTATTGAAAATTCTTGAGCAAGAGTCACTATACACCAAAGCTTTAAAATGTGAATTTGGTTTGACGGAAATCCTATACGCAGGTCACAAAATCAGTGAGCAAGGTGTAAGTGTTGATGAGGAAAAAATCAAGGCTATTAAGGAATGGTCTAAGCCCAAAATGTTGACCCAACTAAGGGGCTTCGTAGGACTTTACAACTATTACAGGAAGTTCTTGAAAGGATTCTCGAAATTAGCAGCACCCCTTTATAGATTTGACCAAGAAGGGACTTTTTGGATGGAATGAACAAGCTCAACAAGCTTTTGAAGATCTTAAAAAGATAATGAGCTCATGTCCCATATTAGCCATTCTCGATTTCTCTCTACCATTTGAACTACACATCAAGAGAAGGCATTGGTGCAGTCCTCATGCAAAATAAACACCCTATTGCTTTTGAAAGTAGGAAGCTCCATCCCTTTGAAAGATCTTATTTAATGTATGATAAGGAGATGTTGGCAATTATGCACGCATTGGCGAAATTTCGACAGTACTTGGTTTGTTGATTTTTTGTTAGTTAAAACATATTGCAATAATTTATAGCTCCTTAAAATAGAAGGATTTTAATGACCATCAATAAAAATGGGTAAGCAAGTTAAAAGCTTACAACTTTGACGTAGAATATGTTAAGGATAAAAACAATATTGTAGCTAATATATTATCTAGAAGTTCCCTCTTGTACACCATAATCAACATCATGATAGATTGTGTAATATACTTGTCATTAAATAAAATAAAATATTAACTTATATTTGGGTTCCCGATTGATTTATGTATATCTCAAGCCCATCTTTAATTTTCCATATGCGTAGGTGTTTGCTATGTCATGTGTTGATATGTTGTTTCTTCCTTTAGAGTTTTCCTTTGACGGGGTCTATATGTTTGTCAGGTTAGATGTTGTAACTTGTAGGAATGCGACTTGATTTTGTTTTGGTGTTTGTGAATTCTATGGAATTCTGCTACTATTCGTCATTTCGGAAGTGAAAGACCTTCCCTATTGCTAGTGCAGTTTTGCTGGGTTTCAATCTTACCATTTGCCCAGGTCTGGCAAATCGAAGCACCATCCTTGTTTGCAAATATAATTTCTATTCAACATATCTCTTTGTGTTATTCCTATGTTCTGTGGCGAATATAATTTGTATATTATGTTTGGCTTTAAACTTGGAAGGCTTACTTTATTTTGCAACCATCCAATGAATTATTCTTACATTTTGGCAAGGTTTGAAAGTGTCTTATGGTCTCCATTATGTCTGCAATGCATTCCTCCACCATATCACCCTTCCCCTACATGCTGGTTCTCCTTGCATTGACAATACACCATAACCTTCCACCCCCACCATACGACCACCACATGTACAATGTCCATCACTGTACCAGACTTATCCTTTAATAAACATCGTATGGACCCTTGCAAACGTCATACGACCCTGACTTACTACACACCATACGTCTTAGGTTTATTGTATGGTATAGCACCTAGTCCCTTCACTTAGCCACCATACGTTGTCTAGAAATTTGTGTAGACTGTACACCCTCCTAGCAACTCTATACATTGTCGACATTCCACACCATATGGTCATTGTACCAAAACCATACAACATTCTAACCTTGCCAAATGAACAAGCCTGTGTGCATGTAGTGTGATTTTAGACATTTTGATCGTCAAGGATCTCAGTGGCCTTCGGGAACATTATAGTGGTATCAAAGCCAGTGATTCCGCCAGTTTGTGGAAGTGAATGCAAGTTTATACCTGAAGAAGAATGTGGGATCACTTTGTTGGTAGAATAGGGGATCCATAGGATCCTACGATAGAAGTCACGAATCTTTTAAGAGAGCTCTCTAGAAACCAAATCTAGATCAATGAGACCTAATGACTTATGTAGGAAACAATACAAAAAATTCGCTGAGGGGAAAGCAATCGGAGAACAAAATGGGCATAGAGACAATTCTGTTACGAGAAGGACAAGCCCTAAACCCTCTCACTCTCAACCTTTGATACCAATCTTCCCTCAAAGGATAGAAGCACCATGCAAAGAACAAGAGCCCACCTTCGAGGAAATGCAAGAACAACTTTGAGTAGATTAGAGGAATGCGAATATGGAAGTTGATATATCCTAAAAAGATTATGTTGATCTGAGAATGAGATATTCAGGTAGGGGAATCTGTGGTTATTTTAATGATGACCTTAGGAGAAAGGTTAGGAAAGTGCACTTTTCACCATTGGATGGATCTAGAGCAATCACCACACATGCATGGGTTCTGAAGGCGAACACCTATTTTCAGCTTAACTCGATGCCCAAAGAAGAAGCAACCAAGTTCACAACATTCCATCTGGAAGGAGTGACGCATGAATGGTGGGATAGATTGGTTACTCTTGACCATGACCAACTGACCTCTTACACTGAGTTCACTGAGAGACTAATCAAGCGTTTCAATGGGAAGGACCCCGAACTAAACTTCAAAGATCTAGCATAACTGGGGAAAACATGTAGGGTAGACAAGTAAATCACATATTTCCAAAGGCTATTAGTACTAGTCACAAACAATTTGGAGTGATGTCGGGTTGTGTTATTCATGGATGGGCCGAGGGAACCTTTGAGAGGCTGGATCAAAGAGTTCAACCTGTGCACACTCAACAAAGCTATTAAGAAGGTACATGACATGTTCCCATCTTCTTCCAAAACCCACATAGGAAGACAAAGGCAAGGAGCTAATTCAGAAAAAGCCTCCATTGGATGAAGACTCTGTAGTGCCTGCCCCTAGTTCGCATTTCTGTTATCATTGTCAAATTCCTTAGGCTGATTTTATGCATTGATTAGTTTTAGAGATACTAGATTTGTAATATTATGATATTATTTCATGACTTTGATTACAAATGTATCAGTTATTATTGCTTAGTTGATTTCATTCATGTGTTGTTAATGATATTTTAATGATCCTAGTTAGTAAATGTGATTTCTTTTATAAAAATGTTAACAGGATGTCTTTAATGATGATTATGTTGTATTGATAGAGATGCATTATTATATGTATGCATTTGATATTAGACTTGTGATTTTTACGATACTTACCCCATACTTGCATGTGTATGGTGCGCGTGTTTATTTTATCTTTTTTGTCTGAAGTGTTTGATGTGGTTAAGGGAGGGAGTCGTAGTCACCTGCTAGTCGGGATCTACACGATGCACCACTCCCTGCCATTGCCTGTTTAGTTTAGATATAACTATATACATGTACATGCTCGTCTTTTATGCAGGATGCAGGTACCGGGCATCGACTTCCCTGAATTGCCAGGATGAGCGTGCCCTATTACAAATACTCAAATGGTGAGAATGGGAAGATAATGATCAGGTCCAATCCTAGCCATAGCCTAAAATACTTGTCCTGCAAGGAGGACTCATAACAGACTGTCTACCCTTTTAAAACCCGTTAGTATTTTTGTGCGTATGTTGTTTTGTGAGTCCTTGATGAATTTCTATTAATTAAGTCTAATTAATAGATTAAATTAATAATTTAATTTAATGGAAAATTATTATGACATTTTGAATATTTAATTATATTTAATTAATTGAGAAATTAATTAAATATAAAGAATTGAATTGGAAGATAAAAGTTTTAAGATTAAATTTAGAACATGATAATATTTATTTAATTTAATAATAATATATATTTAGAGTTCATTTTTAAATAAATGCTAAATATTATTGTTATTTAAGTTAATAAATATTTATCAAATTAAACATTCAAAATAAATTAAGAAGTGAAAAGATATTAAATTATGAAAATGATTTAAGTTCGCATGAATGAGTTTTAAATATAAGAAATTAATTAAAAGATAAAATATGTGCACAGGATTAAGATATTTTAATAAAGCGCGCATGAGATTAAAGTTATAAATTAATTTTAAAAGTAAAGTAAAGTGGAAAGTTAAATAAAGTAATTTAATGATTCACTTAAAGTGAACGAAGGAATAATAAAAGAATATTTTAATTTAAAAAGAAAATTAATTGTGCATGAATGAATGAATTAAATAAAATAATTATTATTTTAGAGTTGTGGAGACAGAAACCCTAAAGGTAATTAGATTCTATATTAGAGGTTTTCGGGTCATTATTGGGACACAAGTTTTTTCACACATAGGTTTCAGGGAACACACTTTTGGAAAGGGAAACAAAGAAATCTTTGGAAGCTTGGAAGGGTTTGGATTAGCAAGGGTTTCAACAGATTGTTAGCATCAGATCAAGGTAGGGTTTGTGAACCATTCTAGAAACACTTTCGGATCTCTGTCTTCTTCGTGCTTGTTGGAAATTGCTTTCTCAAATTTTATTGAATGAATCTTGCTACCTTTCTTCTGAATCTTTTGCGATTTGATTTCTCTTGGGAATCGGGATTGAAAAACTATTTAGATAACCTCGTTCTACAATTGAAAGGAATTAGTGTTAAATCGAGATCTGTTCTTTGGATCAAAATAGAAATTAAGAAATTTAAATTTGGAAGGGTTTGTTTTGGAAATGAAAATCTTAGGATTGAGAATTCAAAGGGTACGATTTATTTTTCCTATTAAACTGAAGTTTCAATCATGGATTAAAAATATATATATATTTTAATATGAACTGGAAGAAGTATTGTGTAAAAATGATATATATATATATACATATGTGAGATAAAAAAAAAAAGTTATATAATAAATTGTATAGAATACACAAATCTTTTAATTATAATAATAATTATAATAAAACGTTTTACGAAATATTATATTTTTAAATTAAAAAAAAAATATATATATATATATATTTACGCGTGGGCGATTTAAATATTAAAAAAAAAAAATTATAATAAAATTATTATGGGGAGGGGCGGGTTTTACCCACCCCCTACCCCCGTGTCCTTCATAACTCAGCGGTCAGCTGCTGTCGCAGCTGCGGCAGCAACCTGCTACGGCAGGGCTGCCGCAGACTTTATGGCTGCGGCCAGCATTTGGAAAGCCGGCGGGCTTTAAACACGTTTTCTTTTTTTTATATATGCGTTTCTTTAAAAATTGTAATTTAATTATAATTTAGTTATAATTAAATTTAAATTGTGTTAAATATTTTTTTTAAGTTATTAAATTTAAATTATATAAAATTTTAATTATTAAATTTTAAAATTATATTATCATTAATAACTAAATTAATTATTAATAATTGAAAAATGTTTTAATAAAATTAATAATTGACTTAATTAAATTGGATTTAATTAAGAATTATTAATATCGAGAGTTATTTAACAGATGAGTAAATTTATTTATTGTGGTTAAGGGACATGATTGGATTTGTTAAGTGTTACTTTTATAACTTGAAGAAATAAATGGGTATACTCAGACTGTTCTTTTAGGAAAAGTGATCATAGTTTTATATATATTGAGTCGAATAAATGAATGGGTTATTGGGTAGAATAAACCGAGAATCTCCTACACTTGAACGTTCATTGTAATGCAAATTGAAAACGTTACTTTTGATTTTTTTTTAATGTCTTTTAAAATCAAACCCAAACTATGAAATTGTACTGTTTTCTATGTATTGTCTTTACTTGTGGATTTTGGGGTTGACCTAGTTTGACCAGTCTAGGATGTACACCAGAGGCTTTGTCAAATTTCTTTTATACCATTTACGTGGCTGGATGTCATGATGTGTTTTGTGATTCATATTGGAGATTATATTTATGAGGTTTATCTTGTGGAGCTTTTATGTGTTCTTGGATGGCAGAACCATCTTATTTCAGGTTCCCTGTTAAGGAACCAAGTTTGATCTTTATGAGTGTCGTGGTATGGGACACAACTGTGTTTTTATATGCTTAGGAGAGGTTGTCTAGGTACGTGACTTGGGAGTGGCTTGCATAGGGGTCCGGGACCCAAAGTGGTCAGTGCCAGGGTAACCTAATGCAAGTTATGTAATAAGTGATAATCTAGTAAGTAAAATTTATGGGGGGAAAACACACTAAAAAGATAAGTTAGAGATATTTGATCTACCCATGCCTTTAGTGCTTGTATAGACTAAGGATGGGAATGAGATGAGTGCCTCGTCTTCTTGAGAGGGCTTTCTAGTTTTCCATATGTGTGATGTTGAGGGTCCGGGGTTCAGAGTAACCAGTCTAGGGTAACTCAACGCTTGAGGGTCCGGGGTCCTTTAAGAGATCAGTCCAGGGTAACTCAAGCAGCCATGTGATGACACTCCCTAGTATGTAGCCTGAGTCTCTTCTGTAGATTTTGTGTATCTCTGGTGGTGTACTTATTGTTGGTGGTGTATCTATTGTCGAATGTGTTTATTATGGTTATTTACTTTCATTGATGATGATTGGTGATTCATGGATGTTGTACTTTTGACATGTGGCTTTTGACTTGAGATGATTATCTTTCGTTGACTTTATCTTATGATCTTGGTATTTGGTTTATACTTGGTTTGTGTATGATGTTTGGTTATGTGGTGTCGGTATTGGATTGAGTGTTCTTACTTTTGGATTATTTTATCTTCTCGAGTAGCATGTGTTACCTTTGAGGTAGTTTTGGCTATTAGGGGTACCTTGCCTAGGAATGTTTTATGTTTGATTAGCTGTTTGTGGATCGTTCATTATCTTCCCTGCACGGTGGGAGTGGAAGCCTGACTAGGTAACCACGCGGTCGGGAGGTAGTGCCTTCTTACCATTTGGGTTCCCCTTCACATTGCCAGCTGTTGGATGTTCATTGCAGGATATGTACCTTTATCATTCTTATTTCTTATCTCAGAGACTTCTTTTCAGATGAAGTATATATGTTATCATGTATTCTGATGTATTGTATCTTTTCTCACATACCCTGCGACATGTGCAGTGGATGTTATTAATTGGATGTACTTTCATTGTATTGTTTATACTTATGCATTTGCTTATGCGATTATGTATCTGTTATTTCTTTATGATCTTGAGACATTGTACTTGGAACTTAGACTAATTAATTTAAAATTATTAAATGTGACTCAACGTAAAGGAACCTTGAGGAATTGAAACTATATTTGTAATTGCAAATGTGTATTTGATATGTATGTTCTTATTGCTTCCGCATTAATGTTATCTTGATGTTGTTTAAACTTTAAAAAAAAAAAATAGTTCAGTAAACTTTGTCACATATTGGGTTTATTTCTCTTGGGTTCCCGAGCGGGGCGTTACAGACTCTTGACAAGAGCTTCGAAGGAAAAAACTTTGCTTTACTTGCAAGGAGCCGTGGGGACCGGGCCACCATTGTCTTGGCAAGGGAAAGATTCATTACATTGAGGTGTTTCTGACAATGAAGAAAGTCTAGTCTCCCAAGGGCAAGGTGCCGAAACTACTAAGGCAGAGAGAATCGCTGCACTCGTGTAAAAAGGGGATATTATTGCTACCCCCACTATGGTGGTTGGAAGAAGTATCTTTAGGGTCTGTGGCAGACTTCACACAAAAAATGAGTCTCAGTAATGATTGATAGTGGCGCCACACTCAATTTTATGAATTCATCAATGGTCACTAGTAAGGCTTTGCATGTAGTAGAGCACGGGGGATTGGAGGTTAAGGTTATCGGAGGAACTTTATTGCCCTGCACTCACATGATTCCATGACTCAACATGACCATGGGAAACTATACCCTAACATATGATTTATTCATCACAGACTTGGTTGACACAAATATCATATTGGGCATCTAGTGGATAGAGACCCTTGATCAATGTACCCAAAGTTTCAAGAGGAGGGACTTTTCATTTGAGACATATGAGAGAAGGTGCTTTTAAGCGGGGGATGTCAAATAAAGGACCGAGGGAAATCACAATCAAGAAGTTGGAAGCAATTTTTAAACAAAATATGATCCCAGTATGTAACTTTGACATTGTGGAGGCAAGCAAAAACGTGATAGTCAACTCTTTACTCCATTCCTTGAATGATTAGTGGGCCTATCTATTGGTCAAGTATTCCAAAGACACTTTTACATGTAAGTTGATTATTGGCTATATACAAGATAGATGCAAAGTGATTGATGATATTATGTACTATGACAATAAGATCTACTTAGTGCCTGATTCCAAATTGAAGAAGCTGATCATAGAAGGTTTCCCAAAATTGGATTTGCAATTGCTTGAGGGCCAGTAATTTTTTGGGATAAGAAGATTGTAATATCCTTATCATTAAATAAAATAAAATAATAACTTTTATTTGGGGTACCGATTGATTTATGTATATCTCGGGCCTATCTTTAATTTTTCGTAGGCGTAGATGTGTCATGTCATGTGTCGACATTTTGTTTCTCCCTTGGGAGTTTTCCTCCGAGAAGAAAACTCCGAGAAGGAACATATGTCCGTCGGGTTAGATATTGTAGGTATGCGGCTTGATTTGTTTTAGTGTTTGCAAATTCTATGGTTATTCACCATTTCAGAAGTGAAAGACCTTCCTATTTGGCTGGTGTATTATATCACTTTGCCCAGGTTTGGCAAGTTGAAGCACCATCCTTGTTTGCAAATATAATTTCTATTCGACATATCTCTTTGTGTTCTTTCTGTGTTTTGTAGTGAATATTATTTGTATATTTCGTTTGGTGATAAATTTGGAAGGTGTACTTTATTTTGCAACCATACATTGGATTGTTCTTATATTGTGACAAGGTATGAAGGTGTCTTACAATCTCGATTTTGTCTGCAGTGCATTCCTCCACCATATCACCCTTCCCCTACATGCTGGTTATCCTTGCATCAAGCATACGCCATAACCTTCCACCCCCACAGTCCGACTACCACACATATGACATCCATTGTTGTACCCGACTTCTCCTTTCGCAAACCTTGAATGGACCCTTGCAAATGTCGAATGACCCTACCTTACTCAACACCATACATCCTTAGGCTGATTGTATGGTAGAGCACCCATTCGCTTCACTTAGCCACCGTACACTATACAAATCTCTATAGATTGTATGCCCTCCTAGAAACTTTGTACATTGTCGGCATTCCACACCATACAGTCATTGTACCAACATCGTACAACATTCCATCCTTGCTAAACAGTCAAACACGTGTGTAGGCATTGCAATTTTAGACATTTTGATCGCTAAAGATCTCAGTGGCCTTTGGGAACATTACAGATTTGAAACACTCGATCATCGCAAAATATGCTAAAGATTCACATGCAAACAATATAATGGAAGAAAATATACAATAAGAAGATTATAAAGTAGTAGAAGGAACCATCTTATATAGGACAAAATGTTAAAATCAGACTTGTTGACAGTGATGGAATTATAATACTTCAGGTCTATTCCTTATATATATATATATATATATATATATATATATATATATATATATAATATGACTGAGATTGGTATTTGAATAGGCTTCTTTAAAATCAGAATGTTAAATACATAGTAATTTAATGTGCTCGAGCCCTACAATAACACTCCAAGACTATCTTTGATGTATGTGTTCGTTGTGATTATCGAAGGATTTAGAGCTTTGATAAACTTAGGAGTCACGCATGATTGGCGTGACTCAATCAAGAGTCATGTCCTATCGTGACATGGCTCCTAGTCATGTTTAATCATTTATAAAATGCTCCTGACAAAGTCATGACAAGCCGATAATGAATTTATCACCGCTTTTGTAATGTACCTCGGTGAGATTAGAATAGTCGGTGTCCTTACTTATTTGCACAGATTTCCATTTATATATTTATTTATTTGTGTGTGTGTGTATATATATATGTATATGTAAGTAATAACCAAAAATATGAACTATATTTTAATGTGCAAATATATATAAATAAATAATGAATATTTATTTATCCGACTAAGCTATACATTAACACTGCCTCTTAGATTAAAAGGAAAGATACAAAAGTAAATAGTACACCATTGGCAATATTTAGGAGTGACACAAAGGAAATCTTTGATCAGAAAACTTCCATCATATGATATCATATAAGTATTTGCCTAGCAAAATATCGACACATGATATTCACCAAATACTATTTTGATATCATATTAGGTAACATGAGTATTGGCCTATTACAACATCAATCAAATGATATTAACCCAGTACTCTGAGTAATGTCCTATTGGAACATCAATTGAATGATATTCACGAAGTACTTATTGTGGTAATGGTCTATCAGAATATCACGGCAAGATATTCACTAAGTACCTAACATATATCTATACAAACAACTTATAGACAATTAATTTAATGACATCTAACACTGAGTTGTTGATTTACAAGATAAAGCCTTTCATGATCTATTTCAACATTCACACAAATGTATATCATGACATAAGTTATTGTAAGATCGTCACCTTCCAATAACTTCTACAAATACAAGTGATGATCATTTGAAAGTCATTACTTTCTCATGATGTACACAGGGGGTAGACCCATGCACATATGACATCAAAAGTATACATGAAGTCATTATGGATACTTTCATGTGGGGTTGTCATGACATTCACCATAAACTATATTAGAGAATAAGGTTTTCACATCAAACTTATCTCTCATAGACAAGAATGTATTGCAAGGGATTTCACTTGGAACTTCTCCTCCACAAAGAAACACCAATCTTTTGACCTCTTCGTCGAGGTTATTTCTAACGAAGTGTCAAAACTCCCTCTGAATCTGATATGATCAAGATTCTCAATATTCAACTGAGACATTCTCTATTTGCTCTCTCTCTAATGAACTATCATGCTTCCTGGTTCAACAAGTATACATCTTTTTAGGAATATAATAGTCTAGATATCCTTGGTTCACATGGAACTTCATCCCATGAATCATTGTCCCTTTAACTGCTATAGTTTTTTGATTAGTAGAGAAACCATCTCAGAATAGTCTCCTCATTCTGAACCAATACGACCAAGATTTTCGGAGGCAAATTGAAAAATATCATCTATCTGCTTCCTCTCTGATGAATGTGCCAAAACAACCTCTTTATATAAAGGTAGCCATAATTTCAATCATCAAAGATATTTCCTTCAAGAGCCTCATTTTATCTAGCATGATCATTAGATGACTAATGAATTCTAGATCAAAACTTCTTTGGAGGTACTGTCATAAGATTGAGTTTTGCACAATATTTGGTAGCATGTGTAAAGTACCAACCTTCTTTTCTTGCAAGAACATCCGCAGACACAAAGGAAAAGATCAAGGCAAATAGCTCTTTATAGTCTGTATAAAAATACATCGATTAGATAAATGTAATAGTCAAGGATAATAAATACTTATTTGTGCATCGACATCGTTGATACAAGTTACTCCAATGAAGGTCCATATGCATCAAATCAGAAAACGCCTCCATATAAGCATTTCTCAAATAATGGGAATGGAATGTTGGTTATTATTCCCCCTACAATGTAAAATTCCCACTTATTCGAATTTATAGAGTTTTCAGTCACTATCAAATGAGAGACAATCATGCATTAATTAGTCATCAATCTCTATATCTAAAGCAACCATTAGATGACTTTAGTCCTTAAATACCCAATTATTCCAAGGTATTTTGCACATATAAGTTCTTTGCTCTCTCTAAATTCTTTTCTCTCAACAAAATAACACATCCATGCTAAAATTTTAGTGTATATTTTGTTTATCAAAATTTTCATACACTCTAATGCCTTCATTATCTCCAAAGGTGTAATATTTCTATTTTCATTTGAAACAGGTATGTATATATAAACGGAAAGTAACGAGACTCGGACCTGGCTTGGACTCAGCAAGGATAACTCAATCCATGACCCGGCTTGGACTTGCCTGTGACTCGACAGTGACTCAACAAAGTGACGAAACCCTTGAAATCTAGAGATTTTTTTTCCATGCACCCATTATAGAATAAAACTATAAGACACAATAACATCATGAAATAGAAGGTAATTTGATCACATACATAACATACATCGATTATATAAGTACAAAGGTAAATTATAGATGTATCAAGAAAATTTTGAAAACAAAAATTAAAAATCAGCCGAGTCAGCCAAGTTAGCCGGTCGAGTTAGTAGAGTCTAGCGAGTCAGCCCAATTGACCTGCCGAGCCAAGGTCACAGGTCATTTTGACCCAGTTGAGGTAACTCGAATCGCCAACTTGGATGACTCGCCTGACTCACGAGTCTCGTTACTCTATATAAACGTTCATACGTGTACCATTCTATCTAGATAAGGGCTCTAAGACTGGACCATTTAGGCATAGGACTTGATAATCTTGGTCTTTGAATCTTTGTGTCAGAATTCTTAAACCCTCCTTTGAATATATTTAAACATAAACTATAGGGCTTCCAAGTTGGCTTGAAATCTGTATAGTTTTCACATATCTTACTTATGACTAGTGTGCTCTCTCTATTCACTTTACAACCTTAGATGCTGAGGCAAGCCAAAAATATTTCCCTAGTTCATTCCATAACTTTTTTTCTTCTTTGAAATCACTTTCAATCATGAAATAGGAGTTGTGTGGTGGTTACTTACAGTTCCATCTTTGGAAAATAGCATTGGTTTAGGTGAAGACAAATTTAGGAGTGTGTTATAGTTTACTTCCATCTATTTTCCTTATTTCATTGAGGATTCTCTTCTCAATAATGCACTCCTCAGTGATTTCTATATGTCCTTTCCATTCACTGAGTGAGATGTCTTGAAGTTCCATTTTCATTCAGGATGAGTTGATGAAGTTCAAACCAACCAAATACTAATAAATGATGAAATTATTAGAGAGGGTCTATGAAAAGTATCGATACATGTCGTTTGTCTACCATCATTCCATTCCTTTGTCGTCAATCAACATCTCAATGTCATCTCACAGTTGTGACTATTTTAGAGTGTGAGCAGAGTGGGGGATTCTCCTACTTTGCTTGAACTAGTTGCCTCATTTCTTGACTTTCATTAGGGTTAATCATCTTCATGGAATATACACATAAAAGATTACTCAAAGCACTGCTTGTGCTTTTGATATTTTCTCTTCCTTCCTCTTCCAGAGAAAGGCTATCGAGCATCTCAATGACCAAGATATGGAGCCACAAATGGTAGGAGCCTTTGTGGATAATAAATTCTTTGAGATTTCTTATTGCAAATACATTATTCTAATATATCTTTTCTCACCACACTTGCCATTTCACCTTTATGCGCTGCCAGCATTTTCAGTATCAATAGCGAGGGCCTCAAATTCTTGATCTAGGCTTTAGAGTAATTTGCGGCATGTATATTTGTAAATGGTATGATTTTTGCAAGAATACCTTTGGTGCTTCCAACCTTTACAAGAATAACATAGGAACAAAATCCAAGAATTGATCGAATCACTTCAGGTGGACATGAGTCAATACTTTCAATGTTAATTCCTGAACTTTTGACATTCACAACTCTTCGAGTTTAATCGAAGATTCTCTGTCGAGCGATTTTGTCGATACATACATTGCTTTCTTTTCAGACTTCCAACAAGATATGTTGTTGCTGTTGTCTTGCCGGAAGACATTATTGGTGAATTCCAAAAACTTTTCAAATCTGCTTTTCCCAATTTTAACACTGCTCTGTTACCATGTTAAAATCAGACTTGCTGACAGTGATGTAATTATAATACTTCTGGTCTATTCCTCTTACAATATGAACATATATATATGTGTGTATGTGTGTGTGTGTGTGTGTGTGTGTGTGTGTATGTATATATATATATATATATATATATATATATATATATATATATATATATATATATATATATATCTATAAAATATGACTGAGATCGGTATTTGAACAGGCTTCTTTAAAATCAGAATGTTAAATACTTAGTAATTTAATGTGCTTGAGCCTTGCAATAACACTTGAAGACTGTCTTTGATGTATGTGTTCGTTGTGATTGTCGAAGGACTTAAGAGCATTGATAAGTATGTGACTTAGGAGTCACGCACGATATACATATGTATGTGTATGTATGTATGTGTATGTACGTATGTACGTATGTATGTATGACTGAGATTGGTATTTGAACAGACTTCTTTAAAATCAGAATGTTAAATACTTAGTAATTTAATGTGCTTGAGCCTTGCAATAACACTCGAAGACTGTCTTTGATGTATGTGTTCGTTGTGATTGTCAAAGGACTTAAGAGCATTGATAAGTATGTGACTTAGGAGTTACGCACCAATTATGTTTAATCATTTATAAAACACTCTCCACAAAGTCATGACTAACCAATTTTGTAATGTATCTCGGTGAGATTAGAATAGTCGATCTCCTTACTTATTTGCATAGATTTCCATTTATATATATAAGTAGCAACCAAAAATATGAACTATATTATAATGTGCAAATATATATACATAAATAATAAATATTTATTTATACGACTAAGCTATACATTAACACAAAATATATCTACTCTAGGCTCGAAAATGAAAACAACAATCATTAAGAATCTCACGACAACCCCCTATTAGGAGATGAAGGATATTACAAAACTTACAAACAAGGGAAAAATACTTCTGGAAAGGACTCAAAAAGTACATACTCAAGCATGTTCAAGAATGTATGACATGCCAAAGAAATAAAGCAAAACAAACACATCCGATAGACCTCCTTCAGCCCCTGCCAATACTTGATCAAAAATGGTAAATTATCTCCATGGATTTGATAGTGGACCTCCCCAAAGTACAAGGGAAAGACTATATATATGTGTTAGTGGGCCAGTTGACCAAATATGCACACTTTATGGCCATATCTACCAAATATAGAGCACCTCAAGTTACAAAAGTTTTCTTCAAAGAAGTACTCATGCTAAATGAATTACCTAAAAACATTGTAAGTAATAAAGATAGCAGATTTTTGAGCATGTTTTGGCAAGAGATCCTCTGTTTGGTAGGTATCGTATTGACACCTGATACAAGTTATCATCCTCAAACAGATGGACAGAAAATGTCAATAAATGGATATTTTAGGAATGGTGAAATGCTACACCTTGGTGAGTACTATTACAATATCACGCATAACTTATCCATTGGAACGAGTCTGTTCAAGGCATTATACAGCTATGGAGCCATTTCTTTCGGAAGCTTGATCCTCCCAAAAAGAAAGGTACTAGGAGCCAAGGTTCTTGTACAACAAAATATGGGCATCATGAGAGTATTCAAAGATAATCTCCATCATGCACAAAACCAACAAAAGATTTACGTCGAGCGAAACTGGACTGATCAAGCATTTGAAGTTGGGGATTGGGTTTTCTTGAGGCTACAACCCTATAAACAAGGATCTGACAACTAGTGGAGCAAAGACACTAAAACACCAATTCTACGAGCCCTACAAGGTCTTTAGAAAAATTGGCGAGGTAGCCTATGAATTATAATTACTTGAGAATAGTAGAGTCCATAATGTCTTCCATTTTTCACGGCTAAAGAGGGTCTTTGTACAACAAATTACTCCATGCGAAGAATTGCTCCTCGCTCGATGATGAAGGGAAACTCATCCTAGAACCAAAAAGGATTCTTAAAATGAGAGAAAAGTTGAGAAATAAAACCATCCCAAAGTATTTGATTAAATGGCAAGGCCTTCTAGAGGAAGTCACAACTTGGGAAGGAGTCAAGATTTTTGAGCACCCAAACCTTAAATTGCTTAAGGACAAGCAAATTTAGGAGGGGTGCACTGTGATAACCCATGTATGAATATTTTGTTTATAAATAAATCAATAACATATTTAATAAACAAATAAATCAATTAATAAAATATTTAAACAAATAAGTTAATATATGTAATTTCTGTTCCGACATCAATTGTATAAGTAGTAAATAATAAATAAATGTTTAGTAATAAATTAGTCTTAATTATGAATGATTATTAATCAATAAAGAAATGATTATAAGTAATAATTAATAAATTGATTAATTGTTAATAGAACTCACGGTCATGAAGGAACAAGTCCACTGTGGCTAAACCCACATATGCAGTCCCATCAGCAGCTAATAAAACAAAAGCGACCTGAATAGTTGCATTAACATGATCGCCGGGTTTTTAAATAATAAACAAGACTGCTTCCCTTTTTGTTTACAATTTATAAACATTAATATATCAATGCTGAACACAACAATTAGTAAAGATTAATCATTAATCTTAATAGTCTTGGAGTGATGTGACAGGAAGAAGATATTGATATAAATCAAGAGACATATTGCTTAAAACAGAACCTATTGTCCATCTCAGATATAAAGGACATTGACCACTTGTTTCTGGATCATCATCAGAACAGTCTGAATAAGCATCTAAGAACATCGTGGAAAGCAGTGGATAAGATTGGTCAATACCATGGACAAGAGAACAATAAGAGCAGAAGTGAATACATTGCGGCAGACTATATATTAAATATAACAATATCTCAAGGGAATATCATTGGATGAGTAAGGGAAATACTTAGAATATAAGTTAGAGCTTAATACATATTGGTGACTAGTATCTACAATGTTGTTTATTTTTATCATGCTTAATAATAAATTTGCCGAGAAGTTACCATTATATAAACAAACATGCTCAAGATCAATTATTATTTCCAAGTTGAGAAGAAGAGCAGAAATACAATAAAAGAAAGGCCTTTGTAAATCCAGCCAATTGGTAATTCCCAAGATACGGTAGAGATCAGCAACCCTGAACACCTTGCAGACATGACCACAAAAGGCTTAAGGGCTTGGATCTGTAAAGACCATGAGAGAAACCATTGAGTTTGGTGTCTAAGCAACCTGTTGCATTTCACTGTAGAACCAGAATCAGTATGCAAAGAACATTAACAAATAAAGTAAACATTCACAAACCAAAAACTAAATTCACATATATGCTTAGACAAAGAAAGAGAACAAGAAGTGCAAACTTCACAAGAGAAAACACTCCATGCTTTCTTGATTCTGTAGATGTGTCCTTTTGCTGTGGATGTATGCTCAAGATGTTCAAAAGCTGCTTCAATGGAGATGGGTAATGGCAAATTGGTAGCTTTGTGAGCTCTCAATTTGGCATTATAAGGGTATGGTTGATGGCTTTGGTTCTCAAAATAGCATGGTAACTTTAGCTCAAAGATTGTTGATGAAATGGCTTGGGATGGGATTCAATTTATAGGCTAAGGGGTAGAGGGATGGAGGGCTTAGATGCAAGGATGGATGAAGGCTTAAGGAGGGCTAGGATGCACTCAAAGGAGAGCACATGGATTGTGCTTGTTTAGCACCAATGGGAAGGTGACACTTGTCACAAGGAGGATGAGTGTGAGAGGGTAGGGTAAAGGGTTGGTTAAAGACATGATGAGTGGGGTTGAGTATGTAAGAGGGATGTAAGAGGAATGAGTGTGGAAGAGGAAAGAGTGTGAAAGATGGGTGTAAGAGTCATGAGTGGGCTTGTAAGAGTCTTTATGTTTTGTAAGAGCACTCATGACTTAGTGGTTGAGTTTTTTTTTGAGGGGAGACTTTGGTTTGGATTAGGAAAGTCTTAAACTTGTTTAAGGAATGTGACAACATTAGGGGGTGGATTAGGCTTGGGTTTAGGATTAGATTAGGGATGTTAGAGATGTGCAAGTGGATGGCATTAATGAGGGTGGGTGAGTTAGTGGCTAAGCTTGGTTAGTATGGGTGGATGGGGTGGATTAGGCTAAATGGAAGATTAGAGATAGGTTAGGGGTTTTTGAATTTGAGGATTTCATTTATCAAATAGATTTATTTAATAAATGGGGATTTTTGGAATTAGATAGAAGAATATGATTTAATTGATAAATAATAGGTTATTTGATTTATCAATTAGGACTATAGATGATTAATTAAATTAATCAACTAGGGGATGACAAAGGATTAATTAAATAGAAATTTAATTAATAATGCCCTTTTTAGATAATTAAATAGAAATTTAATTAATAATGCCCTTTTTAGATAATTAAATAGGATTACTAAAATAATGTAATCAAATTTAGGTGTCTACATTTTGCCCCTCTTTGACATAGTGTTGAGACAACACTATTTCAAAGAAGTTTGAATGAAGACGACACGAGGAAGATGTTTTAGCAACAAGGTTGCCCCAATCTCGAATAAGAAGAGGAGAGACTAGACTTAGATGATGCCCCCTCAAGAAGGCGGCGGGGAGAGAAATGAGGGTCGACGACTTCTTGAAAAGTACAAGAAATTGAGACGAGCTGAGACGCAGGTTGGCAAAGGGGCTGAATTAGCTCAAACTCTCACTACGGGAGAATGATAAAGGGAAATCAGAGGCACAATAGTAAAGCAAAGCTTAAGACTTTCTAGGATTGGGGGGGGGGGGAGATGGAGGAGCGAAGCGCTATAAAAGGAATCCATGATAGGGAGATGGATGATAGAATGATAAAGCTGATGCAACAGGTTTTCAAAGAGTCAGATTGGCGGAAGATGGGTTTCGGAGATCCCTAGGACTAGGATTGTGGATCTCGAAAGATGAGGCTTGGTGGATTGATTTGATTGGTGGATCCCTAAGACTAGGATTGTGGATCCCTAAAGCTAAGCGTGAGGAGTGATTCAAAGAGATACTGATGCATAAGCTGGGGTAGGAGCGACAGATGTAGGATATGGATGGGGGATAATGGAGATGAAGGGAATCCATTGAAGCTTTTTGAGCGGGGGGATACTTCAAAGAGAAGTACCACCATGTAGTTGAGCACTAGATTTGCTATAAGACTGTTGGTTAATTTCCAGGGTTACCAAGAACATCGAGGCCTTTTTACCAACCGTTCAGAGGACTGACGAACTGACTCAAAACAAACACACAAGGATTGCCCCAGTATCACACATGAATCCCAGAGGAAGCAGCGTGGAAACGACACTAGGTAACCCACAAGCAGAAAAAGAAAACAAGCAAAAGACCTGATCAAGACCTTACGCTCTAATTGCCCCATTCGTAGCATACCATGATATGGAAGATCATGGCAACCTTGAGGAGGGAACAAGGAGATTGCTTGGAAAAGATATTTCAAGACCCAAAAGGGAAGATCCCAAATCAAAAGAAAGTGAAAATCCAAAAGAGAACTGTTTGCCAACGAGATGGGTAGGACGAGGTACTAACGGACCAAGATTAGACATGAGGAAAGCTATATCCTGCAAGGACCTATCGGAGAGCACCTAAGCTGATGGATCGGGATGAGTGATGCGTCTGGCAAGCTGAACTAAGAAGGATAACACTTTGGTGACAGGAGATCTAGCTAAAGGATGCATTGGAATATCTAACCAAGGTGTGCGATGTGTGCAAGATGTTGACCAAGGATGAACTAACACGAAAGCCGGATAGATACAATGATACTAAGCTAAAGAGGATGTACAAGCTGATAGACCAAGATATGTTACAAATGTACAAGTTTGTTCATGTTTTGGTTTTTTGTGAGATGGAAATGTTTGTGAAGGATGGGGTGTCTATAATAGTTGATAGGTGGATAGGTAGATGGTTTGTGAAAAGTTTAAGGAAAATGGGATTCTGTGTGTGCATGTGATAGGATACAAGCTAGGATACAAGATCATTTACAAGATGGAATATGGTACAAGCTTTGGACAAGATTTGAATATATACAAGGTATGGTACAAGATTTACAAGGTATAATACAAGCTTTGGTACAAGATTTACAAGTTGTACAGGAGGTATTGACAAGCTCCATCAGATTTTGGATATTTGATTGGAACACCAAGGGAACAAGCAGGTGTTTTATGGGATGGTGGGTGGATGGATGAGGGATAGGATAGTGATAGATAATGGATTAGTCTTTAGCACACAAGGCGCCTGAATTACCAGGTTTTCACCAAGGTACCTATCCAAGGCGCTTGAATTGCCAAGTTTTCACCATTGGACGCTTATTTCTCTTTACTATTTTTTTTTTTGTATTTTTTCAAAAGCTGGGTATACCAAGGATTTTCAAGCATAGAACTTCTTGAGATGAATGATGTTAGTGGGATCATTCAAGAGTTCTCCTTCTGGTGTAGATAATTGATAGGCTCCGGAGCCAAAGGAGGCAGTAACCACATAGGGACCAAGCCATGTAGGTTCAAACTTGCCTTTCTTTTCTCGATCTGCTTGGACTTTCATATTTTCTTTGAGGACCATGTCACCTGGCTGAAAGTGTCGTGGGAGCACCTTCTTGTTGAAATTCCTTTTGAGACGAGTTTGATAGACTGTGAGATGGTCATAGGCTTGTTGTCTCTTCTCGTCTAAGAGATCTAGCTGGGTGAGTCGAGCTACTCTGTATTCTTCATCTGAGATTTACCCTCGCAAAGATATGCGTAGTGAGGGAAGTTCAACTTCTATAGGTAATACCGCTTCGGCACCATAGACTAGGGAGTATGGAGTTGTGCCTGTGGATGTACGGAAGGAAGTTCGATAGGCCCATAGAGCCGGATTTATTTGAAGGTGCCAATCACGGCCGGAATCATTGACAACTTTCTTTAGGATTTTGAGGAGGGTTTTATTAGTTGCCTCTACCTGGCCGTTACCTTGTGGGAAATATGGGCTAGAAAAGCGGTGATGGATGCGGAGGGAAGTGCATAATTCTTCCATGTTGAGATTTTCAAAGTTACCTCCGTGGTCAGTGAAGATGGTGGATGGGATGCCGAAGCGGCAAACAATGTGGTACAAGATGAACTTGGAGACTTGAACTCCTGTAGCTGAGACTAGGGGGACTGCTTCCACCCACTTAGTGAAATAGTCTTTAGCTGTTATTATCCATTTATGTCCATCAGATGAGAGAGGGGTGATAGTTCCAACTAGATCAAGGCCCCAACAAGCGAAAGGCCAAGGTGGTGCAATAGGCTGTAGATCCTGTGCTGGAGCGTGCACAAGATTTGCATGCTGCTGATATGGGAGACACTTTCTGACAAAGTCACAAGAGTCTTCTTCAATGGTAGGCCAATAGTAGCCTGCTCTAAGGATTTGTCGTGCTAGGACAATACCACTCGTGTGGGCACCGCAAAGTCCGGAATGTACTTCTTTTAATGCCATCGCGGCCTCATTTTCATCTAAACATCGAGAGAGAGTATCGTGATAACCCCGACGATATAGGGTATTGGCTATGATAACATAGCGGGATGATTTTCGGATGAGGTTCTGGCGTTGGGTACGTGTGAGGTGAGGGGATATGATACCATCGTTAAGGTAAGCGTGAATTTCATGGTACCAAGGGGATTGGGGACCAACCAAGATACAAACACGGTTTGAATCCTCATTCGCATAGGCAGGTGTGAGGAGCTGCTCAACTAAAAACTCATACTGCGTAGCTTCTTGGGGAATTTCCAAGAGCGAGCCGATAGTGGCCATGGCATCTGCTGCCTTGTTCTGCATTCGAGGCACTTGTGTAAACTGAAGCTTTGTAAAATGCTGGGTCAGCTGATCAACTAGCTCTTTGTAGGGTAATAGCTTTTCATCTTTGGTTTGATATTCATTTAAGACTTGTTTGATGATGAGTTGGGAATCACCAAAGACTTGTAACTCAGTGATATTCCATTCTGCAACTATCTTTAATCCTGCTACAAGAGCTTCATATTCTGCTATATTGTTGGTGCTAGGGAATTGTAGCTTGAAGGCTTTTGGAATGTAATCTCCTTGAGGTGTAACTAATAATATTCCTGCCCCTGATCCATGAGAGGTGTATGAGCCATCAAAATAAAGCTTCCATGGGGGCTGTTCTTCAATTAGGCAGATATGCTCATCTGGAAATTCTGTGAGCAAAGGATATGCATCTACTAGAGGTGCATCAGCTAGGTGATCTGCTATAGCTTGCCCTTTGATTGCCTTTCTGTCCACATACTGGATGTCAAACTCACTTAGTAGCATAACCCATTTGGCCAAACGGCCTGTAAATGCTGTTCTGGAGAGCATATACTTGAGAGGGTCAATCTTGGAGACTAGTTGGATGGTATGACTTAGCATGTAGTGGCGAAGCTTTTGAGTTGAGAAAACAACTACCAAACAAGCTTTTTCCATAGGAGTGTAATTGAGTTCATAACCAACTAGGGTTCTACTGATATAGTAGATGGCTTTCTCTCTGCTATAATCATCATGTTGTGCTAGAAGTGCCCCTAGAGCAATAGGTGTTGCTGATATATACAAGATCAAGGGACGAGGGACGACCAGGAACTGGTGGAACCAAGATAGGGGGATTGGTGAGATACCGCTTGAGCTGATCGAAGCTGCGCTGACATAAAAGATCCCACTTGAAGTTCTCATTCTTCTTTAGCAAGTGTGAAAATGGTGTACACTTATCTGCAAGTTGGGAGATGAAGCGCCGGACAGATTGAAGTTTTCCCTGAAGAGAGCGAAGCTGTCGCAGTGTCTGGGGAGGAGGCATGTCTAAGATAGCCTTGACCTTTTTGGGGTCGATCTGTATACCCCGTTTAGAAACTATGAAGCCTAGAAGCTTGCCAGATGTGACCCCAAAGACACACTTCTTGGGATTTAGCATGAGATAATATTGGGCCAACCTATCAAAGACTTTTTCCAGGTTAGCAAGATGATCCATGAAGGTGTGAGATTTGACCAGGATATCGTCCACATAATCTTCCAAAATGCTAGGGATAAGATCATGGAAAATGGCTGTCATAGCTCTTTGATAGGTAGCCCCAGCATTCTTTAGGCCAAAAGGCATCATGGTGTAGCAAAAGGTTCCCCAGGGGGTAGTGAATGCTGTCTTATGCTGATCCTCTTCTGCAATCTTGATCTGATTATACCCAGAAAATCCATCCATAAGGGACAGGATTTCATGTCCAGCTGTAAGATCCACAATCATATCTATGTTGGGCAAGGGAAAATCATCCTTTGGACAAGCTTTGTTAAGATCTCTAAAATCAGTACAGATTCTGATGTCACCGGAAGGCTTAGTGACAGGGACCATGTTGGAGATCCATTCTGAGTAGTCGATAGGTCGGATAACCTTAGCAGCTAACATTCTTTCTAGTTCAGCTTTGACTAGTAATGCCACCCTGGGGTGCATTTTCCTAAGCTTTTGTCTGACGGGCTTGATCTTTGGATCGACTGCAAGATGATGAACTACAAGCTTTGGATCGAGTCCTGGCATGTCCTGATATGACCATGCAAATCGGCCAATGTTCTCTCGTAGAACCTCAAAGAGGAGGTCAGCTTGGTCTTGTGATAGGGATGCAGCAATGTGAACAATTCTAGGGATCTCTGAAGAACCAATGTTGACTTCTCTAGTATCCTCTATTAGAATAGAAGACACCTCTGGTCGATTATCTTGAGGAGGCAATACTAAATCCTCATGTTCTGCTTGTGGCTCTGGATTTTCTTGCTGAGGGGTTCTCTTCGCTGCCTTAGCTAGTCCCAGATTTACCTTAGTTCCAGTTTTGGGTGTATCGAAACTAGGTTGGGGATTTTCTCCAAAATACCCCTTGGGATCTAGCTTGTAGATGTAGGCAGAATCTGGCTTTGTCTTCTTATGAGGAGTTTCAGCTCCCATGAATCTTAGAAGCGCTTCCTCTGATGCGAACTCATCAATATGTATGACACTTGGTTGGTCCCAATCTATGAGTTGTGGATGAGCAAGTGGTAGGTCAATGAGATGGATGGATAGTTCTCGGAGAACAGAGTCTCCTAGGAAGATTTGGTCTGGGATATCGTCGTAGGCTCTCTTTTCAACTTCCTCAGGAATGTCTTCGATTTCGACAAGGTCGCGGTGGATGTTCGAAAAAGCGTGACCATTCTCGTTGGTGCCCCCAGTTGTGGATATGCCAAAGCCAAGACCTGACTTTATTTCCCAATCATGTGCTTCGATGGGACATTGCATGCCCCTTTCTTCTGGTCCTAGTCCACCTCCTTGATAGTTCCATTTTTCAGTGACGAGCTTATGTTGTTGGGGATACTTCTGGCTGAAGTGATCAAGGCGTGCTTGATTTCTTGGAGGTGCATCCTTATGTAGCCAATTGTTGATATCTGGAGTGAGCTCCTCATGAAGAGGGGTTTTTGAGGACACAAAGGTGGTTGGGCCAAACTGTTTGTATCGAGGAGGTGGAATCTCCTTAGCTTTGTGATATGTTGGCCGTCCATGGGTATGTGGATCAAGTGGGATTGCTCCGACAGCAAATGCATTTGATAGACTATATTCTCCACAACCTTTGTTGTTGATCTTTACAGTAGATAGGGTGGAGGCAAGGATGGTTTCTGCGTCATTACAAGTGTGGGATGAGCTGGCGATGGCTGTGCCGATGTCTATTCCAGGGCAATGGTTTGTATATGAAGCTTCAACTGCATTGCAGTAAGAAAAGGGTTCTGGATCGGCATGGATGGTTACCTCAGTGCCTTGATGCGGAAATTTGATGCACTGATGGTAGGTGGATGGAACGGCCTTCATAGCATGAATCCATGGGCGACCGAGGAGGATGTTAAATGGTAGGTTTAGATCAACAACATGGCAAACTGTCTCTTGAATGACTGGCCCAACCTTGATTGGTAGCAAAATAGTCCCTTCTGTGGTCCTTTCCAAGTTGTCATAAGCTTTGATGGTGATAACCTCACTGATCATATCTGCCTCAGTATACCCAGCTTGTTTTATGAATTTTAGGGTGCAAATGTTCAAGGCTGATCCATTATCTATCATTACTCTTTTCACGGCAAAATTGGATACCATGATGGCTATGCGAAGTGGAAGGGTGTGATTTGGCTCAACCGCGGGTATGTCGGTGGGTTTGAAAGATAGGGCACATGAGGATGAAAGGTGTCCAACAAGATTACGAAAATCAGTAGCATTGATATCAGAAGGGACACGGGATTCTATGAGAGCATTGTCAAGGATGTCTTTGTACACAGGACTAGTGCGGAGAAGGTCTAAAATGGATATTTGGGCTGGCATGTTCCCAAGGTGTTCCAAGATATTGTACCGGCTTTTTGATGGAGCTGATGGTGTTGATGAAACTGGTGGGCCTGCGATGTTAAATCGCGCTCTTCGAGTGGTGACCGCACACTCATTGTCTGGTCCTCGGATATTGATAACATTGACAGAAGGCTCTTTCTCAGATATACAACCTATAAGGCTACCATAGTCTATATAGGATGAAGTGTGGTCATTGTTCTTCCCATGCTGTTGGTTTGGCTGGCGGTTGTTGGTGTTGTTTTGGATAGGTGCTTTTCCAGGATTTTGGTTGTTGTGTGGAGGAAAAGCATTTTGATAAATCTGTAAGCCTGCATTGGGAGAGGTTTGGGCACCAACAGTGATTTCCTTCCGATCAATGAGGTCTTGCACAGTCTTTCAGTTTCATGCATCTGAGGGTGGTGTGACCGTTTACCCTATGGAACTTGCAATACTCATTGTCCTTGTACCATGCAGCTTTGGATTGGCTTGGATCAATTTGCTGGGTAGGAGGAAATTTGATGAGGTTTTCCTTAGCCAATTTCTCAAAAATAACATCCAATGGCTCACCAAGGGGTGTATAGTTTCTAGGTGCAGGTTGGAATCTGGGCTTTTGCCCTGCAGCTATATTGATGGCATTAGCTTGATTGTTAGACCCTTGAAAGTTGAGTCTTGTATTGTGGTTTTGATAGCTTTGGTTATTTCGTTGTTGGTAATTGGTAGCTTGTTGGTTATTTGTTTGATATGGTGGGTTAGATTGGTTTTGAGAAGGACTAACGATATTCACATGTGTGGTGTCAGTAACCCCATCTGTTGCAACATGCTTGTTTTTGTTCCAATACCTAGACTTGTCATTGGAATGTGATTGATTTTGGTTGGCCTCTTTGTAAATCTTTACCACACCATCTTTGATGAGTCCTTGCTCAAGGATCATTCCTTTCTCTTTGATATCCTTATAGGTCTGCAAACAGTTCATGGTCATGTGGTGAGCCAAGCTGGGATGTGCATTATCAATAAACATTTTCACCACATGGCGTTCTGGCAAGGTGCAGGATATGCGGGTGGTAAGGGTTTGCCATCTTTGCAGGTATTCGGCAAGGCTTTCTCCACCTTTTTGCTTAGTGTGGACAAGATCAACTATTGATAGCTCTGTTTCAACAAGATGGGCATATTGGGCTACAAATGCCTCAGATAATTCAGCAAAGTTTTTAATTGTGCCATAGGGGATTCTATAAAACCATTCAAGAGCTGGTCCAGCCAAGCTTTTGGGAAAAAGGCGCAAGAGGAAGACATTGTATGCCACGTCTTGGCAATGCATGTAAAATTCTTTGATATGTGTGACAGGGTCTCCTTTTCCTCTGAATTTGTCAAATTTAGGTACCTCAAAGTGTTTGGGAAATGGTGTCGTGGTAATGGCTCTGTCAAATGGGTAAGGACACACATTCTCAAACTTGAATGTCTTTGGATCATTCCCTTCTTGGATGGCTTTCAGAGCTGTCTTCATTTGCTCCCACTCTGAATTGATAGGTGATGGTTGGGGTGCCCCCAATGTAGGAGTGCCTTGAGGTAGGTATGTGCTGGATGGGGCCATTGAATATGGATGGTTATGAGGGATTTGCTGATAGGGATTGTACATTGTTTGGGCAGCTGCATGGTGGATGACGGGTTGTTGAGGGGGAGGTGGCGCATATTGCTGCATGTGCTGCGAGGCTTGCTGTTGATATGGGATTTGAAGTTGGGATTGAGAAACATAAGCTAGCTGTGGGGTAAATGGATTGCTTTGTGGAGGTAAGGTATAAGATGGTTGTAAGGCTTGGGGAAAGGATCGGAGGGCTTGTGGGGTTTGACCAATATATGTGGGTTGTGCCCCCATTTGGGATGGCATCTGCAAATAATTGGTGGTTGGCTGGGGTGGTGGATTACCTCCTAGAAGTGGCATTGAAAAGTAGTTGGTAATTGGAGGTAATGGATTAGTTGGTGGTGGAGGTGGTGGGAATTGAAAGCTTGGGAATGGAACTGATGGGGTTTGATAGCTTTGTGGTTGGATTTGGAAGCTTGGTAGAGTGGTGGTGGGAGCTGGGGTCACTTGGGAGCTTGGTAGAAGATTGGCAGTAGCTTGTGGGTTTTGATAGCTTTGTGGAGTGAAGGTAGTAGCTTGTGGATTTGTGGCTGGTGGTATTGAGCTCCCGAGACCTAATGGAAATGATGGGATTGTGCTTTGGGCTGTGGTGAACAAGCTGGGGGCGATGAAAGGTTGATTACTTGGCCCCATGGGTGGCATCCTTGTTGTATATTGCTGAGGTTGGCCAAAGATGCTAGCACTAATTTGGGAGATGGGTGGATTTGGAAGGCTGGGTTGGGGAGCAGCAGCAATAGTGAAGGAGGTGAACGGTGGGGTATTTTGAGTAAAGGGGGTTTGGAGCGGAGAGGTATGAACCAAGGATGGAGTGGTGGTGGCTGGGTTGGCTTGTGGCATGGAGATTTGAACTTGGGTGGATGATGGTATGTTTGGGTCTGTTGGGTCATATGGATTGGCTGGAGGCTCTTCTTTTGGAATATATTGAGGATAATTTGGATCATAAGAGCCTATGGGTGGTGGCAGCTGCCCAAACAATGGGTGAGATGGATCTGATAATGGAGGGGGTCTTCCAAAGTCAAAGGTTCCTACATTGTCCCTTCGAAAATTAGCCATGATTGTCTCTTTGTTTTTGTCTATAATGGCGTTTACCAATACTGCATTTCCTGGTTGGTTCATGAAAGCTTCAATGTCAGTAGGTGATGGCATAGCTTGCTCTGGGCTGAAGGATGGCTGAGTGCTCAAGGGGGGTGAGGTTGTTCGATCCAAATGATAGGGCTCCATTGTTTCTTTCTTCTTGGCTAAGCGAGTGACGGGTGGCATGAAAAATGCTCCTAGGGATGAGATGCAATAATGCTGATGGATGCAAAAGGGGGAAGGCTTTTCTATGCAAATGATTTCCTAAGTTGAGGCAAAGCTATATGACAAAACCTAAGGAGGATTGGGTTGGGGATTCTAAGTTCAAAGATATGTTGTCAAAGCACAAAAGGTCTGCTTTCCTATGTGCAAGCTTGGTGGTGATTGTGTCAACTGAAGGATAGACTGATGATCCTTTAGGAAGAACACGAGATTGACCACTTGTGGATCCCAACCTTTAGCTCAAGGTGATGAGGGATAACAAGTGACAAAGCTAGATTACCCTAGACAAAGCTCTGTCAAAGGGATAACCTTGGTGAGATTGGTGGATTTGGAAGATTTTAGGAATGGCAAACTTTTAGCAAGGTGACAACAATTTTGAAAGCTTAGATGTGCAAATTTTGGATTGCTGGCTAGATGGTTTGATTCTAAATGAGATGGATGAGCTAATAATGCTTAAGGGGATAACCTAAGATGGCTGGCTTTTCTACAAAGATGACTCTAAAATGAAGCTTATCCAAGAAGATGCGGAGAAACAAGGGTGTCTAATCATAGAAATCATGCCTAGTGGGTAAGGCATAAGCAGGATTAACTCCTGGATGTTGGCTAAATTTGATGGTGCGCTCTAACCAGGCCTCTTGAAGTGCTTCGTCGGTAGCTTTGTCCTCTGCTTTGTGGAGTTTGGCAATTCGTGGGCTTGGTGTTATTTCTTTTCTCTTGGCTGAAAGTTCTTGGTATGCTAGAGATGGCTTGAGTTTGACCTTGTGAAACTTCTGTTGGGTTTGGGTTGTTCCGACATAAATTCTTGAATTTGCTTGGCTTTGGGAAAAATCTCAGTGGTTTTGCTTCAACTTGTTCAACTTTCAAAATAGGCAGTGACTACGCTAAGTTTGCCCTAAGCTAGGATTGACCAAGTTTGGCAAACATTCATTCAACAAGTAAAATAAAAACAAGCAATAGATAGGAACACCCAGATAGAAGTTTGTGGTTCTCAGAATGTGATACTTGCGCCAAGGAGTGTGTATGTTCTACAAATGTTTCGATCAATCACTCCAAACACATTAACATCCTAGATGGTTTTCTGCAAGGCTGACAATTGGTTTAGCTAGGGAGTCCTCGATATACGCAAGGTACGTGAGGCCCAAATCCGTAGATGAGACCAAAAGGATGTCACACAGCCAAGAGGAGCGGTAACCCACTTCTCCTCTTTCACTTCTCAAGGGTATAAAGTTTCTTGAGGCTTAGCCCGAATGACAAAATCTTGATCCCAAGAGAGGTGTCTTTCGATTCACCTCCCGATTCTTATACTCCGCCGGAGCGCTGGAGTTGAGGTCGTCCAAGGGGTGATGAAATCCCCAAATAGGCCTCCTAAAAAGAAACAAGGTTTTGGATCCTAATCTTATGCACCCAAGATGGCCTCAAAAGACGACAAGGGGAGAGAAGACTCGGATGACCTTGGGCTAAAAAACACGCTTGTTCTTTTACCAACTGACTCTTATGTGTGCTAATCTAGACTTTGCAAGCACTCATGTTTAAGAGACAATGTTCAATTCCAACTTGAAGCGCCAACAAAAGTAAATCGATCGAAGAATGCAAACAATAAGAAGAGTTAGGGTCAACAAAAGCAAACTCGCGCGCCCGGAGGCCCTCCACGTCAAGTATCGATTAATTTTCTTTAAGGCATTCAAGATTGAGTGTGAGTTTGTTTTAAGCCCAAAACAAAAGTGTGTGAGATTTGATTTCAAGCGCGCGCCCGGAGGCTCTTCACGTCAGTTGTTGTTTAATTTTAGTGCCCAAACTTGAAGTGTGATCGATTTAATCTAGAGTTTTGGCCATTTAAGAATTTTGATAAAGTTAAAGCAAACGTTCAAAGACCAAGTGAGTGAGTTAGATTGTGGAACATTTAACACCTTTTTCAAGTAGACCCATCCCCATAAATGGCGCTGAGATTGCAACCAATGGTTAATATTTGATGGGTGATTAGAAAAGAGGTGAGTCCAAGGAACTACTCAAATTGATTTTTGTAAATTTGTATTGTAACTTAACAAAGTTTCTTAAATGTCCAAAAATCAAACTTTACCTAGATTGCATGTGAAAAAGAGATTTGTAATGGTTAATTGATCTTTGGCATTCAAGATTGGATTTTTTTGTTTTAAGCATGCATTCCAAAGAAAGTTGATTTTAATCCATGACATTCAAGAGTGTGTTTTTGAGCAACATTCATTCAATGAAAAATGTGTTTAACCATTCAAGTTCATTTTTTTTTTTAGCAACATGCATTCAAAGACAAATGGTTAAACATTCAAGTTCATTTTTTAGCAACATGAAAACCTGCAAGAAACATGGTTAGTGGTTCCATATGTGCTCCAACCTGCAATGAGACAAAAAAAAAGCAATTTAGTTAGTTAGCCAAAATCTTCAAAAATGAGAGCTTAACTATGGGAAATTTTTTTTTAACTTTTTTTGTTGTTTTTTCTACGCGTAAAAATGCTTAAAATGGTCTAAATCCTACGGAACCACTAAAAGTCAAATTTTGATTTATACTCTTTTTATTTTTATTTTTTATTTTATTTTTTTTAATTTTAGCTACAAAGTGCAGAAATAATAAAGCAGAAATGGAACATAAGCAAGCAGAGAAGACAGTCTGTCAAAATACGAAGAGGACAAAACAGATTTGCAGCACAGAACACAGGTGACAAGCAGAGACGCCGATTTGCGCAGATGCGGATTTTCGCAGACGACGATTTTCGCAGACGTGGATTTTCGCAGATGTCGATTTTCGCAGACGCGGATTTTCGCAAACGTCGATTTTCGCAGACGCGGATTTTCGCAGATGTCGATTTGCGCAGACGCGGATTTTCGCAAATGTTGATTTGCGCAGACGTGGATTTTCGCAGACGTCGATTTTCGCAGACAGAACAGGTTGCAGACGCCAAAACTGCGCCAAAAAAGCTGAAAAATGCGAATTTTTTTTCTTTTAGATGGTATTTCTTCTTCCTAAGTGCGTTCTTTAACCTGCAAAAACAAGCAAAACACCCTCACAACACACTCAAACAACAACAAACATTAGATGGTTAGAAAAATGACATATAGATGAAAATAGATGATTAAATGACCCATAGTGGGGTCCCACCTGGCGTGCCAAAATGTAGAACCAGAATCAGTATGCAAAGAACATTAACAAATAAAGTAAACATTCACAAACCAAAAACTAAATTCACATATATGCTTAGACAAAGAAAGAGAACAAGAAGTGCAAACCTCACAAGAGAAAACACTCCATGCTTTCTTGATTCTGTAGATGTGTCCTTTTGCTGTGGATGTATGCTCAAGATGTTCAAAAGCTGCTTCAATGGAGATGGGTAATGGCAAATTGGTAGCTTTGTGAGCTCTCAATTTGGCATTATAAGGGTATGGTTGATGGCTTTGGTTCTCAAAATAGCATGGTAACTTTAGCTCAAAGATTGTTGATGAAATGGCTTGGGATGGGATTCAATTTATAGGCTAAAGGGTAGAGGGATGAAGGGCTTAGATGCAATGATGGATGAAGGCTTAAGGAGGGCTAGGATGCACTCAAAGGAGAGCACATGGATTGTGCTTGTTTAGCACCAATGGGAAGGTGACACTTGTCACAAGGAGGATGAGTGTGAGAGGGTAGGGTAAAGGGTTGGTTAAAGACATGATGAGTGGGGTTGAGTATGTAAGAGGGATGTAAGAGGAATGAGTGTGGAAGAGGGAAGAGTGTGGAAGATGGGTGTAAGAGTCATGAGTGGGCTTGTAAGAGTCTTTATGTTTTGTAAGAGCACTCATGACTTAGTGGTTGGGTTTTTTTTGAGGGGAGACTTTGGTTTGGATTAGGAAAGTCTTAAACTTGTTTAAGGAATGTGACAACATTAGGGGGTGGATTAGGCTTGGGTTTAGGATTAGATTAGGGATGTTAGAGATGTGCAAGTGGATGGCATTAATGAGGGTGGGTGAGTTAGTGGTTAAGCTTGGTTAGTATGGGTGGATGGGGTGGATTAGGCTAAATGGAGGATTAGAGATAGGTTAGGGGTTTTTGAATTTGAGGATTTCATTTATCAAATAGATTTATTTAATAAATGGGGATTTTTGGAATTAGATAGAAGAATAGGATTTAATTGATAAATAATAGGTTATTTGATTTATCAATTAGGACTATAGATGATTAATTAAATTAATCAACTAGGGGATGACAAAGGATTAATTAAATAGAAATTTAATTAATAATGCCCTTTTTAGATAACTAAATAGGATTACTAAAATAGTGTAATCAAATTTAGGTGTCTACACTCACCACTCTCATGGACTGGAATACTAACTGGGAGTTTGGTCTTTTCAATATAGTTTATTACTAATTCACCTATTATTGTGCCTTTATCCCCTGAATTAAGTAATATGGTACAACTTAGTGTATATGGGACATAAATTCATTATGCATAACTTCCTTTGGGACAATACATGTATACCTGTTTTTGAAAATTGTCATGTTTGTACTAGTGTTATACATCGACTTCCTCATATCCTGTTTTTGAGTTGATACTTTAACTTGTTTCTATATGCATCTTTTGGTAAAACTCTTTTGAAATGGTCTTCTTATATCGATTTGTAAACATGTAAAACAATGGCATTGTTTTGAAATAAATAATGTTTTTTATATTTGTGAAAATTTAGCATGAAAGTTGATCATTCTAGCCTTTGTGGAGATCTCTATTATCATAGATAGCTGTTTCTGTTACTGCAACTCTGTATTGGGAGAGATTTCGCTTTAGTATGGTGTGATATGATATTTACACAGAAATCTTACTAATGTGAGCTGTTATATATATTTTTAACTATTGTCTTTCAATTCTCGTTTTCTGGGCTTCCTTGGGAAAAGCAGAAGAGACAAATTTTATGCCATAGAATAGACCATCCCCGATTTCATTTTAGGAGGTTATATTTGCACTTCTTTGAGTGTAAGTTTTCTTATGGGATGAAGATGACTTATGACTTGTTGATAGGAGGGAAAGTGGTGTTTTGCTAGAAGAATATACTATAGAATTTATGAAAGATTATTTGACTGTAAGTTTTCTTGAGATTCAGAATGGTATTATTGTGCATCCTGCTTATCTATATCGGTGTTGGTGTCACGCCCTTTGATTCTCTTTGGGATCCTTAAGAGTTGGTTCTCATCATCTTCGGATCTGAACTGATCACCATTTAGACAGAGAGGATCGGGTTTGTAGATTGTGTACTTTGGTGCAGGTCGAGACTGAGACCCATTTCTTATTTCGTTGCCCTATCTACTATGAGATTAGAGGGAGATTTTATTGTCTTTTTGGAGATTGTTTCTCTCTTTCGGAGTTCTTCAACTATGTTGATCAGCGGTGTCTTGCACTTTATCTTTGTGAGGCCACCTAGCTTCGTGAGCATACCCTTTAGTCAGCCACATCTCAGGACCACACCTTAGACCAACTAATCACCGGCTTTTTCTCCCCCTTGTCTCAGTCACGGGGTGTGAAAAGTTCTTCCAGCATCACTCCTTCCAGATTGGTCAGACATTGTACCAATCTTTCCAGGTAGTGGCACTCCTCCAGCGGGTCTTGGCGGCGATCTATCACTTTGTATCATCCACGGTTATATCCTTCTGTGACTAACTACTTTGTACCAAGGAAGGATTGTTAGTCCTTACCTTGTGTTTCTTGGTCTTGTGTTTTGTTTTGTTTCTTTTCTGTCACCGTTTGGTGATCCTGCTGTTGCCGACTCTTCTGTTTGTATGCTCAGTCCCATAAACCCTTGTGGTTTTTTGTTGGACATTAATATTATTATCTTATCTTATGGGATATTTGGATGAAGATGACTTATGACTTGTTTATAGGAGGGCAAGTGGTGTTTTGCTGGAAGAAGGTATTATAGAGTTTATGAAAGATGTAGTGGAAGAGTTATTACTGAACATGCACCAACATATCAAGTAAATTGAGCTTAGATCTTAATAAAATTGTTCAATGCACCTCTATACTTTAGACAAGGTTGGAGTGCAATTGATTTATTCCAAATAAAATACACCTATGAAGAATTGATCACCTTTAGGTATAAATTGACCTGAATAGATGACTTTTATGGTTCCAAGGAAAAACTCAATGATAGCTTTTAACTGTTTAATAGTGAGTGTTTGGTTAGCAGGTTGACATGGAGAACATGAGAACCTTATTTTTGATATGTTATTTGGTCTCAGTGTGCATTTTTTTTCTCAATTTCAATTTTTTTTCAAAATGGAAAGAAACATTAAGAATAATCAGAATTATTTGAAGGAAATAAATTGTATGTGGATACACATGATAAAGTATATGAAAGAATGTTTTCTTTTTCATATTAATGATTTTAGGAAATATTCTAGGCATGGTCACACGACCAAATTTAATGTTCAGGAGTTGAGGTAGATGTGGTGGTTAGTCTAAGTCCTTGATGTATAAAAAAACACACATTTTTTATATAATGCACATTGTCAAGCAGTAAACTGTACAGGCTTTTACAATTTCATTTGCATCTTATTATTTGCAATTACTGTAGCCTTCAAGATGCCATTTGATTTGTATTCATAGAGGGGATGTTGAGAGAGAGACTTCTTTTTACTTTGCTTTACTTTGCAATTATACATTATAATAGCTAACATCACCACACGAACTTTAGAGACTCTTCTTGTAGCAACACTGTGCCTGAAGATTTATATTCATCCCCTGTTTACAACTCACAAGCAGTTTGAGTGTAAGAGAATTTTTATAAGATCTCCCTCCAAACCATACATATGACTTCCTTCGACCATGGCTTTTCACATGACTCGTACCTGATTAACCTTGGTTTCATCCTGGTGTCATTTTATAGAGTTGCTTGTATGAACTATTTAATCACAGAACTTATTAGTCTCTTACTTCAAATACTTTGTTTGTAGGTATGTCAAGAATTTTATTGTTTAAGAGCCAGCTACAAGAATACACGCAGAAAGCATCTTTACCACTACCTGTATATGAGACTGCAAATGAAGGGCTGGCACATGATCCTAAATTTAAGGCAACTGTGATTGTCAATGGAGCTAGATATGATTCTACTTCAAATTTCCATAGTATCAAAGCTGCAGAGCAAAGTGCTGCGCAAGTCGCTCTTGAGGATTTGTTGAAGAAGCTGGGTCAAGAGAAAGATGTTTCTAGCCGAGGAGTAAGTGTTCTGCCATCCCTTTGGCTTGGTGTAACATTGTATTTCAGACTAATAACTGTTCAGATAATGGCTACTTTATTGTTTTCTGATAATGCATATGAACACAATTATTTTTGGTGAATCCCTCCCTTTATGTTAAATTAAGAGAATATGAACAAAAAGCTATTCATCAACCCTATTATCAGGGTTCGGTGATATTATAAAAATCTCAAATCTTTCTACTTGTGGAGAAATCATTATTGTTTCCATCCTTCTGCATCCAAGAGATAAGGCATTGGTTCACCTATCACGAAGAATTTGCATTCTTCAGGCCAGCAATGGTTTATAGGAAGAGACTGCTTTCTTGTGAGTCTCACTCTGGCTTATTCTGGAAATGGATGAGTCTCACAGGACTTCATCGGTTGAGCAACATCAAAAGCAATAAGATGGTCCTTCGTTCTTCTGCATATTTCAACAATGCCCATCAGATATTCAAACTTTCTCATGCTGAAGACTTTGTGAGGTGTTGAAAATTGAAATGGTCCCAAAAGCCTTCCAATGCCTCAGGTGACTTATCGATTATATTCAGCTTTGTCCATTGCATGGTTTGCATGAAAGTTCTGCTTCTTGATTAGAATCTCAGAAGCATTGGTAGAGTGAAATATATTCTGAGGCAGCCAACAAGGGCCATTGAAAACTTCTAGCTCTAAGAATGCCTTTGTTCAGTAGCATTGACAATTGGCATTGAGTCACCTTAGAATAGTATTAGAAAGATCAAGATGCGCCCATTGTTCTAGTAAGAGAGCCTGTAGGTTGTTGAAAATTGAAATGGTCCCTAAAGCCTTCCAATGCCTCAGGGGACTAATCGATTATTAAATTTTCAACTTTATCCATTGCACGGTTTGCATGAAATTCTGCTTCTTGATTATAATCTCAGAATCTTTGTTAGAGTGAAATATATTCTAAGGCATCCAACAAGGGCCATTGAAAACTTCTAGCTCTAGGAATGCCTTTGCATTGAGTCACCTTAGAAGAATATTAGAAGATCAAGATGTGAACAAACTCATTGCCCTAGTAAGTGAGTCTGTGCTTCTGTTTTGTTGCTTGTACCATCACCATTTCTTCGAAGCTGCATGAAAAGAGAGCTTGTTTCATTTTGAATCATGCATCTTGCACTAGAGAGACCCTTGGTTGCCTTTGAAGGCTTTGTAAAATTCTAATCTTGTTTGTTTTGGTGGAGGTCGACACTAGCATTAACCTGTTTGAGGACTATATCTAACTGCACTAGTCCCATAAACTAGGGGATTTTCAGATTAGACCATCTTTTCAATTTCTCAATCCCAAGAGAAGGATTTATTCTTGACTGTTTGATCCTTTACCCTATTCATTATTTAAGCAATTACAATCTCTACTTTGTTTCAGGAGGCAGGGATAAAAAGTGTTTCCCCACCCCCCCAAAAATGCTCTTCTGGTTCTTTCCTTCCATAATTCTCATATCAGCATTGAAGGGCAAATGACTTTAAGTAGGAGAAAATTAACTGTTGAAAGCTCGGACTTGGACAGATCCAAAATATATTTGGATAAAGCACCTAACCACCCCAACCTGTTTCATAGCTGTTTCCAGCTTGCATCAACAAAAGGACAACTAACGGAGAGATGATTCAATATCTCTTTTGGCTTTTGACAAGGAGCACGTAAGGGAGTGTACTGATAACCAAATCTTCTTCTCTTTTACATGAGGATTTTCCTGTCAAATGCTGCCTAGGTAAAAGCTCCTCTTTTTAGTAGGCACATCTTGTTCCAGTATTTTGATGCTGGCCAATCCTCTCAGGTGAGTGGATGATAAGTCTCTTTGTGTCTTGTCTTTGGCCAAGTACTAGCTCGAGTTTGATCTTGACCTTTTGGTAGTGTCATCTTCCTTGATTAAGACTTTTTTGTTCGGTGTAAGAACTCTTGTTTCAACAATTTACTCTTTTGTGTTTCCACCACCATTTGACCGCCTCATTATTTGTAGAGCTGAAAAGATGATTACTTCTGTTTAAGCCTCATCTAAGGAAAGAGTTCCCTAGCTTCCACAAGATAATTTTGATCCTCCAAAAAAGGATTGTTCTGTAGTCTTCTGAAAATATGGCCACTTCAAATTCCCCAAGCAAGCGGATTGCTTATAATAGGCCTGCAACCTAGCATGAGTTCATGTATTGGAGCCTTATGTGGGTATTTTTCGGTTAGAAATCTTGATGTAAGTCGTAGAGTCCAGATATTTCCTTTGAAGAGTCTTATCCATGTAATATTTTTGTTGGAAAACATTCTCTAAACTTGCTTGGCACTGAATGCTCGGGTTTCTCAAACCAAATCCTTGTTTAATTTAGGAATGCAGATTATGCTCTAGGAGAGGTGGCAGATGATCTTGATTTGTTTCAAGTCTGTAATTGTTTTGAAAGGCATCCTCAAATATGACATGATGTAAATGGGAAGCCTATGATGATTGATTCAACATGAGAATCTTGTTGGCAAAAGATGCTTCGTCTTCCTTAAGGACATTTAATTTTTGCAAGAATCAATTAATGTTCCACAGAGAGATAATTACCAGCTCCTTTGAATAAAGGAAATCCTACATATTTGCTTGACAAAGAACAAGCCAAGAAATCCAGTGTGTTTGTTATCTGCAATTCCGAATTGTGTCTAACATAAAGAAGAAAATCTTGGACTTGTCCAAATTTATCAACTGGTCTGAGACAATTATTTCTGATTATAGAGTGCTTTTGACAGTCTTAGCTTTGTTCTTGCTTGCTGCAACATATAAAATGGTCTCATTAGCAAATTGTTGGAGATTGAATAGGAGTGCCAATTGTGACTTGTATACCTGTCCATCTTCCTTCTTCATGTGCTGCCTTAATTGAACTTTTAATATTGATGGTGTTGGATTAACAAGTACAAAACTTGGGCTTGATATGTAACTGAAGATGCTATCTAGTCTTTTGTTAAATCTTAAACTCTGCCCATCTAAATAGGACAGTGGCATAAATATGAATCCTTCCCCATGCACAGTAAGGCTCTGGTAGCTGATCTTTACTTGAGAATGCTTATGGCTTCATTTGAGTTGTAGGTAGATAATATTCGAGCCAAGCACACCACAAAATGATTGATTGATAATTTTGACAGGAAAGATCTTGAGGTGCATTTTCGGGATTTGGCACAACTCAGACAGTGGAATTTTTGTATGCTTACATCACAGATTTTCAATGGTTATCAGTATTTGCAACTGATATTTCCAAACAAAGGTTGGTTGTGCTTTCATTTCTTTGACCCATTGAAGGGTTGGATTAAAACCCTTAACCAACCTACATTAAAATATACAATTAAACAAGCAAGAGCCATGGAATCTTTGACTTCAAAGGTCAGAAATCAGTCAAGAGGAATTCCACCCGAAGATGGGAAGCATGACAACGAGCTAGATGTTGTCGGTAGAAATTGTAGCTGGCAGGGTGTTGTCGTCGGTAAAGATTTTGTAGCTGATGGGCTGACGAGTTCATGTCGTTGGTAAAGATTTTGTAGCCGACGGGTAGATTAGTATTGTTATGTAGCCGACGGACCCCTTCAGGAAGGTTCGGCGGAAAGTATTTATACCCCGTGTGGGTTCATTGTAAATCATCTTATCTTAACTTATGCTCTATATGTAATCTATTGGCATATGCGAGTAAAGGAGTACTGTTGTTGCTGTTCGAGTTCATTATTTGTGTGCATTTCTTATTTAATCTATGCAGAAAACATTTGGTGCCGTTACCCCATGAACCTAGAAGGTGGGAGGAATGAAGAAATGCTAAATCAACTTAACAAGGATTGAAATAAGGTCAAGGGAAAAGATGGAATCCGTACTACGCAAAAAAATTTAATTCTGACACAACAAGCCGAATGCAGAAGGAGGTTTCAAAAGATTGCCGACGGACATAGAAGCACGGAGGAATTGTTAGAGGAGACTCGATAGTGGGTGGAGTTGGTGGAAGAAGCAAGGGAGGAGTTTTTGAATTTGTATTCGTCGAGGGAAGAGAATCCAGATGGAAGAGAATCGCCTCGCATGGGTTGGAGTGCCAGGGGAGCACGAGCATGGAGTGAACTCTTTGTCCGCGATACACTTCCGAAAGGGACAACTTCAGAAGATCCTTCTTCACCAAGGTTCGCAGTTGTTGAGACTGCCTGTGTGGGAGTGCAAACCGCCAGTGTGGGAGTGCAGACTGCCGGTGTGGGAAAGCAGATTGTTGGTGTGAGAGTGCAGGTTGTCGGTGTGGGATTGCAGATTGCCAGTGTGGGAGTGCAAAGCCACGGTGTAGGAGTGAATAGCGCCAGTGTTGTAGGACCGAACAACACTTGCGCACAAAACCTAGTAGTGATGGCAGGACTAAAGAAAAAGTTACTGAAGTTTGATGGTGATGGTGCAGCCAATCTGATTCGACACCGTAAAACATGTGAAATGATTTGGAGGGAAAATGGCATGACAGATACAAACGAATGGGTGCGGCAGTTCTGGCAACCCTACGGGGTGTTGCAATTGATTGGTTCGCCGATGCAGATCCCAAGAACTTAACCACTTGGGACAACCTTAAGGAGTTTATTGTCGAGTTTCAATTCTTGCGCGATAACGACGAAATTTTCGCAGAGATATACAATACGAAGCAATGGAAGAATGAAACTGTCCGCGTCTACACTAGGAAATTAAAAGATTTGATAAGTAAAATGGAAAATAAGCCGGCGGACAGGCTGCAGAAAAGATGGTTCGTGGAAGGCCTACGCTCGAAGTTGCGGAAGAAGATGAAAATTGTGTTGCCGTCGTCATACACAGAAGCATACAACAGAGTGATGAACTTGGAAAGCGAGCAGAGGACGAAAAAGAAGAAGAATAGTTCCTCCGACTCAGATGACGCGTCCTCAGGAGAGGATAGCAGTCATGATGAAAACAATAGCAAGAAGGTCCGCGCCCTACAGAAAGACATGATCCGTATGATGAAGGAATTTAAAAACATGCAAAAGGAGACAAAGGGAAGTGAATTATGGTGCACGGAATGTAAGACAGAAGGTCACACCAAAGGGTCTTGTCCAAAGAACCAGTTCTACGATATTTGTCAGATCAGGGGACATTCCACAAAAGAATGCCCCTTCAACATGAAAACTAGAGGACCTCAACAGGTGTTTCAGGCACAGGCAACTTCCACGTCAGGGGGGAACGGAAATGCAAACATTGATGGTGTCACTTCGGGTGGGTATAGGAATAATAGCAGAGGGCAAAACAACAATAACAATGCAAACAATAACAATAACAATGGCAACCGAAGTTGAATTTAGTATGATGCAAACGGACGACCGATCGTTCAATGCCGAGCATGTAATTTGTGTGGTCATTTTGCGCGGGATTGTACAATGGCAAACACATTGAAATTATTATGTAGATGGTGTGGACTCAGCGACCATGAAGATGCCAAGTGCCCAAAATTCAGAGTAAACTTGATTATTGTTGGGACAGATGAAGAGGAGGTTCTCGCAATTACGTGGAGGCAAGAAAAAGTGTACTCGGACCCAACAGAAGAAAAGAGGAAATTGGGGGAAGTGCGGGCGGAGATTGAAAAGGCATCGCAAGCAGAGACCTCTCAGTTGAAAGACACCACCGGCACCTCGGCAAGGAACGTCGCGGAACAAAACATCATACGACAGATTTTACAAATGGAGGTACCGGTCAAGATAAATGATTTGCTTCTTACGATGCCTCAGCTCCGGTCCACTCTCACAAATATTGTGCTAGTTCCTAAGGTATTGGGAGAACCAGGTAGAGGGAAGGAAATTGCCGCAGGCGGAGAAGATCTAATGTTGCTAGCCCTCACATTCGGACGACATCCGGTGGTTGTCGAGATGGGGATCCTCGGACATGTTCTCATAGACACAATAGTCGATGGAGGGTCCGGTGTAAATGTCTTACTCGAGGACACTTGGAGGAAGCTGGGACAGCCGACGTTGTGGTTCCCTACATTTCAGTTGCTGATAGCAGACCAACATGGTATAAAACCTCTTGGCGTTCTGATGGCGCAACTGGTGACAATTAGCACACAGCGGTTCCTGTTGGACTTCGTCGTGATTCCGTTGAAGAGAAAAGGATATGACGACATTCTGGGCCGTGGATGGCTTATTCAAGCTGGGGTTAAACATGACTGGAAGAAAAACACTTATCACTTGAAAGCAAAGGGAGGAAATTCGTCATTGATTTGCACACCCAAATGGTGGGGGAAGAAGTTTTGTCCTCAGATTTTGAAGCAGAAGATGAAGTGAGGCAGCGTATGGAACCAGATCAGGAGGGAGTCCTGCGTTTGGAAGGAGGATCAACAGACGACGATTTGGATTCTGTTAACAGTCTTTACCATTGGTAGATAGAGGACTACGAACTCTTTTCGAGTTGTAATATAAGGGTGGACAAAGGTGAGAAAGAAGAGGAAAATGAATGTCCGAAGGAATACAGAGAAGCGGTTATGGCTGAAGTTGAGGGGAAAAACATATAGTATGAACCCAGAAAAAAGAAAGATCCTACGATATGACTGCGCAAAAACAAAAGGTTATGACAAACCACTGATATATTAGAAGGGTGTCGGCAGCAAGGAAAATACATCGCATGGTCTGAATAGGAAACAAAGAGAACAGGCTTAATAAAAACTTCAGCAATACAGCGTGAAGGTTCTAAAATCAAGAATACAGTCACTGATGGCAAGGGATGGTAGCCGACGAAATTGTAAGCACAATGGGCCACAAAGGTGACACAGAACAGACGCAAAGTATGGCGTGAGAAGCACCTAGAACTCAACAAGTTTCTGTCGAGGCAGTTGGTACTAAAGTACGACGGTCAAAATGAATTCAAATTGGAAAAGTTTAAGGTTCGATGGGTCGGACCATACCAGATCCGGGAGGTCGGCGACAATGGAGCAATAAAATCGTGGACCTTGGATGGGCAAGAGGTACCTCACGCAGTGAATGGGTCAAAGTTGAAGATATATCATGCCATAAACATGCCTCTGGTGGCACAGAATAGCAAAAGGCCAAATTCCCTTGCCGTCGCAGAATGGTGAAGTCAAGGTGAAAAGCTAAGTTGTAAATTTTCTTAGTCGTAGTTGAGTTGTATTTTTTCGAATCTTGAGTGAAAAAAAAAAAAACAGAAGAAAAAAAGAAGAAAAGAAAAGAAAAGTTGTAATTGTATTTTTATGAAAAAAAAAAAAAAAAGAAAAAGAAAAGAAAAGCATGTGGGAGGGTCTGTGGGCCTTTTTTCTGTGGGCGCTTTGTATTCCGCGGGTGATTATTACTTCCCCGCGGGCTTCCTCCTTTCTCCCCCGCAGGTGTCTTTCCTTAACCTTGAGCACCAATTTTTTTATTAATGTTTTTTTGCTGTTCTCTTTCCACGGACTGAGCAAGGGGCCGCGGGTATTTTTGGCAGCTTCTATTCTTTCGCGGACTGAACTCTGGCTTGCGGGTTTTGATGTTTCTGATGCTCAGCTCATTTCTGCGGATGTCTTATTTCGGTCAGCGTTAATGTCCCCCGCGCATTGAGTTCCTTTTTGCGGGTGCCTTCCCATCTATATTTGCTCGCGGGTTCTTTCGTGATTCCCACGACTTGCCTTTGGATGTTTCTTCTGCAGATAGGCTTGGATCTCAGCGGCTTCATCTTCGGTGGAGACCTTTCATCCTTCCGCGTCTCTGTCTTCTTTCCCCGTGAATGGTTATTCCCACGGTTGCCCTTGTTCCTCCGCAGATGGTTCTGTTCTCCCACAGGTCATCTTCTTCCTTGAGTGCGATTTCATCCGTGGATGGATGGTATTGTTTATGGGGGTTGGCAGACCTTGTTGCTTGTGGCTTCTTTTCCTTGCATCTGCGGATTCTCTTATTTCCTCTTCCCGACGTCGTTACTTTTTCTTATGTGAAGGTGTTTGGAGCCGTCGGGTCAGAAGCAAGCAGCGGGGGAATATATTTTTTAAAACATATTCTTCACGGGAAGGCAGGTTGAACAGATGAAAGAGGCACAACAGCGGACGAGCAGAAGTGGGAGAGAAAAAAGAAAAGAAAAAAAAGACGACGACAGATTGAAACAGTTTTGAATGAGTAACGCATGATGCCGAGGGGAAGGGAAAGACATAAACAGGCGGAAAATGCAAGCAGTTGTCAAAAAGAGTGTGGAATCAGAAGAAAAGACAGAAATGTTGTGTTCCATGCAGTTTTGTTTGGGTTTTAGAGTGCTAATTTGGTCTTGGCGGCGAGGGGCGCTACCCCTTGACACACCTGGGGCATTGCCCCTCAACCCCGTTGGGGGCGTTGCCCCCTAGACCCCCAGTTGTTGTAGTTATCAGTCGTGGAAAGTCTGACCAGTTGATGAAGACTTGGAGTTGCTGTAGGCATGGAGTGTTTGTGTACCAGTGGCACTTGGAGTAGTTGTTGGATGTGAGGCTGTCTTGATGGATGCATAGAGAGCTCGGGAGGAGTTGATCATCCAGTTGAAGGCAATTCAGCGATCCTTGGCTTAGGGTACCCAGAAGTTGGAAGTAGAGAAAGTGGCACGGGTGGCTATCAAGGTCAGCTTGATTAAGGAGACAGTATTGTGTTCATAGAGGCTGTAGATGCAACACATTTTGCGACCAGTTAGTGTATTTTGTTTTGTTAATTTGTCCTGGATATGTTGTAATTGTATTTTGTAATTGTCGTTCGGAGGCGACTTTTTCTTTTGGGGGGGATGATGTCATTGGTAGAAACTGTAGCCGACAGGGTGTTGTTGTCGGTAAAGATTTTGTAGCCGACGGGTAGATTAGTATTGTTATGTAGTTGACGGACCCCTTCGAGAAGGTTCGGCGGAAAGTATTTGTACTTCGTCTGGGTTCATTGTAAATCATCTTATCTTATCTTACCTTATGTTCTGTATGTATTTTGTTGGCATATGCGAGTAAAGGAGTATTGTTGTTGTTGTTCGAGTTCATTATCTGTGTGCATTTCTTATTTAATCTATGCGGTAAACACTAGATACTATAATTCCTAATCTGCCTAAACCTAGAGTTGCTAGATTGGATTTTGAAGTAGGAGTGAGCTGCGAAAAAAAAAGTTGTATTTCATTTGCTACAAATCATGGGAACCTGATCATATGTGCCTGGGGAAAGGCAAAACATACTATATTGAGGCCACTTTGGATGTAGAGGATAGGCTTGTTGACCTCCTTGGAGACTCATTACATGGCTTAACTGCCTCCCATGGGTCAAGTTAAATCTAGCATTTATATTGGGCATTGAAAGTTCAAGCGTTTGGTGCGACAATAAATGATTCCTATAATTGCTATCAGAGCCTTGGGTCACGGGTTCGAATCTCCCTTCAGTGGGTGCTAAAGGCTTAGTCAGTGTTGAGGGGGAGATTGTTGACTTGGTGGTCAACACTTCCTTGGAGATTTATGACATGGCTTAACTACCTCCCACGAGTTAGGTTAAATTTTGTATTTGTGTTGGGCATTGACAGTTCGAGCTTTTGATGCAACAACAAATGATTCCAACAAGGCTATTATATACTAGCTTGGGAAGTGAGCATGAGGAGGTAAAAGGTACCATTGCTTACCTATTAGGAGGTTTTGTGCGTCAACCTTTCTGAGTAAGAGTACTATTGGTTATAGGGCAACTTGTTTGGGGGATAGTGCGCCAACTAATACTGTCATTAATGAGGATCTTATGTCCAAACGAGGAATATGACTTAGGACTTTTAGGATTCAAGATCATGATAGCCAATAGATTCAAAGTGAGTTGCACTAAGATGATTCTGCTGTTGAGCATCTAGTTGGATGAGACTAAGATTTGTGAGATTGATACTATATTCAAAATTCCCTAGTTGCACTCGATTGGTAAATACAATCAAGATTTTCAAACAGGGGAGTGGAAGTTCTCTATTGATGGGAGGAAGATAGTGTTGAAGGTATGGACATATAGTCTTAAGAAGGGAGCGACAATGAATAGGTAGGGACAAACAATCTTAAGAAGGGAGTGACAATGAATAGGTGAGAAGAATTGCTTGCACATTTTGAAGTTGTTCCCAAGGTATGTTATAGCACTGGATGTACTTTCGTGGTGGTTCTATCTTGTCTAACTTTTTTGGAAAATGAGGGATGTGGGAATCAAAGTAGCATATAGGACATTGGATAAGGATAAGAGATAGGGTGGTGAGTTTGGTTATTTGACAAAGTCATATGATTATTAAACTGAATTCTCTGGAGGATAAGTGGATAGTAGTTATGAGTGTTTTGCAATACAATGTTTCCAATTGTTTACCGTATAGGGTAAACGGTTTATTAATGCATTCAGACAATAAACAAGAACATGTAACACAGAGGTATTCCTTTTATTATTCGCATGTATACAGAAGATACTACAATATTCAATATGATTGATATGATTACAATGATGATTACAATTCCCTTCCTCCAAAGTTCATTCTGGATGGTGTACATATACCTTCCCAAAGGGGTGACTCAACCGTCATGCGCCCGTTCGGATACAATTCTACCCGTCGGCTACAATATAGATTTTCTCGACATCATCATCCCTCCAAAAGAAAAGTCGTCTCCAAATGACAATTAACAGAACAAAATACATTAACTGACTAACTGTAGATCTATTTCCATCACACCACTTTCACAGTCGTCCCGTGCCTGCACCAAATTGGTCTCAAAAACACGTTGCATTTGTAGCCTCTGCTAACACAACACTGTCACTTTAGCCAAGCTGACTTTGATAACCACTTGTGTTGCCAACTCCTAGGTACGCTGAGCCAAGTGTCGCTCTACTGCCTTCAATTGGATGATCAACTCCTCCCGAGCTCTCTATGCATCCACCAAGACAGCCTCACGTCCAACACCTACTCCGAGTGCCTCAAAGTGTAACACCCCTCCCAAAAGGCATGCTCCAGTGCTCTCTCCACCTCTGGCAGACAAACACTTAATGCCTGCAGCAGCTCTAGGTTTCATCAATTGGTCACACTTCCCATGACTGATAACTGAACTGACTGGGGGTCTGAGGGGCAACGCCCCCAGCGGGGTCGAGGGGTAGCGCCCTCGTGGGGTCTTGGGGCAGAGCCCCAGACACGCTTCCCTGTTGTGATATAGGTTGGGGTTGCCATCAAGACCAAATTAGCACCCTCAAACCCACAAAAAACTCCATGGAACACACCTTTTTTTTTGATTTTCTTTCGATTCCATACTCTTTCTGCCAACGGCTTATTTTTTACTACCTTTTTATGTCTTTCCCTTCCCTTCGGTATCATACGTTACTCATTCTAAACTGTTTTGATTTGTCGTCGTTTTTTTTAAGAACCTCATATAACCCTTCCTCTGTGTCTACCGCTATACTGCAATCTGCTTCCCTTCAATTGAGTTTGTACAGTGATCTCAAACTTTTGTGTTTTATGTCGTACGGTTGGCATCATACCCATACTCCACTGCCATACAGTGTCTTCTTTGCTCGTACAGGACCATTCTTCCTCTTATAGCCGTACGATGTCTGTTTGTCTCCTCTATGTGATTTCCTATTGCCATATGGCCTCAACGGCACCAAATGTTTATCGTACAGGGTAAACGTTTTATTAATGCATTTAGACAATAGACAAGAACATCTAACATAGAGGTGTTCCTTTTATTATTCGCATGTATACAGAAGATACTACAATATTTGATATGATTACAATGATGATTACAATTCCCCTCCTCCTCCAAAGTCCATTCCGGATGGTGTATATATACCTTCCTGAAGGGGTGACTCAACTACCACGCGCCCGTTCGGATACAATTCTACCTATCGGCTACAATATAGATTTTCCCGACAACATCAACAAGAGTTTCTAATGACCTCTAAGACTAATATGGGATCCTGGTAGCAAATTGCTTGAGGGCAGGGATGTTGGGTGGGAGGACTTGTAATGTCTCAATTTTTTCGAGTTTGGGAAGTAAAATATTTTAAAATTTCATAGGCTTAAAAGTGTTTAGGGAAAATTAAATTATATAATGCATTTTAAAGTATAATTAGAATTTAGAACACTATTAAATAAGTTTTAGGTGATTGTAATTAAAGTTGCTAATCAACAATGGGAAGGGAAGATAATAATATTACAAGGACATTGTGATTGGAGAAGAGCACGGAGGGAATTAAAATTTTCTCTTCGGTAAAGATTTGAGAGTATTCTCAAAATTATTCTTGGGATGGATACTTGAGCTGCTGAGCAAGCCATTTTTGGTAGTGCAAGATTCTTTGAGGACCAATTTCAAGAATCACAAAATATTGATGAAGAAATAATATTATTTTTATGAGTACAAGTGTGGATTGGAATGGTATCAATGTCTATTACTAGTTGGAGAGCCATACATTATATGACGAGATTATATTTTATTCCACATAAGTGACAAATAAAGCATTGTAATGACATTTTTATTTGTTACGAGTTTTTTTCCATAATGGTGAAGCTCTGGCATATATTTTTAGTTGTTTTCACATTCTTCACTTTGGCACACTACATAACTTTGGTGAAAGGAAGTGAAATAACAACTTGAGAATCTTTTCATGGAAGTCCTCAGTACCATACGTAATGATTATTTATTTGAAGGTTATTAGTAAACGTCAACATAGCTAAAAACAAAGTTCCCAGAGTCTGGAAGGATTAGGCGAGTCAGCGATTCAAGTCATTCTTGATGAGTTAGATGGTCTCTAACTTGGACTAGATACATGACTCACCAAGTCAGCAATTCAGGTGGCTGACTCGTTGAGTTTGAGCTAGTTGACTTGGCTGGCAGCAAGCTTGAGTTGGGCAAAAAAAACTTAAGCTTTTTGAACTTTTATTTTGGCTTATTTCTTCCTTGCAGCCCCAAAAACATTTAATTTGAGATGCAAAAGTCACATCTAGAAACTGAGCGGGTCACTGACATTTACTAACATCATCAAGTAGAAGGTACTTGAATGCCACCCTTCCCTATGACAACTGCAATTCCTTGTGCTTTTTTGACAAGAGTTTTGGCAAGAAGATATTTGGAAATTGCATTTTTAGGTTTTATTAATACTCTTTTTGGCATCTTGAAAACTCAAGAAAATGATGCACACTATGGAGTTTTATGTGGTTTTGAAGGTGCTAATTTGGTCTTGGCAATGGGGGTGCTGCCCCTTGACCTGTCCCTTGACCTTGTGAGGGGTACATGTTCAAGTAAGCAAACTAATCATTGATTCCTGAAATTGGGGTTTCAGAGAAAAATTGATGTATTCCAAACAAAGGTTAGAGTTATTATATGGTACTCGATTGTTTGTATTCCTTGACACTTTATTATGAAGTTGGAGAAGTTTTTAATATTATATTTCTCCTTTAGAAGTTATCGCCATATTCAAGATCTGACAATCAATAGATTTCTCTATCAAAACTCTAGGTGCCATTATAATTACATTGCTATTTGAAGTGGACAATGATTAATACTAGAAATAAATATTATAAGCTATTTATTTCCTTTCTAATTCCTATATGAGTTATTTCAAAGCAAAGTAGATGCATAAACTCTAATAAACATACTCTTCAACCTATGTACGCAAACTGTCCATTTGAATGTTTTTAGAGGATTAAATGTAAAATTTGGTAAACTTTAGTAAAGATCTTTATAGATAAGGAATATAAGAAGATTGAATGGATGTTGCAATTGTAGAGAAAGAGGAGAATGCAAAGGTAATTGTTAATTTTTTGAATTCTGTCATAGCTGATTTTTATTTGAGTGAAATAGTAAATGGATGTGAAGAAAGAAAAGTGGTTCGATGCAGTAAAAAAATGTTGCGAGTTGAGTTACAATGAGATTTTATTCATTGTGTTGACTTACAAGAATAAGAGAATGAAGACAGAATGCAAGGAAGAATCATGTTATACTGAGGCAAAGTTTATGAGAGGAAGAAAGAGGAAAGATGAAGAAAGGGAGATATAGAAAGATTTCCAAGGGATTTCAGAGGTATTAGAGTTGTGCATTTGCTAGCCTGAGGACGTTGGGGAATCAACATAGCATGAGCAAGCATCTTCATACTCGCATCTATTATCTTTTGAGAAACAAGTTTAATTTGAAGATAAACTTGAAAAATGATATTGAGACAAAGTGTACTCTTGAAATGAACTGGGCAAAGAAAATCAGAACACAAATGGGAGACTATGATCAGCTAGACCCAAGCACAAAAGACATATTGAATGACTTGGCCAAGGGTCAACATGAGATAAAACAAAATTTTGCTCAAATGTACAATATGATGGTTCAACTCATGAAGAATAATAATAACAATTGGAATTATGCAGGCAACAACATAGAAGATAATGGTCATGGGGATGAATCGGTGAATCATTAAGACAAAACTCCAATAGCTAGTTCTAGGCCTTTAATGCCTAACTTTTTATCGAGGAATTAACTAACACATGGAGATTTATAGGATTGATTTCTGCAATATTGGAAGAACGAGATCAAAGTTTCATGCCAAGATGTCTTTTTGGGAATATGTAGATTTGCAAATGAAACATATGCCATAGGGAAGACGACACAACCCGGAGTTGTGGATGAAATTACGTAAATTGTCAATTCCATATTATGATAAGTCATGCAAAATGTCAACAAGAGGATGGGCACATGAGATGGATACATATTCTCAATTAAATCTTATGTTGGAGGATGGCACCATCAAATATGCAACACTTCATTTAGATGATATCTCTCCCAAATGGTGGTGTCATGGAATGGTCACAACAACCCATGACCAGATTAATTCTTATGTCAAATTCATAGAGCAATTGATCGATCCTTTTGACAGAAAATGTTGTGAATTGTATGTCAAGAACTTAATGCAACTCTAATTGTGGAGTTGTATAGATGCTTTTATTGTGGATTTTCAACATTTATTAGTATTCATGGTTGATATTTTAGAGGTAAGGTTGAGCCATATATCGATGAATTGTTTGGTCCATTGTGTTAATTCTATATAACTCTGATATCATAACTGATCTGAACTGCAGATCATACAGATTTAGTAAAGCATGAAGATCCTTTGAAAGGATTGGCCTCTTAAAACACCTTATATGATTAACCTAATCGGCGTCTTCCTTGGGAGCATTTAATAATGTTCTATTTGCATAGTTATAGTTAGTATATTTACTAACTAATTGTAAATCCTTGAGACGCCAATCTTGGCGATATAATTTTTGGTTTATATGTAGGGCCAACCTGGAAAGAGAAGGACATGCCTCTTGGGTGCTATATACATAAGAGGTAAGAATGTGGATAAAGGACACATGAAAAACAATAAGTCTGCTCCTCTAGCATTGCTGCCTCATGCGATTTATAGCAGGGATAAAAACATTATTAGAATAATACATCATACTCTAAGAACACTAACTATTCTGTCCTGAACATATAAGGACCATCTCCAGCAAGGTTAAAGGTACTATATGAGTTGGTTGATCAGAATTTGCAGAAACTTTACATGGTATCAGAGCTCTGGGAAATATAGAACTGCAACCATCAAGTCAGAAGGGAATAATATGGGAAATATAAACTTGGAGAGGCATGGGTTACCAAAAATACCTTGGTGCAGAGAGAAATGCGAGGACTGTCATTTTCCATATAAAGGGCTTTTATGAAAAGTTGGTTTGCATTCAAAGATTTGATTACATCTGCTTATGAAGATATCAGAGATGGAAGGTTGGGAACATTAATAATATTTTCAGGAAGAAGTCTTCTAAGAATCACACCAATTCCCCTGATCCCATTCATCATTAAGTGTTGCTGATAAGGAAAATTGGTCAACTCATTTGTAAGCAAGACAATTGGTGACCATGCTACAATGATGAAGCAATGACTAAACATAACATTGTAAAAATGACTGCACAAATGTCAATCTTCATCTATGATACCATTCAATCTCTAATCTTGTAACTGATTCTCACTCAAATTGTTGATCATTACGCGAGATTCCCCTTCTACCTCTTGGCTTTTGGACCTAGACAAGACTGCTAGTTTGAGCCCTTATAGAATAACCCAGTCTTTTGTCTCACTGTTTGATTTGGTATGTTGAAAGGAAAAAACTCTTATAGCAAATTGGCCAATTTTGGAATGAACACCACATCTACAATTGATGCAGGAGCATCCTTGGCTGTCTAAGCTATCCTGCATGTTGGGGTGTTCTGGCTTTGGAGTTGGAGGACTTGGTCAATGAAGAGGTGGTACTCGGTCATTACTGGGTAGTTGGTAGTTGCTGTGTTAACCGAGTGACATGGTTAATGAATGCGTTTGGTGATGCTTGGGGCACTCGGCCTATGCCGTGGCTCGGTTTACATTGGGAACTCGGCAGTAGTGTTGCCCGAGTTGGCGTCAGTCAATGAAGGGAGCTCAGTTATGCTTGGTGAGTTGCTGATACTCGGTGGAGGTTTGTGACACTCGGTCATGTCTTGGTGTCTGTGTTGCCCGAGTTGTTTGTGAGCCAACCTTTTGGCATTTAATTTGGGTTGTATGTATTTAATGAGTGTTGCAGCCGACTTGTGGCTTATGCATGTATTTAATGTAAGGGTTATTTTATTTTGTAATGGGCTAGGCCGACCTGTGGCTTAGTTGGGTATAAGTAGGGGTGTTTTGTGGAGTTTGAAGCCATTATTATCATCCAGCTTGGAGAAGAGGATGTGGCAAAAGTGCGAATTTTAAGAAGGGCTAGTAGTTGAGGCTTGGGAAACAAGGAGATTACTTGGTGGGCTTGCGAGCACAAGTTGAGATCTTCCTTGGGGGTTTCTACCAGAGCGTGGATCTGGACTAGCTAGTGTTGGGATTGGATCTTGAGGGATCTTGTATAACTGTTTTTGTAATTGCTATTGTATTTGGCCAAAACTCGGAAGGCCTTACAGCTAGGCACATTGCATGTAAACAATTGTTTTATGAATAAAGAGTTGCTTTTGGTATCAGATTGTGTATTTTGTGTTGTGTTTCCGCTGCATGGTTATTTGCAGGGATCCGGATTACCTCCAGTAGGGGTACCCTCGGATTCTCGCTGCATCAACAACAGCCAATCCCAAGCTACCTCCTGGCACTTCATGCAAATTCATTTTGTGAGAGTCAATTTTTGGCAGAACAAAATTACAGAATTTTCATATTAAAGATTTCTGTTATTGCTTCATTAGCAGGGAACTCCTATGTGATATTAAGTACCACGTGTGATATCAATTTCTAGTAAATATTTTCTTAATTTTTTAGGCTCTAGAGCAACTTTGTTAATGCATTTTCCATTTCATAACAATGATATGTTGTAATTGTAAGTTTTGGCCATAGTTGTTCCAGGCTCCAGCTATAGTTCAAATTGATATTTATATTAATTGTTTGCAGCTATAACTTTGATCATTATTTTAATTATACAATGAACTGTAGTCTTTTATTGATCAGTTTTTATTTTCTACCATCCCAGCATAAAACAGGGCTATGTAAAAACCTTCTTCAAGCTCATACTCAAAAAATGAGTCTCCCATTTCCTGTTTACAAGACTACAAGGTCAGGAGAGAGCCCTCTCCCAATTTTTACATCTACTGTTCAAGTTGGTGATGTTTTCTATACTGGGGGTGTGGCAAACAATAGAAAGGAAGCAGAAATCAAGGCTGCTCAAAAAGCACTAAGGGCGATTCAGACAGAAGCCTGTGAGTTTCTACAGATTTAACGTCATTTTGGCCACACAAATTGGTCTTCTTTGTTTTTATTGTTTAATGTTCCTTTTGTCTTTATTTTTGTTTATAATGTGGTATCTAACTGGCAAATACAGAAAATAAGGATGTTAAATCATTGCAGTGGTGTTTCAGGTGATTCCATTTCTCAGGCTGGCACTCAAAATATTTCTGTTTCGAAAGCTGCAAATCCCAATACGTCTGGTTCCCAAGATCTTGTGCCTACTAAATGTTCACAAGCAGGAGAGGATTCTCAGATAAAGAGGGATAGAGATAAGGAATTATCCTGTGAAGGGTGTACTCCTGTAGAACCAAAACAGAGTCCAAGCATCGGTAGTTTTGCTTGTGAAGATGAAACATCAAAAGTAAGCAACTCAGCAATTCAAAGATTATTTAAAGATTATCGCATGGAAGATGTACCACTGCCACTTGATTAGAACATAGACACTAGGAAGGTCATTGATTTGTCACAGTGGTTTAAGTCGATAGAAAATCAGAGTGTTAACAGATTGTTAGCTAACTAATTTGATTTGATGTTAGTTCATCAGTTCTGATTGTATGTGTGACCATTTTTTTTGCAAATATAATTTCTTTCGATACAATGTTTCCTTTTCTAAACTGTTAACTTATATCTCATGTAAGCACTAGGAAGAGAATTTACTTATCATGATGTTGACAGAAGTATTTACAGATTGTTAGCCAATTAATTTAATTTGATGTGTATTCAGTTGTAATCGTATGTTTGATCATAGTTGCTCCAAATATTATCTATTTTGATATAATGTTTTATTTTTTAATCTGTAACTTATATCGTGTAGTTACTAGGAGAACCATCCATGTATCATGATGTTTTAAGTTGACAGAAAACCAGACTACTTAGAGATTGCTAGCTAATTGATATTATTTGATGTATGCTAATCAGTTGTGATTGTGTGTTCAACCATAGTTGCTCCAACTATGTTTCATTATGATTTATTACTTTATTGTTTAGAACTGTACTTATATCATAACTTGTGCACATAAATAGTGAGCTGAAGTAACATTTGATGAGATTTTGTTTTCTGTAACTCAGAATGAAACGGGAATGTGTAAGACTCTTCTTCAAGTTTATGCTCAAAGAATTGGCCTTCCAGTTCCTGTTTACAGATCTACAAGGTCAAGAGAGATACATTTACCAGTTTTTATATCAACTGTTGAGTTTCCTGGTATATCCTACACTGGTGGTGCAGCAAGCACTAAGAAGGAAGCAGAGATTAAGGCTGCAAAACAAGCATTGATGACACTTCAACCACAAGGTTGTGATTTTCTACTGATTCAGAGACTGTTGTTCTTTGTGAACTGGTCTTGATTGTTTTTGTTGCTTGAGTGATTTATCCACCCTTCATCTTTGGTGATAATTTTGTCTCATGATACATAAATCTGGCAACTAAACTGTGGCATTGATGATTTTAGGTGATTTAATTTCCCAGACTGCTGTTCAAGATATCACTCATTTGCAAGCTACACATTCCAATTTGTCAAGTTCTCAGGTTCCCATATTTAGTATTTGTTCACAATCAGGAGAAGATTTTCAAAGAAAAAGGAGCAGAGAGATGGAAATAACCCCTGAAGGATGTAAGGCTATTAAGCTCGAGAAGAGTAAAAGCATCAGTCAATCTACTCCTAAAGATGAGGCATTAAAGGTGATAGACTTTGGGCTAATTGATATTGTTTAAATAGAGATTGATATATGGCACACTTGTATTGTGTATGAGTAGAGCCTAGGCCTTTGACATACTATTGATTGATATAAATATTTCAAGTTGATAAAGCTCATGCTATCTTCCACACTAACATATATATTTCCTCGGCTTTATTAGAATGGTAGTTTATTGTTATAATAAAGTGCATGTGTACACTTGTCTGCAATAAGGAGTGGTAGGTAGTTTGTTAAAACTTTCATCCATTTTTAGATTACCATCCATTTATTAATTACTCCATGCTTTTAGCATATGATCAATAATATAACATGATACTCTCAACTTGAGAAAGTACACCATTTTTACTCAGCCTCATTCTTCAGTTTGACATACAATTGATCGATATAAATATCTCAAGTTGATAAAAAGCTCATGCTATCTTCCAAATTAACAGATACATTCCCTTGGTTTTATTAGAAAGGTAGTTTACTATTATAATAAAGTGCATGGGTACACTTCTCTGTAATAAGTAGTGGTAGATAGCTTGTTGAAACTGTAATCTACCCACTATTAGGGTTAGTCTGGGACAAGTAATAGCTGCAAAATAATAGTTAGAATCACAACAATAACAAAACTAACTATATTATTCTACCCTCTAATTTAACCCTAATCTTATGGTTGTCTCCGGATCGGGCTTCCTAGCTTATAGCTACCTCACCGTCTTCCTGGGAGCGCACCCTTTAAGATTCTTCTTGGACGGGCATCCTTTATCCAAGGCCAATCACATATGCATACGTTGACAACATTAGAATATTTTGGCACATTGATTCTCGGCCATGGTGGACAATGGAGATCTTAATATCGCACATTCTTCATGCTTCAAGTCTCATTAATCTCCATGGTGTTAACCCCATGAGTTAACACAATATTATCCACAAGTATGATTCATTAATATAAATAAATTCATAAACTTAATCAAACAAATATAATCCATATACATACCTTTCTTACCTTCTACTTTTCTTGGTCAATGTGGCTCTATCCTTAGTGGGCCCTTCAATGAATTATTCCTTCTAGAGTATCTCAACTCTATATTTACTTTCTAAAATTCTTCCTTTTCTAATTATAAGGAAAGGATAAAATATACTTGTTTTGTTTCTTCTTTTTCAAGAGTCACAACCTTTCATAATACAAATCCTTTAAAAAGTCACAACACTTCATAAGTAAAATACTTTGAAAAAGTCTCAATACTTTATAATTACAACATTTTTGAAGAGTCGCAACTATTCATAATTATGATCCTTTCAAAGGTTCACATCCTTTCAATATCGTTGATACCTTTTCAGAAAGTCACTTCCTTATTTTCTTCATATTACTTTCCTCTTCAATTTTCCCTTTTTGAACTCCTATCTTCTCCTCTTCTTTTCCCTCCTCTCTAAAATAAACTCTCCCCCTTATTATATCTTAATTTTAAGGAGTCATGTCTATTTGTTAAACATCTCTCGACTTTTCAATAGATTTAGTTAATTTATATTATTCTATTTTATATTATTTATTAACTTACTTATTTGTGTTTATTATTATTTGTTATTAAGTTCTATTTAGAAAGTTAACATACTTTCTACAATATTGTCTCTTGTATTTAATTTTATTTCTTTATTTACTCATTGAATTTCTTTTATTTTTTAATTATTTAAAATATCATACTAAATATAATTTCATTAATAATATAGATTAAATAATTATGATTTCCTAGTTTTATATTTTACTATTAGTTTTAATAAAACTTTAGTATCATTATTTATTTAATAACGCTGTATTATCTAATTATTATTAAAATTCTATCTTAAAATGGGGAAATGACAGAAACTTTCATCTATTTTTAAACTCCTATCAATTTATTAATTACTTTATATTTCTAGAATATGATCAATATAATATAATGTGATACTCTCAACCTGAGAAAGCACATCATTCTTATTCAGCCCCATTCTTCAATTTCAGTATAATGCAATGTTCTCGACTTGAGAAAACATTCATTTTCTTTCAATCTTATTCATTGGTTTCACCTATTACACCAAGCTTTTGGGATGAGGATGGCAGGGGGTGACATGTTTTAGCCTTTAGGGATGGATTTTTTTAGAGGCCATTTTTTTGGGATGATAGGGGATGGCTATTAATAGAGTAGGGAAATATAAAAAATAGGAAAGTTTCAAATGTAAATTAATAAATATGCTTAAATCTAAAATTAGAATATCAAAAAATTCTACAAAGCCCAAATGTTGTGTTAGATACCATGAGAAATGATCAAATGACCTTTGAATGATCAATACTATTGTATGCCACAAGTGTTGGAGTATGATAGAAAAGCAAAGGTTACTTATGTCACCAAATATGCCTCATATAGAACCAAAACATATCTTTTGATTTGAAGAGATTGAAGTACATTGGATATGATTGTTAAGGGTATAGATGGAATACTCGCCTTTTAATCACCAAGTAATAGAAACTTGCTGCGTGTTTCCTAGAAAAACTCGCAAGTTTTAGGGCCTGAGTTTTTGATAGAAACTCGCCTGTGCAGCAAAAACTGGCATTAAATGCCCAAAAATGCTTTTTTCCCTCACTAGTTTGCATTTGCAGCATTGTGGACTTCCCAAAAACTATTGAAGGCATATTCAAGTGGATTTAAGGCAGATTTCTATGGTTTTGGACGAAAAATCTCATTTCAAAGTAGGTTTGTTGAGTTTGTTTTTATTATTTTTAAAAATATTCTATTATTTTTTTGTTGCATGAAAATGAATTTAAAATCATTCCAAGTAATCGGCGAGTTTCTATTACTCGTCGATTAAATGACGAAAACTAGCTTTGAACATTCTATTGTTTTTAAATGTTCTTTTTTGGCTGAATATCAATTATTTTGAATGATTTGTAGACAATTCAACACTTCGGCGAGTTTCTATTATTCGGTGATTAAATGGCGAAAATTGGCTTTAAACACTGTATTGATTTTGAATATTTTTTTTTGCTGAGTTAAATGATCTTGAATCATTTGTAGACAATTCAACACTATTTTTGACAATATTTTTTGAATCTATTGCTATTTTTTTGAAGAATATGTAGTTTTTGTCAAAAAACAAACTCTAGCAGTTTGTGTGGTTACTAGTTGTTTGACTTTGAATGATGTCTAAAAATATTCTAATTTCAAACTACTTCACATATTATCTATTTCCAACTTTGTTTAATTATTTTTCTAAATTTTCTAATTTGTATTTTAAATTTCTCTGTCTAGGGCAGCTAAGCATGACAAATTTAGAGGAAGTGGGGCCACTAACACCATGTACTTCTAGATATATAGGCACCCAACCTAAAAATGCAAGAGATAAGGCATGGAGGCATGCCTATGAAGCTGCAAATGAGCCTTGGGAAAGTTGATATGCGTAAGATGTGAAATAGTAGTTTCTGGAGGCATAAACCGCCTCAAATGCCACCTTGCAGGTATTAAGAAACATGATTCAAATACATGTGACAAGGCATCCAAAGAAATAAAAAGATTTATTAATGCCCTACTTGTAGCTAGGGAAGTGAAAAATTGAATAGGGAGAGGGGAAGATTAGCTATGACGGAAGTTGTAGCTGAAACTCAAGGTGCTCCTATTGATGTTGAAGAAGAAGCAACACTTGAGAATATAATGGCCTCTCTTCGTGGCTCGCAGATCTGCAAAGAAAGTGCCTCTTTTACTGCTTTCGCTTTCACTTCTGCTTCCTCTGCTAAAATACCTAGTTCTTCACCACCATCAACATTAGGGATAGGTAGTTATTTTGTGCCCATGGACACACCTGGAGCACAACCATCATTAGAGGCCACTATATGGAACAAGGAGGTGCACAAGAAAACTAATATTTAGTGTACAAATTTTTGGTTTTTCAACAATATCCCAATGAGTGTGGCTGTTAGTCCCTATTGGCTGAATTTAGTGACTGCGATGACAATTTCAGGAAAAGGGTACAAGGTACCTTTTCGCAAGAATTTGAGTGGAATGTTAGTAAATAATCGGAATCCACTTGAGTTCATTTATATATATTTTTTTGTTTATTAAATAAAAATTGTGTACTAAGATTTGATTTCATTATGATTTTATAGGTTGCTTGTAAATGCGGTTGATAGGAAAAGAGCAATGGTGGAAGCATAGTTTGCACACTCGGACTTGGAGAGTACTCGGCAAGCCCAAATTTTTCAACTCGAAAAAAACTCGGCATACTCTTAACAAAAACTCGGGGAAATCTTGGGAACTTAGAAAGTACTAAAATTTAAAATCTCTCAAAGAAACTTTTTTTTTTGGAGAATACAATTATAAAATGTATTAAATTAGTATTTGACATTTCAATAGAGAAAATGTATAGTTTTATAGCACTAAAATGATGTGAAAAATGCATCTAATCCAATGTTTTCCTTGCATCAACATGTTTATCTACATTTTTTGACATCTATAAATATGCGAGAGTTAAACTTGAGAGTACTTAGCAACTCTGAGAGTACTTGTAGAGTTTGCAAACTATGGGTGGAAGAACAAAAAAAAGAGTGGAGGAAATATGGCTGCACCATTCTATCTGATGGATGGACAAATGGGAAGAATAGAACCAATATTAATTTTTTGGTTGCTTGCAAAGATGATGTAGTGTTCTAAAAATCTGTTGATGCCTCTAACAAGGTGAAAAATGCACACACATTGGCATTAATGTTGGAGAATGTTGTCATGAAGGTCTGAGTAGAGAATTAAATTTCATCTATGAATCTTCAGAATTAAATTTTATATATCACTCATCAAAACCTTCACAAGCTGGCAAAATGCACATGCTCCAATACCATGTTGAAATGTCAGAAAAGTTAATATTTTATTCCAATTTTAATTCCATTGTCATGTATCTATCAATGAAATCACCTATCTTAGTATATATAGGCAAGAGACACCCTTTCACCAAGGGACACCAATTTTTTTATTAATATAATTGTCTATTAAATGATTTTATTAATAGAAGATAATATATTATCAATAATAATATTACCAAAATTTTTATATTATATAATCATATAATATAATAACTATACAAGGTAATTCTACAATATATTATATTATAATATATTCATCTTATAATATAATGTAAATAATCACAACCTTTGTAATATCTAGGTGGGCTAGTGGATTCTGATCATAGCTACAATAACATCAACAGTAATGTCCCTTAAGTCTGTCAAAATGATATTCCCATATCTTCTGTAGCAAGATGTCTCCACTCCAGAGACATTGCTGGGAATTTTATGGTGGATTCATGCATTCATTGCGACTTTTAGAAATCAATATGTTCTGTACACGTGTTTTCTCTATGGTACCATCCACAAGCCAATTCATGAACACAATTGTTATTACAGAGGTTTGAATTCTTCATCTACAAATTGATACATTTGTAGCAAACAACAATTTCAAAGTTTAGTTAAATAATTTTTGTCAGTTTGTACAAAGTGCAAACTGAACCAGATATCTTAAGTTAACTACTGCAGAGACATGTCACTCTTTCCGACCATTTAAAGCCCATTGCTGCCTGCTTGTGAAACGACAAACAAATAATCTCTAATGTGGCATATTATAAATATATTTTAGTTCCATTCGGATCTCTTATATTATCATTGAAGTTGTTTAACATTACATTCATTAGGTAACATATTACAAATAAAAACTTCGAATGCTGATAGTGCTGTAGGATTAACTTTATATATTGCTGCTATTTTGACTTATGAAGCTTGAGAATCTCATAAACAAGGCTCACAAATATGACAAGGTTCAAAGTTGCTAAATATAGATTATACCATCGTGATGAAAAAGGTAGTTGCAACGACATGGAAATAGAGAGTATGCAATAATAATAATATTAATAGGAACAAAAAACATGCAACGATAATATCATTTTATCAATTGTAGAAACATTCAGATAATAAATCTCACCATGTCATTGTATATATATGTTGCATTTGTTGGATATAACCACATCAATGTTTGACTAGCCAAGGAAATTTGATAATCAATATGCCTTCGTGTGTTGTTTTTAGCAACCTGCCTCAGAACATAGGCACTGCTTAGTACTAGAAACACCCCTAAGATTGAGCTACTTTGATACAATGTTATTGTTACATCCCAAATTTAGACCTAGTTTTAAAATGGCTCATAGCCGTTGGATTTAATGGATTTTTCTTTCATAATCGTGTGAAGTAGGTGGTTATTTATATCCTTTGTATTAACTATTAATGAAGGCGGTTGTTAACCATTATTTGTTTAACAGTTGCTTGATTTTGGGATTATGGTTAATAATCAAATTCTTTAAATGTTTATATGAAAATTATTATGGAACATGTTATTATGATGGAAGTGTTTCATGGGTGATTACAGGAGAAGATGAAGGGGAGAAGCATTGCTAAACAGGATCAACAGAATGGGATACTAGTTTAGTCCAGTCAATAGGAATCATAGGTATGACCTTAAACTTCTTGGTAAGGACCTAGTGACTTGAACTTCAGGATACATCTATAGAACCTGCATGAGCTATTAAATAAATAATTTAAGAAATATAAAATAATTTAATTAAAATATAATACGTACCTCAAAGGATTTTTAATGATCTTTCACCATATTATTATAATATATTCTTATGTACGTACACAAACATAAAAATGAAGTAACACCATGATATTATTTTCTTATAATAAAATGATGCCACCTCACCAATATATCTACTTGTACGTAGATAAATATAAATCATAATATTTTTCGAATTATAACTTTCCAACTCTTTTTTTTCATCTCTTTATTCTTCTTTTTAAAAACCGATTGAACACTTGGCATTTAGTTGGCGCTCAAAGAGCCAAGATAATTCTTTAAGTTACGGAAGCCAAAGAGTCTTTTTAAAACCTTTTTATATCATGAGTCGGGTGAGACGAAATAAGGAAGAGATTGCATTCCTTATTTCCATTTTACTATCACATTTTCCTTGCTCATTCCGGCTCCCTTAGACATCTTTAACTCCTCCATTATTTCCGCCTTTTCCATTGCTCATAGTTCTGGCTTCACACATCATTCAAACCTCTGCAAACTCAGATCTCTGCAGAATATAAGTGCTGCCATTCTTGTATAGGTTGTCGTATATTTTCACCTTGCTGAAGTTGAGGTTGCCTTTACACACTGCAAAATCAATTTGAAGAACAGATATACCAGTGTCTAGCAAGGCTCAGGCATTTCCAAAATTTATACCAGGTCATGTGGTTGATCATTCTCCAAATATTGCTATATTTCCTTTAATAACTATTAGTGCATTTCAAATTCCATAGCAATAAATTGCAGATTATACTCATTCATACTTGAATAACCTTAGGAAGATGTTACTATGTAGCAAAGTACCCAAGACATGGAATCATAAATTGTCTTGCTATTGAAAGTTAGAATACAGTGAATTTATTTTTGCAAGTTTTTAATCACAGAATGTGAAATGCTAGAAGCAACTATTTGCGATGAATTAATAGAACAAAGCCGATAGCTCTGAGAATCCGAACACTTAGGACTCACCGGCTGTATAGCCACGAAAAGGTGATGAGGTGAGATGATATCTGCAAGATCACGGAAGATGAAATTAGATATGATTAAATAAAATTATATAACCATACTTAATAGCTCATGCTCGTCCCTAATAATGTTTCCTGTTGTCAAGTTGAGTGGTGGTGATTGGGTCGTTGAACCCATAAAAAAAAACCTTGGCCAAGGTAGTTTAAAGACATGTTTGCCATCTATTGATCACTTGATGTCAGTGGTGCCAGTTGTGCAAACATGTCCGTCCATAACTGTGCGGACATTCTAAACACTAGAATGCTCAAGCGGTTGGATTAAGAAAATCCCAAGCCCAATCCTAGGGTAGGGAGGGCCTTTTTAATTAAATAAATTGTGTGGAGATAAGTATGATCCAAGGTTGGGAGGTTAAGCCTAAGTCAATGCTTTTCTTACTGAAAGCTGAGGCTTGCACAACCAGCTAAAGACCTACCGGATATTTCTAGTATGTTCTTTCTTTTTCATGTTATGCAATTACTTAATTAATATGCATAAAAAGATAGCTAACTGATATTATAGTTATTTTAGTTGATCATGAATACAATTATTTCCAGTTAATCGTTAATCTAGTTATTTCAATTGATTATGAACACAGTTACTTCCAGTTAATCGTTAATCTAGCTATTTCAATTGATTATGAATACAGTTACTTCCAGTTAATCGTTAATCCAGTTATTTCAATTGATTATGAATACAACTAAGAAAAATTTTCAGTTAATCGTTAATCTAGTTATTTCAGTTGATCATTGATACAATTATTTGCAATTAATATCATATGAAAAGGAAATCAGTTATCTAATCAGTGAATGCTGGGAAAGTATCTTTATTTTTGGTTATGAAAAATCGTTTGTTATAGTTATTATGGTGCTTGTTTAGCCATGGGCAATGATTTGCCCTCCCAACCATAGACAATACCTGATTGTCTCCCATGAGCAATCCTCAATCTTGCAAATTTAGTGTATTGTTTTTCATTGCTAAGAGAGGGAGATGCATTCTTCCTTTATGCCAAATAGAGGTGCCCCTTTACCAAGGGACACCACTCTTCCAAGTTGGCCGCAATAATTAATTATATGAGATATATATAAATAATATTTATCTCATTTAATTAATTATATATTATTTTATTATATAATTTATATATAATTATATTATCACATTGAATATAATTATTATATCACAATAAATATTATCACAACATTTATCTATGTTGGCCTTAAGGATTCCAACCATAGCTACAATAAATTTAACAAAATTGGTAGGGTGGAATTCTGCTTGTCTTGGGAAATAATGCCCAAAGAGGGTCAGATTCTGACCGTTCTTGGGCATTTCAGTCATTCATAGAAAATTCTCTATAAGTGTTGAACTTCTAAATTGCGCTCCTTTTGTACTCGATCTTTGAAAGTCCCATATTTTAGTCATGCAATGTCTTGGAGATCTGATTGAAGGAGCTGGAGTGAGGAAGTTTTGAATTTTCAAAATTTGCCATTTGCAAAATCCAGTTGCAAAATTTAATGCTTTCAGCCCCTTGAAAACCTTCCTAAGAAGACTGACTTCTCACTTAACTCATGGCATCTTGACTTCCTAGCAACCTCGATCAAGGGCTAAGACCTGAAATTTGATGCTATCTAGACTCCCTAAGACCACTAAGATCTATAACTGCAACAAAAATAGGGAGTCCCCTTATGTAATGAGGTGACGGTGTGAAAACCTCACATCAAGAACCAATATGATTGACACATTGATTGTCTTTGTTTAGATTGAGGAGGTGTACTTCAACAAAATTGTCTACTATATTTCAGAAATAATGCCACCTTTGTGCAGCCAAGTATATGCTTTGATAAGTTAAAGGATATCTTCATGTATCACCTTTAATAGTTTTTAAGAAGTTAAAGGATATCTTCACTTATCACCTTTAATAATTTTAAAGAATTTTCTTCTAAGGGGGACATGTCACAACACCCTAAGTGATCCACTCTGTAGTCAAGTGTACGGGGGAATGTTGGAGCTTGTAATACCATCTAAGGAAATTCAAAAGAATTTTAGGTAGATGCCTTATTTAGATCACGCTCTTTGAGATATTTGTCAAGTTAGCATCTTTTGGGCATGCATATTGATTTGTATTTATGCACATACAAACACATTGTTTTACCATGAAGTATCAAATTCTAAGTGTTAGTCTATAGACAATGTTAAATTCTGTTGGCTCCCTCTTTACTTTTTTTTTGTCTTGTCAAACTTAGTAACTTCATTCCTAAGGGTGCTTACATAATATTTTCAACATCTCTGCACATGTCAAACCATCAAACCATCCATTGCCTCCTCATTTGTCTTAATTTAAGACAAGAAAAAGTTGCAATTTAAGTCATATGTTACTTTTTTGTTTGGTCCACCCCTAATAACTATTGTGTTTGGCCTTCATCAAGTGAGAAGTCTAACCGAAGGTTTTCTCATATAAATCAAAGTAGTGTGGATCCTTAAAGCTAAAACGAAGAAAATTATAATTCATGATAACAAATTAAAAGTAAATTAAAATTTTGTAAGTTTTTGAAACTTACTAAGTATTAGCATTGATTTCTTTGTGAGTTTATAAATGTTAAAGTTTGTGTGTTTGGTTGTTACACCTCTAATCAAAAGTGGTACATATTTTCATTCTTTCTCCCATAGTACTGTTGGATGACATTCTTAGCCTTTTTTAGACCCTCATACAAATACCAATTGTGGTTTAAAAGCCTAATTGAAGGTATTATCATCTTAAACGAAATAGCATAGATTATTAGAATTAGAATTAATAAACATTTGACCGGCAACAACAAATGAAAAGCAAATAATTTTTCTATAGATTTTACAAACATACAAAATATTGGAGTTGATTACGTTGTAAGTTCATAAAGTAAAATTTTGTGGAGAACCTCATACATGCTCTTGGCAAACATATTATAAAAAAATGGTCTCCATAACATGTTTGCCCTCAACATTGTTTGAATTTGGAGACTCCATACGGTGAGTGTATTAAATCTGCACTAGTTTGTACTGAATCATGTGGCTTCCTTTAACAAAATCCTTTCCTTGGCACACTCTCTTATCAAGTTAAACACCCAAGGGTGGCAGTAAATGTATTTGTTTATATTTTTCTCTCTTTTTCTATGGTTTCAACAGTCCAAGTTTGCTTATATCCTCAAGCAAAAGCTCATTGTCATGGATGTGATGGGGGGCTTCTAAAATAGTTGTGTGCTTCTCCGTAAAAGTCTTCCTACTATTGCATTGTCATTCACGACTTAAACATCATTCTCTACATCTACTACCATGATCTCGTTCTCTAATATATTGCATAAGGTGTCAACATTTTCACTTCATGGGAGGTATAGTCAGCTTTAAGAACATCATCTGTCCACCTAAAGCCACCAATAAATTGAATAAATTGTGAACTCTACCATAATCCCACACACTAGACAATTTTGTGGTCCTTTATGTACCAAATTCTCTTCTGATTGTTTGTTATGACTAGAGTATTTTTCACGTCTTTGTTCAACAAAGGCTCACTTAAATCACATGTATTAGGGGTTTTAACCTTTACCAGCAATGCTGCAATAGTTACTATGTTAACTGATGATTCCAAATATGATCTCCTTTATCACATGGAATGGTATGTTATGCTACCAAAAATTGAGCTAACACCATCCTTGCCTCATGATGTCTCTCTTGATTTATGGACTTACTTTAAGTGTGTGCATAAAAAATATTATAACAAAAACCCCTATATTGCACTTGCTAGAACTATTTCAATAACTGAGCCCACATCTATGGGTCAAAACAAAAGCCTATTACATCATACTTCAATTTTGGAGGACCTTAGCCATCCTCTCCCTTTCCTATTTTTCTGTCCTTGTACAAAGCAGGGACAACTGTAATCTCTTGTAAAACCTCCATTTCCAGTGAAATACATAGCTGCACATCTCAGCCAATGATTCAGCAAGGTGATATCTGAGGCAGTCGATGCCAGTTTTCGTCTTTATCCCACGATAATTCCACACTACTATTCATACATTTGAACTTGACATGCCATACTTGCATGCAGAATTCTTGGCCTTGACAATGCTATGGCTATTAAAGTTGGTAACCTACGAAAATGAATATTAAACAGTGTAACATGGGGATTCTATTCAAAATAGCTGCAAGCAACTAGGGGGTGGGGGGATCAGTTGCTCCAAAACCAAAACTTAAAACCCCTTAAAAATCTTAAATCAATAGAGCCTTATTCATATGCTTTATTATTGATATGCATAAAGTAAAACGTGTAAACATAAGTAAGCATCAAACATGTGGAAACCCAAATAGGGTGAAAACCACAGTGGGTTTGATACCCACAAGAAGTCCACTACTTTGTTAGAAGTATGCTTTACTACGATATGGGTAATGCATTTGCATTTAGGCACACTGCCTAGAGCACATATTCAATCACCTTAGGAACACACTTAAGGAAATCTCATTGACTTGCACAATATGACTACAATCTGTGACATGAAATGAACTGTAATGAGCATCTCATTGTGCCTGGTTCAGTTCACTTGAAATACAGCCAGATCTCTTGCTGCAATTCTTTCTGTCATATGCAAATGAGCAATTCAGCCTTCAGCGGAACTGAAAAATAAACTAAATAACAAACCGCCGACCTCTGCAATATAAACATCTCTTGTGCAACACACGAATTCAAACCTTTTATCATATTTAACAAGAACTAAGTTGGTGAAACCTAATGTCAAAACATCCATGTCCTAGTGGCAAAATCATCCATCAAGATCACTGCACGTTTTCCAAATCCAAACATATCTCTGATCCATCTCAAACACCTCAAACATTTACCAATCTCTCATAAGCTGTTTTATGATCTTTTAGCATGTCTGCTAGAGCAAAATCATTTCTTCAAATTCATTAATCTTGGTCACCTTGATCAATGTATAAAATGTAGATCACTAGCACATCAAAAGCATTATTCTAGACCATCCTAAGGCATCATTAATACTTAAACGAAAAAACAAATTTGTCATCCTTTACGAATTTGCTAGTAATTCTTGCCCTCTCAAGAATGTTGTTAACCTCTTTACCAAAATGCTTGTAATTGTCTTGCAGATTTTCAGAATCACAAACCCTTTGGTTGATAGACACATCGCTATGCCCTTTGCATGTTCCCAAATGCACAACCAAAGATCTTCTCACATTTTCTTGTTGCAAAACTCTGTAACTCAATTGCACTGTCAGACAGTGAGATAACCAGTCTTCCTCTGAGATGCCATAACTCACTCAAATCATCATGTCAGCATCTGAAACTTTGTATACATCATGTAAACAACTTCTATTATATCCCATGAGGTGAGAAACTCCTCATCTTCAGTAACATTCATGTGCAACTTATATGAGTTGGTCCTTGTTACTGGTGAAACAACACAACAAACATTCATCTATATGAATGAACATCCAAGCTTGATGATAAATATACTATGATCAAATGATAGACATGTTGACACCAATGAAAACACATCCAACTTGCCAACAATCTCCCCCTTTGGCATTGATGACAACATGTGATGAGAAAAACAAGTAATTCAATCTGCAACCAACAGCTCTAACAAGCAGTATCTAAAATACATTATTATCTTTCAGAGTCTCTCTGACTTAGTTCTGATACTGCTCCCCCTTGGATAAATCCCCTTGGGATCATGCTCTGATTACATGCTCTTCTTTCCATCAGTTTCTTCCCCTTAGATGTATGCTGTTCTCACTTTCAGCTGAAAATACTTTCTTATGTGCAAGTATATGAACTTGTCCTTCCTTCTCTGCAACAACTTGTTAAATACTTTCTTTTGCTTTTTCATCTTCTTTTTTTTCTTTTTCTTTCTGATATTTGATTCCCATCCATCTGCTCTTTCATTTGCCTCTCCTCTTCACACTTACTAACTTTTTTCACATCTGTCTTTCTCCCCCTTTGACTTCAATGACAAAGGGTGTGTTGTCAGAACTTGCACTCAGCTTGACCTATCTCATCAATGTGCACTTCCTTTTCTCTCTCTGCTTAGACTACCTTGTCAAGCTCTCCTTTTGTTCTATCAGATGCCTTCTCTGATTCCCATCCATCGCTATTTCGTCCATGTCTATTTTACCACCACAGACATCTTGAGGAACATGTTTTGGAATGGGTGCAATGATAGTGTTCTTATCATTATATAACCCTTCACATGTCAACACGTCATCTGGATTCATAACACACAGACTGGGAAGTGAAACATCCCCTGAACGATGGTATAGTATTATTCTAAAATAAAGGTCTATTAATATAGAGAATATTGAATCCATTCACTTAAACAATACACTACCTTGTAGTATCCACCTATGTACACCTCCTGCATCATTCAATGAAATATTGGTCAACATTGCAACCTTTAGTGCATGATTACATTTGTTTCCTTGCATGACCATAGATAGTCACATGCATATAAACCATCTCTACTTGCCTTCACAAGGTACCAAATGCCCAATGATTGACTTTTAACCATGGTAACACGGGGACGCATCTCCCCCCTTTTTGCCCCACGTTCCAAAGACTTGGATGCACTGGGGACTAGGGGACTCCGTCTTCCCGTCCCTAGCGTGTTGATGTGAGTTTTTGTACCACTATATAACATATTAACAATTGAATATCCGATACGGAGTATCAAACATACAATTCCTCTCTTGAAAAGTTATTGCTCATGGGATATGAGAATAACTCCAATGTTCCTTACACTCGTGGATACTCACTCAGTTTTATCGATGTGATTTGCTGGTAATCACATAGCCGGCCTTACGCTATTCATTCGAGGATGACTTGGGTTTTTGGTGAGATGATGGAGATGGTGGTTAGGTGTGAATGCTAGATGTTGATGGGAAAGTGATGGTCGTGGAGGGTGAATGGTTCTTACGACTGGTGTTTTTCTAACTATCTTCTAAATTCTAAGTCTTAAATTACTTGCTATCCTACTCCTACTCCTAGGGATGGAAGACTAGCAAATGGACTGGGATTGAACCTAATGAAAGTTAACCAGCGGCCTCACTTCCACAAATGCAATGATTCAAAGGAAAAATAAACTATTTTGCCACACAAGGCTTCCCAACAAGCCGCTAGGATGCTAGTGGTCTAGTATTGATCCTTATCAAACACCTACTAATGCTACCATACAACTATCCATCTACTTAACTCCTACTTAGCAACTTGAAATGAAATTTGCTTCAACAACTTGAAATTAAATTTACTTTAACTATTTGGAAGTAGAAACCATGCAATAATACCAAAGGCTCTTAATCACCATGCGTCTTTCACAACAATGAGAAAGAAATAGTGAAGTTTGGCATTATCTTTGCAACAATCTTCTCCGACCATTACAAATGAGAGCAAATGGCCTTATATAGAGGCCAAAATGTACAGTTGACGGTAGAGATAAAGAGGCAAAAATGACGATCCAGATTGAATCCTAGAAATCCTAATTAGGGTTGCCACCCCATCGGCCAATGAGAAGACACCACCTCGTCAATGGACCAATGAAAAAGGTGCAAAAGTGGCAACCAATGAGAAGTCACCAAAATGGTGGCCAGTCAGAATTAGACACTTGTCCTATCCTAGAAGAAAGAGAAATTGCCACTTGAGCTTACATCAAATAATCTTCTAATATAACTCTCCCTTTTTCTTTCATTCTTTTAGCTAAGGCAATAAACCTAGCTAGCCTTTCGTTGATTTCTTCCATGGGAGGACAAGGTGTATGCTTTATCTTGAGCTCCGCTGAGTTCATCATGCTGCTTGCTACTTGCTGCTTGTAGTGTCTTCTCGTGATCCTTCTCATACTCTTTTGCAAATCCAATGAAAGCGCTTAGGGAGGAAAGGGTGTTCAAATGTTTCTTCTTGATAGCAACCTTTCCTAGTTCATCCAATCTCAATCCAAGTCTTGTCTCATTGATATCCGCCTCTCTGATGTCTTCAAAATCAAGCACCATCCCTACGTCGCTCATCATGGTTGAAATGGAAGTGTCGACGCTTGGGCTATGCCGTGCAACTGCCTTCTGTATCTCTTCAAGTGTTCTAAATCTGGTAGTCAAGGCGACAAACCAAGATTCGACCGTACTCAATCCTTTCTCATCAACCAACCTGGCCCCCTCCAAATATGCTTTTGGTAGCCCAATGAATGCTTGTAGCTTGGGAATAGCTAAATCTTTGACCGGGAAGGAAATCCTTCCACTCTTCTTCAAATAATTTGAACTTGTCTCTAACAGTCACCAATGATCAGAATGTCGAGATTAAGGCAGGCAAGAAATTTCGCCCATCTTGGATTGTATCATGGATCCAACCCCTGACTTCATGTAGCTGAGTTGATATCTCTTCCATATTGCTCCCGCTGTCTTGAGGAAGGGTTGCCTGGTGTAACGGTTGGATAGGCTGGCAATCTCTCCAATATTTGTTCTTGGCTTCCAACTTCATAATCCTTTCATTGGCCTTCCTCAATCTTTCCCTGATCAAAGCTATGCCTTCTTGGATCTCTTCACATTCCATATCATCTGTGCTTCTTCCCAAGTCGACTTCCACTATCTCGTATTCTTGGGCTGCAATCTCATCCAATGCGTTATTGACTGTTGGTATAGCAATCTGGACCTTTCGGTGACCATCATTGTCCCCCCTAATTACCTTCACCACCGTCTTTGCCATTTGCTTTTGGTTCTCGCTATCACCCTTTTCTATTAATCCTCGGATGTCTTCTGCCGTTTGAGTAGTTACTCCCTCGCCTCTTGGCATAAGCATTTGCCTTAACCATAGTGGTGCGGTGCATCTCCCCAAATCTAGATTTGGTTTGAGTAACAAAGCATCACCAACGGCCTCGGGTGCCTGACTTATCGCCTCAATGTCAATCGGCCCATCTCCTTCTTCACTAGTAACTGCCATATCATCTCCTTGTTGGTTTTCTGAGAGAGGGGAATACTCGGTGCTCTTATTGTAACCACTTGATTCTGAATTAGAGCTCACCTCCACCGCGACCCCTTTATCACTTGAATTGACCTCTTGGCTTTTAGCCTCAATTATGCTTTCTCTCGATGGGACTATATGATATCTCTTGGCTGGAGGTTCTGGATGTCCTTTGCTTTTTCCAACCTTGAAAGCTCTTTTTCTTGCTTCTAACTGTTTCCCGTTGCCGGCTACTTCCTTCACCCTTCTGCGTGACTGATTCTGTTGGGCCTTCTTTTGGTTTCATCTTCTCATAAGGGGAATCTTTTGTTTTTGTAACCTCCTTGGTCTTTCATTATACTACGATTTGGTATTCAAATCAACTGCTCTTGTAAGTGCCTCCAAGGAAGGATCCTGATGGTCATCCCAATCAACTGGATTCAACTCTGTTCCTTCTACTGTATCATAATCTCCTCTCAACACATTACCATCATCTTCCAGTTGATTGGGAATATCAAGGCCTCTCCATTTAATATCTCTCATCATGTTCATTGACAATCTTGAGAAAGCTAGCTTTGTCACATGAAGGTCATCCTTGGCATTGGCCCAAAAGTCCTCTATGGTGGGAACATGCTTAAATGCATTTCCATGAGATACCTTGATAAGACCACTATGATCGAATCCTTGCCTCGCTTTGTACCATCCTAGATGATACCATTCCAATTCCTTCTCTGCAGCTGCAAAGGTGGCCCTATTGGGACAACTATCATTGCCAATTCCGATTGAGAAGGTAATTTCAGCCTTACCCTTGTTTCTCATTATTCTATCATAGTGCTCAAGTTGCCTAGCCAATTCCATCAAAACTACCTTGTCGGGTGGGTATCTTGGAAGCCTCTTGGGACAAACTATGCTCCCTGTTACTCTAATGTAGGTGAATTGTGAAAATTGGATGAACCAACTCCTAAACTTTTTTATCTTTGCCTCTGCTTCCGATGAGATTCTCTTAGCAGGTGTCCCTTGTAGTACCCTTATTGTCTTCATGGCAAAGGCGTCACAAAATATCTTGTAATCCTTGTTGTTGTGCAAATGAAGCTGTGGATAGCATTCATGCACCAAATATTGCCTCGGCCCATTGCCAACTTCTCCTAAGGCCTTAAGTCCTAGACTCCTATACAGTCTAGCAATTAGGTAAAACAGATAGGATCCCATGTAGAATTGCTTTTGATTATATATGGTTCTAAGTTGCAACTCTAGGTTCTCACTTATGATCCTAGCCCAATCAAATCTTCTTTTCCCCTTTTCAATTTCATCAATGAAGAAGTACATCCAGTTTTCAAATTGCATACCTTGAGCTAGGCCCATGATCCGGCTAAGAAGCACAATGAGATCTCCGTATTTTGATTTGAAATCTGCCATTGTAAGCTTTGATGACTTGGTTACGCCTTTCTTTCCCTCGTGTAGCCAATTCTGTTTTAGATGTGTGAAATAGGCCTCTTGGTTATCCTGAAATAATTTAGCTGCTTGATCCATCATTACTACTGTCATGTTTTTGTACTGGGGAATGTTAAATGTTTCTTCGATTGCTTGTCTACCAATATTGGCCAACACCCTCTTCCCTTCACCAAAGATGATGGATTTACTGATCAAATCAAACCTGGATGCGCATTCCATAACCAATTCCAGATAGGGCAATGTAGGAGGAAAACTCATTGCGTGTACAATTCCACTTCTGTATATCTTCTTTGCCAAGGGGGATTGACCTTCCCTTTGTCTATCCTTTACTTGTACCATGTTTACTGTACCGACATTGGTATCAGTTATTCGTTTCATTTTCGAGAAGAAAGTTGTTTTGGGCATCATATCCTTTTTGTCTTTCTTAGTATTTGTTCCCTTAGGATTCTTGCTTGCACTACCATCCTCCATCTCGTCGCCCTATTATGGGATGGTAAAGTGGTGGACAATGAATGCAAGAAGAGACAAGGGAGACAATATCTAGACAAGAACGAAAAAAGGAGGTCAGCTTAAGGACCCCTTTCGACTCTAAATGATTAGAAGTCACCTCTACCAATAGCTGGATTTTTCTTTTGGAAACTAGGATCAGACCTTGAGAATTTCAGATCCCTTGAAAATCAGAATTTTACTTCTTTGGAATTGTCCAGCTTTTGCCCCAAAAATCAGACTTTCATCATGTATTCCTTCTCTAAACTAAAGTCGCCCAGATCTGATGTAAAAATTGCAGTCCCAAATGGAGAAAATTAGACCTCCATCATAAATTGCCTAGGGTATATGAATCAGATCTGCCTTCAAAAAAATGTCAAGAGTGTAAAACTCTGCCCTCAAACCAATTCGCCCAAGTAAGAAGGTGCTCTCTCTCAACAAAAATCGTCACATATGAAGGAAATCAGACTGCCCTAGCAAAAATCGCCCAACAATGGAGGAGAAATCTGCTCTCTCAAAATCGTCTAACAATGAAAATTCTGCCCAAAGAGGAAAATTGCCAAAGGAAGGAGAAAATCTGCCTTGAAAAATTGCCAAAACAAGAAGAAAATCTGCTCTTGCAAAATCGCTCACACTATGGAGAGAAAAAAATGAAAAGTGAGGAGAAAAGAGGAAAGGGGGTTCCTCTTATACCCAACTTGCCACTCCTTCCTAGCTGGCTGACTGGCTCCCTGGCAGCAAGAAAAATAATAATGAATGCACAATTATGGCCCCCAATTTAATGCTTAGCTAAATATTAACTTCGCCGAGATGAAATTTACTTTTTTAAATTGCCAATTAGACCAAAATTGCAAATAGAAAGTAAATAATGCGTTGGAGATGCTAAATGTTTTCATTTAATGACGGTTTAGTAATTAATATGTCATTAAAATTGGATTTTGGCTAGCCAAAAGCCATTTTTCAATATTAAATTACTAATTTCATTAAGTTTTTTTTTTGCAAGGCAAATTTAATCCATTAAAGCCAATTTTTTGCAATTCCATTCAAATTGATTTTGCTAAGCAATTTTAGTTTTTTTTAACACAAATAAAATTATTTCTCTAAAGTCTAAAATCAATTTTGCAATTTGCTTTCATCATAACAAAAATTTAATTTTCTCATCGAAAAATTTCAAGATTTTCCAAAAACAGTTCAAATCTAACCAAATTTCATTTTTTGAAAATTATCCAAATTTACACAATTATATCCAAATTTTTAAAAGAAATCGTTTAAGTACGAAATTTACAATTTTATCCTACCAAGTGTTGTTTTTTGAAATTTTGTTCGGCCTAAGGATGAAATTGGTTGTTCTGGAAAATCAAGTTGAAACTGGGTGAAAATAAACCTAGCCCTCTCCCCTCTGGCCTGAAGGTGTCAAAGACTTAAAAATCTCAAAAAATCAATTCAAAATTGTTGGACAATCAAAAAATTTGCCCAGGTGATTAAAAAAAGGGGGTCCCCAAAGTTTTGGGGCGATGGTGTGAGAACCTCACAACATAGCGGTGCCACTAGATTTTGCCACCTCCGTCGAGGATGGGGCACATCTCGATGTTGACTATTTTCTGATTCGACTATTTGTGTTCAATGTTCGTTGTTCCAGTTCAATCCAATGTTCAAGTATTTACTCTTTTACATCTTTATATCTTATATTGCAATACATCTTTTCATAACTAACAATTTAAAGTATCGTATGTATATATACACACCCCCTTTTGTCCCCTATCACCATCTCCCCACCGTCCCCTCACCGTCCCCAAATTAAGGCCCCCCTGTCCCCCCATCCCAGAAACTTGTCCCCTTGTTCCACTATCTCCCTGTCCCCCAGGGTGGTGTAACTATGCTTTTAACCCAATGCTAAATAGGATTTGTCTAATGTTGTACATAGGTTTCATCGAGAATCTCCTTTGTCCTTTCCATACTGGTTTGCATATGTCCAGCCTTGTAGTTTGTGAGAAATCCAAAATATTGAAACCTCTATTTTTACTTGTAGAATGCTTCCATTTGATATACAAGTGTGAAGTATAGGTGGTCCATCCTTCTTACAAAATACTTGTTACAACCATGAAAGGTAATGTATCTTCAGTATACACTGGTATGACTCAATTATAGCATTTGTTTCTTGATTAGTGTAGATAAATTTTCTAAATTTTTTCACTCCTATCTACAAAAAAAGGTTGAGAACGAGTTACAACTATGAGCCCAATTCAAAATATGTGTCATCAAAAGAAATAACAACCACCAACAATGATAAGTCCAAAAATCATGGTTGATCCTTAAACTCGTCTAAGAAAGCATGCAACTAATTGATGGTGCTCTCTTTTCTTCCCTCTGTGGCCATTACGATTTTTCTTAAAAGGTGAAATAAATCCATAGCTTCATCCTTTGTTGCTTGTATGTAGTCAAAATAAAGTAACTATTATGTTTAGTACTTGTTAAAGCTAGTCGGGCTAGGTAGTTAGGTGGTGAGGAAATGCGTTGGTTGGTTTCCAACTAACCGACCTTTCTATAAATGTCTGGAACATTGGCAATGTACTCATGTTGGTTTTTTGGTATTAATAAAGAAATCATTTCCTTGCCTATTGGTATTGTGGTATGAATGGTATATTCTAGATTTTACGTCATATGTATTAGTTGTATTAATCTGTGTATTTGTGAAATTGTGTGATATTCCAATCTATGTCTTTGGCACCGTTGCCTAAGTTTGAACCTGGAGGTCAGTAGGATGGAGTAATGGGAGGCCCTTTGTACTGCTCATCCAAGTAACAAATAGTGATGGGGAAGAGGAGGAAATAACCGGGGAAGATCAGTTGACATGTGATCTAGTAATGGCCTGAGAAGTTGCGGTCGATTAGTACGTACAAAGGGAAGACCGTGAGAGAATGGTCCTTGAAGGTACGGTACGCGGCGAACTTTCGGTGCCACCAGCAGTGTGCGATCTCTTGGGAGAGTTCCCTTGCCTGCTAGCATGGAATTTGTTACAAGTGGAAGAGGAAAGAACTGAGACAAAGCAAAAGGAGGAGACAAATACTACAACAATTTGCAGAAAGGAGGACGAGGGAGCGCAAAGAATGTGAAGATTCCCAAAGGAGAAACAAACATTAAAACGATTCATGTCCTTGATTCCAAATATATATCCTAGGCGAGCACAAGGAGAAAAAATTGAGGAAGAAGTTGCCTTGAGGATACTATGTCTAGTAGCAAGAGGAGAGATGTCGTAATTGGAAAGGAGGACAAGGGGACTCCACGAGAATCCAAGAAGGGTTAATCGAGCATACAATTGAAGGTATAGCAATTTGGTCATCTTAGAGGCACCAACAAGGAAGTTGTGATACAAAAATCCAGAGACACCAGCAGGGAGAGACTTCTGATTGGAGCAAAGTTAAGAAGGGGATACTTTCAATAGTTCCTCCTCGAGAACGAACTTCCAATTGGGAGGGAGTGTTTCATTTGGAAGTGCTCCATCAGGAGGTGTTCCATTGGGATTTGTTCCATTGGGAAGAAGTGTTCCATTGGGAATTATTCCATTAGGAGGTGTTCCATTGGGAGGTGTTCACATAATGGCAATAAACAAACAAAATTACCAAGGTTCACAGCGGACGGCTCGGAGGACCCCGCTCGCCACTGTAAAACATGTATAACAATATGGCAAGCGAATGGACAAAATGATGCAGCGAAATGGTTAAAAGCCTTTCCAGCCACATTAATGATTGGTATATGGATTTGAAGACAACAAAGAAAAACACATGGAATAACATCCGCACAGCCTTCGAGGAAGAATTCAGACTCCTGAGAGATGATGATGAAATAGTAACGGAGATTTATAACACAAGACAAGGGAAGAGTGAATCTGTCAAAGCCTATAGCAGAAGAATGAAAGAGCTGATAGGGAAACTAGATAACAAGCCAACAGATGGACTAAAGAAACAATGGTTCATCGAAGGATTAACATCGTCTCTCAGGAGAAAGATGAAGATAGTCCCACCATCGACCTTTGCAGATGCATGTACCCATGCCATGGACATAGAAAGAGAGAGTAAAACTTCCAAGGCAAGAAGGCATGGAAGCTCAAGTGAAAGCTCGAAGGAGAGCAAAGAAGAATCCAAAACCATTCAAGCCTTGAGAAAAGACTTGAGGCGTTTGATGAAGGAAGTGGTAGGGAGTAAGGAAGAAAATAAAGAAGGGAGAGAACTTTGGTGTACTGAGTGTGAAAAAGAAGGCCATACTAAAGGAGCATGCCTAAAGAAAGTGTTTTGTGAGATTTGTCAGGTATTGGGGAACGCAATTAAATATTGCCCCTATAATTTGAAAACAAGGAGCGCCCAAGTATTCTTGACCCAAGGGGGGCAATCCACACCTCCCTACACTCCGCCGGAGAACACAAATACAAAAGCCTCACTAGGAGGATACAAAAATAACAGGAGAGGAAGTAACAATAATAGCAATAACAACACACTGCAGCGGCCACTCCTGTATGATGCAAAGGGGAGGTTGATGATTCAATGTAGGAGATGTAATGAATGAGAATACTTTGCACGAGATTGTCAAAGCGGAGTAGGACAAAATGGAGGGATGCTCTGTAAATGTTGTGGGCCAAGCAACCATGAGGATGCAAATTGCCCAAGACAAAAGGGAGTAAATATGCTAGACATTGATGATCTAGAAGATGAGATTCTTGTAGTCACCACGATGCAAGCCAGAAAATTAACCTATTCAGATGCTACTACGGAGACCGAAAGATTTCATGAAACAAAGAAATACATTCAAGATAGCATGGGAGTAGAAGGAAAGATAAAGCCAGAGAAGCCTATTTCAAATAGGGGTGTAACAAATATTGTGCGACAAGTACTGGAAACTGCTATCCCAGTGAAAATAAGTGATTTATTAGAAACACTACCCCAACTGTAGGTAGCACTAACACAAGGGGCAAACCCAGAAGGGATAACCCCAAAGAAAGAAAAGGAGGGAGAAGCACACACAAAAGACAATACATTGTTCACCATAGGGATGGGGAGAACACTAGCAGTAGTAGAGAAGGAGATACTAGGGTGCAAACTCCCAAATAGTATTATGGATGGAGGTTCTAGTGTAAATGTCTTATCAGAAGAAACATGAAAGGAAATAGGGAAACCTACACTCTGGCCCTCGACATTTCAACTAGTGGGAGCGGACCAACATGGAATCAAGATTATAGGAATGCTGATGGGACAAAAAGTCATAGTTGGTATGCAATAATCTTTTATTGATTTTGTGGGTGTCACTCTAGAGAAGAAAGGATACGATGCTCTATTAGGAAGGGGATGGCTGGTTGTAGCAAAAGCTACCCATAACTGGAAACGAAACATTCTATCTATTGAATTTGAAACACTATCTATTGAATCAGAAGGAAGAAAGTACATCATAGACCTCAAGAACCAGTTAGTAAGTCAGGACTTGGCATCAGACTTCGAAGGAGAAGAGTATGGAGGGATGGAATGAGATGAGGAAGGAGTACTTAGATTAGGGGAATGCTTAGAAGACAACACAAGTTCCCTTAATGGATTATTTCACTAGCAGATTGCAGAGTATGAAGTTTTCCATGTAGAATGTAATATGCTGGAAGTACAGGAATTTGAATCGGAGGAACAATACCTGGAAGGGTACACAGAGTATAAGGAATGGATGGCAACCCTTAACAAGACACCTGCACACATTTTTGAACAAAAGGTGTAATACGAAGAGGACAAGCTCCAGGCATTGAACCTCAAAGAAGGAGATCAACCCAAGGAAATATGGATAGGAGATGATTGGGACCCAATATTGAAAACAACCCTTAAAATTTTCTTGGAGTATAAGGATGTTTTTGCTTTGACGTACAAAGACTTGAAGGGAGTACCTTCGGAACTGTGTCCATCGAATTCCATTGGTACTCGAAGCAAGACTAGTATGGAAAAGACCTTATAGAATGAATAAAATTATGCATAAAGGGTCGGGGAAGAAATCACAAAGATGTTAGAAGTAGGGATAATATTCAAAGTACAAATGAGTGAATGGGTATCTCCTATAGTCATATCACTCAAGAAGGCTGGCGCTCAAATTCGGATGAGTGGATTTTAGATGTTTGAACACAGTAACAATAAAAGACCCATTTCACATTTTGTTTACTGATAGCATTTTAGAGGAGGTAGCCGGTCATGAGGTGTATTCCTTCATGGACGGATTTTCAGGATATAATCAAATTAGTATTATGGAAGAAGATAAGCTAAAAACTACATTTATGGTTGAAGATGGGGTATATGCCTATAATAGGATGCCCTTCGGACTATGCAATGCACCGACTACGTTCTAGAGGATCATATTACATATTTTCGATGGAATGTTTGTGGGGAATTTCAAAGCATTCTTAGATGACTGGTTGGTTTACAGTGGGCAGGAGCAACACCTCAAATTTTTTGGAGAATTCATGAATAAATGTTGAAGAGCAAGATTAGCTCTCAACCAAAATAATGCAAGTTCATGGTTCCACACGGGAGACTGCTGGGGCATATTGTGTGCAAAGAAGAATTGAAGATAGATCCTGATAAGATCAAGGTGATTTTGGAAATGGATGCGCCGTCCAATGTAACAGGTATCAAGTCATTCCTGGGTCATGTAGGATACTAGAAAAGATTTATAAAAGGATTTGCCAAAGTATCAATGCCACTAGAAAGATTAACGAGGAAAGGCGAGCGGTTTGGGTGGAAGGAAGAGCAGGAAACCTTCCAAGAACTGAAGAAAAGATTAGTCGGGGCCCCTATTCTCATATATTCCGACTGGGACAAAGAATTCCGTGTCCATGTAGACGCCTCCAATTATGCAATAGGTGCCACCTTGGCACAAATAGGGAAGGAAGGGCTAGATCATCCTGTATATTTTGCAAGCAAGCTCCTATCTAAAGCATAGCATAACTACAGTACCACGGAGCAGGAAGCATTAGGTATGGTGTATGCAGTGCAGAAATTCAGACATTACTTACTAGCTATACCTTTACATTCTTTGTTGACCACCAAGCACTGATGTACTTAGTGAATAAACCGGTGATTCAAGGGAGAGTAAGTAGATGGCTAATTCTACTGCAAGAATCTACATTTAAAATTATAGTGAGGCTGGGAAAATCTCATGTGATTGCTAATCAATTGTCAAGGATCAAGTCAGGGGAAGCTGTGGGTAGTGGGGTGTGTGAGGATTTTCCAGATGCACACTTATTTCAAATTGCAGTGTTACCTCAATGGTACAAAAAAATTGGACACTTCTTATCAACAACCACCTTTCCAAAGGAAATGCCTATAGTAGAAAGGAGAAAAATAGCCTTAAAAAGTAGCACATTCTAGCTAATTGAAGGGTTATTGTACAAAATGGGACCGGACGGAATACTAAGGCGATGTGTAATGGAGGAAGAAATTCCAGGGGTTTTAAGTGAGGCCCATGAAGGACTAGCAGGAGGTCACATGGGACCAAATACTACGGTGAGGAAGGTACTTCTTGGAGGACTATGGTGGCCGACATTGTTCGCAGATGTGAGGGAATGGGTATTGAGTTGTGACACTTGTCAAAGAGCAGGAAGGCCACTCAAAAGAGATCTCATGCCATTATTTCCTTCCAAACCACAATAATTATTTGAACGGTGGGGACTAGATTTTGTAGGACCCTTATCGGTAAGAAAACGTCATCGGTGTAAGTACCTAGTGGTGGCAATAGAGTACTTAACGAAATGGGCCAAAGTACGAGCTCTTCTAGAGAACATAGCTCTCAGCACGACCAAATTTTTGTATGAACAAATAGGCACCAAATTTGGGATTCCACTCCAACTAACAAGTGACAGAGGAATACATTTCGTCAATCATACCATCAGGAGGATGACAAGAGAGTATAAAATTTTTCATTCTTTCTCCAGTCCTTATTATCCAAGAGCAAATGGCCAAGCAAAGGCCGCGAACAAAGTAATAGTGGCAATCCTATATACAACTTGTGGAGTAGAAGGGCAGGATTGGGAAGAATGAATCTCGGCAGTGGTCTAGGCATATAGGACTACGTATGAGGCCATTATTGGACATACCCCCTTTTACCTCATGTACGAACAAGAGGCCGTGGTACCAATGGAACATGTAGTACCAAGCTTACGGGTGATAGTCGAAAACAGGTTGGGGGATGAGGAGAGCCTCAAGGAAAGACTATGTACTTTACTCAAACAAGATGAAAGGAGGACATTTACTTAATGGAGTACAGAGGTGGCTCAACAAAGGCGAAAATTTTGGCATGACAAGCATCTAAAGAAAATGGATTTTAAACAAGGACAATTGGTACTAAGATACAATGGGTAAAATGAAATAAAACCAGGAAAATTTAAAGTCCGATGGCTAGGACCATTTAGAATATCAGAAATAAAGGAGAATGGAGCAATAAAGCTATCTACGTTGGATAACAAACCTATCAAAGACCTTGTAAATGGGTCTAAGTTAAAAGCATATGAGAAAATAAATAAATTGGAAAGTACCTATTTTATAAATATAGAAGAGGAAAAAAGACAAAAAACAAAAAGTGAAAGTGACCAAATTAAACCAAGTCCTTATAAAAAGACGGAGTCACAACACATCACTATAATTGCCAGAGATGGAATTGACAGAGAAGGACAAGAAGATGCAGCTGAAGGGTTGTATGGATAGTCATATAGCAGGAGGGAAGGGTGGACGGAGTAGTCGGGAAAATAGCCGTATTGACATCAGGGAGATTAGAAGAACTCGTACAGCGGAACAACATAGAGGAGCACCGCCGTATGAAAAACTTGCATATGGTAGCCCAATGTACGGTCCAGCGTATGACAATTACAACCCACACTTGTACGAGCATCCGTACATGAGGCCGTACGGCAGGGGTGCATATAAACCAATTCTGTATGACATTGAAACACATTCGTACGATAGCAGTACATGGGAGTTGATTCTGTACGGCAAAACCAGAGCATGTGAGAAATCCGTACCAGGGGAGGAAGGACATAAGATAGTTGTACAAGGGGATACGAAGGTCCAAAATTTTGTACAATCTGTATAGTTTGTGGAACTACACGTGGAAATTGGTTACAAGCAATCTTTGTAGAAGGATAGTTGGTACAAGTGGCATATACAAACAGTGCAAGAGCTCTGGGGATCGACTCATCAACGTACAATGGTGAAATTAAGCATAGGGAATCCTAGCAGAGGAAACATTATCGAGTCCAAAGAGAAGAAACCTGTGGCACTGGAAGCCAAAAAGGAAATAAGGAAGATGATAAAAAGCAAAGGGAAAACGATAAAAAAAATCACAATCACGATTGAGAATATTATATTTGAAAGTGTGATGGGAAGTGAGTGTGGATGCCCATAATAAAAGTCTTGTTCATAGTATGTGCTAATTGGCTGCTGGAAAAGGAAGAAGTTATCATTGTCATAAGTTTTCCGTAGTACAATACTGTTCATGTAAGAACCCCAACAGGGTCTAACTTTGAGAAACACCAAATTGCTTTATTTTCAGATTTTTGACATTTTGTCAAACACTTTGCATGAACTTCTATCTCACTTTCCTTTATTTCAGATTGTATTTGCTTGCTTGAAATGGTTTTGGATGATGTTCAAATGCTTGCAAATTAACACTACAATGACTTGGTGAGAAACTAGGCACAAATACAACTTCTTTGGTCTTTTCAAATGCATATATAAGAAATTCTAGATTTAAATTGTGCACCTACAACTGTCATTTTCACAAACACTTGGCATGCAATCTAACCGTCATTTTTACAAACACTTGGCATGTAATCTAATTAACTGATAGAGCAGTTCAGTTATGACTTATCAACACACCAACTTTATTTACTAAATGAGAGTTTGGAATATTTACAATGCCAAAATAACAATTATGCACACAATTCTCAGAATTATAATGGAACCTGACAATACTCCAAGCTTGGCATTAAAATACCCTAACAATTTGCAGCAAGCATGATCGATAACATTGGCTCTCCATTGGAAAAAACAAATCCAAGAAAGTAAACACAGCCTTGAAATGACAATCTGCTCTTATATAACTGAACACAGCCCTTCCTCAGACTTACACATGAGCTGCATATGCAAAGTGGTTGCCATAATTCGTTGCCATTAACAATTGTTCACCTGAATTCTTATCCGTTCCTTCACTTGACAATTACTAGTAAATAAATAACCTTCAAGCAATACAATCGATTCTACAACAATAAAACCCAATCTTAGACCCTAATGCCAGTATTCACAGTTCTTCCAATATGGATGGATTTGTCAAATTCAGTACTAATAAACAATAGCAAATGGCACAATTCATGGGAAAGGCTTTCCCATTCAAAGCACAAAGAAAACTGAGAATTTTTTTCAATTTCTTTATCTCAAACCCTCAAACCTTAAATTCACCAAGATATTAAAAATGCATAGAATGAATATCCATCTCCAAGAGCTCGCTTTTATAATATTTCAATTCAAATGGCTTCTTCATACCGAACTGCTAGTGACTTCATGTTTACACTTTTCATTGAAAAGGCTTAATTTCTCATAAAGCAACTTCATGTTATAATTTAAAGTTGACAAATATTAAAGTCACTTTATTATTGACTGAACTTCTCCATTGCTCCATAATTTACCTTTTCATTGATATAGTGGTATCTTGACACAAAAGGTTCTTGTTTCATGTGCCCATGATTTAAAAGTTTTCATCCCGATTCCAATGAGCTATAACACTAAGGTGCTCATTAAACAATTTCGATCAAAATAACAATTTTAGTAAATATAATTAAATTTTAACCAGTAGCATACCCACCTTGCGAAAATGGCCTAACATTGGAATTAAAAATTTGATAGCATAGGAGTGATCCGAACGGTTAAAGATGATGAATGATCCTGGCTGGGTGACTTACTGAAATAGATGCTCCCTTCCAAGAATATTGAATCCCAAACCAAAAGTCAAAAATAACATTTGAAAGCAACATATAACTCTTTTAAATCATCTAAGTTCATTGAAATCATCTATTGACTTACTATAAATAGTACATCCCTCAAAACAGAGACAAAACTCACAATCGGCCACTGGAGAGCCAAGTTACCACCACAAGGTCCTCTAATCACTAGTATTAGCCTACAAGGACCCAATGATAGGCTAAAACTAGTAGCTTTGGTGCAACTCAAAAATGGGGACATCACAATTCGCCCTTCTTGAAATTGCTTGTCCCTAGGCAATCTCCACTGAGCTGGAAGCCCAAAGGAAGATTGGGAAATGTCGCACGCTGAAACACAATTGCTAAAGCATCAGAATAACCAATACCTCGCAAAAGTGACAACAATCCATCTGTCCAAACTCTGCGGTTTGAATTTATTCATCTAACCAAACCTTGTACATGAGAATTAATGATGAAATTTCAAATAAACCATACCATTTACATACTGCAAAACTCCCCAACAATTCCAAGCTGGATGCTTGATCTACATAAAGGATCCCACAACACATTGAAGGGTGTCCAATAAAGTATGTCGAGATTCTAGATCTTGAATCCATGCCAGCCAAGGTAAATAACCCATGACATCAGCTATGCCAACATGATCATGCCACCATCATGTAGTAGAAAGTGAAACAATCCGTCAGGACCCATCCAACATGCACTACTAAACCTGCCTCCACCTAAATCCTAATATAAATGAGGTTCGCATCCATCCATCACCAGAAAGAAAGGATATCTAGCAACACCTGATAGACTAAATCCCCCTCTACACTCTGTAAGTTTTCTGCAAACTCTGATTAATCAATACTGATATAATACCTTTACTCTTGCTGGAGATGGTCCTTATATATACCGGACAGTATATTAAGTGTTCTTGCTATGATGTATAGTTGTGCAATAAAATGTTTATCTCTGCTATAAATCGTATAAGGCAGTAAATGCTAAAGGAGCAGACTTGTATTTCGATGTGTGTCCTTTATCCACATTCACACCCATATATATATAACACCCAAGGGGAATGTTCTTAGAAAGGACATGTCCTTCTTTATGTCGGCCCTGTAATGTCCCCTCTTTAGTTCGACATGGCATTGATCATGGATTTGCCTATTCCAGACTCTCGTAGGCAAATGGTGTGGAGAGGGAGTCAATTCTGCGGATCAGATGGTCATATCTTGCTCTTGAAGAAGTTTTAAGAGGTTATATTTTATTATTATGTGTTATTGGGGCCTACATGTTATAATTTTAAGTTGAGTTGCACTTTTTATTTTATAAAATTACTTTATTATAAAAAGTGCATTATAATGAGATTTTATAAAGGATGTTTCTAGAAGTTCTAGCAACTTCTTAGAAAAGTGAATAAATAGAGGGCTGGGCCTCTCATTTGGACATGCTTGGATTTGAGATTTCTTCTACTTCTTCCATTGTGGAGCAAATTTGTAACATTTGGGTCTGCAAATTATCATTTGATCTTTGGGAACGAATCATTCCCTTGGATTGGCGACTTTGAGGGTGTGAAATATCACCTGAATTGTTGCATTTGAGGAGTTGGTAATGCAGCCATCTCATTTGGACTTCATTGAGATTCAGTCATAAGGGTTTACTTTGGTTGGAATAAGGGTTTCAGTTGTGCCCTAGCATTTGTGGATTGATTAACAGGGTTTGAAGACACAGCTGTGCATTATTTTCAGACTACCAGTCCAGGGTTTGGACCCACATTTTTGCTCATAACTCCTAATTGGCTTGACGGATGAATTTCATATTTTAGGGGGTTATTCAGCAACCCTAGGCGCCCAGATTTATTGCTTTTGGAGTGACAAAAAAACGCTGCAATATTTTTATCTAGCAGCCGTACCAGGCCGTACCTGTACGGCCCTGTCAGTTGGGCAGCAACAGCAATTTTGTGAGTCGGTTTGGGGCAGATTGTGAGGTCTTCGTGTGGCATTAATCCAGCAATCATATCCGGCAAAATTGGAGCTATTCCAGGTGCACAAAATATTGATTGCCAAAATATTGCATGTTAAGGATTAGAACAGTCAGCTCTGTCATTGCATAAATAGTTATTTCCAGTCATTAATAACTGTTGTAAAAGTTTCGTCATTTGCATTCCAAATCTGAACTGGGTTATTGTTCATGCCATAACATTGCATTGTCAAGAGCTTGATGTATTAGAAGTGCATAGTTGTGACAGTCTCTCATTGTAATCAGTTCTATTTGCTGTCATAAAATCAGAATTGCATTGGACTTCATATTTGAGTTTCATATTGTCATCTATCTCTTAGATTGGTAGTGTTATAATCTGGAATTGTTGTTCATACATTATTGGCATCATATATTGAGGTTTCGTTGTACAACAATTAGTAATATTGCAGCCTTATTCGGTTACATGCCAACTGTTTGACAAAATTCCTAAGTCCAGTTTGAGGGTTTTAGTGGCCTTTATAGTAAGGGTCATTACAGGCCCTATACAAATTGTATTCATAAGATCAACGTCTCTTATGGATGGCAATTAGTTAGTAATTAAACTATGTTTATGCATTTAGACTTAACAAAAGTGCCCCAAGGAGATGCCGATCATAATGAAGACAATAAAACCAATTATATAGGCCTGTTCATTCAGGGATATTTCATGCATATATTGGATCTATTCGATCTGCAGATTTTAAAGGAGATGTCCCTCTCTAGGTCGGCCCTATACAAATTGTATTCATAAGATTGGCATCTCTTATGGATGGCAATTAGTTAGTAATTAAACTAACTATGTTTATGCATTTAGACTTTAACAAAAGTGCCCCAAGGAGATGCCGATCATAATGAAGACAATAACCAATTATATAGGCCGATTCATTCAAGGATATTTCATGCATATATTGGATCTGTTCGATCTGCAAATTTTAAAGGACATGTCCCTCTCTAGGTCGGCCCTATACAAATTGTATTCATAAGATCGACGTCTCTTATGGATGGCAATTAGTTAGTAATTAAACTATGTTTATGCATTTAGACTTTAACAAAAGTGCCCCAAGGAGATGCCAATCATAATGAAGACAATAACCAATTATATAGGCCTGTTCATTTAGGGATATTTCATGCATATATTGGATCTGTTCGATCTGCAAATTCAGATTGATATGATATCAGAGTTACCTTTTATAAAATTAACACACTCTACCAATCCCCCGTGAGCAAGAAGTCCAATTGTACTAAAGGGACAAGAACTCCCACATGTGTCCGTACCATACCCAAGATATCCATCCTATGCTAAACTGCCATGCATGTATTGACTCTTCAAGTAGTCTCTTGACAACTGGTAACAACTAACTCCATCAATTGAAGACGACATATTCCCATCTCATAAAGTATGGTATGATCTCGGAGCCCATCCACATCGGCGAATAACCAAGTCCTCTACATGTGGATCAAAAGAAAAATGATGAGCACTCCTCGCTATGTGGTTATGATAAAAGGCTCCAATCTCTATCAATGGCTCATCACTGACAACGAGCGAATCAAAAGATGATTCCAATCTTTGACCTTGGACAAATGATTGGGTAGATGCCTTGCCAAGCCTCTCTACATACCCAATAACATACTCTATCATGAAACAAATGAAGGCATTTTGACTTAAGTTCCTCCAAAGCCCTTTAGATGAACCTCAAGTCACGAATATGAGTACTAACATCAACCCCATACCATCTCTCCTCAAACTTGGTTCTCTAAAGTAGCTACTCAACATATTTATGTGTGCACTCAAAAAAAGACAAGGTTGAATCAACCTTCCCTTTAGAAACCCTCAACTAGTCAATCTCTGAGGCTCCACAAACTATCTAACAAAATCTATTTTATGGGATGAAATAACAAGATTGTTTCCAGAGGAAAACAATCCAACATGAGAATCGACCTTCCAACCGGATGATACTCTTGCATATATCTTGTGAAGAAGAGGCAGTACTAGCATGAACTGTCACACAACTCACTTATAAATCCAACTCTACCTCACAAGGACTCTAAAAAATCTCTCTTGCATCACCTGTCAATAGAATAACCCGAGGAGAACATGGTGCAACAAGTGGCTCTTCAATGCACTCATCCACTGTACCAATCTCAACTGTAATCTGAGATAGATGTAGCCACATCCCCAGTACATCCATCACTACAATCCGTGGATGTATGGTCATCACCGGCTGTCACTATAGAAGTCTGTACTGAATCTGCAGGTGGTGAACATTGTACTCTCCTTAACTCCATGATAACCTCATCCAACTAATACTGCGATTCCGAAGGAGCCAACTAGGTGCTCTCCAATATCTCTAAAGTCACCTCAAGCTCATGAGTGAGCTCAACTACCTCCTCTTCCTTTCCCAACAAGGCATCATAACAAGTGCAAACCCACTTGAGAAGGTAGTTTTTGTTGTCCGATAGCTGCAAATACTTGTGGTTCATTACCTTGATGCCCTCTTGAAGGGTATGAAATTCTACAAGGGAAAGACTGCTATCACAATGTTCACTTGTCATAAGAGTACCCCATCCATAGGTAGCTACCATCTGACAGACAACGTTATAATGTTCTATAGTTGTAGCAATCTGATTATCACTCACCCTCAAATGCCTGACCACAGACTGTCTCTAAACTTCCCGACTCTCATGCAAACTACACTATAATAGGAAGTTCTATCTTCATCTCTCTCCTCTTGATACATAACATCATGTGAGTTATCATCTTGACACATGTCAACAACTGTGGTACTGCTGCTGGGTGCTTCTACGAATGGATCAACTAAATAAGTAGAAGATGTTGCTATATCAATCTCCTTGCATGGTTCCACTCCCCATGTAACTACAAGTCCCTGCGAGTCACATTCCTGGGACCTATCATCAACGTGAATCATTTACTAAAGTCTGAAGTGACAAAACTAGACTCACCACAACATGAGTCATCTTTATAGATAACATCAGTAGTACTCAAATCAAGAGTACCAACATCCTGTACTTGTACACTCTTATCTCATATGCTGCTGTAAACATGTCTCACTGCTGTCATAGAAATCAGAAGTAGAAGAATTTGTATTTTCCATGCAATCCTCAAAAACTAACACTCTTCATCATGCAAGACAACTCATAGTGATACCACAACATCCTCCACGCTTGTCCTGTTTTCAACGCCCTCAATAGGCTCAAACATTGGATTGCTGTCATAAAAATCAGATCCTATATCATTAATAACTCCAATGCTATTTGTCGATGTAGGACTTCCATCAATGGCAGCTACCATGTCATCATCATTACCATGATCACTAGCTCTTGTCTCATGAAAATGTTGACACTCAATGCAAATGTTCTCTAACCAATCAGGCATAACCTCATGACTCTGGGAAAAACCTCCCTCATTCTGTGTGTAAGACGAATTGGTGGCTGCCCCACTGAGCAAAGGCCCAACCCCCACAGCTGCCTTCGCTTCTTCTACTTATTTTCCATGATTGAAATTATTACAACCTCTTTTTCCTTTTTCATAAACCAGGAATCTAAAATCTATGGGTGTTGTAGCAGCCCTGATATCTTTCTGTTATAATTCTGACTAGAACCACTATAGGGTTGTATAGTACGCTGAAGCTCGGGCTAAGACCTTGCATGGATTTCCTTGACTTTTCCTTACCCATGCTTGTCTCACCCATGATGAATACAACACCTTGAATGCAAAGGCCTCCCTCGCAAGATGGTAGGAAACCACTCTAAAACCATCGTAAGAACTCTTAACTTTGAGAAGTACCAAATTGCTTTACATTTAGAAATGTCAAACACTTTGCATGAAACCTCTATTTTGCTGTTCTATATGTCAAATCATATTTGCTTGCTTGAAATGGTTTTAAATGATGTTCAAATGCTTGCAAATTAACCTATGTTCCCCGGGGACTCGTCTCGCCCCCAAAAAAAGCCAGCGTTTTCGGGAAGGGGATGTTCTTGTCTTGGGGACTTCATTGGCGACTTGCATCCATCCCCAATTTTTTATAACACAAAAAATAAAAATAAAAAAACAAAAATGTCACTTTTGCTGTCCCTGTTTGCCGCCCCCCCCATACCCAAAATTGGCAAAATTTTTTGCCATCTAGGAAACCCGTCCTGCTGTCCCTGTCCCGGAAACTCGGGGGAACATAGAAATTAATACGACAATGACTTAGTGAGAAACTAGGTGCAAATGCAACTTCTTTGGTCTTTTCAAATACATATATAAGACATTCTACATGTAAAATGTGCACCTACAACTATCTGTCATTTTACAAACACTTGGCATGCAATCTAATTAACTGATTAGAGCTGTTCAGTTATGACATTACACCAACATGTCAACTTTATTTACTATATGAGAGCTTACAATATTTACAATGCCAAAACTGCAATAATGCACACACTTAATTTTCAGAATTATAATGGAACCTAGCAATACTCCACACTTGGTGTGGAAAGACCCTAACAATTTGTAGCAACCATGATCAATAACGTTGACTCTCCATCAGTAAAAACAAATGCAAGAAAGTAAATGCAGCCCTAAAATGACAAACTCTGCTCCTCTATAACTGAAGTCAGCCCTTCCTTAGAGTTCCACGTGAGCTATATATGTAAAGTGGCTGGCATAGTTTGTTCCCTTCAACAATTGTTCACCTGAATTCTTAGCCATTCCTTCACTTGATAATTATTAATTTATTAGTAAATAAATAACCTTCAACCAATACAATCGATCCTACGGCAGCAAAACCCAATCTCCGAAGCAAACACTAGCATTCATAGTTCTTCCAATAAGGATCAAATCATCAAATTCAGTACTAATCAACAGCAGCAAATGACACAATTCATGGGCAAGGATTTCACATTCAAAGTGCAAAGAAAACTGAGAGAAATTTACAATTTCTTCAGCTCAAACCCACAAACCTCAAATTCACCAAGATATTAAAAATGCATTGCATGAATATCTATCTCCAAGAGCTTGCTTTTATAATATTTCAATTTGTATGACTTCTCCTTCACACCAAAGGATAGTGGCTTCACGTTTACACTTTTCACTTCAAAGGCTTCATTTCTCATAAAGCAACTTTATGTTATAATTTAAAGTTGACAAATAATAGTCACTCTATTGATTAAACTCTCCCATTGCTCCAAAATTAACTTTTTCACTTATATAGTGGTATCTTGACACACAAGGTTCCTGTTTCATGTGCCCATGATTTAAAACTTTTCATCCCAATTCCAGCGAGCTATAACAGTAAGGTGCTCATTAAACAATTTCAGTTAAAATAGCAACGTTGAGTAAATATAATTAAATTATAACTAGTAGTGCACCCAAATTGCAAAAATGGCCTAACAACATTGGAGTCGAATATCCGATTGTACAAGAGTGATTGCAACGATAAAAGATAATGAATTATTCTGACTGGGTGATTTAATAAAAAATAGATGCTCCCTCCAAGAATCTTGGAGTCCAAACCAAAAGTCATAAATAACATATGAAAGCATCATATAACTTTTGCAAACCATCTGACCTCATTGGAATCATCTGTTGACTTATGTAGGTCCCTCAAGATGGAGCCAAAACTACAATCGGCCATTGTAGAGTCAAATAACTCCACAAAAGAGGCCCTCTAATCACAACTATCAGCCTACAAGGACCCACTGAAAGGATAAAACCATCAACTCAGATGCAACTAAAAAATGAGGACATTACATTTCACATCATTGCATCCTTTTGTGCTCAAATGGACCACACCCTTCTTGATGCATTTTGACATCCTTGTATGTTAGGAATCTGTCCCTTTTCCTCAATATGGTAGTCCAAATGGGATCATATGAATGGTTGTTCATGATAGAATCAACACTTACATCCATCACCAACAACCTCAATATAAGATTTGCATTCATTTGAAGGGTTTGGAACTTTGGAACAAACAGACCTTGTCTCCTTCAGTGGGTTCCCCACCCAATGACAGATCTCGCTTTGGTATCTATTTGAAACGTTTCCTTGTATATCAAAAATTACACTTCTGGCATCCCATGGAACACCTTCACATTCATGTGGCACTGACAACCATATTTTTTTTTCTAACTTTCAAGGTTGTTTCTCACATTGAGGCCATTTCCTATGGTCCGGTGGACTAAATGCACACCAATAACTGCAATTAAACCTGCCAAATCGTTGGATGGACATGGGAAAATAAGTAATGCAATCAGCAACCAACAGCTCCAACAATCAGTATCTAAAATACATTATTATCTTTTGAGTCTCTCTGACTCAGTTCTGATACTACTTCCCTTTAAATAACTCCCTTTGAGATCATGCTTTGATTACACACTCTTTTCACCATCAGTTTCTTCCCCTTGGATGTATGCTGTTGTCATTTTCAGCTGAAACCACTTTCTTATGTGCGAGTATATGAACCTGCTCTTCCTTCTCTGCAACAACTTCTAAAATACTTCCATTTTCTCTCATCTGTCTCTTTTCCTCTTTCTTATTGACATTTGATTCCCATCCATTTGCTCTTTCATCTACCTCTCATCTTCATACTTACTAACTTGTTTTTCACATCTGTCTCCTCCTGTTGACATCAATTACAAAGGGTGTGTCATCAGCATTTGCACTCAGCTTGACCTATCTCATACATATCTGCTTCCTTTTCCATCTCTGCTTCTACTACTTTGTCAAGCTCTCTTTTTCTTCTATAACATGCCTTTTTAAAATCTTTAAGTACATCCAACTACTACCTTATCATATATCCTTCACCAGTAGCTGTTATCCAAACATTTGCGCATATTGTGTTTTATCTTCAATCACATTCCTTTCCACCAACATGGTCTTTGCTGTCTCAAAAAACTGTTGTGTTCTTGCACTCTCCCATATTATTTTGCTGAGATGTTATAAGGGCGAGTGACTCACATTTTAATTTCATGCACTTCACAAAATAAGCTAAGCTGGCTCGACATGAACTTAGTTCCAGTATCTGATCTCAACTTCTAATCTTTAGACCCAAATCAATTTCAATAATTCCTTGAAGATTTTATATCTCACATACTTCAGGTCTCTTCTTCAAAAAGGTTGCCCATATCATCCTTGAGTAATCATCTCTAAATAGCATGAAATATCTTTCTCTTACAAAGCTTCTTGTCTCTATAGGACTACTGAATTCAACATGAACTAGATCTAGTAATCCCTTGGAGTTTCCTTTCTCAGTGTAAAGAGTAAATCTAGTTAGTTTGCTCAGTTGACATTCGTTGCAAAAGCTACCAGCTGGCATCTTCATCAAGGGTAAATCTCTAACAGCAAATGTAGAACTTAAAGCAACTATACTGTCAAAGTTCACTTGACACAATCTTTTATGCCATGGTCAACTTCCATCTATTTGAGCAATCAGACAAGTTTCAAAAGAAATAGGTTACCTCTTGTCTTGGATCCAGTAGCAATTTCCTTTCCATGGTCATATAGGATCCTGCACATATCATCTTTGAAATGCAAACCATACCCTTCATCCATCAACTGACCAACACTTAGAAGGCCGTGTCTCTTCCACATCATCAATGTTACTTTTTCCATCCAAAGTTATAAATCCTCTTCCTTCAGTCTTGCCACCAGAATTGTCACCCCATTTCACTTCTTCACCTTCACATTGCTCATAGCTTAAAAATTTGCTCCGGTCACCAGTCATGTGTTGAGAGCATCCATTGTCAATCACCCATTTATCTTCCTGCACTACTTGGGCAGTTAGAGCCTTCACTTCATTGGTGAATTTGGGGATCATTTCCATGTCAGTCATAGGATTTGCATCTTCCTTAATGGTAGAAAATGCAAACCTCTCATCATTGTTGTCAGCTTCATAAGATCCTCCATCAGTAGCACCTTAATCATCAACAGCATAATAACATCTTTCCCTAGGATTAGACTCATACTTGCACTTAGGAACTCTATTAAGACATCTAGATGTGAAGTATCCTGCCTTTCCTCATGCAAAACAATTAAATAGCATTTTTCCTTTATACTTACCTGTGGCAGGAGATCTCTACTACATTCTTTTTGCAAACCTTGCATTAAGGATTTCAAGGTTTCTTTCTTCTTCTTAATCTCCTTCAGCTCTCTTTCCCATCCATGCATCCATCCCACAGGGTTGTCAATTTGATATGGTCTTTAAATGTTCTTTTGAGTTGCTGCGGCCTTGAATGCTTTCTCATTCTTTGGTTGTGCATCACCTAGGGCACTTAGTTCAAAAACTATAAGCTTCCTAACAAGCTTTTCCCTTGTCACAGTTGTCACTGTCCTTGTTTCTTTGATAGCTGCAACCTTGTTGTCGTAGGCAGGAGGCAATGATTTCAAAACTTTTGCAACAACTTCATCTTCATCAAGTATACCACCAGTGCAGCTGATACCACACACTATCACATTGATTTTCAAAATATAGTATGACATATTTTTGTCTTCACCCATCCTCATAGCTTCATACTTTCCTTTCAGGCTCTACAGCTTGGTCATCTTTACAGCATTGTTAGCTTCATAAAGAATCTCTAGCTTTTCCCATATTTAGCTGTCTCCAATTCCAGGATATTGGTTATTTCTACATCAGTCAATGCACTTAGTACAGCTTCCTTTACTCTAAAGTTTGCCTTGGCATCACTGATTTCATTTGGAGTTGTTGAATTTTGAGGGAGGTGTAAGAGTTCTTTGTGATCTTCCAACAGTCTTCATTAATGTACTTGAGATGCACAATCATCCTGTTCTTCCACAATGCATAGTTGATTCCATCAAATCCAGGGCTTTCCATGTATGCTGCCATCCCTGGTTTTCCCTCAAGCTCTTAGGCTTCTTAAAGGGACTGGGCTCTAATACCAATTGTTGGAAATAACAAGAAGCAACTGGCGAGGTGTGGTGAGTCAGTTGCTCCAAAAACACAAAACCTAGAATACCATAGAACCTTTAATGCATTAAACCCTTATTCACTTATGCTTTGTTACTGATACACATAAAGTAAAACATGTAAACACAAATCAGTAAGCAACAAACACCACATAACACAAATTTTTATAGTGGAAACTGAAATAGGGTGTGTTAATGTTTTAGCATCAGTAGAAGTATTCATGTTATCTGATATATAATCTGTGTTTGTGTTGAACACATTAAGTTGTCACTGCTGATTGTTAAATCCAATGCATATATATATGTGTGTGTGTGTGTGCGTGTGTGTGCTTTGGATTATATCCATATGCATTTTAATTATCATCGACAATTTACTTATCGGCAGCCAAGTATATAATATCACATTGTTATGTGATCGGGCTCCTTGGTAAATCATCCGCTGGCAGACAAGTTATGTGATGTATTATATTTAATGCACGTAACAAATCATGTCCCCCGAAGAGACATGACTCACGTGGCCAAAGGCCACGTAGAGCCATGGCTCTTTGGGAGTCATGTCTCTACATTTGTATATATAGATGCTGTGCAGATTCCTGAAAATATAATATCAATCCAAGGCATTTTGTATCAGCAATCTGCACTCTGTGTTATTGCATTTCTCCATTATATATATAAAATTGCAGATTTATAAGAAGCCGTCCCTGATCATCAGCATACGTAAAAGGAAGTTGACTTTGCTCCCACAGTCACCGATATCTGCAATTAATAAAGGTCAGGCTGCTCTCAGTTATTCAAGTAAGAATTACTTTGTTATTGTGTTAATTGTTTTATCTATCAGACATACAATTAAATCTAACAGGGTGAAAGCCACAGTGGGCCTGATACCCACAATAAGTCTACTACCATGTTAGAAATATAGTGTTTTACAATTAAGGGAATGCATTTGTATTTAGGAACACTACCTAGAGCACACTACTCAATCACCCTAGGCCATAGTAATGAGAATCACGACAATTCATGCGATTCGGCGATTTGATTCAAGTCAAACGATCTCTTGTGAATCAGTGAATTGAATCAGCGATAAAGGGTTTATGAAATAAGTTACTAAATTTCAAGGGTTTTTTAAATTTGCTGATTTGTGGTCGATTAGATTCCAATTCATGGCCAGTTCATGATTCAATTCGGCCTTGCCGATTCCGATCCGATTCTGATTCTCGTTACTTTGCCCTAGGCACCCACCCAAGGAAGTCCCACTTACAAATACGATACAAACTACATTCTGTTACATGAAATGAACTGTAATTAGCAACTCATTATGCTTGGTTCAGTCTCCTTGAAGTTCACTGTAGCTCTTTCTGCCATATGCATACACACAATTCAGCATTTAGTAGATGTAAAAGACAAACTCATAAAAAAACTCATGGCATCTAGCATCTTTTGGGCAACACACAAATTCAAACCTTTCATCATACTTAACAAGAACTACGTGGATAAGACCTTATCTCAAAACATCCATCTCCTAGCGGTAAAATGTAGTGTACCCTTCTCCATGCTAGGCCTTTTTGGCACCTTGTTGGTCTATCTTTCCATCCGAATAGGCTAACGGCATTAATCTAGAGGATGCTAGCCAGTCACAAGAATTTATTTGGTTTCGTTTGGGGAAATATTTAAGTTGAGGAGCTTTTCTATAGTTAAGTCACTTTATAAATAAAGTTACTTTATGACTTGAAGTCATTTTTATAACAAAAGTAACTTAAGTGACTAAAAGACGAAAATGATTTTTATCCCATATTGCCTAATTGTTTGTACTTCCCCTAATATTGAGGTTATAAAAATGACGAGTCTCCTTGGGATTGGCACAATGAGAAATAATATTATCAAAACGTCATTGGTTGCTTAAATGTGACTGGTTGCTCTTGAGGGCGAAACCCCTTGAGGCAGTGGAGAAGCTGGACGTAGCCCCAGCATCTCATTGAAGATTTCACTCCTGACCAAACGTGGAGCTTGAATGGTGGTTCATCGTAGCTGTGGAAAGACACTCGGAAGTAAGTGATCTATTGAGCTTATACAGGGAGAGATTTTCTGATAGTAACTGAAGGCCGTAGGGTAAATCAGCAATGGTGTGAGTTGGAGGACATTACTGGTATCAGCTCAGCAGTTGTATTGGCCTCGTGGATATTCAGACATAACAGTCCGACTGATAATGTGGAGGTTGGAGGAGTAAGCCTGTATTGCATTTCCACCGCAGGGAAGGAGAGGTAGAGAAGTTCATTATTCACGTGCGAAAGTCTGATAGGCTGCGGGTAGCATAACTGGAGTTGCAGACCAAGTGGCACTAGCAATAACCATGGGAGCAACAGTGTCTCAACCACAGGCCGTCATGAGTTTGACTAATCGGGCTGGCAAGCAAGACTTGACCCAAACCATGATCGTGTGAAGAAGCAGGACACCTACGGCAATCACCAGGTGCCATTGTTATTTTATCTTACATTTGTTTATGTAAAACGCCCAGACTTTAAGTTCAGACCAGTATAAGACATTTCCTAATATTGTTGCCAAAGTCCATTCTGGAATGAAATTCAGGGTAACTGAATATTTGATTGAATGCGTTTGAAAACATACTGCAATTTCTGAGTTTCCTTTTGAGTATTCATGTCATTACAGTGTTGTTCTGCCATGTTGCGGGTGAGTTAAAATGCTGAGGTTAAACCATTTGTCATTACTTCTAACCACAAATTAAGTTAGATTGGTTCATGCTATTGCTGTCCGGGTTTGGTTTCTTACATAAAATTATCGATTAGGATCACTACACGTTTTCCAAACATATCTCGGAACCATCTCAAACACCTCAAGATCATAACAAGCCTAAAATGTTTTAGTGATCTCTTATAAGCTGTTTTATGATCTTTTAGCATGCCGGCCTAGAACAAAAGCTTTTCTTCAAATTCATTGTCTTGGTCACCTTGATCAATGTAAATAGTGTAGATTGCCAACACATCAAGCACATAACCCTAGAACATCCTAAGGCATCATTTTAGCTCAAACAAATAAATAAATTCATCATCTTTTATGAATTTGCTAGTCATTCTTGTCCTCTCAAAAACACTGTTAACTTCTTTACCAAAATACTTGTATCTACCTTGTGGATTAGCATAATCAGTTATCCTTTGAATGGTTGATACATTGCTCTGTCCTATACACATTCCCAACTGTACAACCAAAGATCTTCTCACATGTTCTTGAGCGAACTCAAACTTTGTAACTCTGTAATTCAATTACACTGTCAGGCAATGATATGTTCAGTCTTCCTCTGAGATGCCATAACTCACTCAAATTATCATGTCACCATCTAAAATTCTGAATATATCATGTAGACAACCTCTACAACATCCCATTAGGCATGCAACTCCTAATCATCAGTAACTTTTGTGTGCAACTCATTTGAGTCAGCCCTTGTTACTTGGGAAACAACATAATTTTTATTCATCTATATGAATGAACATCCATACTTGATGATAAACATATTATCATCAAAGAATTTGCATGTTGACGTCAATGACAACACATCCAACTTGTCAAAAGACTAGCCCACCCCACCCCCCCACCCCCATAACATCTATGCACCCGGGTTGGGGACGTCCCTGCGTTGGGAACTAGGCATTCCCAAGGCCCACCACCACTGCCTTTGCCCTACCATCTTGCCACTGGGGATTCCCCTCAAGCAAACGTTGCAGCTGCAACACTTGTGATAGAAAGGGGGTGTACTGGCTAGTGTAAAGGTCCCTGATACGCGCACATGCACACACTACACATGCATATTTATGAATGTAAGTTCATGATTTTGTACTTGTTTTGATATCCTGCTACTTATTGTAATAATCTTTATGATATTTTTTTATATTCATGTCACAATTCTACTATATTGAAGTATTTGGTAATATAATTTATTGGTTCTTATCCTATTTTTATACATCATTCTTCATAACTAGCATTTGAATAACTATATGTGTAGTATCTTACATCCACCTCCCTACCATCCCGAAATTGAAATTGAAGCCCTTTTCTTCTCTGTCCCAGAAACCCGTCACTACGTCCCCAGTGCGCGTGTTACACTGATATTAAAACAATCAATTTTTAGCTTAAAAATTTATAAACCCTCTCCAATGGAAAGAAGAAACAGAAATTAAAAATGTAATAAAAGCAGTGAAAGATTGAAATCTTAGAAGTGCTAAGAAACAATAAAATTGAAAAAAGAGAACTAAAAACAAAAAGAAGTGTGTTACTTTTCAAATCCAGTAAACAACTTTTCCAAATCATTCAAAGATGACTTGGAACAACCTTAAATTAACCTCAAATTAATACAATGAATTCAAGCAGTCGAGTACACAAGTGAATTTCATTAAAGATGAGTTTTTTTTCTTTCTTTTCACTGTATTTGAAGGCAGACTATGTGTGCGCGCAGCTTGCTGAATTGATGCACATATTTCATGAGCTATTGTGATTATCTACAGTCCACATGACCTTTCAGGCCAGTACTTGCCAAAAACTTGACTGTGAGTTATTGGGTAGTAGTTCATTTCTATTTTCCACTCATGAAACTGTAAGCAGTTTTTTCCATCTATGGTTCAAGCAGTTTCCATTCTCAACTTTTAGATTTCCCATTGTTGCAGCTCTTGGATTCTTTCTTCCTTTGTATTTGTGCAGGTTCTAACTGTCTATTATGCCGTTGAGATCATCTCTTATTAGTCTCATGAAATATGACATGTTTTTTCCTTTGGTTCTCATAAAATAACCTCACACAATGTCAAATGGCATGTATCATATAAGGGGTAATGAATGTAGTTAAGTTGTAAAGAATAGTGAGTATTGTAAACTCATTTTTAAGGAATTGATATATGTTCAGTCCACCGTGATGGTGGCTTTGATTCTATTTGTTCTAGTTATAGTCTACTTCATGTTGCATTCATTATATGTAATTGCAATTTTGATCTCATTTGTTTTGCATACAGTGAAATGCGTAAGAGTATTGACCTGATATTATTTCTACCATTGTAGCATGTACAAGGGCTATACAAGAATCTTCTGCAAGAGTATACTCAAAAACTGAACCTGGCACTTCCTGTTTATACATTTTCAATGTCCGGAGAGGTGCATTGCCCAATTTTTATATCAACTGTTCAAGTTTCTGGTGTTTCCTACACTGGGGGTATTGCAAATAGTAAAAAGGAAGCAGCATCCAAGGCTGCTCGAAAAGCATTGGCAGCACTTCAATCACAGGCTTGTGAGTTATGAGAGACTGTTTGTCCATATATATATATATAATTCGATTTCTTGATAATAGGTTGTTATCTTCGCACCAACATATAAATCATGATATTAAACTGTGACCATCATATTTCAGGTGATTCTGCTTCTCAAGCTGCTACTCAAAATATTTTGGGTTGTCAAGCTCTAAATCAAGATATGTCTGGTTCTCCTGTTTCCAGATCTAATATTTGTTCTGAACTAGAATTTTCTCAAATAAAAAGGGACACAGATGTAGACACAGCTATTGAAGAAATGAATGCTGTCAAATCACAACAGAGTACAAGTGATGCTGGAGCATGATAAAAAAATTCGTCATGATACTAAACTGTGACCATCACATTTCAGGTGATTTTGTTTCTCAAGCTGCTATTCAAAATATTTTGGGCTGTCAAGCTCTAAATCAAGATATGTCTGCTTCTCGTGTTTCCATATCTAATATGATAATATTTGTTCTGGAATAGAATTTTCTCAAATGAAAAGGGACACAGATGTAGACACAGCTATTGAAGAAATGAATGTCGTCAAATCAAAACAGAGTACAAGTGATGCGGAGCATGATAAAAAATTTCATTATTTGCGATTGGCATGGTAAATTTGTTTTGGACTCTAGTTAGGAATAGGTACAAACATGCCAAAGATGTGCATCTTGCAAAGCAAAGAATTCCCTTTTATGTGCGATGAACATGCAGGTTGGTAGAGGGTGGAAAGTCTAGCTGGAAATATATATAGATAGCTTTCTTAAGTTGGGACAATCCAGGACTTAAGTTAGTACTCAAATTTTTCTTCTGGAAGGATTAAATAGAGGTTTTTGTGGGAGAGGAGAGGATAAAGAATGATGTTAAAGAAGACCACGAGTTCTGATGGTCATTTAATATTCCTTTTTGTTGTGTCTTTGTATTTTAAATCCTCACATTAACAAGGATCAATAGTTCTACTTCCAGAGATGGAAACTTGATAATCATAGTTGAAATTGCAATAAAACTTGATGGTCCAAAGCGTTCATAGGTGACCCACAAATGGGTCAAGTGAGACTTAAAACGTATAACACCATTACAATTTAAAAATGCTACTGTGACGCCATAAATATATTGCAAATGGGCAGCTTCTAAATAAGAAACAGCCACCATCTTTAGAAGCACAAGGCAGAGAGACCCACAAAGCATTATCTGATGCCAATTGGACACCTTATAGCAAGAAGTTTTTTTATTAGAAAATTGTGTTCAATAACAAGAAAAAAACTGGGGCAATAGCTAGGAGTTGTACATGCAATTATTAAACAAATTCTAGCCCAGCTCAAGAGTACTTGTGGACTAAGGGGTTGTTTTCGTTCAGCTATATTTTTTAATCTAGTCGGTGTAAATTTGCAACTTAAGAAACGGCGCTTTATACTGCAAAGCCCCCTTTGTGATAAATAAGTTGTGTGCTCACTAAATTCAAGCTCTAGGCACAATGCTTTATTTTGTGCGATAAAATGGTGGGAGGATACGAGGTTGGATGTAAATGTGATGTTTATTTTATGTAATGGAGGATGTTGTGGATATAAACGATGGAAAATTGTAGGCTAGGTTTTCAATTGTGGTTTGAATATTGTTTTTGCATACTTTCTTTGTTGATTGGGATTCTTTTTAGGTTGTGTTGGTCTAAGATATCTAAAAATCATAAAAAAATCTTATAATTTACGAATAAAAATCTTAAAATCATAGTATATAGTTTCTAATATTTTTGTTATACAAAAATATTTGGTATATTTTATACAATATTATTAATAAAGTTTTTATATTTAGGCAAGAGCTTACAACACAACGGTAAATTGTGAGCCTCTTATTGAAGAGGTTTTGGGTTTGAATCTACTCACGCTTAACAAATAATAATAAACACAATAATTAATCTTGGTTTTGGCCTCTTACCCATCAATTTTTTTTATAATAAAGTTTTAAATTTATGCAATATTAATAATAAAGCTTTTTATTAAAATTATAGTATTATTTAATTTATTAGAATGATTGAACATTAAAAATTAATATTAATAAATCATAAATTGTTCTTAAATTTGAATGAGTGGTACAACATAGTTAAAAAGCTAATCTATTTTGAAGCTCGTGTTGAGATTTGATCCTCACTTCAAAGTTGATATTAGGGTTGAGAAGCACATCATTTTCATACTTTGAAAATGAAACTAATGAGTATAGATATCTTAAAGTAAATCTATCTAAATGAATGCTGATAGATATCCACTACAAAATGATTAAAATTTAATTTACAACACCCAAAGCTACTTATATTTCTTTTATCTCTATTTCTTTTTTCTAATTTAACTTTTTATTATAATTTGTAAAGAAAAATTGATGAATTTTTATATCTCCAAACATTATAATTTTATCAAATAATTTATGTGATGTTTATTAAATTATTTTAAAAAGTATATTATGTTTATAATTAAATTAAAAATTTTGACCTTTAGATGATTGTCAAATTGAACCTGAAAGGATAAAAGTTAACATTAACACACTCACACCATCCTACTCCACCCATTCTGCCATTGTAGAATGCCTATTGGCATTAATAATTATAAATTAAAAATAACATTAATATTTTAGAACTTTAAAACTTGTTAAATCTTGGTTTTAAGAAAATCCTTGGTAATCGTTGCATCTACACATTATGAGTTTTATGTATGTATTTATTTTGTTTTTACTATTTTATTTTATTTAAAGAACAAAATATTATTAAGTTTTGCAAAATAATTGATCACAATAACATAATAAAATATTCTAAATATTTCAAAAGTAACATTATTAAAATTAATTGAAAACTATAAAGAAATGATCATTATAGTATAAATTTTTTCGTCGTATATAATTTGTACAATTACAATGAGGTTTACATGTTGGAAAGGAATGGTTGAAAGGTACATCCTAATTCGTAGTATGAGTCAGATCATCCCCACAATCAATATCAGTATTGTAGGGTTTTAGGAGTCCAACATTTTGCTTCGTATTGTAATAATTTTCATGGCCTAAGGTTTATGTTCCTAAGTTGCAAGGGCTTTTGGTTGTTTCCTTGTAAAATCCTTCAAAACCTTTTGTTTACTCTAGTAGGTTTCTAATTCTTCAATACCTTTTTATGACTTCAAGTCGTGTTGTCTAGTGGTTGAAAGGGGACCTTTTGTTTTAAAATCCTATTGGTTAATCATTTTAAACTTGGGATCATTATTATTTTTCCTACCACATGGCTTGTTCCTAGGTCAACCAATTAGTTTTATCTCCTAAGTAGGGTTAATTTACATTTTCAACTTGGGAGCTATGTGTAAGGTTTTCCTAATCTTGTGATGATGTCACCCCATGGCTTAGTTTGATCGTGGGATGTCAATAGTTTGCAATCAGTCATTTTCTTGTCGGTCAACGCCATCATTTAAAACCTTATAGTATATTATGTGTTTAACATAGTAAAAATGTGATCTTTTGACATCTTAATCTTTTTGCATGTGGTGAAAATGGATGATCTTTTAATATGCTAGAAAACTTGCTTGACGATTATCTTTCCCTAGCACTACCCAATTGTTAAAGTCTAGAAGGAAATCTATGCTTCTCGTGATCTTGTGGTCCCAAACAATAATATTTTTCCTTTGCAGGATTACAAGATGCTGCCATGTGTTCTTGGCCAGGAAGTGAGATGATTGCTGGGTTGCTAGAGTGTCGTAAGATGATTTGTATTACAGATAAAAGGTAGTGCAACTAAAGCACTAAGCTTTTAGCTCATGGAAACAAGAGACTCAAAGCATTGTAGTTCTTGCCATATGTATCATGATTATAGTATTGTAGTGTGACAATAAACGGTTGAGATGGAGAAATAAACTTTTTAATTTGAAGGAATGCAAAATGCATTAGAACAACATTCTTTATATCCTTTGATCTTTTAGAGGTTGAACTATTTGTAAACTGTATTAAAATTAATTGTAATTGTGCATAGAACTGAAGAACTAAAGATAGTGGAGAAACATAAACAATTACATTTTGCATTAATGTTTGTACCTGAATGCGAGTAGATAAGTTATAGCTCTTCCCAAGTGCAAAATTACTTCTTTGTGTCATTAGAATTTTAACATTGTCGTTTTTACAAAAAAAGTTACAAGCAACTCTAAATTGGTTAAGAGTAGATAATAAATGATATTGTATAGTGTGGTCAACATAATACAAGGTTTACTTTTCATATTGTAATGAATTTGGTTTTAGGAATGCTTTTGTAGAATAACTAAACAACAAAAATATTGATTTTTTAATTATAAAACAAGAAAAATGGGTCATACTTCCAATCTACTTCGAAATTCATCACAATCAATTGTGATTTTTGAAAATAAGCTACTACAATCTATACATATATGAAGAGAAGAAATTTAGAGCATTATAAATGTCTAATGGTATGATTTAATTTAAAAAATGGGAAAATCTAAACTCTCTTGTAGAAAACTCAAATGTGTATAAGAATTTTAGAACAAAATGGAATTCTTTAACTTCAAGAGTTTTGAGACTAGAAAGCACTTCATAATCACTCAAGAAATGTTGTTCAATTTCACTAAAAAAACATGCATACATTATAGGGCAACGCATTTTCTGCATTATTGGTTTTTCATGAGAAGTCTTGAGAAGATAAATAATTTTTTTACAATATTAGTTTGAATGCAATCACGATGTTTATAAAGTTATCATAAATGTCTTGTAATGTGTTGTGAACAAATGGATCATTGAGATATTGTGCAAGGTTAATCAATATGAACCAAAACCTTAACAAAAGAATAAACATGTTATGACTAAATTCTACATATAGAAAATATATCCACAATTTAAATTGCTTATTCTTTATCTCTCGAGTTGGAGTACAATAATTTTATTTTATTTTTCTTCATGTTTGCAATGTAAGAAATTAGAAGTCAATTGTTTATCCTAAAAGAAAGAATTATATGATCAAACAGTTAGTTCTGGTCAGATTAGGTCCCTCTTTGTTGATCCACTTCTTACTAGTGTTAGTTTTGATTTCTCCCATAAATTATCTGTGCTGCAATCCCCCCTCTCACCATCTCCTATAACCAAGAAATCTTTTAACCCTAGGGGTGGACCATCGAAAGCATCAAAAGCTAAAATAGAAGTTGATGTAGGGATCTAGTCAACTTTGGACGATAATTTTCCTACCTGTAAACGATCAACAAGGAGTGCCAAGTGCGCTCCTTGTTAGTTATGAAGATCCTCTCATGGAATGTCAGGGGCATTAATGCCCTTGAGAAATATAATAGGATCAAGCAGTGTCTTTATTCTATCCAATGTGATCTAGTCTTGCTTTAGGAGACTAAGTTATCAAAAATAACTTTCTGAAATCTGTTGGATGTTGGTCGACATGGAATTCTTCACATGTTTCTAGCCTAGGTGCTTCTAGGGGCCTTGTTGGATTATGGAATCCAAAGACTATCAAGGCTCAACATCTTCATCAAGGAACTAATTAGCAAATATTATCCATTCAACACTATGAACTTTCATTCCATTTGATTAATGTTTATGGCCCTACACCTACATTTGATAAACAAAGTTTATGGCTTACTCTTACATGTTTTATCCAACAATCAGTAGGTGCCAGATTTATTATTGTCGGTGACTTTAACACCATTCTTCATCCTAGGGATAAGTATGGAGGTATTATTCCCCCACCTAGAGCTACTTAGGACTTTAATGACTTTGTTAACAATAATGCTCTATTTGATGTTCCCCCACAAGTTGGATCTTTCACTTGGACTAATAGAAGAGTTGGCTTTCTCCGAATTGCAGTTAGATTGGATAGATTTTTGTGTTCACAGTGTTGGAAATTGGCGAATTATTTTTATCCAATCGGATATACTTCCATATTCAGAATCTAACCATTTCCCTATTCAATTATCCATTCTTCCATTAGATTCTCCTCTTACAAGTTTTTCTAGACCATCTTTTAAGTTTGAAAGTGTATGGTATTGTCATCCCCACTTTGATGGCCTCTTAAAACAATGGTGGAAGGATGCTCCACTAGAGCTAGGAACCAAAATGTTTTAGTTTCACAAGAAAATGTAGTATGTCAAAGGGCTTATCAAGATTTGGAATAAACATGTTTTTAAAAATATTTTTGAGGAGAAAAAGGTGGTAGAAGAAAAACTAGCTGAGATTAATGAACATATTTTATGCCATGGTTTAAATGCTGATATGCATTCAAGACAAAAGAATTTGCAAGAGGAGTAGTCTGAATTATGTAAGCAAGAAGAAGAGTACTGGAGACAAAAGTCTAGAGAATTGTGGCTTCAACAAGGGGACCAGAATACTAAGTTTTTTCACTCATCTACCAAACAAAAGAAGGCTAATAACATAATCTTTACAATTCATGACCCTTTAGAATATTGATTTCTGACGCTAATTGCATTCAAACTGAGAGTATAAGGTTATTCTCTAATCTTCTTTCCCCTCCACCACAAGATCCCCCCTCTTCCCACCTTGTGGATGAGATCTTAGATTCCATTCCTTCTTTGATTATGCAACAAGACAATTTGATTCTTATGGCCCCTTTTACTCTTTCTGAGATTCATGGTGTAGTATTTTTTATGCTTGCTGATAAGTTACCAGGCCTTGATGGGTTCATTGCATTATTTTCAAAAATGTTGGGATGTAATTTGTTTTGAATTGATTGAGGCTCTTGAAGAATCCAGGAAAAATGTCTCCATTTTGAAGAACTTTAATACCATCAATATTGCTCTCATCCCAAAGGTTAATGATCCCTATTCTTTTGTTGATTTCTGTCCTATTTCTTTATGTAACACTATCTATAAGATTATCACAAAGGCTATTTATTTGCGTCTTAAGCTAATTATTCCAAAAATTATATCAACATAACAAGGGGGTTTTTTTCCTAGTCGAGAAACAACTGAGGGAGCTATAATAGCCCATGAGACCCAACATTCCATCAAAGAACATAATATTTCAACCTTTATTGTCAAATTAAATATGATGAAGGCTTATGATAAACTGAATTGGTCTTTTCTTCTTCTAGTCCTTCATCAGTTTGGTTTTTCTTTTAGGTGGTGTAAATGGATTAAAGCTTGCATTTCAGGTGCACATTTTTCTATTTTCATTAATGGTGCACCAATAGGTTCCTTTGCCTCTTCCCAAGGAGTTCGTCAAGGTGACCCTCTTTCTCCATTCTTGTTTATCATTATGGTAGAGGGCCTCAATAAACTTATTAACTCTTTTAATCAAAAAGTGTTGTGGAAAGGTATCAATATTATAGGTACATCTTTGTCCATAACCCATTCTCTTTTTGCTGACGATACATTACTTTTTGGATCATCTACATATCAAGAAGCACAAAGTATGAAGAAAGTCATTGACCTATATACACAAGTTTCAGGTCAATATATCAATGCAACTAAATCTAAAATTTATGTTTTTAATACATTCCAATTGTTTTCTCAAAGAATAATCCATCTTCTTGGTTTTCCTCGTGATCATTTACCTTCTACTTATCTTGGTGTTCCCTTTTTTATGGGATTAAACAAATCCTCTCAGTGGAAATCTATGATTGATTGTATCAATAGTAGAATTAGTGCTTGGAAGGTTCGTTGGTTATCCCTCTCGAGTAGAATTTTTCTTATAAAAAATGTTCTTTCTGCCATTCCTAATGATTACTTCTCCATTCTACAAGCCCCCAAAGGTATCATCTCTCAAATTGAAACTTTAATAAGCACCTTTCTTTGGTTAGATAATATGAATGGTCAGAAGAAAATACCGCTAATTTCTATTCATGCCATTTCATCCTCTTATAGAGCATGAGGTCTCAGACTTCCCAACATTACCAATAGGAATAGGGCTTTTGGTGCTAAACTTGTTTGGCAAATGTATGATAAACCCTCTGCCAAATGGTGTCGCCTTTTGCAAGATAAATATTTAGATCACTTGGAACCTTCTAGAGTTCTTACTGTGCTAGACCTGCTAAAGGGGTTTGTCATTTGGGATTTCATGATGGCTTCTTGAGAAGTTATTACTTCATTCATATCATGGCAAGTGAACAATGGGGATAGTGTCATTTTTGGGTTTGGTTCATGGAATGGGTCCCCCCACCTTTCCACTATTGCTTCTCTAACGGGTTTTTCAAACATAGTAATTCAAGCTTGGGGAACATCCTTTTCTACTTATTTCTTAGCTACTCATAGGTTCATAGGGCTAGTCATTTGGCAAGACCCCTCATCTCTACTTGTATCCCACAATCAAGCTGCTTCTTTCAAACAAGTACTAGCTGAAAGGAATGTCTTTATGTCTAATCATCCAGATTGCCTCTTTTGGGTTCCAGTTAAAGATGGTAAGTACTCTATTAAAATAGGATACTTGGCTTTCCAACACAACCAATATAATCAGACCACATATCGTGCTTTTGAATTTTGCTAGAATAGCTCAGTTCTGCCAAAAGCAGGATGCTTTGCATGGCTTGCACTAAAGAACCAAATTTTAACTAGTGATTGTCTTCATAGATTGAACATTTCTGATCCCTTTAATTGTGTGCTCTGTTTGCAAGTTATAGAAACAACAGATCACCTCCTCTTAAACTTCCCTTTTTGCCCAAGATTGTTGGCATTTTGTCCTTGATAAGCTTAATTTCCATATGCCATTACCTAATTTTCTATGGGATTTATTCCAAGCATGGCCAATCTTATACTCTAAATCAATGTTTTCATGTCTTTGGAAGTGCATCCCTGCATCTGTAGTATGAGCAATTTGGTGGTAAAGAAACAAGAGAATTTTTTGACATACGTCATCTCCAATACCTTAATTTTTGGAAGGATTAGAGAGATCAATCGTTGAGCTTGTTAATGCTTCAGTAAGTAAATGTAAGGGTAAACATGTTTTTTCTCCTTGGGATGACTATGTTATTCAACGGTGGAAGGGTTTACTTTTTCCTCATCTTCCTGCTCTATTGTGTCCATCCAAGATTCCTCTTATCCAAGCACAGACCAAGTGGATTCCTCCAAGTGAGGGTTATTTCAAACTCAATTTTGATGGGGCCTCTAGAGGAAATCCAGGCAACTCTGGCTATGGTATAGTCATTAGAGATTTTAAAGGTCATGTGATTGCAACAAAATCATCTTCTCTTCCTCAGTGTACTAATAACAAAGTTGAGGCCTTGGCCTTGCTTTTTGGTTTGGAACTTGCAAAATCACTTTCTATATCTAAGCTACATGTTGAAGGGGATTCATCAATTATTATTAATGCGTGTATTAGATGTCATGTATATAATTGGTTCATACAATATATATTGCATCAAGTATGGTCTCTTCTTGATTCAATCTCTAGATGTTACATCATGCATACTTATAGAGAAGGCAATCTTTTAGCTGATTGTCTAGCTAATTTGGGTACTGACAGGGTTTATATTAACTCTTTACTTTCCCCACTTAACTTCCTTGATCTCCCCAACTTGGTTAATATTATGATAAAAGAATACGTTTAGAATAAGGCTGAGTCCTCATATTTTATTTGATTGTAAACCATGACTTCTCTATGATTTTGCATGTTTTTTCTTTTATAGATCTCACTTGTTCTTTTGAGATATTATATGTAGGTTAGGGTCTTGGATCACACTTGCATCAGATGACTTTCTAATATCATGGTCTTAATTGAAGTTTTAGATGTAGATTAGTGATGGTAATCTCGATGGCATTTTTCATTAGGCTCTAGGTCTTGTCTCTGGCACCAATCAATGAATTGTATTCATATGAGTTTTGGGCTCTTTGTAATTACTATATTCTCGATCTGAGAATCTCTAGGACAAGATTCATTAGTGTTGATAGATACTCTCTCTTGATGTAATATTTCTTCTTCTGCATTCCTTTTTTGTATCCGACAATGACCAAAGTTTTTTTTTTTTGGTTCTTTTCTCCGAGAGCTTTTTTTAGCCAGTTATTATTATTAATATAAATATAATGTTTCGCCAAAAAATAAAAAATTCTTTATCTAAAAAAAATACAATTAATTGTCATCTTTATACACTATTTTTATTTATAAAAAATATTTAATCAACAACTTGACACCCAAAATGGATATAAGACATTTTAAATTTTAAATATATAAATAATAAATATAATTGTAGGTACAATAACTACCATTTTAAAATTCTTTATAACATTATTTAGTTTTTATTTTTAAAAATTCTTTGTTACATTATTTAGTTTTTATTACTTATAATTATTTTAAAATATAATGCTTTAAGGAAAAAATGAATCAAAATTTTATGAGTTAGTATATTCCATTATTAATAATTCACTAATGATAAAGTAAAGTGTGGTGTGACATATCTTTTATAATAATTATATTAATTGTAAAATTAATAAAAAAAGTTAAAATTTTAAATTTTCATTGATTTTTGGTTTTAAAAATTAAATTCCTCCATTACTATTTAGTAAGACTCAATAAGATCTCAATTAAATACTATTCTTGTTTTTAAAAAATAAAAATAAAAATGTTCTAAAAGAATTTAAATTCTCAAACTCTTAAATGATAAAGTAAAGTGTATAGTCACATCATCTTTTATGACATTTTCAATAATATTAATTGCAAAATTAATGCTAAAAGTTGGAGCTTTAAATTTTTCTTGATTTTTGGGTTTGAAAAATTAATTTTCTCACTTACTATTTTTCGTGAGAGCCAATAAGATTTGAGTTAAATAGCACCATGACACATGCTTGGTTAATTAAGGGATCCATTTGATAAGTTGGCAGTTAAACATAGGTTGGACCTTTTTCTAACGTTAGATCAAGCTAGTTTGGTGGGTATCTACGATTGAGCTTCAAAGACTTTACGGCTTTGAGGAGTTTGAGTCATTTGCTCGCTAGTATGAATTAACGATAGACAAAACAACTGCAAATGAATAAAATAGTGTGAAAGTGCCCTATTTTCATTTCCATCTACATTCCCCGAAGTCTTAGAAGTGCTCCACAATTATCCAGTGACTTGTAGTTGTTTTTCCAAGCAAAATTCATCGTAGAGGAAGCTCGTTCTTGTGTTTTATGAGTAATTTCTTTTGAAATCTCTAAGGGGAATTGTGTTCTAACGGTTGGAAAAAAGTTTAGTACAGTGAATTCATGAAATTGGGGTCGGGTTTGTATTTGAATTGAAGTCCTTAAATCAAAAGCCCTAATTTGCAAAATTTGAATTAAATACTATGCCTTTGCCAAGAGACACTTTTTTGATGATTTTCTCGACCAACTTAGACCCTCCACAAATGACAAGACCATGGGGCCTATATTAATTAAGGGTAGAACTTTGGAGGAAGGGTTATATGATAAGTATGGAAACATTTCATATGTCCAATTACAATGATACTAGTTTGGCTAGGGGAATTTCACCAATCCAGAGTCTTAACACATGACAATTCGACCTGAGAAATTGGTGGCACCCAATGTGGTTTTAGATGTAGACCTACAAATTTCAATTGCTGACATATATGATTTGGTGTTTAGGGTAATTAGAGATAATAGTGGTGAGGTGTTGCTAAAAATAACTAGAGATGAAATTAGAGAGGGTTTTGAGATCTTTGAGTTGTCTGCCTCCTTAAAGGATGTTGATCTAGAATGATTTGCAAATCATTATTCATGAATATGGGATCTTATTAGAGGAAAGTTGCTCCCTACTCACCTAGCTAAGATAAGATCAATCAAATATTTTGTAGTGTAGCATACTAAGGAGCCTTTCCCTCTTGAGGCATTCACCAAACATTTCTAGAATACATACTTCTCCTTGTGTCAACTATTTGGTAGGTCAATAGATCACACCATGCTAATGGAATACATGTACTTGACAATTCATATTCAACACCCTGGTTTCACAACCATATATGCTTATGCGCTATCTATTGCAAAGAAAATTCACAAAGGGCTAGTAGATTTGAAGGAGGTAGTGAGAGTTTCTATTGGTATTCTTTTACGATTCATGTGTTTCTATTCAAGAATGTTATTTACTTTGCTTAGTTCATGCCCTTGGAGAGGGTATTACATGGTGAATCAATGCCAATATAAACCTGGTTAACAGTGATGTCAAAGGATTGGGAATGGTCTAGTTTTGTGTTGTTTGACATTAAGTTTTCTTTAGGACTAAGGGCTAGGTTGGTTGTAAATCCACCCAGGATTCCTACACAACTACTTGATTTCTTGAGACCTAAAGAAAGGTTTCCAAATTTGGGTGTGGACCATAATTGGGAGATGCTATCCCATATTAGGTTAGCAATATGAACAAGGTGTATGGTTATGAAGGGCATCGTTTTTTACTTCCATTTTATATTACATTAAGATTGGGGTTTGTAGAGGTTATTGGATAGATTAGATCGATACACAACAAGGAGTTGACATGGAATGGAAAAGGTAGTTTGTTCCTTGATTTCACATGCTTTCATCATTTTTTGGTGTACAAAGGAGGATGAGTGCATCTCCTCAAGGTGTTGAAGCCATATAATATGGGGGTTAGTGTGCCTATACACAATGACCCAAAGGAATTTTTCATCCTCTTCAAAAGAGAGTAAGGATGAAGGAGATGACACATGAGTTTAACTAACAAAGAATTACACTAGGAACATCTATGATAAGCAGATACAAGAATAGAATAAGAAGAAATGATTAGCACTCAAACAAGAATTAGAGGAGAATAAGAAGCTAGATCCATCATATGATCCATTGGTATCCTTGTCTTTTCTCTCTGTGATGACGAACACTATGTTAAACTTTTTTGAAGATATGTATACTACTTTGGGGAAAAAGCATAATAGGTTGACATTTGTTGCCACAAAATCTAATAAGGACCAACCTCTAGAACAATTAGTTGCAGGGAGAGATTAGAAGAAAGACATCCCTTAAGGCCTACAGTCTTTGAGAGGGAAACAAATAAAGAAAGAGAGCCCAAACAAGTTAGTGATGCTAGCTCTAAGGAGAAAAAAGAGGAGGAAAGAAAATAAAGTTATGATCTGTCCAGTTGCACCTCGTCTTAGGACATTAAGAGGTGTTTGTATATTTGACCATGAAGATCCACAAAGGAAAGAGCCTTCTACACCATCACTTAGGCCTCCATGTCCTTTTGGTGAGAAGGTAACCAAAAAGGTTGTTGAAATTGTGATTGGGAAAGGAAAGTGATGCAAGTAGGGAGGTGTTCTACATGACCTTCTTATGAAATCTTCCACTTGGCTTCTTCCAAGCCTTACCAAGCATATCACAATCAGTCCCTTAGGACTCTTCCAAGGCTAGATACCAGGGGGTTGGCCTTTTCCTCATGCCACACTCACCTCTTCTTAGTATCTTTACTATATCTTCACAAATACAAACAACTATCCCTTTCGCCACTCAACACCTCCACTCCCTTACACCCTCCAAGATCTTTCACAAACTCCATGCTCCAAATGCTTTCAAGGGCTTAACTGATTACAAACAATGTGATTTCAAATAGTCATAAGGTTTCATGCACCTTAGTGGGCTCCAAACACCAACCCTAACAAATTGACCTAATGAGGGCTCTCCCTTGTAGCCCTATCTTGGGATTTTAAAGCAAGATTTTATTTTATTTTCAAAACAACTACTAAAACTAAAAGAGGATTTAGATACCCAATACTGAGCTCTACTAAACTCCAAAATCTCAAATTTTCAATTATTCATTAAGGCATTCGAACTGCAGGCCCTAGTTGAGGCTAATAGGTCTACAAGACACACAAGCTAAAAACTACCAAAACCCTCAAAGCACTTGAAAAAATGAACTTGACTACACATTTACCTTACTGAGAGCTTTCAAATTTCCAAATTTTGGGCTCCTAGCCATTGAGGAATAGCAAATCCTTCAAACCCTTGCCTTAATGAGGGTTTCATTGCTATTTATAGTAACTATCCTCCAATCTCAATTATCTCATCTATTCAACTCTTCCAATGGGTTCTTCAACATCCCATGAATGATTGAAACTCTCCAAACACCATGTAGCTTACACACAAGCCTTTGTCACCTTTCTTGAGTGTTAATACGTTGTATTCTTCATGCAACAACATGTGCATTATAGATTCTTGACCAACTCCATTATAAAGAGAAGGGTTATGGTGTGAACCTACAAGATGGAAATCTAAAAAACCGAAGAAAACCTTTAAAGCTTCCCTAACTCTAAACAATGAGAACATGTAGCTACTATGGTACTTCACCTCGAAAATACATACAGGTTACTGTCCAACTAGTGGGTAAAGAGATCTAGACAAATAACCAATGAGGTTAGGCACACATGTAGCATTAACATTGATTATAGAATTCATTCAACTTGGTAGAAAGTTTTAGAGCTATCACATCCACGAGGTTAGGGAAGAAAGTACAAAGACTACATTCAAATACCAAAATACACTATTAGATTTGACAAAGAAACTGATTATATTACCACACCATACTCTTTTCTCCTCCTTTGTACATTCCATCATTTTCATCTATATGAGATTGTCTTCTTTATGTAGTAGAATGAACTTTTAACTCCCCAAAGAGTTCATACAAGATGGTTGACCTTCCATCTTCAAAAAACTGTCATTTTGCAAAAAATGTTGACATCAACATTTTTTTTGACAACTTTACATTTTAAACACATTTTGACAATTTGCCTCTTTTGCTAACTCATGCCTATTTGGCACCATAAATAGGTCCAAAAGGCTTACAAGTTACATGTTTAATTCATTTGTGATCTTGCATGACATTTTAATACCCCTCACGGCCTTTGACTAACATTGACCAACTTTGGCTAATCCTTGACCTTGATCTACATGACCTTGATTGAACACCTAATTACATGACATTAAAATAACTAATTCAATAATCCTATCATGACTTAAAACATACTAAAATGACTCAAAATTTAATGAAAATGATCAGGGTGCTCCTGCACCATACTCCTTTCGTTGAAAAAACTCAAGTCCCTTGAGTTTGCTGGAGGGACTCTGGTTGATGTTGATGTTGCCTCCTTGTTCAATTGCTTGACACTTTGTCCAACCATTTTCCTTTGTCTTCATCTTCACATTGTTCCAAATGATTCCAATCTCTGTTATCTTCTTGGAGGCCAATCTATGATCTTCTTCTCTTCAAACCTATCTTGGACTATAGGGAGAATCAAAATTGTGCCAATGTTTGGTGGCTCTTTTATCTGAGATACATTGGCTCCACACGAACCAATATTTTTCATCTTTACACAAAGTTTACATTACCTTGGTGACACAAATATAATACTTTGACTATTCAGCATACCAATTGCCAAAAATGATGGGCTCATCCAATTCAACAACTTCAACCTTACTGTTTTCACTTCATTTTTCTGCACTTAAATTGTGTTTATTGTCCATGGATAACTCATTGACTCTGCATTAAGAGATTCCAATTCTATACTGTCTGTGGTCTTACATTGATCCATCACCATCTTCTTGTCATCTTGAACCTTTTCTTGCATGGGGGTTAGCTCTGCAACTTCATTCCTTTGATTGCATTCAGTCTGATTCCAACATTGCTTGCCAATAATAGAAAAAAATTTAGCCTCTCCAAGGGCCATGTCCCTATTCTCTACATAAATTGAGGTCTTCTCTGCCTCTTTCACTGATTCAATCTTAAAATGGCCTTTCTCTTTCCTACTATCATCAATATTTACAATCATAGTGTTGACTGTCTGCTCTATGTTTCTTTCATGCTATATGGAATTTACTACCTCATCATGTTCTAACTCTCCTTGTATGTCCTCTTCACCATTACTATCCTCTGTTTTGGACATTTGTTCTCCCTTTTGCTCTGTCATTTGGTCTAACTCAGTGACCATTCCTTTTCCAACTGCTTGATCCTCTATCTTAACAGGTTCCTCAACATCTTTATCCTCTTCATTGTCAAATTTATGCTCAGCTTCTTCCTCTACATGTTGCCTTATCAATACCTCTAGTCTCCTTCCTCTTTCTTCATTCTTTGCTAGTGCCTTCTTCAAATTTCTAATCTCCTCTAAAATTCTTTCCTCCTCTTCTCTCTGTCTTTTGTGATATCCTTGTCAAAATAAATAGATTTAAAAAAATAAAATAAAAAATCAATAATATAATAATAATATAATTAATAATATGATTAATTATAATCTTACTATAATATTGCTATTAAAATATGAGAATTACATTTAGATTAATAATATATAAAGTACATATATTAGTTAATGATATTAAAAATAGTATTATTTAATATTACTAATAAGAAATATAATATATATAATTGCTATTTATGAAAGGACACGACTCTAGGCATGAGAAACTATATAAATAGAATATTATCATTGAATAGTCATCGTGCATAAATTGGGAACTATGGAGAATTTATATGATGTCTGTAAATAACTTAGTAGAGAAATATTTAAGTTTAGTCCAACAAGGACATTCCAAATGGCATCAGAGCATGTTCTTGGCACCTTGATGGGGATTGACAATAATGTGCAACTAAAATGGAGTATAATAATATAAAGAACTATAGAGTGAAATAGAAACACCTTGAAATGTATAACAGGATATGCGAAAATTCGAAAATAGCATCATTGAAGAATATAAGAATGATTGATGAGAGATTCAAACATTGGACTAATGTTGAAAGATTTACCTTGTCAGTGATATATTAAATGAATTTTTTTCTTTTTTCTTTTCTTTTGTATAGATGGTGTCAATCATCAATATCGAACCTTTGGAAGAAATCTGTTCCATTCCAAACCTAAGATATTTCTGTCTAGTATCGACTATTGTTTTTATCAGCTAAAATAATGCCAAAGTTCCCCATACACACATCAATCCATGTCGTATGCACGCTCTGCATCTAAATATATTAGGTTTCTTAAAATATTGTTGTGGTCCTAAATTCAAAAAAATTGTGTAGCGGTTGACTAACAGAGAAGCGATATGAAGGGTTTTGATACAATGGAAAGGTAGTTTAAAAAGTACAACTGCATACACAAAATATCCATAGATAGGAGTACCAAATCTGAGGTTATTTCACATCAAGTCCATTCAACACTTTCCTAGGTAGCTACACTTTTTAAGCAACTATTCCTTCTGTAGTTTGGGATTTGGTAAAAGTACATAATATCAATTGAAGATGGTTCCCACAACATAATGTTTAATTAGTATTTAACCTTCGATTGTGGATTATTATCTCAACAACAACCAAGTGTGGAAAATCACTTGGTAATAGAAGTGGAGCTAAAACAAGTGAGATTGTAATTCTTGCAATTGAATGGTTATTTATTAGGCTAACAATAGGGAATCTCAAATTCAGAGGGAAAAATAAAAGTGGAAACCATTGAACATAATTACAATAATCAAGCATAATTAAAATAACAATAATTAGGATTTATTATCATCATTATACCTATTGAATAGGCTATGGGTATTTTTTAAAATTAAAGTCAACAATTATTGATGGGATAATAGTAGGGGATAAGTGGCAGCTATTACCTTTGATCATTTTTTGATATAAGTGACCATATTTGATAATAGAAATTGGTTAAGAAGGGCATTCCATATCGAGGCATCAAATAGTAAGAAGCATACAAAGTAGGATATTCAATAGAAATAAAATAATCTTGAAACATAGACCAAAATAAAAATGGCAAGCATGTGTTCAGCTTACATGGCATTCATAAATGATAAGAGCACCATAAATATCTTTCTTTTATGAAATAGAATCAACTAGAGCCCAAAGAAATATCATGGTGAAGTAGACCATTAAGTCTGTAATTGACAACATAATCCAAAACTAACTTGAGTGTCATTGCCTCACATAGACAGAGTGTCATTGCCTCACATAGACAGACAACTGAAGATGATCCTTTAATTGGAAATTTACTAAGGTAAGTGTACAACATGACCTATTATTAATTTGGTGTATAATTTCACAATCATTAGAATATTGAATTGGAGGAACAAGGTATAGTAAAGGCTTGTTTAATCCAATTTATAAGTTAGTTCGGGATGGGTAGGATCAATGTCTCTATTGTTGCCTTGAGGATTGGCCAAGATGGGATAAAGTTGCCTTAAGATCATTCCAAGATGGAATTGTGGGCTTGGATCCATAAAAACCTTGAGGAAGGTTGTTGATGTTGGATTCAAACAATATTCTATGTTCCAACACTCTTCTATTTCAGTACTGTAATTGTAATAGATTAAATTTCCTAATGCATAAATATATTATTTCTAATTTTTTAAATTAATTGTAATGGAATCATTTATAGATGACTCAATAGGTAATTTTGAGATGGGTAGGATCAGAGTCCCTATTGTTGCCTTGAGGTTTGACCAATATGGATCAAGTTGCCTTGAGGTCATTCCAAGATGGGATTGCAGGCTTGGATCCACATAAACCTTGAGGAAGACCATTGAGTTTGGTGCTTAAGCAATTTGTTTACATCCTAAGTGTTCTTCTCAGCTAAAGAATGATAATAAGTGCAAAACAAAGCAAGCATCCCCCTAACTTAGCCATCTTGCGTGAAAGCATGGGATTTTTTTGAAATAAATTATCTTGGCTCACATTTTCTTTAAACTTATACACGCACATATGTACTTTAAACTTATACACACACATGTACTAATGATCATGTGTGGTTGTAGGATTCTATCAAAGAAGTAAATATGTAAAATCATCTTCTTGACTCTAGTGAGCAATAAGTCATTAATAAGGAATATATGTATTATATGTCTACATTGTGCTTGCTTCATGTTTTCATGCATTCACGTGTCTTCTTCATGTTTTCATGCACTCATATGTCTACCCCATGTATACTTCACATTTTCATACATTAAGGTGTATACTCCATAGATCTTGTCTTCTTGCATCCAATTATATGCTTTGTATGGTGATTATGCATAAATGTTATTTTGCTTGAGGACAAGCAGAACCTGAGAGGGGAGGATTGTGATATCCCTATCAGAATAAATATATTTAAAATATAAAGAAATAATAAATCAATAATATAATAGTAATATAATTAATGCTAAGATTAATTACAATCTTACTATAATATTTCTATTAAAATATGAGAATTACATTTAGATTAATAATATATAAAGTACATATATTAGTTAATGATATTAAAAATAATATTATTTAATATTACTAATAAGAAATATAATATATATAATTACTATTTATGAAAGGACACGACTCTAGGCATGAGAAACTATATATATAGAATATTATCATTGAGTAGTCATCATGCATAAATTGGGAACTACAAATAATTTATATGAAGTTTGCAAATAACTTAGTAGAGAAATATTTAAGTTCAGTCCAGTAGGGGACATTCCATCTTCTCTTTTCCTCTTCTTTCTTTCTCCTTTCGTCTTCCTTTTGTCTTCTCAAGGTATCTTTGTAGCATACCCATGCTCTCCAAATCTCTTCCTCTTGTGGTGTCATCTTTGGTGTCTCTCAAACACAAAAACCAATTACCACTTCAGCTACAAATTGTCACCACTTCTCTATCCTATTTAACCCCAACAAGAATTACAAATTGTCTTTGTACCTGAGACAAAATCTTTCCCATAGAAATCACAATACTTCTACCAAACTTATGCATCCAACACAACTGTGCTCTCCAATATGATGTAATATTACTTTGATACCAAATATGATGAAGAAGGGAGGTGTTCTACATGACTTTCTTACAAACTCTTCCACTTGTCTTCTTCCAAGCCTTACCAAGTGTATCACAATAAATCCCTTAAGACTCTTCCAAGTCTAGAGATTGGGTGGTTGGCCTTTTCCTCATGCCACACTCACCTCTTCCTAGTATCTCTACCTATATCTTCACAAACACAAACAACTACCCCTTTGCCACTCAACACCTCCACTCCCTTACACCCTCCAGGATCTTTCACAAAATCCACACCACAAATGCTTCCAAGGGCTTAAATAATCACAAATAATGTGATTTCAAGTAGTCATAAGGTTTCATGCACCTTAGTGGGCTCCAAACACCAATCCTAACAAGATTACCTAATGAGGGCTCTCCCATGTAGCCTTATCTTGTGAATTTACTGCAACAAATCAAAATTTTTCAAAACAACTACTAAAACTAAAAGATGATTTAGATACCCAATACTAAGCTCTACTAAACTCTAAAATCTCAGGTTTTCAACTGCTCATTAAGGCATTCAAACTACAGGCCCTAGTTGAGGCTAATAGGTCTACAAGACACACTCAAACTACAAACTCCTAAAACTCTCAAAACACTTGAACAAATAAACTTGACTGTACATTTTCCTTACCAAGAGCTTTCAAACTTCCAAATTTTGGGCTCGTAGCCGTTGAGGAGATAGCATATCCTTCAAACCATTGCCTCAATGAGGGTTTCATTTCTATTTATCGTATTTGTCCTCCAATCTCCATTATCTCATCTATTCAACTCTTCTAATGGGTTCTTCAACATCCAATGAATGACTGCAACCCTCCAAACACTATGCAACTTATACACAAGCCTCTGTCACATTTCTTGAGTGTTGATACCTTGTATTCTTCATGCAACAATAGTTTCCTTATAGATTCTTGACCAACTCCATTATAAAGAGCAGAGTTTGTTGATCTCATATTGGTTTTGACAATTGAGTGTCAACACACTTAAGAAATTTACTTAGTTTATGCCAAACTAGTAATGCATGTTGAGTATAATATGTAAATACAAGACTGTGTTGAGTTGCAATGAGTGCCGAGTCACTCAAGTGCTGAGTAGATAAACCATGCCAAGTGATTCAAGTGCCAAGTGAACAGTAGATGCCAAGTAGTTTAGGTGTCGAGTCAGAAAAAAAATTACAATATGTGCCGAGCATTAGTAACTTCAAGTGCTGAGTAACATAGATTGGACATATTTGTTTGTGATTGCACAAAACAATATGTAAACCATTTTTTAGCCAACATAAGGTTAGATTTTGATTCTTTAAATATAAGGACGAATCTATTTTGTAGAATCCCTATGTATTTGCATGCAACCAATCAAAAAATAGGAAGAGTTAAGCAGAAAAATGAATGAATCTCAGTTGCAGATTCATACCTAACCCTAAGCCACCAAAGTCTTTATAAGGAAGACGAAGCCCCAACAATTATAATGAATCGAGAGAGTGAAAGAGATCATATTACATGAGGTAACAAGGGGTGAATGATTGAATTTGTTCATAGAGCACTCAAGGTGACTTAGCAGTGAGAATGAATTGCATAATCAGTTGGAGGAGAACAAAGAATAGAAGGATACAACAATTGTTATATCAGATCAAAGAGGATCAAGAAGGACACTATACATATTTGATCTTTAATTAGGCAACCAAATCCAATCACAAGATCTATGCTAAAACATTCTAACAAGTGGTTTTAGTTAAATCTCCTTATAGGCAGAGTAGTCCTAATAGGCTGTAATAATTTCTTTAACATGGTGACATTCTAAGTGGATGTTCTAAAGTCCTTTAACCAGGCATACTTCTAACAGGGTGTTGAAATCCTCTAACAAGGTGGGACTTAACAATCTTTGTAAGCCTTTAACAGGGTAGGCCTTTTACAAGGCAGATCATGTTTCATGGTCAAACCATTGTAACCTTAATTAGCTATACTTTACTGCTTAGTAGTGAATATTTGTGGGTGTCATCCCCACCCCAATTTTACCTTCTCTTTGGAGGGTTTCTAGTTAATCATATCTGGTGTTAAGTGTGTGTGTTTGATTATATGCTTACACGATTTAGATGTATGTGCTTTACATATTATTTTTAGTTTATATATTTCAAGCATCTAATGAATGGTGAAAGTTTTAATAGTTGAAATTTGAACTTCTGATTCACCCCCCTTCCCCCTCAGAAGTACATGTTTCCCATTTGTAATTCCAACAATTGGTATCAAAGTCGAGTTCTCAGAAGAAGAAGCTTTGCAACTTAGAGGAAAAATCTTGAAATGGAAGTCTACAAATTGGGAAAAACCATTGAGAAATAGGAGATCAAGATACATCTTATACTACATCAACTGAATGAAGCTAAAGATGCCTTAAAGAGTTCCTTGAAAAGGAGGAAAGAGATTGCCATAGCAAAAAATGACACACAATACAAAGAGATTGACACCACAAAGCTATTTGCAGATGGCAACTCTAGTGAACTTGATGCAACAATTGTAGATCTAATAGAGAAGAGTAGAGCACATGTTAAAGAAATCAGAAATCTCAAGTTGGAGCAAGAATCACAATCCATGATCCTATGTGAGGTGACTAAACAAAAGAAGAAAGCTATAGAAGACAAGACCATGATTGAAGAAGACAAAATAATTTTGGCAAACAAATTGGAAGAAAAGTCAATAGAGCTATCCATGATCTCAAACATGCAATTGAATACCTTAAGCCAAATGATGAATTCTCATCATGAGTTGAATGTCAAGGACATTGAGATAACTACTTTGAAGTTGTAGAATGAACAACTATAGAATGACATGCAAAGATAAAAGAAATTTGCTGAAAGTTTCAACAAGCCAAATGAAGCCATCAAATACTTTGAGCAATTACTAAAATCCCCTAGATCCAACAAAGATACATCAGGATTGGGCTACACAAGCACTGAAGAAGGAGAATCATCCAAATCTACTGAGGAAAGGAACAAATAAGGTAAGAATTTCAAACCTATTGGTCATAATTGTGGAAAGAAAGGGCATACTACTAATGTGTGTAGGAGCAAGAATACAAATCAAAATGCTAAGCCTAAAAACATGGTCTACTATCATAAGTGCAATAAACAAGGTCATCAGGCACATGAATGCAGAACTAGAACCATGCATGCACCATAATTTGAAGGATACTGCTACAACTATCAGAAGTATGGACATAGAGCCTTTGAATTTAGATCCAAGTCTACATGGTCATCAAGCAAGTGAACAAAGGTAAGAAGCTATAGAAATTCTTATAATTGGGATTACAATACAAGATATAGCTATCACTATTGTCAAGAATATGGACATGTACCTTAAAACTGCATTAGGACTCATTTTAGTGGTAATTACAAGAAGTGGTTGAGTCAAACTACATGCTTCAGCTATTTGAAGACTGGTCACATTAGTAAACATTGTCCAACTAGGTCTAAGGCACCAAGTTGTGAATTTAATAAAGGCAAAGGCAAGGCAGATGTTGAACACATCAAGAATGAGATGAATAAGACATGGAAAAAGAAAGATGGTTGTAGTGCATCAAATTGAGAAGGGATCACTTCACCCAGTGGGTCAATTGGTCACATCTCATCAAAATAAGAAAACAAGAGGTATGTGGGATTGATGCTTAAAGTGTTGCATCATACATCAGTTCCTAAAGGAGTAAGTACTAAAAGGATTATGCTAGCATGAATGGAGATGCAAGAAGTTGTAGAAAATTCAAAGTTAAATCTTTTAGTTTTCATGTTGTTGCCAAGCATGAAAAGTTCTCTGTGTATGCTGAGTGAAACACTAGTTAGTGCTGAGCTATGAAACTAAGCTAGTTGACATCAAGCTTGCACTAGCTATCAAATTATGGTCATGTCATTAGATGCCAAGTAAAATATAAATTGTGTTGATGCCAAGTTTACAACTGTACAAGTATTAAGCATTAAATGTAGAATTTTGAAGGGTATAAGGTCAATTTTCACTCATTTTTCATCATTTTCAAATTTGAGTGAATACAAGGAGAGTAGACGGTGACTCAAAAATTAGTTCAAAGCATTTGCATAGATTCTAGTGATAATCCAACATCAGTTCATCAAATTTCTAAGGTATTCTTCATAAGCCAAGTTACGCAGTTTGAAATTTGTATAAACCCTAGTTTGTCAAATAGTGTCCAGTTCAAGGAATGTATAGGGACAAGAAGTTTTAAATGTTCAATTAGTTAGCAATGAAGTGAAGCAACCAGATTTTAGAGAAATTACACAAGTTTCTTATAAACAAGACCCCTCAGGCACACTTTCATGATTCCCCTAGAAGTCATAATTGTTGAAGATGTCAAAAAATGCTACAACTACAAGATAGGAGGAATAAGAAAAATGGAAATAAGGAAAGCCTATGACACATTGTGTGAAAATGACATTTTGAAAGAAGAATTTAAGATTGTTGAAAGGAAGGGTTTTACACATGCCCTAGACTTTCCCACAGTGTTAAAAAAAAATGGATCAAGTTAGTGTTGAGCATAATACATGATGGATGCTTATGGCTGGAAGATGGTCCTATCAAAATTTCAAAGAGAATAGTTCATAGGGTGACTAGTTTTCCAACCCTAGATCAGCCAAAGACTTTGCCAAGCGATTCAAAGGAGGTTATAGAGAAAAACATAGGAGCCAAATGGAACAAACATGGAATGACAATTGATACCATTAGAGACCCACTACTTGACTTTTCCATAAGGGTAATTTCTCATAAGTTTTATCAATCAAGTAAATTGAATAGCGTACACTGTATTGCAATAGATGAGGGCTACAAAATTGTGAAGAGGGATCATACATATGATCTAGCTGAACTTCAATTGCAAAAAATAATGGAGAACCTAGGTGCCATTAGAAAAACCAAGAGTGCACAGTGCAAATTTGGATCAATCCTAATTTGCATTTTTTTTAATGTTCAAAACACATTCCCATCTTTTGGCAAGGTGAGTTGGAAGAAAAACAGATTAGTTGTCGTGCAAATCAATGAATACATTGAGAAAATGGGAGATAACTTTGAAACTATCATGACAAGCTATTTTGAAGACTTTAAGAAATCTATGAAGCAGAGGATGAGAATACTTGTTTCACTAGTTGAACAAAATTTCAATGACATATGCTTTCTTTTTGATATTGATTATACATATGTACATGTTGCCATACCTAGGGTAAGATGACTAAAACCCTTAGGATATGAGATTAAGGTTGATAAAGCCTCAACTGCCATCACTTCACTTCTTGTCGAAGAACTTGATAAATCAGCCAAAATATTTGGAAATTATGATGTCATGAGCTCCAAAGTTGAGATGGAATTAAAGACTATGTCCACATTGAAGAAGAAAGCCAAATAGGTAAAGAAATTAAAGACCAAATTTGGTGAAGGTACAGGTGAAGAAGAAGAAGAAGATGATGATGAAGAAGAAGAAGAATAGGAACATGCTCAAGAAGCTCTTACGTTAACCCAAGGATTGGGAGAAGATAAGGATGAAGAAGAGGTAAAAGCTGTCAAGGAAGAAGAAACCAAGGAAGCACCAGTACAAGCAAAACCAAAGAAGAGAAAGGCTAAGACACAAACTGTGGCACAAAAAAAGGCAAAGAAGATTGCTAAGCCAAGCCCAACAAAGCTAATAACACCAACAACCAGGGCCAACACACAAGCCACCACACAAAAGGCCAAGGCTATAGAACAAGGAGGTTAGGAGTAGAAGAAACAAAGAAGGAAATACATTGCACAACTAGAAATTGATGATGAGAGAACAAAATTAGAGGATACAAGCCAATTTAGAGTGGTAAGTCTCCAACAAAATTTGATCTTGAAAATATCTGTGAAAATGTTGGAAATAATGTAGATTTGATTGGTTTGAAAAGTATTAATTTTGAAAAACTTGGTAGAGAAGAGCAAAATTTGATTGACTAATCAATATATGAAATGATGTCTAAATTCAAGAACACCCCACTTGAATTAGATAATACCATGCCAAAGGAATTATATGATATTGTTGAAAATAAATGGCATTATTGTTTAAACCTGGAGAAACAAATTAGAGAATCCACATTAGCCTAGGTAATGATAGAATTGACAAAAGGGCAGATTACCAAGGCCAAAAAGAAATATGGTGGAAGGTTTGCACCAAAATATAGGGCATTCATCATTCTTCAGAAAAGCATTGAAGATGTTGTGAAGAAATCCACTCAAATGTGGAAATTAATTTATGAATTGATAATTGTCAAAGAAGGAGAAGAAGATCCCTTTGAGGGAAGAAATAATGGAGATGAAGAAGATGATGAAAAGGAAGAAGATAAAGAAAAGGATAATATTGTTGAAAAGAAAACACAAAAAAAGATGAAGACATGGCTACAACTGAAGAGAAGTAGGAAGAATATAATGTGCAAGACACACAAATACCAAGTATGAGCCCTTCTCATGACACTAGTATATCTACAAAAACCATAACTGTTAAGGATGTTCCTAATAGTTCAACTCAGAAAATCAATCCTTTAACTGCAGAAGATTTAAAAAAGATACTAGAAAAATCTACACTTCAGTCAAGACTATATGAAAATCCAATATTGGTCAGTGTAGATGAACTTCAGAAGGCAGTAGCTGAGATCACAAGGTATAAGGTGAATACACAAGAACCACCTTCTACCATCCCTTCAGCTACTAGTGCTCAACCTTTGATTCAAACAAAAATAGACATATCTACTAAGGTTGACACAAATGTTACAGTTGATTTAGTTGAACAACGACAAGAAGAGGAAAAGGAGACAACAACAGAGCAAACAAGATAGATGGATACATTTGTACCTACAACACAACCACAAGGTACAACTCAAATCATTATGATTGATGGGAGCAGATCTGAAGAGGGAAAGGATAAACCAAAGGAAAAGGAGTAAGAAGCTATTGAAGCATTGGTAACATTACCAACATCAAGAACTCCTACAAAAATTCTTCAACAGTCGAGCATAGAGGCTGTACCACTACAAATTTTAGCACTAGGCTCATGCTCTACAAAAGTTGACAAGGTAACTCACTATGGTGATGTAACTTTAGATGAAGAGATCATTATTCCTAAGTACAATTATGAAAATATGACTATAGAGAAAATAGGAATATTAGAATAATATTTGGAAAAGAAGAAGCACCAAGAAGTGCTTAGAAAGGAATTTAGGCAAAAACAAGCATTACAAGACATCAAGGAAATCTTCTTAGATGCATTCAGCCTGCCTACACTAGAAGAAACAAAGCCTCTATTGGAACAATTGTCAAAAATTGTTGAAAAGGACAATAATGAAGATATTGGCACAAGTGTAAAACTTCTTGAGTTGTCAGAGAAGAAATTCCAAAGTAAAGTGAATGAGAAAATATTTGGTGAGATATCACTTACTCAAGTTTTACCAACTACAAAGGTTGAGGATGTGAAGAAGGTACTTGAGAATATTTTCTCATTGTACGCTAAACTGTGTGACCCCGCACTCTTCACTCAAGACACAAGACATAGAATTCTAAGTCTGGAGAGAAATCTCAATATATTAGGCATGCAACTACCTCAAAACCTAGCTTAGAGTGAGAAGCATTTTCATGCATTGCTTCAGTCACATAGTCAATTAGTTGTGTTAACAATAGAAGAGGCTAACATAAGAGCCAAATTGACACAAATTAAAGCCTCCCTCACCCCACATATGGAAATACTCCATAAAGAGCTAGGATATGCAGAAAATTTGTTAAAGAAAGATCCTCATCTTTCAACACTAGAAGGACTAGTTCATCTAGCAGCCGAGTTGGCAATCGAACTCAAGTCATTGGATGTTGCATGTAAAAAATGAGATGCAAATTTGAAGATAATCATGGAATTCCACAAATCTTTTTTGGAAAAATATACTCTAAGTATATAGCCCATTTTGCATAAGTGTCAAAAAAGGGGGAGAGAATGAAAAGAGTAAGGGGGAGATAAACCAAAGGGGGAGAGTAAGACAACAAGAAAAGGAAATAAAGAAAGGAGTAGATAAAGCAAGGAAAGAATAATGAAAGGGGGAGCAAATGAAATAAAAAAAGGAGAAAGAAAGCTCAGAACAAAAAATAACAGGAACAAAGCATATCAGACGAAAGAGTATAAGTACATTGAAGTCAAACAGTATCTGCAAGAGACAAATCTACTTAGAATGGAGAACAAATTTTTGATAACAAAATATACACATTAACTTAGGGGGAATTATAAACTTTTGAGGTACATAAATTATTACAAAATTTTGAAGTTTTGTATATAATTTGAGTTGTTAATATGTTATACTCAAGAAGATTTGATTGATTATGTACTGTTAAGTGTTTTTGATACTCATGTCAAAGGGGGAGATTGTTGATCTCAAATTGGTTTTGACAATTGAGTGTCAACACACTTAAGACATTTACTTAATTTATGCTGAACTAGTAATGCATGTTGAGTATAATATGTAAATACAAGACTGTGCCAAGTTGCAATGAGTGCCAAGTAGATAGACCATGCTGAGTGATTCAAGTGTTGAGTGAATAGTAGACATTGATAAGTTCAGGTGCTGAGTTAGAAACAAAATTATAGTATGTACCAATCATCAATAACTTTAAGTACCGAGTAACACAGATTGGACATATTTGTTTGTGATTGCACAAACAACTATGTAAACTATTTTTCAGCTGACATAAGGTTAGATTTCAATTCTTTAAAGATAAGGATGAATCTATTTGTAGAATCCCTATGTATTTGCATGCAAACAATCAAAAAATAGGAATATTTAAGCAGAAAAAATAATGAATCTCATCTGTAGATTCATACCTAACCCTAAGCAACCAAAGTCTTTATAAGGAGGATGAAGCCCCAACTATTATAATGAATTGAGAGAGTGAAAGAGATCATGTTACAGGAGGTAACAAGGGGTGAATGATTGAATTTGTTCATAGAGCACTCAAGGTGACTTAGTAGTGAGAGTGAATTCCAAAATCAGTTGGAGGAGAACAAAGAATAGAAGGATACAACAATTGTTATATCAAATCAAAGAGGATCAAGAAGGACACTGTATGGATTTGATCTTTAATCAGGCAACCAGAGCCAATCACAAGATCTATGTTGAAACATCCTAACAAGTGATATTAGTTAAATCTCCTAGGTGGAGTAGTCCTAATAGGCTGTAGTAAATCCTTTAACATGGTGACATTCTAAGTGGATATTCTAAAGTCCTTTAACCAAGCAGACTTCTAATAGGGTGTTGAAATCCTCTAACAAGGTGGGACTTAATAGTCTTTGTAAGCCTTTAACAGGGCATGCCTTTCATAGGGCAGATCATGTTTCATGGTCAAACCATTGTAACCTTAATTGGTTGCACTTTATTGCTGCAGTAGTGAAGATTTGTAGGTCTCATCCCCACCCCAATTTTACCTTCTCTTTGGAGGGCTTCTGGGTAATCATATCTAGTGTTAAGTCTGTGTGTTTGATTATATGCTTACATGATTTAGATGTATGTGCTTTACATGTTTTTTTTAGTTCATTTATTTCATGCATCTAATGAATCATGAAAGTTTTAATAGTTGAAGTTTGAACTTCTGATTCACCATCCCCCACCCCCCTCTCAAAAGTAAATGTTTCCCATTTGTAATTCCAATGGGCTTATGGTGTGAATCTAAAAGAAAACAATCTAAAACAAAAAATAAATCCTTTAAAGCTTCTGTAACTCTAAACAATGAGAACATGCAACCACTGTGGTAGTTCACCCCAAAAATACATACAAGTTACTGCCCAACTAGTGGGTAAAGAGATCTAGACAAATAACCAATGAGGTTAGGCACACATGTAGCATTAGCATTGGTTCTAAACTTCATTCAACTTGGTAGAAATTTTTATAGCTATCATATGAGGTAAGGGAAAAAAGTACCAAGACTGCATTCAAATACCAAAATACACCAGTAGTTTTGACAAAAGAAACTAATTATATTACCATACCATACTCTTTTCTTCTCCTCTATACATTCCATCATTTTCATCTATATGAGATTGTTTTATTTATGTAGTAGAATGACCTTTAACTCCCCAAAGAGTTCATATAAGATGATTGACCTTCCATCTTCAAAAAAATGTCATTTTGCAAAAAATGTTGACATAAACATTTTTTTGACAACTTTACATTTTTTACACATTTTTGACAATTTGCCTCTTTTTCTAACTCATTCCTATTAAACACCATATATAGGTCCAAAAGGATTAAAAATTACATGTTTAATTCATTTTTGACCTTGCATGACATTTTAATACCCCTTAGGGCCTTTGACTAGCATTGACCAACTTTGACTGATCCTTGACCTTGGTCTACATGACCTTGATTGAACACCTAATTAAATGAAATTGAAATTGCTAATTCACTAATCCTATCATGACTTAAAACATACTAAAATGACTCAAAATTCAATGGAAATTGTCAAGGTACTCTTGCAACAAAAAGGGGAAAGGAAAAGGAGATAAGTCTGGTCCCATTATTGCCCTATCAAACAATAGTGACTCCAGGGACACTTATGAGGACATCATATTCATCCTCAAGAGAGAATTTAAAGATGAAATCATCCACTTTTAATTGTTCCATTGCCAAATTTTATATCCCTTGACCTAGAAGGTAGATGTTCACAAATATTTAGGAAGGGAAGGATGCTCCAAAATTTTGAATGATACAAGTTTTGTCAAATATTCAACCTTCCAACAATATACGTGGAAGCAAAATATTGAAGAATATCAAAGTAGATTGAAAGAGAGAAAAGAACACAAGCAAACTTGTTAGATGAAGATGTTGTAAATAAAGTACAATTGGAAATGAATAAAGAATTTGAAGCAATTACACTTGAAGAAGGATAATTATACATGAGTTATGCTTGTTGATATTGCTAGAGTGGGACATTGTAGATGTAGTGGCCTTTGACGTTGAGTGGAAGAGTATGTGCCTCCATGGTACATAGGTAGAACAAGTTGAGATGAACATCAAAGGGGCCTACTACAATAAGGATTGTACATTTTATAGAGGGTGTACATTGCATATATTAACCCAAGTTTGAGGGTAAGCATAATACGGGAGAGAGTAGGAGATACAAAAGGGGTGGATGCCACCAAATTTTCCATGAAATCAACCAAGTGGACACATGATGCAACACATAAATAAAAGAACAGGATTGAAGTGTTGAGATTGCATAACTGAAAACTTTTTAAAGAGTATGACAAAGCCTCTAAAAGATGTGTAAAAATTGAGGCCCAAGTTTCATTATTGCAACAAAGAATTAGAAAATTGGAGGTTTTCCTTCCTATAGGGGTCTCAATGCCATCCTCTTCCACTGAACCAATATGACTAGGAAAACTTGAAAGTAGACCAGTTTTGGTTTAAAGGGCTACTTCTCCCCCACCCTATGTATTTGAGGCTTTAAAGGAGGTTGACTGTTTAGTGGATTCTACTAAGGCTTAATTGCATTGATTGATAAAAGAGATTGATGAATCCTTGGTTAAGGATTAGGAAGCCTTTAAAAAAAAAGAAAAGAAGTCTTGTGCAATCAATATTGTATTATTTGAATGAGTTGGTGGAAGAAAAATTGGTAAGTATCCATTCATATTGTTCTTTATTATGTAAGGAAATCAATAATTTTGATAAGGATAAGGAAGTGTTAAGGACACTATCTAATAGGTGGATCTAGAGGATAGATAAGATAAGGTTGATTATTTTAGTTCTAAGCATCACAAGGAGAGACCTCTAAAGATCCGACCTACTTTCTAGTTTGTTTAAAATTTCCAAAATTTGCAAATGCTTATAGAAATTATTGAAGGGAATATGAGATAATAAATGAGGAACATCAATGATATGAAGGAGACACTTCTACCCTCCATCATGGATCAAAATTGGAAAGGTTGAAACACTCCAAGTTTGGAAGGACGAAGGAAAGAATATTTAGAGGCTATGTAGGAAGAGATATATGGTGACTTGGATAGTGATACACTTTAGTACAACATGGATAAGGTCATCACCATGGGGTTATTCTTTGATAATCTTGAAAAATAAGTAAATCAATGTGCTTTCAGGTATACCATTGTACAAAAGAAAGTATGATGACGTAATGGGTTGTTATTGACCTTTTGAGAAATAGTACAATAAGTGGATGTAGATGTATGTTGAGGAATAAGGTATAGTGTTAGTATAACATTTTTTTCCAATATTGCATCATTCTAGAAAGCATAAGCACCATCTACAACCATTAACAAGTAGTCACATGTCAAATACATAAGTCTACATCAACACGGACATGCTTGAAGATATGTGGACAATATTCTCTTGTAGCGGCTACTATTTTGTCTTATTTACATTTTGCTTTTGTACAAGGTTGTATGTTTTCCACAATGTCTCTTTTGGCCCATAGCTTGTTGGTACCCTAGTTTCTATAAAAGGGCAATCAAGGCCATGAAATAGGGTCCAAATTTTGATGAATTTTAAGAATTTTTTGAAGTCTATTGATCCTTTTGTGTAGTTTGATGAATATCTACTAAAAATACCGAAGAAAAAGTTCTCAAAATAAGAACTAGTATATTTTGTTGCAAGTTTTGAGGCTTTTGAAGCATTGTTGAATATTGTACAAGTATAGCTCATACTCAATTAATGAAATCTCATAAATATTTTCTAATTTTATTACTCTCCTATAAAAAATCTTATGTGTTTGATGTGATTATATAAATGACATTTTTATTTCATTTCATTGTTATGATGTATGTGGTAGATTCATGATTTAATTCAAATAATTAATAAAAATGCTTGAATTTTAACTACAAATTCATAAGATCTTTCTGAAGGATTTTGATAAGTAGGATAAACTAGAGAATCCTAGTTTAATACTTTGTAATGAAATAGTCTTATAGATCAAAAAGTTATATCTCTTAGACTCGTGGCAAAGTCTTGTATCCATAAAATGATGAATAGACCAATATATAAGGCGCTAGTCTAGCCTATGGTTTTCTTTGTATTCAATTTCATATTTCTTTATAGAAAATCTTAAAACCAAATCTTAGAATATTTGTTTTGTTTGTTTGTTGCCAAAATGAGTTAATAAAATCTCACAGTCCTTACAAGTCATTGTTCAATGGGTAATTAGATGTTTCATAGCATCTCCTTGGTATGCTGAGATCTATATGAGATATTTTCTTTAATGATCTTGTAGTTGGATATGTTCCAAAATTTTAAGAAAGATCATACAATTACCCTCCTTGGTTTTGCAGAGCCTAAAGTGTAGAAGTGATTTAAATAGTGCCTTGTCAGTTGGTCCAAGTCCACTTGGACATCTCTTATAGGAATTAGCTACATCTTAGGTATTTAGGTGGATAGTTTGGTACCATATATATGTGCAAACCTTGTCAAACTAGGAACCAACCAAGTGGTGACTTTGTTGGGGAGAATTGCAAGTAACTTAATCTACATTAGGCTTTATCAATGCTCACTTTGATTATGAAGAGATATTGCATGGGTGAGCCTGTTTGTTGGGAAATTTGCAAAGGCAATGTGTTTCCCTTTTAAGTGATTATAGTCTAACCGTTAGATATGAAGTTCTCCGAGTCCTATTGGTCTTGGTATTATTGGTCCAATAAGAGTTGTGTGGTTTCATCATAAGAGTTGAAAAGGTTTATAAAGAAGATATATATCATATTTTCTTAAATATATTTTGGGTCACAACTCATTGGTTATAACAGTGTTTGTACTTGAAATTTTGTTAGGCACTAATACATTTGACCTTATATCTCGACAAATATTTCTGATAGACAAGACATATTGTGTCAAATTTGTTTTAAAAGAACAAGACCAATATTTATCAAATTATGGAAAAGGTTGTCCTTGAAATTTCAACAAACATGAGAATTATATTAAAAATAATAATTGCCTACATTCATTTTTATCACAAACACAATTGTATTGTTATATCACAAATGCAAGTGCATAAATTACCAATGAATGCCATTCATAGGATCAAGAAAGGGATCTCTAAGGGGATCCTTTCATAGGATTAGGGAGGCATCTTTGACAATTGTGATCAACAAGCAACTTAATGATCATCCCGCAAAAATTAGCCACTTTTCTCAAAGAAGTGCCTTTGAATCACGACCAAGTAGTGTGGGGGTTCCTCAAGAATTGTAATCCAGAAAGAAAATGATACCCTACCCCATTCAAAAATTATACCCTACTAGAAACTACATCACATTATTAATTTCTATGTTACGTAAGTGTTTGAAGGTTTTTGTATATTGATTTAGCTTCAATATGATTTATTTATTTTTGGCTATTGACTTTATTGTTTGGGTTAAAGCATCATTGTTCTCCATTCATTAAAATTGACATTCTTCCTAATTTTGTTTAACCAACAATGTATCCATTCAAAATTTGTCCTAAAAATAGATTATGTGTAGAATATAACTTGTTCCTTTTACTAGAAAACCTCTAAATTATTAGTTTTTTTTTGTTTAGCTCAGAAGGTGGAGTGAAGTTTCTTTGAAGCAACTTGAGTTGGATATTTAGAAATAACTTTTAAAAAAAATTCTTTAATAAAAATATTTCTAAGTTTGTGAGTTTAGAAAAAGAAGAAGTGATTTTATATAAAATTTAAAGCCTAAGAAAGAAAGAAAACAATCTTTTCTTGCAAGTTAAGTAAAGCATCTAGGCTCTATAAATGTGAGATTGAAGTCGCAAACTTGTATTGGATTAGATTGGATTGTATTCTGGAAGAGAAAGTTTGCCATTAAGCTAAATAGAAGATCTAACAGTTGCAATTTTTTTCCCAAGCTGGGGTTTCCTGGGTATATCTGTGTTATTGTCTATGGGTGTTTGACTTCTATTATTTTTCTTCTGCTATTTAGTTTTAGTTAATTAACCCAGAGTATTAATTGTTATAAATCATATAGATCTTCTTTTTGTGAATTTATTATGCAATTGATCTATAATTGGTTTCTAAGAAATTAACATGGTATCGAAGCTATGAGAACTTAAATGGTATCAGAGTTGTGAGAATTTAACATGGTATCAGAGCTCTAAAATTTGAACATAGAGCCAAGATCTATGACACAGATTACAAAAAAAATGTCTCTAGTTTCTTTTATGACTATGGCAACCAGTGATCAAGTAAAGATAGGTTGTAGGGTGGCTATGGTGATCATCCTTTGGTATGGGGTATGCATGATGTATATTATAGGAGCAATGATGAGTTGCATGGAGACATTGAGGAAGATATTTCCTTGTGGAAGAGATTTCCTCTATATATTGAGAGGAAGAGATTTCCTGGATATGTTGAGAGGAAGAGATTTCATGGAGGCATTAAAGAAGTGATTTCTTGGATGAAGAGCTCCTTGATATATCAGAGGAAGAGATTTCCCTAGTATAGTTTGTGGAAGAGATTTCAAAGAGAGGAAGATATTTCCTAGATATGATATGAGGAAGTGACTTCCAAGAGAACCTAGGGAAGATGGAGAAAGAAAATTTTCAGCAAGCTTGTAGTCTTTTATTGTTCTTGAAGTTGAATAGAAGGTACAGTTGTAGGTTTTCTTCATCAGAGATTGAGTGGATACTCAACTAGTGAATCTTGAGTACTTTCCTATTGATAAACATATAATAGATATACTGACACAAGCTTTGGTGAAGAATAAATGTGTATTCTTTAGGGATAAGCTAAGTGTTGTGTAGAACATCTTCCTTGCTAAGAGGGAGTGCTAGTTTTTGTTGTTGTTTAGCTCGAAAGGTGAAGTGAAGTTTCTTTAAAGCAACTTGAGTTGGATATTTAGAAACAACTTTGTTTTTATTATTTAATAAGAATATTTCTAATTTTGTGAGTTTGAGAAAAAATAAGAAGTGATTATATATATGACCTAAAGCCTAAGAAAGTAAGAAAACAATCTTTTCTTGCAAGCTAAGTAAAGCAACTAGTCTCTAAATATGTACAATTGCACTAGCAAACTTGTATTGGATTGGATTCAAGTTATATTTTGGAAGAGAAAGTTTTCTATTAGGCTGAATATAAGATCCAATAATTGTAGGTTTTTCCCAAGGTGGGGTTTCCTGGGTATATCTATGTTATTTCCTATGTGTGTTTGGCTTTTGTTATTTTGCTTCCGCTATTTAGTTTCAATTAATTAACCCATAGTAATACTTGTTATAAATTAGATAGAGCTTCTTTCTATGAATTTATTGTGCAATTGATCTGTAACTAGGTTATAAGAAGTTAACATGGTATCAAAGCTATGGGAACTAAAGATAAATCACATCACATCCAAATTTACAAGTGAGATACAGATGAAAGAAAATAATTGTTCAAACCTGATGAAATTGCAAACTTCCATTTCTCTCTGTAATTCAAATCCAACACTAAACACAACATTTTTGGGCATAATTTTTGTGAAAAATTATACTGGCATGAATCAGTGATATTATACTAGAATGTGAATATTTTGGTTGCCCTAAGATTGATTCAATGATATATTATTCTGGCATGTGGTTCTTTTGCACCGAATCACACATGAATGTAAATGGTAGAAAATATAAGAGAAATTGTAATCTTAGCCATTGATTAGAGTGATAATTAATAGTAGCATAATCACACATGCTATTAAGCAATCCTCACTCTTTCATTTGGGTTGGACATGCTCATTGTGGGAGTTACAAAATTGATAATTTAATTCTTGGTTTTGGCATGAAATATAACTAGATGAGGATATCGAATTCCCAATACTAATAGCTATCACTAATTGTCCATCCCCATTCAATTCTCAAATTACACTCATTTCATTCTCGAATCCATGGGGACTGTAATGCATTCTTTGGATTTCATCTTAACATGTGTTATAGTCATGTTACAGAGAGTCAATTTGAAAATAACTAAATATATAATCTATACAATTTTGATTTAGTTGAAGATTAGTGATTAATTTAGTAAAACATTGTAATGAATAATAGAAATGCTAATAATTTCTTCCATGATATGGACCTACTCTTCATGAATTTATGGATTTTATAAGTGCAATTTTAGAGGGTTGACACATTTTTGTGTGTATTATATGGTTACAATACCTTTCAATATGTGGAATCAAGAGAGTAAAGTATTGTGTCTATAATCATATGCAGATAGTATGAAAATATCTACGCAAGATCAACATAAGTTGCTACAACTAATTCACATGCCTAATATGATAGAAACATAGATGAGCATGCTCAAACATGAATAAATGTGCATTGAGATATGTAGGCACTATTACAAGAGATAAATTATGGTGGGGATGGAGATAGATAACACCATAGAAATGTTCCCCTAGATAATTATTTTACATTATATCCGATTCCCAAAGGGGAAGCTCAATATGAACTACATAGTTATTGAGTTGATTAAAATATCTATTAGGTTTAAATAGGGGATTTTTTTGATATTTTTGATTATTTTGGAAGGGTTTTGTTGGTAAATAGATTTTTTTTCTAATAAAAATCATAAAATAACTCTTATTCACCCAAATGTGAAGACACAAAAAGCCACCAATAGTAGGGTCACTTTGTCATTAGATTGTGCAAGCACCCTCTGAATTTTAAAGGGTACAACTCCCTGATTAGATATACAAGGAATAAGATTAACAAATGCTTTTAACCTAAAAGCAAAGGCTACCCTCACTATTCTTGGATAGGGAGCAAATAACTATAACAAAATTGAAATGAGACAACTTGCACATATGATAATAGAAACACACAGTCCCTCCACTTGCATTATGACCCATTTTCCAGTTTTTAGAAAATTTATTACTATTGTAAAACTAAATCTTTGAACTTGCAAACCTTGAAATATTGAACCTCTACATCGAACCTGACTGTATTTGAACTTGTTGAACCAGTGAACTTGTTTGAAACACATTGAACCTCTCAAAACTCTTACAACTAATTTGAATGAAGTTCAAAGGATTTCAATTCTTTCCTATGAATTTATTAAAATAAAATGGAGATATTATTAATGATAGGTGGACTAAAATATCTTTGGTAGCAAAAATAGGTCCGGGTACGTTGGGTATAATTTGTGATTGCACCATTGGACCTTCTTCATTTTCAGATATGTTGATGCTAACCTAGTTGTCCGTGTTTGTACCAGAGCGATTTGTGAAATTATGCCCGAGTAAAAATTTACAAGTCACTATTTGTAGGTATATAAAATTGTCATTTTAAACTATCAAACCATTGAACACATTGAACTAGTGAACCACTGAACCAGTTCAAATGGTACAAAGTGGTTTAGAACCACTTCATACTAGTTCAAGATTGTTATAAAACATGACTTGACATTTTATATGAAAGTGATTATTTAAAAATATAACTTTACAAAGAATTTTCAATATAAATCATAGGAGAATTCAAGAGAACCAAGGAAAGACTATCAGGAAGACTAGATTTTCAAGTTCAAAATTGGGGGTTCAAAACACCGACTAACATTGGCTTTGATTGGGGAGTATGTGCATGAAAGGCACATAAAGAATCCAACATTTTTGGTCAAAAGACTCATCCATTGGGTAGCAGAGTCAAAGCACATAAAAGAAGAAAAAAGGGGCTTCTTGTAGTAAGGGTAGGACAACTACCAAAACACCTAAACTAACAACAAAGTGACATCAAAACATAATAAGGAAAGCCTATTTACAGATATGTACAAGTAAGCAGACCTCACTACAAAGAACATGAATAAAAGAATCACTTACACAAAGCAATTCACTGGCTGACAAAAGTAGGAACCTTTTCTGAATAATGGATCACATCTGCATGAAGAACCCAACACCACTTCATTTGGATAGAATCTTTGTTGCTGCAAGTAAAACTAATGTTGCACAAGAATTTTGAAAAGTATACCTTTTTCTCAAAAAGCCACAATTCATCATAAATTTCAGAATTCCCCAAGTCTTCTAGCTTAAAATTTTCAACACCATTAGCAATAGCAAACTAAAAGGATTCATACTCCAACATCCAAAAAGAGAATATCATATCACCTCCAAACTGTTTATACAAAATAGTAGCATGGTCAAAACCAAATGGTATAACAAAAATCACATGTATACTTGGATTAGATACAATAATGCATTTATTTTTGAAGCCCCACGACATACATCATAAGGTACCCAATTTTCTGACCCAACTACTGAACTTCCCTTAAATTGACCATCTACAAATTTGATGTCTTTCCCTTTCATAGAACTCATGATAGTAGTAGTGTCTAATTTTCTATAAGGATATCCCTTCAATGGATACATTGGTGGTTTTCTTCATTAGAGAATGGTCATCATAACAAAATGAACCACATGAGGGTATCATATCTAGGGGATCATGCCAATCAACCAACTCAAGGAAAATATCTTCAATGGTATTAATATCAGTATTAGTCTAAAATAAGCATGGTTAACAAATTTTACCTTCTATATTTTAGACAACTGTCACCATTTGTGTTGGATAATTTTCTTTATTTTCCATTTGACCATCCTTTGAATAGGACATACTTATGCCACCTTGGAATTGAAAATTTTTGATGTTCTTCTTATCAGATACACACACCATTAACTTATCATTAAAATGAGAAATTTCCATATTCAGATCATTAAATTCTTTTAGATAACAAGAGCTATCAATAGGAAATATAAAACATTTATCCTCATTTCCAACACTTGACTAAAAAAAATGTGGCCCCTCTTTTAAAAACTCACTTGCATATCTTTCTCAAACATGTCACTTCTAGCATGGTCACTTTCAAATTCTTTAGCCATAGGGTCTTTTTTTACCATAATGATTCCTTCTTTCTTGGTTGTAATTATATTAGAAAACTTCCTATCTAACACCAAAACCGAAAATGTATAAAAAACAGAGATCATGGTAGAAGAGCATTCTTGTGCAATAGGCATCAAGGGTTGATTTTCTTTCTCTTTTTGAGGAGCTGCAACATTTTGTTAACCAAAAAGACCTCTTGCTCCAAGTTCCCACATTCTGCCCTTTGGCCTAAATTTGAGTCACAATTAAAAAAAAAAAAAAAACATCTTTTAGCATCATTTTCAATATCAATATTATCAAGAATATCTACTACTACATTTACATCAAAACAAAAATATTTTAGAATAGGGACTTCACCATCAAAAATACATAAAGAACCATTATTTTCACCATCTTCCATGACATAAAAATATTCATATTCTAACAGGGCATTATTAGAAAGTATTTCAATAGAATCTCCAAGAAAAAGATGATCATCATAGCCTTCAAACGTGGAACTTTCTATATGTGGAGATATAATAAATTGGGACAACGTTTCATCATTCTTGCTTACCATTTCTCTAGTGCTATCAAGGCTATTCTCATCCTTTAAAACTCAATCAGAAAGATTCTGAAGTAAATCTGGTTGGACTTCTTGTTCATTCATGACAAGGTGATTGAAATAAATCGATGAAACTAAGATGATCAAACTTCTTCTTCATCAACTTTCAGCTCTTCGTTTAGCTATGATACCCTTTTCCAATATAATTGCAACACTTTATTATTTTCTTCTAACTCTTTCAACTTGTGGAATCTGGCACAAATTCTTCTTCACAACAACCAAGAAGTGGAGTCATCATCCATGCTTATGTTATTCTTGACAACTCAAGAAATGCTTTCTTTATAGATGTCCATGAACTCGCATAACACTTTATCCTCCATTGAATAAAGTTCCAAGAGAGAGGGATTTGTCCTTGGTATTCTCATGAATTTAATATTCAAAGTGGCCTTTATATAGAGTTTCCAATCTCTAGTCTCTGAGATAATCATAAAAGTAAGGAAACAATTATTAGATACCGATCCTCATTAGCGGTCCCCAATAGAGTTGCCAAAAATCTGTTGGTAAACAAATTTTTCTTCAAATAAAAATTCCAAAATAAATCTTTCACCCAAATGAGAAGACACAAAGATCCACCAATAGTTGGGTTGCTTTTCCATTAGATTGTGCAAGTGCCCTCTGAATTTTACAGAGCACAACTCCTTGATTAGATATACAAGGAATAAGATTAACAAATGCTTTTAACCGAAAAGCAAAGGCTACCCTCACTATTCTTGGATAGGGAGAAAATAACTATAACGTAATTGAAATGAGACAACTTGCACATACAAAAATAGAAACACATAGTCCCTCCACCCGCACTATGACCCATTTCTCAGTTTTTAGAAAATTTGTTGCTACTGTTAAAATTGAATCTTTGAACCTGTAAACCTTGAACTGCTGAACCTCTGCACTAACCTGGCTGTATTTGAACTCATTGAACCAATTAACCTATTTGAAACACATTGAACCTCTTAAACCTCTTGGAACCAATTTGAATCAAGTTTAAAGGAGTTCAATTCTTTCCTTTGAATTCATTAAAATAGAATAGAGATATTATTAATGTTGGGTGGACTAAGATATCTATGGCAACAAAAATAGGTCTAGGTATGGGGGGCATACCTTGTGATTGCATTGTTGGATATTCTTCATTTTTTGGATATGTTGGTGCTAACCTAGTTGTCCATGTTCCGACTAGAGAGATTTGTGAAATTATGCCTAAGTAAAAAGTTACAAGTCACTATTTGTAGGTATATAAAACTATCATTTTAAACTATTAAACTATTGAACCCATTGAACTAGTGAACCATTGAACCAATTCAAATGGTATAAAGTGGTTCATAACCACTTCATACTAGTTCAAGACTGTTATAAAACTAGTTATTAGAGTAAATAATTATTAGTTATGCTTTTACTTAAGTTTACTTAGGTTAATACATTTTTTATTAGTTGTAGTCTAGGAGTTGTTGACAACACGGGAGTTTGTTCCTATCTAAGTCATACTTATCTCCTCACCTTGATCGAGGAAATTTCCACCTTTTGTGGATGTATACTTAGTTGTCAACCTTATCTCCTAGCACCTTCTAGCTTGTTCTACAAGCTTCCTAGAGGCCTTTATATTCGGGCTCTCCTATTGTAATTTTCATATATCTTTTTGCATATCAATATTGTACAACAATACATTTTTCATTGTTGCAATATCTTCTCTCTTAGTTCATTTACTTTTTCCAAGCTCCACCTCTTCCTTCTTTGGTTTCCCTTCAGTAGGTTATTTGCATGCAGGTGATCTTGGTGAGCTGTGAAGTTAGTTTTCATCAAATTCTACATGGTATCAGAGCCTCCCTACTGCTTCCAAGTTGAAGAATTTTTGAAGCCATGATTCAGAGACACAAACCCTAGTTTGTTTGTGATTTTTTTCTTCAATCCGAGGGAAGAGCATTTTTTTGGAGCACTTTGGGCCTAAATGGATGTTTCCATTGAGTTCAGAATATCCATTACAATCAGGATTCATAAAATTTTTTAAATTTTGGCTTTCGTAGCATCAGGGAAATTTTTTTATCCCCCCCGGGAGGCCGTACGGATGAGTTTTCTAGCATTTATTGCAATTTTTTTAAAAAAATTGCAAGGCTCCCCATTATCCACCACCACACTACCATGGACTCACCCATGAACCACCTAGGCACCACCACCGCTAGCAATGTAGCCGCGACACGGTTGGAACTCGACAGCTGCTCCGTGGCTACCATCGCTCGACTGACCCATCGTGCTTCCTAGTGGCACCCCCATATTCTATAGCTTTATTGCCACCTCTACCTACTTTTGTAGCCTTTTAGCCACCACTAACAGTGGCCACCACCCACCTATGGCCCTATTGCCACCTATACTTGTTGTGCATTGTTGGCAAGTTTTGCAGCTATGACGTGGCATGGGTGCCACGTTGGCATCTGCCACGTGGCCCCTGCCATGCCATCACTACCAGGTCAGCATTATTTCCATGTGGGACTACCATGTGGTAGTCTTTTTTTTCCATGAAAACCCCTTGGCTATCAAATTTAAGCACGTGAAATATTGACATCAACACTGCATCAACACTCCTGCAAGGTCTTCAAGTCCTTTTTACACCTACTCGTAGTTTTTTGGCCATAACTTGAGCATATGGAGGTATTTTTCCAATCCAAAAGAAGTGCCAAAAACCTAGTTTTGAGATGGAGACATTGGTTTAGGTATTTTTTGGTTTTGATGTAGTTTTTTGGCACATTTTTGTAGTCAAAGTTTAAAGTTCTATTTGTCACTCCAATAAGCTTTTCTTTTGTGTCCCATCTCCATTTTTTGAAAATGTTATATTTTTGGAAAGCTACTTCTATCTACTTTTTAGAAATTTTTTCCTTTCCTTTAGATTCTACCCCATGCTCTTTCTATCATGTTTTTGGTATTTTTTTCTCTATGGTGGATATATTGGGTGTTCCAGGTCCGAGGATCATTTTCATGGCATGGGATCTTTTCTTTTGGTCTATACTATTTGTTGTATTAGATTTTTTTCTTTTTATAATCATTTTTGATATCATTTGTAAGAATTTTATGCAAATGCACTGAGATAAAGTGCCACTCTTGCATTTTGAGTTCATGAATGTTGTTTTGAGATAATTGTACTCACATTATTTTATAAAGCACCATGGGGGAGTTAGTTGTTGCCATTTTTGTGCTATCTTCCTTTGTCAAGTGAGTGTCCCTTCCATGACATTAGACCCATGATGTGTTGGTGAAACATACCTTTATAGGTGTTTGTACCTCTTCCTCTCTCTCGCTATTCTTGGTTCTTTTTACAGAGGATTTTGGCCCGCTTTCTCAGTTGCCTGTCATCTCACCCCACTTGCATTAAGGTGGGGGGGGGGGGTTATTCTATTGTTTCTAATGCTTCCTTGGTTTGATGGTTTGATAGTGTGAGCTATGTATTCAGTATTTGATCCTATATACTAGGTGATTATAGTGGCTGACTACCTATGTATTTCAGTGAGATGGATCATCTACCATATAGACACTCTTGATTCGTGCCTTCCATTTCCATGGAGGTTCTTCAAATCAGTAGTTTTTATTTGATAGAGTTTGTGACTTCTTCATGCTTTAGTGATGCTCTTCATGATCTTCTCTTTGTTCCTATTTTTTGGGACATTCCTCTAGTTGGAGGCTTCTTTAGTCCTACACTAGGTTTTCTTACCTCTTTTTGGGGGAGGGTTTTTCCCATGTAGTTTTCTCTCTTTCCCCATTTTCAGGGGTTGCATTTCTTTGCATTGTACATGGGTACCTAACATGACCTCATTTTTGGGACCCATTCTGGATTTCATCTTAGCTTTTGTAAGCTTAAGTGCATTCCCCTAAGTTGCACTTAAGGGGGGGTGTTAGAGTAAATAATTATTATTTATGCTTTTACTTAAATTTACTTAGGTTAATGCATTTATTTATTATTTTTAGTCTAGGAGTTGTTGAAAACACAAGAGTTTGTTCCTATCTAAGTCATACTTATCTCCTCACCTTGATTGAGGACATTCCACCTTTTGTGGATGTATGCTTAGTTGTCAACCTTATCTCCTAGCACCTTCTAGCTTGTTCTACAAACTTTTTAGAGGCCTTTATATTCAGGCTCTCCTATTGTAATTTTCATATATCTTTTTGCATATCAATATTGTATAGCAATACATTTTCTATTGTTGTAATATCTTCTCTCTTAGTCCGATTAGTTTTTCCAAGCTCCACCTCATCCTTCTTTGGTTTCCCTTCAATAAGTTATTTGCATGTAGGTGATCTTGGCGAGCTATGAAGTTGGCTTTCATCAACTTCTACACTAGTGAGATGACTTGACCTTTTTTTTGAATCCAAGTCTTTCAAAATATGCCTTTACTAAGTATTTTCAATATAAATTAGAGGATAATTTGAGAGAACCAAGGAAAGGCCATCAAGAAGATTGGATTTTCAAGTTCAAAATTGGGGGTTGAAAACACTAACTAATAGGTTTATAACCCCAAATTATATAGAATTAGGGTATTTTCTAGTTGGTGTGTGTGTCTTGGGCACTTGTGTTTTGAGCATGGTCACTTCATTTTTCATATCTATAATTCAAATTTAGCATTTCATGCTTACTAGAGGCTGATGGCTTAGTAAATTGATAATTTAAGATTAAATTCTATATAGGGGTTACGATAAGATATTTAGTATATTGATTTATTATTTGTTCAACACTAGGGGTAGGTTGATAAAGAGGTTGTATGTTTGGAACAAGGGAATAGGGGTCCACAGGGCTAGTTCCATGATTTGAGTTCAAAATATTCTCAATTGTGATTGTTATCATAGGAATCTGTATAGAGTTTATATAGTTTTTCACACTTTGAAATAAATGATCATAGTAATATTTGTAAATCATTTATTTTATATAGAAAATAGAAGCCACAAATCAGGAGGTCAAACCTTCAACATAATCCTCTGTCAAATCTTTATAAATTTATTGTTGAAGTCATTAAGTGTTCCCATAGGGGCAATTTTGAGTGTCACTACTTGCTTGAGTGTAGTTGTATCTCCTTTTCATTTGAATTCATTGGTTGGGCTTGATCTAACTAATCTTCACTGACAATTGAGAGGTTATGAATGATTTGTACCAATCTATGGATTTTTCTTTGAATGATGCACCTAAGTCTCAATGAAATAGTTTCCCTTGCAAATTTGTGCATCTTAAATAATGATTCATCATATTACTTAATTGTTGTTTGTGTAGATAAATATTCTCATGCAAAAGTGAGCGATGGAATAAACTCAAATGGTAGGCGAACACAAGGTATAAGTGTTGGAATAATTGCAAAAATTTTCCTTCAGAATTTGTGACACAACTTAACTACCTCATGTGTTCTATAAATCTAGTGGTTGTATCAAACATTATTGTTGTATCAAACATTAACAGGTCAATGTTTTGGCAAATTGACAATTCTATCTTGTAACAAGTGGTATTAGAGCTTGCTCATACATTTGAATATCCTTGTGTAACACCAAGGGGGGATTGTTGGACTAATTTCTAATTGTCCCCTTCAAAATTTGTGACATGGCTTAACCACCTCCTTTGTTTGATAAACCTATTGATTATATCAAGCATTGACAAGACAATCTTTTGGTACAAAGAGAACCCTAGCTTTTGACAATGATGAGACAAGTGGAATGTTTTTTGATGAAATGAAGTTGAATTTGAGATGTCCATGATTGGTGAAATGAAATATTTTATGGTATTTAATTTTATACAAACTAAAGATGGAATTTTCATATCTCATACTAAAATGTTATAGGTGATATTTGATATGGAAAATCACAAAGCTATTGGAACACCTATGGTAACTAGATGCCAATTATCTAACAAAGATGATTCCTCTAGTGATATGGAGGAAAAATATGGATATATGATTGGAGGCTTACAATATTCAAGTCATACAAGATTAGATATTGCAGATGTAGTTAAAAATTTGGTGATATTTAAAGAAGATCCTAAAGAGACACAATTTGTAGTGTTAAATAAGATTTTTAGATACTTGAAAGGAACAATAGATTTCGGCTTATGGTATGAAAAATCTAATGGTTTCACTTTGCATGCATATATTGATGATGATTGGGCAAGAAATGCAAATGATATAAATAGTACAAGTGGAGGAGAATTCTTTCTTAGTGAAAGGTTAATATCTTGTTTGATTAAGAAAAAAGATTGTTTTGTTTAGTCTTAAAAAAAGGTAGAATTTGTTGCAACAATAAATAATTTTAGTCAAATAATGTGGATGAAGTAAATGATGAAAGATATTGGTATTTTATTTTCCAAGCCTATCATTATGCATTGTGATAATATGAGTATAGTTAGTATGTCAAAGGATCCTATTTTACATTCAAAGACTAAAAATATTTCAATTAAATATCATTTTATGAGAGATAAGATTATAGAGAATGAGATCAAACCAGAGTATGTGAGTACAAAAGAACATATAGAATATATACTCACAAAGCTACTAACTAAGGACACCTTTGAGTATCTTAGAGAAACAATGATAAAGTATATGGAATCATATCGAGAGAATGTATTAGAGCAAGATAGGTTGTATATGTTGAGGATTTTTAGAAAGTTGGAAATGTTATACATATCAAGGATATTCAAAAAATTATGTCCAGATTAATTTTTTGATTGATAGTTAAATCTCATCATATATTTTTATCAATGCCAAAGGAGGAGTTTTTAGAAATAGAGGTTTGGTTGGCACATAGATGTCCTATTTATGTATTTTATTCATGAATGGTTTTGTCATCAAAGAAAATATATATTTATGTTATCATGTCAGGCATATATTCTGTATATCATAGGGATATTATTGGCATAAAAAAGTTTTAATGTACATTAAGTGACATGAGCTAAATTATTTGCATGGATGAGTATAGATATCATATCTATGTTTTCTATATGTTATGTTGAGTTTTGAATGAATTATAGTTCATTTGGTGAAGATTATAGCATGCAAACGAATAGGAAATAATGATAGAAACACTTACTAGCATAGCTTCTAGATCTTATGAGTGAGGTAGGATTAATGTTAGTAATTTTGGATTGTAGTAGAAGACATGATCATAATTCTATGTTCATGATAATGAGATTTAGAGATTATTCTTGATTTGTAGCTATTGTGAAATGTTCAATATGTTTTATTAGCAATTGACTAGGTTTAGGAAATGTGTTACTTATCATTTTAAAATGTAATAATTGGATTGCAATGTGTGGTAACCTTAATATAATATTTATAATTATGCTTAAAAAGGTGTGTATTCCTTATCATGGTCCTATATAATTAAATTTCCATTGGGGAAACTTTAACACGATGACCTAAACATACATTTGTGAGGGTATAAAAGAAAGTTATTTTCTTTAGTTGACTATAGGATTATCATCATGTATGTAATGTATGTGATCATTTGATGGGATCATGTTGTTGGATGATCAAATCAGAGAAAATATTGAGTTAGTTGATTACGTTGGGCTTCAAAGGAACTATTTTGGTGAGCAAGCTGTAGATCAATCAATTTACTTGATTTAGATTTATTATCCTAAAGTATGATCTTGCTTGTTCTTGGACCATTTAGATAGTGGGTCTATTTTTTTCTTTGTTAAACTTTAATAGGGTTAAAACCTTGTAATGAGGGTTCAAGGTCTCCTAATAGGGATCTTCCCTCTAACAAGGATCACTGTACATGATGCACTATAATTTCATCCTAGTAGGGTCACATCCTTCTATAAGGAACTTATATATTAGTACACTATCTTGTGGGTACCATCCCCACTATGGTTTTCTCTCTGATCAAGGGTTTCCCTAGTCAACAAAATCATTGTGTTATGGTGTATAGTTTTCTCTTATTGTGCACCATTATTTTAATTGTTGGAGTTGAGATTATAATTTTGCATTAAAGTATGAATTATAACAACTAAATTACCCCCTAGCTATGTGTGGACTTCAATTATTAACAATTATTACCTTTTTGGTCATATTTTCTAACAATTTTAGTTTTTCCTACTTCTCTATGCACCTTCTCTAAGATCTCCCAAAACCCTTTTTGGGATCCCTTTTGTGAAGGTTAAATTCTGTCGACCTATTATAGAAGATGTCAACCTAGGTCTACCCATTGCAAAAAGAGGCTTCCTTGAGGAACTTTGATTATGGGCCCAAAGTGCCTTGGGTTTTCAAATTATTTACTCTTGCTCCTAGGTTGGCCTAGTTTGTTCTTTTATCCCAAAAATCAGTATATAAGGAGGATTAAGCATTTAATTTTGATATATCATGCATCCATCATCAATCTAAAAGAATAAAGAGAACACGTAGGTGCATTTATGCAATTTTAAGAAAGTTTTTTCAAGCACTCATCAAGTTCAAGCATTTTCTTCTTGCATTAAGCTTCTTCCTTCAAGGTGGTAGTGGAGTTTAGCTTCTAAAGAGGAGATATTTCATTCCAAATCATTCAATTTCTTTAATCCTCCATCATGGAATTTCACGTACATTCCAATTCATGAGGTTTTGGCTTCTTTGATATTTTTTTTTGGTTTTATTGACTCAAGGCTATTACATTTGCATACATGATATAATATATAAAATTCAATTGCATTTATAAAGGTAACTATATATTTCATTTGATATATTCAATCCTACAACATGTTAGCATTTCCTTTATCGATATATTTACATCTCAATTTTAAGATTGATTCCTCAGTCTAGGACTTGACTAAGGCAAGCACTAATCCACTTAAAATAAAAATTCAATTGTACTGTATACAAGAACATGATAGCCAAATTGTAACCACATATGTGAAAATCATTTGCCCAACCATTTTTGAAAAAGTTGGCTCAAATTTTCTATTGTGCCCTAACAACAAAATGTCTTCATTGTAAAGTGTCTAGAACGTGTCGCACCAACTTGGCATCTTCTTGAGGCTATGAAAAAAATAATATTTTCTAGTTTTTTGTTGTGATCACAATTCTGCAGTCATTAATTCCCTTATAGTCTTATATCTACAATTCTTAGAGAAAAAAACATATTCCTTTACAAATTTCAAGGTTGGTACTTTATTATTCATTTCATTTTGTAGTCTAGACCTATTTGCATATCTCAATTGGGCTGATTTCATGCATTTAGCACCTAGACCTATCTTACACTTCTGATTAAATTAATTAGCTCAATTACACATTTACATTGTTACATCTTTAATCACATCTTATATTGCTTAAAATAGGAATTTCTTGTGTACTTCCTAAATATAATTTGGGTTTAGTAATATCATACATTTACCTCTTTGGATTTTACTAATCTAACTTAAGTTATCTTGAGAGATATCCTTGGAATCCCTTCTTTCTCTTGTATTGAATGTTAGTGTGAAGTGGAGGTTCTATCCTATTATGTGCTTCTATTTCATGACTAAAAATTAGTTTTGCATCACAATCTAATATTTTCAGATGAAGATATCTTATGATTGGTTTGAATTCTAGATTTCCCATTCTAATGACTAGGTTTGTAATATTTGTCTTGTGATGAAGATTTATAACTTGTGATGCATTTTAGCACATTGCTCTATTTTGTAACACATTTCATAAAACTTCTTATTTATTTTCTAGGAATGATGCATTCATATGAGATATTTTTATGATTTGGGTCATGACCTACATATTTGCAATACATTTCCTTTGTCTTAGAGATTATTGGTCATGCAAGACAATGATTGGTTGGATATCTTGTATATAAGTAGGGTAGGGGTTGTAGTTTAAGTAGTTCATAGAAAAAAATAAAGTGCTAATTGGATGTGATAGATATAATGACCTATGTAGAAAAATTGATATATTGTTTAAGACAAACTAGTAAATAATCATAGCAAGTGAAGATAATACTACTACAGCTAGGAATAAGATGGTAGCATTCATAGAAGAATCTAAGCTAAAGTTGATGATTAGAAAATGTTGTGTTATTTATAATCTTGATGATTTTGATCATAGTTTCACAATAATATAATACTTCATTTTGTAGGACATTTTATGGTGATCTAGTGATTCCTCAATATTATGTTCATTATCTCTAAGTTTATCTATATGTTTCCACTATCAAAAATTTTCTCTATAAGGATTCAAAATCTCCTTTGAGGATTCTTTGTCCTTGGAATGCATCATTTAGTCTCTATCAATATGATTTGGGGAAGTTGGTAGAGCCAATTTTTTTCATGGATGTTGACATGCTTAGGGAATTGGGAGACAAATATGATCAAATTCTAATGGTTGTGAGTGGAAATGAAGGATAAATATTATTAGTAGTCAGAAGGGGGCACTTTCAAGATTCTTTTTTTTTTTAGTATGAGTTTATATCCTTTTTGGAGCCTATTAATTTATAGATGGAGGGAGGATACAAAGGGATTCTTTTTTTTTTTTTACTTCAGGAAGTCTCTCTCCCATTCATCAAGTCAAAGAAGGATATTTATTGGCCCAAGGTTAGTTGAATCTCTCCAAGTTGATGCTTCTTCTACTCATCTGATAGCTACATTTTTGTCAATGTTTTAAGTTATAAGGTTTCATCCAAGTAGACTCATGCCAATGATATATATGCATATTGTAATCCAATCTCAACATCTATATTTCATAGTGATATATGACTATTCCCCATTCCTTCAAGAGAATATACACAAGGGTTTGCAATAAATCAAGAAGAGTAAAGGGAAATCCTCTTTCTTCAAGTACTCCTTATTAATGCACACATTCTTATACATGAGTACAAACTTTTTTGAATATTCTATGGTTTTGAGAAGAATGGTTGATGGAAATGAGATGTTAGTGAAAATTTAGAGCATAGACATTTCATGGGATGGTTCAAGTTCTACAATATTTGAGGGTAAAAAAAAAGCCTGTGTCACCATTTAGTAAAGGAAAAGGACCACAAAATACAAATTGTTCAACTTTAACAACATAAAAGAGGCATTTGTGTTTATAATTTGGAGGCAGTGTAAACTAATGAGCTGTGTAAAATTGGATGAAGTTTATGCCTATATTTTTAAAATTGTTTTTGAGAAACAATTTATGCATTTTTTTAATTGAGAAAAATATAGGGTTTACTCATGTCAAACTAGTATATGCAAATAATCTTGTTTTGCTTTGATTTCAAATTATGTTATAGATGACATGTATAACTAGTACAAGAAAAATAAATATTGGTTTTTGAAGTATATATTTTTATGTTATAAGTACTCAAAGTTGAGATTATAAAAAATGAATGGTTTTCTTCTTTCGTCCATACTTCGCTATCAAATCATACCTTTAAAAAAAAATTAATAATCTCGAATATGACTCTATCCACTAGTGATATATATAAAATTTGTATTTTTTGATATGATTTGATATTTTTTTTTCCTTTTTAAAAGTATAATCTTTTGAAATGTGAAAATTCCTCCTTGCAATATATTTATAGAATAACATGTTATAACTAATCAAAACACTAAGAAATTTATATAATTATGATCTTGACTCTAAGATGTATAAAAGGGTATTTTTAGTTTTTGAAGAAAGTTGAGTTTCAATAGAGAAATGAGACTTGGTCAAAATAGGCTTAGATGTCCTAAAAGGTGACATAGATCTATAATTTTACACTTGATAATTTATTTTCATCAAGATTGAGAGATATGTTAGTAATAAATCCTCCTAGAATCCTATTTTAGTGTACAACTTTTTTTTATAGTAAAGGAAAGAGAACCAAGTAGAAAAATAGAGCACAATTGGGGAGATGTCATTGTTGGACTAACCACCAACATCTTCCTTCAAGATTCATGAAATTAATTAAATTCCTCCTGTATAGTATAAGTTCTTGCATCAAAATGTTGATCATATGGTGTGATGTCAACCTAGCTTGTAACAATTGATATTAGAGCTTGGTCACATGTTTAAATCTCCCCAGGTAATATGAGGATGAATTGTTGGACTAACCACCAATGTTCCCCTAAGAAATTTATGAAATGGATTAATTGCCTACAATGTTTTATAAGTCTATTGGTTGTATCAAGCATTAGTAGGTCAATATTTTGGTGTAACAAAAACCATAGCTTGTAACAATCATTCCTTACCTTGTTAGCACAATCTTAAGGGTATATGGTTTCTCAAAGAATAACTCATATTATTTCATTTAATATCCCACTAAGGTTGGGATTTATGGAGGCGACGTGACAAATTTGACTCATCTAGAAAAAAAGGAGTTGAGAGGAAAGGATAGGGACATATTTTTCCCTCATTATAAAGTTTTCACCTATTTTATGATCATAAAGGAGGCTGGATTTATTTTTAAAGGGAATTTAATCCACATGATGTGAGGGTTAGAATACCAAGGAATAGTGATAAAAAAGTTTTAATAATATTTTTAGATATAGAACAAAAGGATCTTTGATACCCATAAATTCAATTTTCTTGATGACATAATCATAAATTTATTTGATTTAGATGAAGCAGATGATAAGAAGGAGAAGTATATATCCTATAAAAAACATTTGAGAATTTTGTAAATGATAGATCAAAGCTATGATCTTTTAAAGGAATTCAATGCATTTTTATGAAGATCAAAGATGTGATGGATAATTTTGAGGAGAATCATAATTGATTTGAAGAAAAGTGCTAAATTAGAAGGGATTGATGACAAGAAAAATAAAATAAAATATCACACAAGAAACAAATCTATCACCTCAAGTTAAAATACACCCTTCAATATTAGCACCTACACCGCTACTTATAAAAAATAGGGGATTTGGGGAAAGACCCATCTACAAGCCTTGAAGAGGCTCATAAATTTATAAAAAGAAGAGAGATGGACCTACTAGAATGATTTAAATAAATGGGGGGAGGGGGGTGGATGGTGGTGTTGAATCATTTACCCTTAGGTCTAGATGTACCAATTTAACATTTACTAACTTTAGACAACTTAAACATACTCATGAAACCACTCAATCAATATAATATATCATCAACAACTTAACATATTCATTCATCACTTAGCTCTCTTTTTAGTATATGACTAATAGAAAAATAAACAACTGTAAGATAATATGCATCACAACATTTACACATATATCACACCATAATTTAATGTATGGAAAACAAAGATTATTTTAGTGGCAAATCATTGCCATTTGGAAAATAGAATATGTAATGTTGGTCAACTGCATCACCAAAAGTTTACAAGATTTGAGTCCAATGCTTGTGTTAGTCACCCATTATTTTTCAAATGATTGGTTGAAAATCCTAGTCCAATCACCACTTTAATATATGTTTTGGATAAATTATTTTAAAATTTTGGCCATCCTTTGCATGTTGTTTTCTTATTGGACAATGTTGTTTTGCCATTAGTATAACCAATTAGTTATCCTTTGAGTTGGGCATTGCCCACCATTTTCCTGATGTGTTGACCAACAACCCCATTTAGCCAACTATTTTCTATTTTGGGCTTAAATAGGAAGGTATGTTTCGCCTACATTTGACATTCCTACTTGTTAATCCCGCACAAGTTGCCAACCTAGTTTGGTAGTATATATACATTCATAAGATATAATTATTCTATACAATTCACTTTTCTAGTCTAGAGACTAACATTTCTTATTACTGTCAAAGTTTCAGAGTGCTGATTGCATTGCCCATTGAGTTGTGGACCGCAATTTTTGTAAAAGGTAAATGATTTTTAATTTATTTTTTATGTGGTACTAGTTATTTTTTACTATCCACTACACAACTCACATGCCCATATAGGTTTGCAAATTTTATTGGCTAGTACTATAGATTGTAGTAACATAGTACCCTTTCTAAGAAAATGAATCATATTATTGTTATTATATGTAGTCTAAGTAGTCCACTGTCATAGTCTTTGATTCATCACTCTTTGTGTCTATTGTTTAACAAGTATATATATATTTTCGTAACATTTATTGGTTTGCAATATCAAATAAGAGGGATACTAGTAGGATCCCTAAAAACCAAGAGAGGCCACCACAATGTAGAGTCTTATATGCATATTTTGGTGGTGGAAATGTTGGCAACCTACAAGATTCACAACTTACATCTCTAGTGCATATTGAAAAAAAAGATTCATCACAAGTTGGAGACCATTTTGAAGAAGTTCAATTTGGTGAACTAGATATCTTAGTTGAGGATGAACTTGAACATGATTTAGAGGCACTTCCCTTGAGTAGGGAGTCACAAAATGATATTATAGACTTGGATTTGGGTGAGAAAATTAAAAGTGATTCCATTAATGATGTTCGTGCACAAAAGGGAAAAAATTAAATTGGAATAAAAAAAGATTGATCTTGCTAGGATTTGTCCAAAATGAATTTTCAATTAGAATGAGTGAAAAAGTTCTGGTTCATTGAACCATTTCCTAATCAAATTGATGGTGAGCCTCCTATAGAGAGAAGTAATATTTTCACAGAGATAACAAAGAAGGAGAAGAGGTTGCAACTTAAACTTGATACCATAGAAAATCATGTTGGTAAAGTTTACAAGAAGGAAACTATAGATGGAGTTGAAAAATCCATGCTAACTTGGAAAATGAAGGAAAACTATTGGCATATTAGGAATGCCAAATTATATGAGTTACACGAGAAATTATGAGAGAAGTTTTCTATAGTAAAAGGCTTTGTTGAAGATTTTCTTGGGAAAGCAATGAAAGTGGAAAATATGGAAAAATTTGTTCAGTTAAATATGGTCTTTTATATTTTGAGTAGAGGACATCTTGTGGTAGTCTACCCTTCAATTTCTAGTTTATCACACTTTTTTAAAGTTTGAAACTATTGGTGTAATTAAATATTCACTAATTACACTTAATCTTACTTAGGGTAAAACATTGCATAGTAGTTTGTGATTGAGACACTTGGGAGTTTGCACCTCAATTAAACACATGGTGTAGGAGAATTTCACTCTAGGTGGTCATAGTTGTTATCTAATCCCACCTTTAGTGTAATTATCTCATTATCATCCTCATCATTGCACATACTTCATTGCATAATGGAGGATGATCCACCTTTGGTGGACATGTGATTCCACCTTGTGTGGGTGATAGCCTATCTTCTCCTTATCATTGTCTCTTATCGCCTCTTTTATATAAGGAGGCCTATTATGTACATTTCAAATCAATCCATTGGATGTCAATCAAGTCCATTATAAATAATAACATTCTCACATCTTCATGCAATTGTCTTGCCAATCTCTTGTGGAAGTTATCTTGGACTTTCATTTGATCCTAAGGGTGTTGTAGAGTCACCTAAAACTCTAACATGGTATCAAAGCTCTCATGGTGTGAAGATCTCTTCTCAAGAAGTGCAATCTTGGATTGACTTATTGTTGGTGCAACATTTGGCAATTTGGACATCACAATTTGGAGGAGATTTCGGGAGTCCTATTTTGTGACCTTCTATTGCAGGTGAAAATTGGAGCTTGTTGATGCAAATCAGAGATCCGAATCATATAGAGGAGGTCCAAAAACCCCTAAATCAAATTTTATTTCATCCAAATTGGACATTTGAGGCCAAATCTAGAGCCATTTGATTTTTGAAGTGTGGTGGCAGTGATTCAAAAATAATAATTTCAGAGGCGATTTTCAAACATTGATATCTCCCTCATACAGACTCCTTTTTTCGAGTAATTTTGTTTTGTTTTGGGGTAGAATTTCACAATCTACACAGTGGTCTAGGTGATTTTCGATCTTTGGCTCTGAATTTTGCTAAAAATTGCAAATCCCATTTTTTTGCAACTTTCAAGGCTTTGTTTGGGCACATCTAATAACATTTTTAGGTGCAATGTTTTTTGAAAGTGCATGATTTTTTCTCTACTTTCTGGATATGTAATCATATTTTAGTGATTTGGAGTGGGCATATCACTTTCAAAAATAGCTCTTTTTTGGCTATATTTTCACTTGGTGAATACTTGGATTGCAATTTTCTTAATTGAATAAGTAATTTGAAGGAGTTATTAGTTTATTTCAATCATTCTTTATTCATTATGAATTTTTCAAAAGTTCCATTACTTACTCCATATAACTATCATGCATGGAAATAAGTAGTTTCTAATCAATTGATGAGTATTGGATTGCTTAGAATGGTTCTTGGACATTATCTACAACCAGCTACAGGTGTTGCAGAAAGAAGGAAATAGTTTGATAGAAGGGATAAAGCACTTGGCTCTCTTAGATCTACCATCTCCAATGATTTTTTATATCATATTGCATCCTACACACATCCTCATGGTGCTTGGACTACATTGAAAGGAATCTTTAGTAAACTTGATAGAATAAGAAAATTCAAAATGGAGAATGAGCTTACAGGTCGAAGTCCATGTGATTTTGACAATATTCAAGAATTTTTCTCTAAGTTCAATTCCATTAGATTGGAGCTTTTTAATTGTGGCGTTACTAAATATTATGAGCAATTGATATTATCTATTCTTTCCAAGCGAGGTCTTGAATATTCAATCTTTGTTTCCACATTCTATACTACTATGGATGCTCTTGGTAGTGCATACAAAATACTTTCTCTTGATGAATTTACAGCTCATCTCACAAGGGAACAAGCAAAGTTAGCACACATGGGTCAATTGAAGCTTTCAAAACATCAAACATTGGTTGAAAATGTCTCCTCTCTAAAGGCTTCCAAAGGAAAGAGAAATAAAAAACATAAGGATCTTAAGCAATATTAAGAAGGTGATGACTCTCCTTCATAACATAATATTGAATCCAAGTCCTCTTCAAGAGAGGAAACATCTAGAAGAAAGAGAGATAAATGTGCTTAATGCAAAAAGTTAGGACATGATGAGCATAAATGTTTCCATAAGAAGATTGATGAGCTCACTCACATTCTTCAAAAGAACAATATCCAGTTTCCCTCATTAGTGTCTTCTCCTTCTTCTCAATATCAGGAAACTACTACATCTACATCAACATCTAGAGGCAAAGTACAAGCATTCATTATTTTCACACATCCTGAGGAAGGTAAATGGCTTCTTGATTCAGGTGCATCACATCATATGGCATCTTCTATGGACATGTTTTCTTCTATTAAGCCTTGTACTTCTCCACCTATATTGATGGGTAATAATGCATACATGAAGTTTTGTGGGAAAGGTTCTGTTCCTATGAGAGAGGGTACATTTAATGATGTTCTTTGTGTACCATCCTTGACCACTAATCTCCTTTCATTTACCAAATTACCCATGGGGCACAAGGTAAAATTGTTGAGTTTACTCCTGATTATGTCTATATTAGAGACATGGAGACTATATCTTAGCTATGGGAGTTGTTAATCATACATCATTCTTGTATTATTTTACACATTTTTTTGATAATGATGATGATATTCATGATGTACTTGAACCTTTATCAAGGGTGAATAATTCATGTGAGGAGAACATTGGACACTTGAATCATTTTTTTCTTGCGACAAGTGTTGAACTTCCTACTCCTCCACCTCTTCTTCTTTAGACATGAGTTCTACTATTTATCAAGATGATCTTTATGCTTTAGATCTTGTAGTGTGGGATAAATTCCTGGATGCTCTTTTAGATGAGTCTCATAATGTAGATTTGGTTAATACATCTGAGGGGGTTTTTCTTTGAGATACTTCTTCACCTTCTTTGGAGATAAGATTTCCCAATTCTTCATGTTCTCTTGATTTTTCACATCTCATAGGTCAGCTTGATGGTGTGATAGAATCTTTGAGCTTGGAGACACTTATTCTGTCTTCAGAGATGCATACATGGAGACCTTCTTACTCCTTCCTCACTTTTTACATGGAGTGACTTCATCATTTGATATCTCTTCCTAAGGGGAGACATGTTTCTTGTAGGCATTGGATTATATTTTTCTTGCAAGTACTCTTCATCTACTTTGGAGCTTCTTCATTATGGGGGGGATATCATGTCTCCTTATTTCCTTCTTATGGGGGGATCGTTCTTGTATATACATGATGTATGCAATTTTTATGGGGTCTTGAGTACTCCATCCATCCAGGCATCTTGTTTTCATCTCTTTTTTTGGAGGAGAGTTTTTCCCATGTGGTTTTCTCTCTTTCTCTTCTTTATGAGAGATTACATTTCATGTATTACATTGCATATTGTACATGGGTACCTAAAATGGCCTTGTAGTTGGGACCCATCTTGAATTATGAGTTTAAGTACATTCCCCTAAGTTTCACTTAAGGGGGGGTGTTGGTGTAATTAAATATTCACTAATTATACTTACTTAAGCTTACTTAGGATAATGCATTGCATACTAGTTTGTAATTGAGACACTTGGGAGTTTGCACCTCAATTAAATGCACAGTGTAGGAGAATTACACTCTAGGTGGTCATAGTTGTTATCTCATTCCACCTTTAGTGTACTTATCACATTATCATCCTCATCATCACACATAATTCATTGCATAATAGAGGATGATCCACCTTTGGTGGACATGTGATTCCACCTTGTGTGGGTGATAGCTTATCTTCTCCTTATCATTGTCTCTTATTGCCTCTCCTATATAAGGATGCCTATTATGTACATTTAAAATCAATCCATTGGGTGTCAATCAAGTTTGTTATTAATAATAACATTCTTGCATCTTCATGCAATTGTCTTGCCTATCTCTTGTGGAAGTTATCTTGGTCTTTCATTTGATCTTGGGGGTGTTAGAGTCACCTAAAACTCTAATAGAAACTATCCGAATAGTAACTGGTCACTAAAAATGGATGGGAATGGGATAGTTGTCTTGCACAGGTTGACATAGTAGACATGAAGGAAAGATTAAAATAGTAAAATTTCATTGCATTTTCCTTAGATGAAGTTACAATAATTGATAATACTTCCTAGGTGTGCCTGCATGTTTATACTATAAATGATCTTTTCCATCAACCCTTTCTGCTATCAGTTGCTAAATTAAATTGTAGTGTGACAACCAAAAATTTATATGATTTATTAAAGAGTACTTTAATTGATTGTGGAGGTATGGATAACATGGAGATTGCCAAAATTTTGGTGTGTGTTGGAGTAGATGGAGCTTCAATTATGCAAGGTTGTAAAGGTGATTTTTGCAAAAAGATCTAGAATGATTTTGCACCCTACGCTATTTCCATTCATGACATGGCCCATTGAATGAATCTACCTTTTGGAATTGTCAGCAATTTTGGTTGTGTTCATAAAGTGGAATCTTTAATCAAAGAGATTTACTGATACATTTGTCAAAGTCCAAAATGAGTATGGTAATTTCAATACTAATTTTAAGGACTTAGTAATGAGAGGAAGCTTCTTAAATACAATGATACTAGATGGATCTCCTTGGATAGACCAGTGCATCAAGTATTCTTTGAATATCCATAATTTCTTGGACTAATCCACTCTATGTGAGATAGATTCAGTTGACTATATTCGAGTCTAACTAATGTTAAGATACTCTTAACTTTAGTAGCTGGTCTCCCCATGCTACATGACATGAGAAATATTATGAAAAAGATTCAACAAAGAGCTATGTACATTGCAAAATATAATAAGCTACATAAAAATGACATGTATAGCTTGGATACTCTTTATTGATTACAACTATTAGATGAATTAAAGTTTTCAAAGTGGATAGATAATAGATTTGAACAATCTTGAGAACCTTTTACATATTGGTGCAAATGATGAGGTATGTGCCAACATACATGGAGTTGACATACCAATGTATTACTATGCCCACATTGACTGCAAGTCCAACGCCAATGAATCAGGATGTGAAGTAGAATTAGAACCAGAGAAGCTACTTTCACATGTTAAAAGTGAAGACTTCAAGAAGATCATTGAATCTATGCTTGAATCTATCAAGCGAGTTTGCTACAATCTTTCATCACAAATTAGATATAGATTCCCTTCAGAGGAACTACTTGAAGCAGTATCTATTATTTTTCCTCAATATTAGCCTCCAAATTTCCCAAGTGATTTTTGAAGAAGGATGACGACTTTGATTAAGCATTTTTGAAAAACTAAAGTAATCAATGGAGTAAATATAAATGAAAATTTAGATGAATCTTGATTGAGAGATAAATCGTATTCTTTTGAAAACATAATGAGGGGACAATATGATCTTATGGAGAATCCAAATGAAGAGGGAGCAGTAACAAAGCTTTGGAAAAATCTTGGTCAGAGAAATCAGTTGGGAGAGTCAATACTAGAATATTTCAAGCTTACCTACTTATGTTTGACAATAATATTTAGTTCAATGAAGGATGAGAGAGTTTTTAGTACTTTGGGCTTCCTAAAGTCAAAGGTTAGAAACAAACTAGACAAAAAATTGAATAATTGTTTGAGTCTCTATAGTTCTAGGTATGAGGTAGATAGTTTCCCTTATGATAGGGCTCTCAAAATTTGGAGAAACCAATGTCAAAGAAGAGGGATAAAAAACATTTCAAACCCAAGTGGAGATGGTAGTGGTGGTGGCAATGGTAGTGATTCATGTCTTGATATTGGAAGCAATGATGATGAATTTTACTTTGGGATGCATACTAACAGTGAATTAGAAAAAAACACAAAAAACAATCACATGTTATATGAAATAAATGAGGAGGATTCTAATGATAGTGATGTTGAGCTGGTCCAGTTGGAGTAATAACTATAGCAGCTTCTCAAGTTCTCTATGAGTCAAGGAGTAAGCTAGTAGCTCTGGGCTTACCAATTTTAATTCAAATTAATTTATATGCTTTGATCTTACCAATGCCTACGACTCTATCTACTAATTAATTGTGTTTGTAGAAGTTAATTTATACCCTTTATTCATTGTCCTATTATAGATGCTTAGTTTTTTTTTTAAAACATGTTGATGTTTTCATTCAAACTAGTTTTCAGAGTCTACCCATGTTGAGATTTTTATTGATTCTAGTTTTTATATACGTTGAGATTTTCGTTGATTGTATTTACTAAACATGTTGAGATTTTCATTCATTCTAGTTTCTAGACATTTTTAGATTTTCATTGATTCTAGTTTCTTTAAGAAACTGTAATATAATGCATTTTACATAATAAAATTTCTTTAAAAAAATTCTATTATAATTTATAAATCAGTGTGTAACATAATACATTTAACAATTACAAATAATTATACAATTATAAAGCCTAGAGAAGTAGAATATTGCAAATGAGTCAATGACCTTGAATTCCCTTTTACATAAACAAGGGAGAAACAATAGCTACAAGTCAGTTTGTAAATGTATAGATTAATACTACATTAGTTGTGTACAATCACATTGCCACATTGTCAATTGTATAATTTTTTCAAGTAGGAGTAGGAAAATTTTTTCCATCTACTCTAGGTAGTACTAATAGGCTTGACTGTCTAGCTATCTTGATTCCTGATAGGCTAGTTCTCGATCCTTGTAACAAAAAAACTTTTAAAAAAGTTGAAATTAATTCAAAAATTTGAAATTAAAGATCAACAAGTAACAAAATGATTATACTACTATGACTTACTAAGTTGTTACTTGTTAGTGCTATGACTAGCACTAATAGATTGAGTAGATGACCCAACTCCAATGATGTTCTTTAGGGCACTCCATTATGCATCATTCGGAAGCTCTATTTTATTTATTATGCTATACACAAATAATTGTAACCTCATCAACAGTGAATATTTTGAATATATATTTTTATATGAATCAAGGAATTTATCTATAACTGCATTCATTATTGATAGTGGTTTGATGCAACTCGCAATTATTTCTAGAATTGTTTCCTTAGGCAAGTTGCCTAAATCAAAGTTCATGATGTTGTGAAACTATTTCATGTAACCTTCTTTTCCAATGAAGTTTCCATTTGAGTTAGCTAGATTTGGTAATCCAACATTTAGCAAGTGAAGTATAATGTGATTCATTTTCATCAAGTCTCTGAAAGAAAATTCCATAGCTTCATCTATTTCCATTAATTTTTCCCAATTTTGATAGACAACTAAAGCCATTACAAAGGAATCGCAACAATTGTTTATTCCTTGGTTTTTCAAATCCATGTCACTAGATCTCTGCACTTTATTCAAAATTTGTTTTGCAATATTTTCTAAGGAAGTCTTGAAGACACTTTTTAATCCTAAACATTTTTTTTTACATTTTCAAAGATAGCTCTGATATTGCTATTTAAATCGAGACATTCAAACAAGCTATCACTATTCTGCATTATTTTCTCCCAATTTTCTTGTTAGATAAGATTAACCATTTTTATTATACTATCCTTGACATGATGATTTTCAAAAGATGTGGTTATATTTTGTGCAATTGTATTGTCCATTTTTTTCTTCATTTCAAACATCTCCATTTCACTCTTTTCAATATTTCCTCTACTTTCCCTTGCTAATTAGTTTCTCTTTTCCTCTCATCCTCCAAATCCTTTTTCAAATATTGGATTGTCTTTATAGAAGACTTCTCCTTTTTCTTGGCATTGTCCAATTCCTTCTTCTAATCATGGAGTGTGTTTGGAGTATGAGTAGACTCCTCTTTCTTTGCATTCTCCAATTCCTTCTTCAAATCAAGGATTTTCTTTGTAGTTGAATCCTCATTTTTCATTGCATTCTCCAATTCATTCATATGGTGGATTATATTTGCATCTACACTAGACTCCATTGTCTGTACATTCTTCAATTCCTTCTTCAAATCAAGGATTGTCTTTGCAGTTGACTCCTCTTTTTTCTTCATATTCTCTAATTGCTTCTTCAAATTATGGATTGTGTTTGCACTAGAATCCTCTTTTTTCTTCTCATTCCCCAATTACTTCTACAAATTATGAATTATCCTTGCATTAGAGTCCTCATTTTTCTTTTCGTTCTCCAATGCCATCTCAAATTACAAATTGTAGTTTCAATTGAGGAGTAATTTTTCCTTTCATTCTCCAATGCAATCTTCAAATTATTATTTTCCTTGACAAAAAAGTCTAGGTCAGTTTCAATTTATTTTTTACTTGTGCTTTATTCTCTAAAGACTTGAACATCTATGTAGTAGAGGTTTTTTCATTCTCAAATGGTTTTTTGCACTATCCAATTCTTTAGTCAGATTCTTCAGTTGTTCATTTATCTTTTCTTGCTGGAAAATTGCCTTTTTAGAAGAAGAATTCTTTATCCTATTTTACAATTCTTTGAACCTATTGTCCGTTGCTTTCTCCTTGGCCTTCACTTTATCAAGGTCTACTTTTAATTTTTCTATTTTCTTTGGAAGCCTTTTGTTTTCCCTCTCCACTTTCAGAAGTGTAGAGTAAAACATTTTGTTTCTCTCTTTTGATATATTAATTTTGTCAATATTTTTCACTTTTAACAAATCCATTTGAAGAATGGTAACTTGTACATTGTTAAAATTTATTAGATTTTTTGGTGGATTATTATCTCTAGCTAGGGTCATAATAGCCATGAAGTTCATCATTTTGGTGTTTGGATCATATATTGGAAACATAATGTTATTAGATCCCTGATGTTCAACAACTACATCACTTTTCAACATCTTCATAATTTGCCTATTTCTTTTGCTTGTCTGATCAAACTTTGTTGCCAAGTCATTTAAACTAAAATATGCGTTTGTAGACAAAATTGAGTGTTTGAAAGGTGAATTATCAGTTGCATTTCTATATGCTTCTCCAACTCCAGTTACACTTACTCCACCTACAATTGTATTTTGAGGATTGCCAATATTCTGAAGATGACCCATTCCAAATGTTGGTGTTTTAGGACTATTTTTTAGGGTTTTGTCCAGAAGCTACTAGTGCATACATTAGTGAAGTAGCCACTAACATTTCTTGAATTGTAGTTGTCATAAATTTTTTATTTTTTAACAAGATTCACTCATGCTAGTGCTAGTACCAATGCTAGTGGGATCAACTTCAACCAGATTTGAAGATTTAACAAAATTTGTCTTGGGCAGCCTAAAGAACTAGAAGTATAATGTTTTTTGTGCTTTCTAGATGAATCATCTTCAATATCATTAGAGAGTCCAACGAATGGTTTACTTTCACTTTTCAGTGTGTTTGGTACTACAATTGGATTTCAAATCCCTTCACCACTTGCACCAATGGGCCCTATACGTGCATATCCCATTTTCTATATCATAGTTTTCCCTTTAATATATGTTTGTTTAATAGAATAACTCATTTGAAGATTAACAATATTCCTAGTTGACCTGAGATCCTGAGTACCTTGAATTTCTTCATTAGAGTTAGGGTCCTTGACCTTCTGTCTTTGACTTTAACTATCACTATCACTGCAAGAGCCAAATTGATATACTACAAATGGATGCTCTTTATTCAAAAAATTGCTAAAAGTTTATCCTCCTTGATTTCCTCAAAAGATACTAAGGTCTTTGGTTCACCAAAATTTGTCTCATTTTCAAAAAATTAGTCATCTTGGTTTGACACCATAATTCATATCTGCATACCTCTTTAATTGCTTTGGGCATAAAATTCTTAGAAGGTTGAGATGCTTTCTTGTAAAAATTTAAGTATGTCAGAGGATTTGATTTGTGTGACTCTGATATGTACAATGTCATAATTTGGGATGACAGTTCTTGCATTGAAATATTATTCTCTGTTGCATGTTTCTCCATCTCTTTCATAACCTCATCCTATGAATCCATGTTTTTAAAAACTTTTCTATCAATATCATGTCTTGATGTTGATATTTTCTTGCACATTTCCCATTAGAAATAAGTATTGTTCTTATTATGTTCAGTGGATCATAATTCTACTGACTGTCAAAATAAAAGATAAAAAAAATTACCAATTCATTTACCACTTTGAAATCCTTTCTCTCAAATGTGAGGCCTCCAATTGTGAAAGGCAAGGAAAGAAATAGCATTTTTTGTTGCTATCCACAAATTTCATCCACACTCTCCATATTTCATACAAATTCTAATGCAAAAAACCTTTTTATAACACGCATTGGAAGTTTGTACTGTTCAACTACTAAACCATAAAACCTTAACATAGTCTAGTCTTCCATGAAGAACCAATTAGCTAATTGAGTTTGACTTCCTAGTTGAATGCACTATTTACAAGACACAAGCAATCTAGGTATCAAAGTGCCTATGATTTTTTGGTAAATAGGTGCCAAAAAGACGTCTACAAAATGGTTGTAGTTATTATTATTACCAATCATCCTCATCTTATGTGTCCAATCATATATTGGACGTGGAGTCTCTGATTTCTTCTAGGTTTCCTCATCAAACTTAAAGACCTTAATGTCAATCTTGTTGTTCTTAGTTTCAAATATTGGGTGATACTTTGCTAAAAGAAGGTAGCACAAGTAACTTGTGAACTTAAATGTCTTCATCTTTCTTGCAGTTGTACTTTGTTAAATCATTAGTAATTGTTGTTGCATAGATTCAACAATGTGATAAATATAATTATATCTTACTTCTATCTTCTCAACTGATTGCTCGACAATGGATATTATAAATTATTTCAAGAATAATACCCCCCATTTTGTTGTTATTTCCCATTCCTAGAAAAAAATGATAAAAAAGAAATAGTATTTTGAACCCATGGCACAAAAATATAGAATTTGAGAAAACCAACTTCACAGATCACCAAGAACACCTGGATGCAAATATCTTGCAATGAAGAGAAACCAAAAAACAAAAAAGTAGAGCTCAGAAATTATAAACAATTTGAGAGAAAAATGTCTTCCAAGTTATGAAAAATGAAAAGTACAAAGGTTCAACCTTAAATGTGAACAAAACCCTAAAGGGAAAGAAAACTAGGTTTGAGAATTATAATTAATATAAAATATTAATTATATGCACCTAAAAGAAAGCTTAAGTAAGTAGAGTAATAAACCACTTAATTAACTAAATCAAGATGATCTAATTAATAAGTGAAACAAAATAATTACTCTAACACCCCCCCTTAAGTGAAGCTCAAGAGGAAGCTAACCTAGCAAAACTATGAAAGCAAGAAAATGGGTCCCAGCAACAAGGCTTGATCAGGTACCCAGTACAAGAAAATCTCTATAAACTAGAGACAAAGGAGAAAAACCAGTAGGAAAAACCCCTCTCCAAAAAGAGATGAAAAAATAATAGAAAGAAAATGGCTCAAGAGACTCTCAAAACCATAAACAACCCCCCCATGAGAGAGAGATGAGACATCAAAGCCCCCCCAGAAGGATGAAGCCCCTATAGAAAGGAACAAACCAATGGAACGCCAATGTAGAAGAAACAAGGGTTTAGAACAAGGAAACCACTAAATGACAGGAAGGCCTAACTGATGCTCAAAGAAGTAGACATGAAGATCTTGAAAAGGAATCCCAAAAGTAGGTGTGCTAACACTATCATGAAAGAGGAGATGAACGTCCTCTCAAGAATCCACAACAAGTGCTCTTGAAGGCTCAATGAGTGGAGCTAGATGGTCTAGAAGAGCTAAAGAAGAAAAGACTTCAACGGGATGTGGTGTGGTGATCTCAAGAACAATACAAAGGTTCAAGTGTCTTGACTGCACCACATGATGCTCTTGTGAAAGAGAAGAACTATGCTCCAATGATGGAGATGGAGGACCAAAGTGCGAGAAGGTGTAGAGATGGGTGGTATGATCAACTATCCCTATAGAAATAAGGCTTCCTGTTGCACTATCCTAAATGTAGACTGAATCTCTAGTGAACTCAACTATCTTCCCTGATCCACTATGTGTAATCTGATACATCAAGAGAAGGTTTGCAAAGAGAGATGGAACATACAATACATCATTGAATGTGCCATCCTGAATGTGAAATGAACCTTTCCCGTAGACTATTATAGTAGTGTTATTCCCCATGAGACTATGAGGAATGGGAGAAGCCTCAATAGAGGAGAAGACCCGTTGAGAAGATGCCATATGGTGAGAAGCACCTAAATCCAATATCCAAGGGACCTAGGAAGGGGATGCAATAGAAGCCCATAATGCATGACCCGATCCAAAATTTGGTGAAGATGTCGAAGAGGTGGAAGAAGACTAAAAGGTAGTTCCCTATGAGGTAGAAGAGGATGGGGATGAAATAGAGCTCTTTTAAAGAGGGGCTTGTAAATCTGTAATTTTTTTCTCATAGCCATTGAATCTCTTCTAAAAATAATGTGCCTCATCATGAGCTCCTTTCCGACAATAGGAACAAGAAGGAGTCTTAGTCTTCTTTTTCTCCTTCTTCTTAGAAGAAGAGGATGGACTAGTAGAGTGTTGAGAAGAGGAATTAGATATTTTCTTCAGCTTCAGCTCCTATGTATCCTTGGCAAGTAATGCTTGTGATGGTGAACTTGTAAGTGAATCCACATGAGTGAGCTTGGACTGGTCACGAGTTAACCTATCATAGAATATCTCAAAAGAAGGCATCTAATGTCTATTACCCAAGGCATCCATAATGGAGTAGAAACTGGAAGAGAAAATTTGATATTATCCTCGCAGCTTTGAGAGGATCAAAAAAATACATTCATCATCTAATTTGGTTTTTCCACATCCTTGCAAAACTGTATGCAGAGATTTGAAATTCATCAAGAAGTCCTCAATGGTGGGGAAATTTGTAGGTGTCAAAGAAGTCAACTTTGCATCAAGTTGTAGTGCTTGGAACTCATTTACTATGGCAAACAAAGTTTGGAATTTGGTCCAAATAGCCAGTGGAGTGGTCAAACCATCCAAGTGAAATAGTAGACTATCTGAGATGTTTAGTGCAATTAAACCCATGGCTTCATTGATTTTGTTTCTATGCTAAAGAACTTCAAAAGGGCACTGTAGAATAGGTTGGTTCACTTCTAGACATGAACATAAGCCTCTTGACATGAGAAGCCTAGTCATCTATTTCATCGAAGTGTGATAATTGTGCAACGTGAGCTGAACCACAGAAGGATCCAACATTGAGAGAAGAAGATAGAAGCAAAAGGATCTTATTTTGAGGTAAATTACAAAATGAAAATGCTCCCCCCAACAATGAATAAATATATCCCTCAAAAATTAAGGCAACAACTATTGAAAAATACAAAAACTGAGAAAAGAGCTTGGAATTTGGATGTAGAGAAGAGGAAAATAGAAGCTTCTAATTCAATGCCAAAATTGGAATCTTAAACAAACTTAGAATCAAATGAAACTAGCACCATTTTCTCTATCTCTGAATCAACTTTCTGGCACTTCTTTTGGATCGGAAAAATATATTCGTATGCTCAAGTTATGGAAAAAAAAATGACTACTGCTCCAAAAAAGAAGCTCACTAAAAATAATATAGACTTGTGAAAAAATTGACGACCATATAGCCATCAAATGGACGTCATCGGCAAAAAATATAGTTGCTGGTTTGTTGACGTTAGCAGCCAAAATATGACATCACCCTACCAAAAAATGATGTCAGCAAGGGGTCCTAGAGTGATGACATGAACCTATACAATGATGATGTCACACTAGAAAAAAGATGACATCAGGCTGAGAAAGATGACGTTAGACTAGAAAATGATGATCTGTCCCACCAAATTTTGATATTAGTGATGAGTGCTCATAGGAAGCAGTACCGCTAGTTGAGGTGGTGCTTGGGCAGTGAATGCTGATGGCGTGGCCAGTAGAGTCAAAGTTTTGGTGGAGCAGAGGCAGAGATTGGGCAATGGCCGAGACTTGGTGGTGCATTGATGGAGGAATAGGAAATGGTGGCTGCTTAGTGGGGCCACGGTGGCTGCTGGGTGGTGCTATGGTAGCCACTGGGTAGAGCACCAGCGACACTTTTTTTAAAACATGCTTTTTATTTATTTATTTATTTTTTAATTTTTTTGTTCATATAACCATACAACAACATGCAGAGGGGGCTAAAAAATTTTCCTAGATGCTTGGAAGCTAAAAATGACAAATTTTATATGTTTCTTAACTGCAAATGGCCTTCCGGATCTAATGATAGCATTTGTTTGGGCCCAAAGTGCCTCAAAATTTTTTCCTTCTCCCTTTTGAAGAAAAAAACTCTAAAAAAGCTAGGGTTTTTGACTCCAAATCATGGCTTCAAGAATCTTCAGACAAGGAAGCAGAAAGTCCACTTTGATACCATGTAGAAGTTGAAAAAACCAACTTCACAGATCACCAAGAACACCTACATGCAAATATCTTGCAATGAAGAGAAACCTTAAAATGAAAAAATAGAGCTTAGAAATTCTCAACAATCTTAGAGCAAAATGTCTTCCAAGTTATGAAAAATAAAAAGTACAAAGGTTCAACCTTAAAGGTGAACAAAACCCTAAAGGGAAAGAAAACTAGGTTTGCACATTATAATTAATATAAAAGATTAATTATATGCACCTAAAAGAAAGCTTAAGTAACTAGAGTAATAAACCACTTAATTAACTAAATCAAGATGATCTAATCAATAAGAAAAACAAAATAATTATTCTAACACCCCACCTTAAGCAAAGTTGAAGAGGAAGCTAACCTAGCAAAGCTATGAAAGCAAGAAAATGGGTCCCGACAACAAGCCTTGATCAGGTACCCAATATAAGGAAATCTCTATAAATTGGAGACAAAAGAGAAAACCTAGTGGGAAAAACCCCTCTCCAAAAAGAGATGAAAAAATAATAGAAAGAAAATGGCTCCAGAGACTCTCTCAAAACCATAAACAAACACCCCCCATGAGAGAGAGATGAGACATCAAAGCCCCCTATAAGGATGGAACCCCTGTAGAAAGGAAAAAACCAATGGAATGCAAATGAAGAAGAAAAAAGGGCACAAAACAAGGAAACCAATAAATGACAGGAAGGCCTAATTGATGCTCAAAGGAGTAGACATAAGGATCCTCAAAAGGAATCCCAAAAGAAGGTGTGTTGACATTGTCATGAAAGAGGAGATGAATGTCCTCTGAAGAATCTACAACAAGTGCTCCTGAATACTTGATGAGTGGAGCTAGAGGGTTTGACAGAGATGAAGAAGAAAAGACTTCAATGGGATGTGGTGTGGTGATCTCAGGAACAATACAAGGGTTCAAGTATCCTGACTGCACCACATAATGCTCTTGTGAAAGAGAATAACTATGCTCCGATGATGGAGATGGTGGACCAAAGTGCAAGAAGGTGTAGAGACAGGTGGTATGATCAACTATCCCTATAGCAATAATGCCTCTTGTTGCACTATCTCAAATGTAGACTGAATTTGTAGTGAACTGAACTATCTTCCCTGATCCACTATGTGTAATTTGATACATTGAGAGAAGGTTTGTAGAGAGAGATGGAACATACAATACATCATTGAATGTGCCATCTTGAATGCAAACTGAACCTTTCCCATAGACTGTTAGAGTAGTGTTATTCCCCATGAGACTATGAGGAATGGGAGAAGCCTTAATAGAGGAGAAGACCCCTTGAGAAGATGCCATATGGTGAGAAGCACCTAAATCTAGTATCCAAGGGACCTGAGAGGGGGATGCAATGGAAGCCTGTAATGCATGACCCTATCCAAAATTTGGTGAAGATGTTGAAGAGGTGGAAGAAGACTTAAAGGCAAACCCCTATGAGGTAGAAGAGGATGGGGATGAAATAGAGCTCTTTTGAAGAAGGGCTTGCAAATCTGTAATCTGTTTCTCATAGCCATCAAATCTCTTCTAAAAACAATGTGCCTCATCAAGAGCTCCTTTACAACAATAGGAACGGGAAGGAGTCTTAGTCTTCTTTTTCACCTTCTTCTTAGAAGATAGGATGGACCAGTAGAGTGCTGAGAGGAGGAATTAGATATCTGCTTTGACTTTTTTTCCTGTGTATCCTTGGCAAGTAATGCTTGTGATGGTGAACCTATAAGTGAATCCATCTGAGTGAGCTTGGACTGCTCATGAATTAACCTATCATAGAATATCTCAAAAGAAGGCATCTAATGTCTATTACCCAAGGCATCCATAGTGGAGTAGAAAGTGGAAGAGAAAATCTGATATTTTCCTCACAACTTTGAGAGTATCAAAAAAATACATTCATCATCTGATTTGGTTTTTCCACATCCCTACAAAACTGTAGGTAGAGATTTGAACTTCATTAAGAAGTCCTCAATGGTGGGGAAATTGGTAGGTGTCAAAGAAGTCAACTCTGCATCAAGCTGTAGTGCCTAGAACTCATTCACTATGCCAAACAAAGTTTGAAATTTGGTCCAAATAGCCAGTGGAGTGGTCAAACCATCCAAGTGAAATAGTAGACTATCTAAGATGTTCAGTGAAATTAATCCCATGGTTTCATCCATTTTGTTTCTATGCTAAAGAACCTCAAAATGGCACTACAAAATAGGTTGGTTCGCATCTAGACATGACCATAAGCCTCTTGACATGAGAAGCCTAGTCATTTGTGTCTTCCAAGTGTGATAGTTGTGCGACATGAGCCAGATCACAGAAGGATCCGACATTGAGAGAAGAAGATAGAAGTAGAAGGATCTTATTATGAGGTAAGTTACATAAAAAAAATGCTCCCCCCCATAATGAATAAATATATCCCTAAAAAACTAAAGCAACAACTATTGAAAAACATAAAAATTGAGAAAAGAACCTAGAATTTGGATGTAGAGAAGAAGAAAATAGAAGCTTCTACTTCAACACCAAAATTATAATCTCAAAAAAACTCAGAATCAAACAAAACCAACACCATTACCTTTGTCTTTGAGTAAGCTTTCTGGTGCTTCTTTTAGATCGAAAAAATATGTCTGTATGCTCAAGTTATAGATGAAAAATTGACTATTTCTCCAAAAAAGCTCACTGGAAAAATACAGACCTTGGAAAAAAATCAAATGGATGTTGTGGGAAAAAAATTTGACTACCAATTTGCTGACATTAGTAGTTAAAATATGAAATCACCCTACCAAAAAATGATGTCAGCAGGAGGTCCTAGGGTGATGATGTTAGCTTGTACGATGATGATGTCACACTAGAAAAGATGATGTCAGACCAGGAAAGATGATGTTAAACTAGAAAATGATGACATGTCTTGCCAAATTTTGATGTCAGTGATAGGTGGTCATAGGCGATGGCACTGCTGGCTAGGGTGGTGCTTGGGCAATGAATGGCAGTGGCGTAGCCAGCAGAGGCGGAGCTTCAAAAAAGTGGAGGAAGAGATTAGGCAGCGACCGAGACTTGGCAGTGCACCGACGAAGGAATAGACTATCATGGCCATTGGGTGGAGCATCAATAGCACATTTTTTAAGATGCATTTTTTATTTTACTTTTTGATTTTTTAAAATTTTTTCGTCTGTACGATATTATGAAAGCATACAAAGGGGGTTAAAATTTTTTCCCAGATGCTCGAAAGTCAAAAATGACAAATTTTATATGTTTCTTGACTGAAAATGGCCTTTTGAATCCAATGGTAGCATCCATTTGGGCCAAAAGTTCCCCAAAAAATTGCCCTTCTCCCTTTTGAAGGAAAAAACTTTGAAAAAGTTGGGGTTTCTAATTCCAAATCATGGCTTCAAGAATTTTCAGACAAGGAAGCAGTAGGTCCACTCTAATACCATGTAGAAGTTAAGAAAACCAACTTCATAGATCACCAAGAACATCTAAATGCAAAGATCCTGCAATGAAGAGAAATCAAAAAATGAAAAAGCAGAGCTCATAAATTCTCAACAATTTGAGAACAAAATGTCTTCTAGGTTATGAAAAATGAAAAGTACAAAGGTTTAACCTTAAAGGTGAAGAAAAACCTAAAGGGAAAGAAAACTAGGTTTGCACATTATAATTAATATAAAATATTAATTATATGCACCTAAAAGCAAGCTTAAGTAACTAGAGTAATAAACCACTTATTAACTAAATCAAGATGATCTAATTAATAAGCAAAAAAAAATAATTACTCTAACAGATATCATATTGATAAGGAGGCTTATGGTCTATGTCCAGTGTAACAATAACACTAGTATGATCAATATATGACTCTGAGTTTATTAAACCCTTAATATATGAATATTGAAAAACTCTATCCATTTTTTCATAAGCCTGTGCTAGTTTATCCAACTCAATATGCTCATTCAAGCTTAATGGTTTAAACCCTAGCCTTAGGTCTAATAAAGTGAAAAATTCACTCTCAGTTATGGATAAAATTGCCCCTTGACTATTTTGGTTTTACAATGCCTTTCTATTTTCATCATAATTTTGAGTGCATAACATTACAATCTCAGGGCAAGGGAATACTACAAGTATAACGAGGTTTGCTAATCCACTAACCAAAGAAACTAGTTTATTTGTATATGTGCCAATACTTTTGTTATATTTGAAATAATTTCTCCCCTTTTGTGGATCTTTCCACTTATTAAACAATGAATTTCTAGTTCCCATGATTTCAAAATCTCCATGGATAATAGGATAAAAAATATCATGACATTCATTGGTGAAACCTAGGGTTTGTAGCACTTTCCTAAATTCTATAATGTCTTTCTTTTCCTTTTTACTTGCACACATATTGGAGGTTTTTGAATTTTTTTTGCCCATACCTACTATTGGTTATTACACAAAATTCTTCTTCAAGCCCTAATTTAAAAAAAGATGTAAAGTGTAAACTTAATATAGTAAGATTTCTATTATTGCAATTGCACTACAAAAATAAATAAATTAAATACCCAGAATTGAGATTCGAGATTTTATAATATTGGTGCTAGCAGATGCTTAGATAATTGATACTATCTTATGATACTCAAGTTTCATACTTTTAGTCTTCAAAATAGAAAATGGAATTTAGCCACAATCTTTGAAAAGTTGAAATTTGAAAACCCTAGAGTATCAGACTCTCAAGGACTCTGAACTTCATAGTCTAAAAACATAAAAATAAAAGGTTAATAGTTAAAAATTAAAACATAAGTAATTAATGGTTTGAAGTATGATACTCTATATAATGTAGATGTAACTGTTGTCAATAATGTACATAATTATAATAATAAAAAGTAATAGTTAATTACATTATACATTTGAATTTTAAAATTTGTACATTTTAAATAAATCATATAGTAAAAGTTGAACTTAATAATTTATGGCCCTTGCGGCCCCACCCAATATGATTTTTAGGTTGATTTGTGCAATGTTATCATTTTTGTCAAGAGTCATCCAAAATCATAACACTTGTCATTGACACATGTCCTTGATACATATCATGATTCTAAGTGTTTCTTGACAACAACAATAACATTCCCAAAATTTACCCAAAATTCATCTCATGCCATTGATCTTTCTTTTACTTAATAGTTGAGATTAACTAATAAACAAGACTAAACATATTAACTAAGTCCTGATACTTAATTGTGTTGGAAATATAATGCAAACTAGGTGACTTAGAGAGGGGGGGGGGGGGGGCGTGAATCAGGAACCACTTAAACTTCTTCACTTGAACCACTTTGTTATACTTGTCTAATCTACTTGCATGCATGAAATATTAAAGCATTAAAGTAACAACACCATAACACAATATTTGGTAACCTATAAACCCTCCAAGTAGAAGGTAAAATTGGGGTGGGGATGATGCCCACAATGTTTCACTATTGTAGTAATAAAGTTGGCTTGTTAAGGCTTACAAATGATCACTTGTGGTGATCTTACCCTATTAGGAGTAATAAGGACTATTAGGTCCACCATGTGAAAGGGTTTATACAATATAGTTAGGTATGTACTTTGTTAGGAGTTTCTACAAAGGACTATTAGGTCCATCCAGTTAAAGGATTTGGGACTAATGCACCTGTTAGGATGAATCAATGGATTGATATTTGAAATGCAACTTAATTGGTGGTGAAGATCCTTTGAAGTAAATTGATCACCTAACTGTTATAGACGAGTCTCTTCCTTTCCTTGTGACACTTGTAGCCTTCAAGACAATCTACCCTTTTATATTTGCTAATGCTTGAATGGTGATACAATGAATAATACACCTTGGATTAAAAAATTTCTCATACTTATATCCATCCAAATAGTTGTTACATAGGTAATCTACAACATCAATAGTTCCAAAAGTAATCGCCAAGTTAGTTTAGTGCAATAACTTGGGTCAATGTCATACTCAGTCGATACTAGAAACACTCAGTCACCACTATCTCCTTGGCTAGCCCTAATATTCGGTAGATGTTGGGTACATGGTTCAAATTGATCACTTGGTAAATGCTTTTGACACAAGTTGCACTATTCTTCCATCTTGATTATTACCTTGGAAAAATATTTCTCTATTAACTTGGTTCACATTGGAGCTCGGTGTGAACTATCAACTCAGTTGACACTGCAAATTTTTACAAGGTTAACTTGTATGCTTGGACCCTTTGTGAGCTCGGTTAACACTACATAATAGTGAGTCATTAGTGACTCAATTGTAACTATCCTTTTATTATGACTAAGTATTTTGACACTAATTGACAATATATCTTGTCACATGGTTAACGATCTCCCCCTTTGATATTAGTGAGAAAATTACTTATCACGTACTTCTTTGATCAAAATCCTCCTTTGAATATGCCTGATCTAGTAGCTCGATTTGTACTGAAGACCCTACAACTTATTATGAACTAAAATCTCTATTTTTGGATTTCCAAATTTTCTTCTTCTTTTTCAACATATTTCATGTTGCTGTACATATTTTCTCCTCACATATATACAAATATGTACATATACTTCCTCTATATGCTTTCCCCCTTTGTACACTTTCCTTCCCCCTTGTTTTTGTTACAAATGTCAAAATATTTACAAGGTTATGAAAAAATGAGAAAGAAAATCATAGTGTACCTTCAAAATCATAGATAAAGTCTTATCCCATTTATCTTGTAGGACCTTATATGCATATCAATTTGAATCTCTACTGATAACTCATACATATGATTTGTAATTGACATATTTGTGTCCTCGACTAATGTCCTTGCATGATCCATCATTTTTTGGATAATGTCCATGTGTGGAAGTAACATACCTCGAATGTCAATCAATGTTTCCCTTATTCTGGCCTCTTCTTTGTGAAATTTTTCTTGTGGATCTGTCAATAATCTAGATTTTGCAAAATGATTAGAACCAGAGTTTGGATTAAGTGCCAACTAATTTGCACTATACTGCAAGTCCTTGTCAATCTTGCCCACTTTTTCTTTTATTTCCTTGGTAAAATTAGTGGAATCATTCAATTTTACAAAAAAATATACAACATCATTTACAGTAGCTTCTAATGTGGATATCAAAGTAGATAGTTCTACTTAATTAATTGCTATATTTTCTGCTACATTTTCTATCACTTCATTCTCAAATTTTTTCTTAGCTTTCATGAGAAGTTTTTCCTGCTAATTAGTATCCTCATTGAACTCATGTACAATATCAATAAATTAATCAATGATGATAACTTTTTCATTTACCTCTATAGATAGAGAATCTATGAATATTTCTTTAATGTCTTCCAAGACTTGGCTCCTATCTCTCTCAACTCTTAACATTCTTTTCTTTTCCCTTTTCTTCGATAGCTCTCCCAAAATGCCCATTTCCTCAATTGATAGATTTTATTGGTCCTAATTTAGGATTAAAATCTCCTCATCAAGATCAATGCCATCAACTATGTTCTTTTTTCCCTTTCTTTTGGTTGCTGAAGAAGGAACGATAGCTTTTTCTTTTCCAACTAAATCCTTCTATTGTTTTTGCTACTGCTACTCGGTCAAGATAGAGAGAACTTGATGCTCAGTCAATACTAATGGAGTTTTTTCTCAGTTTCCTTTGTGACCAAAATTAGTGAAGGGTTGACAATCTTCACTTCATTTCTAGGTTGAACTAGGTTCAACTCAATTGATTTCTACACAATTTCTTCCTTATGTGGAGTAGAGGGAAGTGTTGTCATGACTTTTTCTGTAATCTTCTCATCATTAGAGTCCTTAATTGTTTGAATATTTGGAAGATATCCTTCTTCCTTGATGCCAAAAATGTTCTTACATGTATCTCTTGTGGACTACACACAACATATTCTATTTTATTTGACAAAATTTGGAAAGCTTTAAATCTAGGAGTATGTTTATCTATGTGTTTAGACATTGTTTCCTTGATTTCTTTGTGAGAGAGTAGGCATGAGAATTCTTAAACTATGCCCTCTAATATCCTTCTCTAGTTTTTCTATATTATCCCAATGGTGTGAAACAACCTTCAGTATATTTTTAGGAGTATGTGCTTTAAGCCCAAAAGGGTCATATTTTGACTTTTCCATTTTCACAACTAATGCTTCTTCAATCTATTTATTCTCCTCTTTGCTTCTGGAGTCATACTTGATGTATTTAAATCCTGCCATACCCCTTCCTTCCCTTATAATTTCCAATTATTTTTCAAAGGTAGTGGGTGCCTTCTTCAAGGATATGATTGGGATATTGTCTTCATCTTCTTCATGTTCATCCTCATCCTAAATTTTTAGTTTCTTTCTTTCCTTCCTTGGCTTGGTAGTTGTAATCATAGGTGTTGATCTTGTTTCTCTCTTGAGTGGCTTGGATGGGGTCTTTAATTTATTTTTGGGAGGTTCCTCTTCTTCCTCTTCTTCATCAATTTCCTCTGTCTCTTCATCTTCTTCTTCCTCTTCTACATCATCACCCTTGCCTTTAGTGATCATAATAGATGTGTCGAGTTTGAAAAGTTTCTTTCCAATGGTTTCTGGTCTCTTCTTCCCTCTATTCACAATTTAAGGGATCTAAATCTCAAGAGATATTCTTGTCTTTTCTTCATCATATATTCCAAAGTATGTATCCTTGGGGTCCATAGGATCATTGATGAGAGCCTCAATAATGTCCTTTGTTTAATCAATACTCACTTCATATGATAGAGTTTTAACCCATGCTATCCTAGGTATAAGTGCCTGAATATGGACTTTATCATAGTCAATTAGGAAGCATATATCATATTCATAGTCTTTGACAAGTTTCTTAGGGCTCATAAACCTTCTTTGCATCCTTTCTTTGAAATATTCAAAGTAAGTATCCATGATGCCATCAAACTTCTCACCCATTTCACTAATGAATTCATTGATTTGATACTAGGAAGGGGTGTCTTTCTTCCAAATAACATTTCATTTGGAAGGAAAAAATTTCTAAACATAAAAGAATAAACATACTAAGAGTGAACCAAACTTACATGAATTATTTTTTGAGTTTTGAATTGTCTCCATGTTCTTGCTTAGTTGGGAGTACTGAAGCTTGGAAAATTTTATCAGCAATGCCATGGATGAAAAACTTGATTTCCATGTCTGTCACATTGTTCAACTTTATGCCTTGGCATTCCATTCAGCTAGGGTTAGTTTTTTTAGTTCTACCTGACTTAGGGTTTTAGTATTTTTGGTTTTCTTTTTCATAGGATATCCTATTATCCTATGAATCATCTTCTTAGTGATAGAGTAGGACCTTTATTCCAACCAAAATGACATATCACGAACTCAGTTTAGTATAAGCTTGAGCCACTTTATCAGAAAGTTCCTAGGCATTTGGATAATATAGGTCAACCCTTTTACCTTTGGATGTTTGTGATTTAGATTAAGCACATCATTTTCACACAAAGTTTCATAGGCCTGATCTAGCTTAGGATTACCTAGCTCTTAGATAGAACAATGATTAAATGATTTGATATGGATGAGTAGTAACTTTGGAGGAATGGAAGAGTGAGCACCTTGAGGATCCTTTTCCTCTACAATTGTTGGATATAGCTGGAATTTTGGAGGAGTGCAATCCAAACTCTTTGCCAATATATTTGAACCTTTCTTGACCTTGGAATTGGAAAATGTTTCCATACTACTCACTAAAGGAAGAATTTCACAATGATGATTTCGCCTAAGAATATCCTTCAATAATTTGCACTAAATTTTCTCTGGGGCGATTAAGAAATGCTAAGCTCAAAGAGAATTTTGAAATTACAGTGAAAACAAAGCTTTGATCCTTACCTTTTATAAGATTTCCAAATTTAGGGCTTCATTTAATGCTCCATACTTGGGTAGGTAATAGATACTCAGTTTGGTCTTGAAGCTTAGTTAGTACAGTCTTTCTATGCTTGGTTGAGTTAGTGACTCGGTTGAGTCTACCCATGCTCGGTTAGGTCTAATAGCTCAGTTAGAACTAACAACTCAGTCTAGTTTGACTCTATCATCTTTCCAACTGCATCTGATATGCTGATCTGGAATATTTTTCTTAGATGATTTGAGCTGATGTAGAAGTATTTTATCACAATTCCAGTGACCTCCTTGCATTTTATACAAAGATGATTTAATCAACCAATCCATTGTCTTGGGTGTCAATAACCTCATTGATTTCACTAGAATTCTATGGAGACTTCTTTACCCATTTTTTCTTCATTTGTCTTCTAATTGTATCAACCTTCTCTTTCTTTTCATCTTTAGCATTTCCTCTATTCATGCAATTCTTTGCTAGATGACCAATTTCTTTGCATATGTAGCATCTTTTGGTAGGATCTCTTATTGTGAGGTGAGGTCCAATGTACCCAAACTCTCCACACAAATAATATTTACACCAAGTGTTGTAGTCCTAGCCAAAGATAGCTTTAACAAGTTGTTCAAGGATTTCAATTCTTGGTTCTATACTCTAAATATTTATGTCCCTATTTATTGCATGAGAAACATTTTCCTCTAATTTGGTCTTTTTTGTGCATTCACTTGCTCTATGCCCATGCTGGTTACAACTATAAAATTTGCCATCAAAATTTGACTTTTCATTTCTCCAACACTTATTTGAAGTATGCCCTATTTTTCCAAAATGATTTCATGTAGGTATTTTATTATTTTGAGTTACTTGTTGTTATGACTCTCCTTGTTCAATATAGCCAAATCTTGCTTTCCCTTTGCGTCTTTTTTGAGATATTTCAGTTAACCAATCCATGCTTTCTTGTGAATTCATTGTTCTTTTGTTGGTTTCTTTTTATGCTCTATGATCATTCACAAGTCTTTCATTTTCTGTCCTCATATGGATGACTTTTTGATTTGAATTGTTCAACTAAATTACCAAGTCTTCCTAATGTAGTGAGAACTAGTGGATTTCATTGTCTTTTTCTTCTAACTTGGTATTGAGTAGTTTTCTATTTTCTTCTACCATATTTTTGTCATTTTCAGCTTGATTCTTTTGTTCTACAACTTCACATATTCTGACTGAGTGGATCTCTTGTTCCCTTTTCAATTTTTTGACTTCTTCTTGAAGAATAAGGTTCCTTCCAAGTAGATCTTCTATAGATGGATCTACTTCATCTAAATTTATTTCTTTGCAAATATCTTTAATTTTCTCTTCTATGTAGAGATTGTCATTCATTTATGCTACCAATTCTTTTATTCTTCTTTGAGATTGAGAGAGTTACTCCTTTAGTTTTTTTATTTTCTCCATGGCCATATGTAGATACAAATTTTCATTCTCAATGTCCTTCTCTAGCTTGTACACCTCCATTGTGTTTGAGCTTTTCTCTCAAGATACTAAATTTTTTGATATGAGAACTTAGATCAGATACCAATTGTTGGAAATGTAATGCAAAATAAGTGATTAAGAGGGGGGGAGGGGGTTAATCAAGAACCACTTAAACTTCTTCACTTGAACCACTTTTTTATATTTGTCTAATCTACTTGCATGCATGAAATGTTAAAGAATTAAAGTAACAACACCATAACACAATATTTAGTAACCTAAAAATCCTACAAGTAGAAGGTAAAACAAGGGTAGGGATGGTACACATAATGCTTCATTACTATAGTATTAAAGTTGGCTAGTTAAGGCTTACAAATGATCACTTCTACTAATCTTACCTTGTTAGGAGTAATAAGGACTATTACATCCATCTTGTGAAAGGATTTATACAATACAATTAAATATGTGTTCTATTAGGAATTTCTACAACAGACTATTAGGTTCACCCTGTTAAAGGATTTAGGACTAATGCACTTGTTAGGATGAATCAGTGGATTGATCTTTGAAATGTAACTTGATTGTTGCTAAATATCCTTTGAAGTAAATTGATCACTTCATTGTGATAGATGCATCTCTTCCTTTCCTTGTGATGCTTGTAGCCTTCTAGACAATCTTCCCTTTCATATTTGCTAGTGCTTGAATGATGATACAATGAATAATACACTTTGGATAAAAAATATCTCTTACTTAAATCCATCCAAATAGTTGTTACATAGGTTGGCTACAACATGAATAGTTCCAAAAATAATCACCAAGTTGGCTCAGTGCAATAACTCGGGTCAATGTCATACTTGATAGATGCTAGTTGCATAGTCCACATTGATCACTTGGTAGGAACTTCTGACTCGGCTTGCATTGTTTTTCCATATTGATTATTACCTTGGAAAAAGACTAATTTGCTAACTCAGTTCACATTGGAGCTCAGTGTGAACTGTCAACTCAGTTGCCACTGTAACTCGGTTAACACTGCAACTTTCTGCAAGGTTAACTTGTTTGCTTAGATCCTTTGCGAGCTCAGTTAAAACTGCATACTAGTGACTCTATTGCAACTATCTTTTCATTATGGCTAAGTGTTTTGACACTAATTGACAATATATCTTGTCATGTGATTAAAAAAAAACATTACAATGAATGGACATATATCATGATTCCAAATGAATCTAGGCACATGGAAGAATATTCCCCAAATCAATCTGAAATTCATCTCGTGTCGTTGATCTTTTTTTTAATCAATGGTAAGAAATAACTATAAGAAAGAATCTTGGACTACATGTGTCCCAATTTTTGGTAGAAGTAGAATTTAACTTAGATCTTTTAAAATTTGGCCCAAAATAAAGCTATAATCATTGATCTATCGTTCATTGAACGGTCTAGATCGATTCATGAATTGTTAAACCTTTCACATAACACATATTAATAATTTAAATTATAATTTATCTTATTGTTGCACAATGCAAATTAAAATTCAAATCACAAAGTGCAGTAACCAATTGCACACATTTTAACTAAAATGATTTAGTTAAAACATACAAATTATTTGAATTTCTTGACTATTTCCAAAATCCTTGATTTGGATTAGAATAAAATTAAACATGTAAAATTAATGAAACATCAAATTTTTGAAATTATAAAATTATAATTTGTAAATTGCAATCATTCATCGATCAATAATTGCTTGATAATTATAACTTAATTTAATAATTGTAGCATTTTTACTTAATTAAAATCATTTTAGATTATAATCAATATTTGCTAAATTGCTTTAGCTCGGTAATGATAACTTAATTTAAATTTAAATAACCATGTCATTTTTCATTTAATTCAAAATATGATAAAAAATTAAAAATATTATGATGATCATGACATTTAAATAAATTTAGATTTGAAAATAGGAATTAATGAATTAATAAATTAATATTCAATATTTTATATGAACATTTATATACAAGTTATAATTAGAAATTTTTATTTTACAAATCAAATTTCAATATTATTTATACAATTCAAAATTTAAATTGCATGATCAGGAATTATGATTCATGATTCATGAATCGTGATGTTATATATATCATAAGTTTAACTTTAACAAATTTTTAAATTTAAATTTAATATTTTTAAATAAATTGATAATAGTCAAAACTATTATAACTATTAACTTGCATGGCCCTAGCCCCTGTGTTCATATATTATCGAAATTTACAGGTATTGAAATTTAAAGGACATATGTCATATATATACATATTATAAATTTTCATTGGATAATTTTCAATTGAATAATTTTTTTAGTAAAAATCATTAATCAAATATGAAACCATAAATGTATTGTTGAAACCCTTTTTTGTTTCTAACTTTGTAACAATTAATTTTTTATAACAGAGTTACAGACTAACATTTGAACAGTGCATTGAGAAGCCGAAAACAAAGTCGTAAACTAACCTGAACAATGATTTGAGAAGTAAAGAAATATTGTTTTCATTGATTATATTTGAGATTGTACAATGTATAGATTCATATCATGGATATTCAAAATAACTGATTAAATCAACTTGATTTTACTATTTTGTAATTTACATTCAAGGGTAAGGTCCAATCTGAAGTAACTACTTATTGTTTTGATAAAAAATAAAATATTAAAAATATTTTTTCACCCAAAGGGAAAGGGTTAAGGAAACATGAAACATGGAATAAGAAATAGGGAATAGAGAACATGGAACAAGGAGCATCAATAGGCTGAGAGCTTGAAGCCTTCAATCAAAAAGCTCTTCAAGCCCTTCCACAAGGAATCTCTTGGAGATGATAATGTTGCTGAACTTGTGCAAACATGTGAAGTCGGTGTCGCTAACATCATCCAACAATAACCACTTTTGCAAAAAATCCCTCCCAAGCTGTGCCTACTTCTGATGGAAAGTCAATTGGAATTCATTCATGTTGAGCAAGAAGGGATGCTTATGTACATTTCTCCCTATGCCTTGCTCCCAACACTTGTTTGCTACATCTGCAAAAGGGATGCCAATGCTTGACTCTGGTGCTTGCTCAACCAATACAAGAATTTTGACTTCTTCTTCTAAAAATGTTTCCTTAAAAATGTTATGCAGAAGCATCAAAATTTCTACTTGATTCTTACCAAGGTTGAGAAGAGATGTGAGGAAGTGAGAGGTAATATCTATGGACACATGACACCTCTTCTCATTTCTTAAGAATTCATTTCCGAGAACCATGAACAAAGCATAGTAGATAAAGGAACCTATGACATCTTCCTTGCAAACCATGGCTAGGACATCCTCAAGTTTCATGCCCAAAAAGGGCTTTTGTAGACCCATTGTGGTGCATTTCAACTAAATTGGTTTATCCATGACAAGTAAAAACCTAAGAAACTCTACAAATTGAATTGAGAATTTGAGAAATGATAGTGAAAGAGGAATTGAGGAGACTCTTTAATAGAATTTACATTAAATTTTTTGACATTCATGATCTTTCATATATTTTATTTTTGTATTCCTATTCATTTACAAGTGTGGGAAATATACTGGCATTAATGTCAGGTAGTTGGAGTGCCTACCAGGATGGCTATAAATGGAATGTAATAATTGTAACTATCAATACAACATTTATCATTTTAATCTTGATATGATGTTCACTACATTCTAGTTAATGATTTTCATGCAAACTCTCCATGTGTCTCTATTTCAAAGAATTTCATGCCGCTCAAAGTCTTTTCAAGCAACTCACACCAAAATACATCTTTTGTTGTTGATCTCTAATTAATCAATGATCAATAAAAATAATGTATTAACAATATCAAGGTGATGATAGCCAAGTTGGTAATGATGACACTAACATTATCAGTAATAGCCAATACACTAGTCAGTTCACTTGGCAACCATAAAGCCTTAAATGTTACTAGCCAATACACTTGTAAATTTTCTTTTAGATTAAGTAATTTTTTAGTTTACCTCTAAAGATTAGCCAAGACCATTATTATTTATTTTTCTACAAAACAAGTAATTCATCTCTGACATTACAATCTCATTTTTGGAAAGAAAAAAAAGCCATCATTTATTTATCTATCAGCAAATATATTTTTTAATTCTCCACATTTAAAATGATTTTTGTTATGGAAATATAAAAATCACCAACATATAATATTTTATCTCCCTACACGGAACAAAAAATACCCTCGACATTAAAATTTTCTTGCCCATAAAATGTTGGATTTGCTAGCATCTTAGGCATTTTCTTTTGGGAGGGGTTTCTTAAAGTTATCCCTAATGGAACACCAATTTGGGAAAAACCACCAGTAACATGCCCCCAATTTCACTTTTCTAAAGTGAGCTTGATTAAGATCTAACCTTGTTAAAGGTTACAATACACATTGTTAGGTGTGACCCTATTAAAGGATTTAATAACCCTATCAAGAATGACTTGGTTAGAGAAATTTTGATCGTTCCATTAGAATACCACCTTGACTAAAGGATTTACAAATGTCTGTTAGGTCAACCTTGATTAAAGGATTTTGACTACCACAATGTTTAGAATGTAAGAAAGGATTTGATTGTAAAACATGACTCACTTTGTAGATTTAGATCTCCATTTGGCTCATACTGGTTCATTGACTAGACTTCATCATGTTCTCCTTCTCTGATCTTCCTTGAAACCCTTCAAGCAATCACACTTTACCAATCTTCTCACTTTTCCTCTGCCACTTCAATCTTCATAGGTTCTTCACAAATTTTATAATCGACTAGCCAACAACCAACCTTAAACATCCCTTTTATCTCCTTAAATAGGTAGCTTTAATATTTTTCCACTTAAACATCACCGTAGATCATATGGTTTGGTTAGATTCATCAAATTTGATCACCATTTTGTTGTTCTTCTTCTTTCTTGACACTTCTAGAAACTTCTCATAACAAACTCAATTCTTGCATTAAATACACTAGCTCATCAATTCTTATCTTTTATCCATTTCTACCATCTCAAAATTTCAACTATGTTATCCTTAAAACTTGAGTCTTTCACAAATTTTTATTTTTCTATCACGGGGCTCTTTTGCTTGGTAATCACTATATTTCACGATCTCTACTCTTCTTTCCAATGCTTAGCTTGTACTGGCTTGCTCAGTCTTCACTACACTCGGTCACTACTCCATATTACCTTTCTTTTGCTTAGCCATAGTTGACACTCAGCTAATACTATTTACTTGGCTATCTCTTAAGTTCCTTAATCTTCTTCTTAAATTCCTTCATTGACCTTGTAAGATTGGTACTCGTCAATCTTGCATTTTACTCAACTACTTTTCTCTTATGAAATATCTCTTCCATACTTGAACTCAATTGTTTTTTCCACTTCATATAAATATTAAACAACACATTATCTTATCAAAGACTAAAAAATAAAATTCCTATTGTAATTCCATCATATTTAGTCCTCTTGACTCATCAACTTCACTAGTTCATCTAATTATTTCTATTTTCAAATCCTCTTCATCAATCAAAAGACATGACACTCAACACTACTATTAAAAGTCTTACCAATAAGGTTTTGACATCAATGACAACATAATAATTATTTCAATTGTAGTTTCTAACAATCTTCCTCTTTAGCATTGATGGAAACACCTCAAGTTACCATGCATATACAAAAGAAATCATTTCATTTGTCACTATTAGCTCACTTTATATTCTATAAAAGATCTTCATTAATATCCTTAGTTTCATTTTTATTCTCATTTTATTATTTTCATCATGATTCTCATCTATGCCATCTCCAATATGCTCCCACTAGCTTCTTATACACTTCTCCCTTTATGATACCAATTGTTGCATCATCTGTAATAACCATACATCTCAAATGTTATATGTCTCCCACTTTTGACAAAAATCTCTTCATAAAATTTTCTCATCATAATATTTTCATAAAATTTCTCCCTTTAAATATTTAATGGAAATTGCATATATATTCTCCCTCTTCCATTCAAATATTGGATGGTAACTTAGCAATATATTCCCCCTCTTTGACAAGAAAGAAAAAGACATCATCCATTCACTCTTTTTGTTTCAACATCATCTTCATGCCATTGTTTTGATTGATATTTCAATATCACTCCATATTTCATCTTCCTTCATTACTATATGCAACTTCGTCTTCTCATATTTCCATTCTTTCTTTTCACATCTTTAGGCAATTCCTAAAGTGTGACCCCCTCCATCAATTTGTAAGATATTCTGAGCATAAAATTTGATGCAAAGGTGCATCTAAAATTAGTTTTATTTAGATAGGATAATGACCCCTATCTTACCTCTTAGATATACATATGCATCCTTAGGTAATTCCTTTGTGAATATGTCAACTATCTACTCCTTTGTGTTAACATATTCCATTCTCACTTCTTTGTCTTAAAATAGCTCTATCGAGTAATTATAATTGATAACAATGTGTTTTGTCTTTTTATGCATCAAAAAAATTCTTAGATATGTTTATAAAACTTGTATTATCAAAATATATCACCATAGGTTCAATGATATTTTTCTTCATACCTTTCAACAATTGCTTGATCTACACAATGTTTGAATTACTAACTGTTGTAGCAACATATTCAGCCTCTACTATAGATTGAGAAATAAAATTTTTTCCTCTTGCCACTAGTATGTTTTGACTCATTTTTGAGGAAAATTGGTCAAATTTTTGACTCATGTTGGTTGAATAATCTACAAATTGATTTTTCTCTATTTTCCTCATCAAAACTTTGACCAAGTCTTGTGAGCATCAGAATTTTGATTCACAATTTGGTTGAAAATGGCATGCCTCGCTAATGAGAATGACTATCAAAATTTTGACCAAACTTGGTCAAACTCTTAATCAAAGTATTGACCATGATGCAAAACGCGTGACAACATCTTGGTCGATGTGTTGGTCAAAATTTTGACCAATTTTGGCCCTCGATCGACCAAGATGCCAAACCCATGACAACACCTTGGTCAACACATTGGTCAAAAGTTTGACCAATGCTTGCTACCATTCATCGAAATTTTGACCAACATGTTTTGTTTAAATTATTTTTACCTAAAGATAAATATGTAAAGTAATCACCAAGTACAACTTGGTTAGTGATTAGTTTGGATATTTATCTTTAGGTGGTAATGAGCTATCTACATTCTTGAGGTCCTAAACATTCTTATCTAATGTTTATAAATATCTCAAAAAGAACAATCTTATCTAGAACATCCTTAACATTCATAATATATAATAAAAAATCAACAATAGGGTCAATGCCCATTTAATGGTTGGTGAGGATATTTTCTACTTTATTGCATTCCTAATACTAGTGAGAAAAACTCACACTCTTCGAATCATTACAAGTTAATAAGGCTCAATCAGCCTCAATTATTGATAAGTTTTCTTACCAATTGATGCATACCCTTTTAGATAGAACCTAAATCATCACTAAATAATATTCTTCCATAATTAATGTCTTGAAAGAGCGTGCAAAGCTAATGTTCAAGATTTCTACATTTTTAGTCTATTCTAGTTTGTTATCTTGTCTATCCTCTAGAAGAAAGAGTCCCTTTGTACCAAGCCTTTTGTTATCCCTAATAACCCCTCTAATTAGACAACCCAAATTTATCTTGAAATTTCTTCTTGATTTTTAATCTATCGATTGGGTGGGTTAATGCCTTTACCATTCAATAAAAAGAGACCACTTAGTAAAAACAAGGAAAAGGGTCTAACCATTTAGAAATCTACAATAATGTAAGACAAAACATGCCCAATGAGGTTAGATACAATAGAGAAATAATACAACTAAACAAGAGGAACAACTGCAAACAACTTACTAAAAATTGAAACACTTGAATGGAGGAGCTAAGACCCTTTAGCTCCCACTTAGACTATACCAAGGCTATAATGGGTAGTCTCAACACCTAACACTTGATTATGATTTTGTGTCAAATGCATAGGAAGATATTTCTTCACACGTAGTAGTCCAGGAGACATTAGAATCCACATTCTTAGAATGAAGAGAATTATAGGGGGATTTCCTTAGAAAAAAACATAATGAGAGGGGAGAGCTAAAAAATCACAAGGTAAAATGTGACCAACTACCACATCAATTAGATCTAGTCTAAAGCTAGGGGAATATTAGACTACAAGAAAGTTTGAAGTTTCCACAATAGCATTTGAAGGACTCAATAGAGTTTCACCAAAAGCAAGAGACATTTCATCACACTAAGAGGGGTAATATGATAGAGAATTCTAAACATGCATAAAAAAGTAATCGTCATTAGCATTATACTATGTAGTAGATATTGTACAACTAGTGAGGACAATATGTAGCTAGCTGACCAATAGAGAAACATTGATGAATTTTGGAAGGAAGACCCTCATATTTAAGAGGTTGATTCAAAGACATATTCCCTACCATCAAAACCACATCCCCATGAAAAGGCTTAGAGGTGCCAATATACACAAGAATGGGAGAAAAATTAGAGTACCCCATGTAAGAAGTGGAGTCATCAAATTTTAGGAAGTAAATAATATAGTTTTCTATGTCTCATAACATAAATCCTTCGAAAACTATAGAGGGAGAAAGTCTAATGCATACTCAATACATATTTAGTGTCTTACTAAGAGAGTTAAAAGTGGTTGTCAAAGATTAATGAACAAAGAGTGCTTCCTCCAATACAACATACCCAATGCCAAATTTCTATCTTAGAAGAGAGAAAGAAGGCAATAGAAAAAAATAGCATGTGGAAAGGGCATAATGTTATTGATCATAAGAAGTCCCTTTGAATTTAACATCTAATTATATAGAATATATAGAGAATGTAATGTCCCCTTCTAGCCAAGAACATCATTATAGCTATTGATTATCTTATCAGTGGACCTTTATAGGCTATTAGAGATAGATAGAGGGTCAATTTGTGCACAGGGGAGATATGTCTTTTTGATGGTTCAACTTTCATAGAGCTTGATGTCTTCAATTTGGTATGGAGACATGATTCAGACTTAGTTGTTTGAGTTTTTCTATTTTAGCAATTTTTGAGTCATAGAGATAGAACCTGATTATTTTTATAAACTGATTTTCTCACTTGGGAAATTATTATGCCAACTCTAGTTTTAGATGTTTAAGCCAAATTCACAATATTGTGGGAGTTATTGAGTTTTCAATGGTTATATGTTTATTTTCTTTTCATATATTTTGTATTTGTTCTACACATATTTGCATGATATCAATATAGCATTGTGTCTTCTATAGCCTTGAAACACTATCCAGATTATCATAATTAAGAGTTCCAATGTTCACGGTCTCATCATCAACATCTTCTACCTCCTAACTTTCATCATCATTCTCGTGGTGCTGCCAATACACAACTTAACTAAGAACATTTGAAACTTCATATCAAGAACTACTATTATTTCAAGCTTACATGAAAAAAATGAAAATCAATCATTACCTCATGTCAATGTCCAAAAAATAAGCAGTCATTTAGCATTTACTAGTTTACGAGAATTAAACTAAGTGACATGTCATTGTTGGACAAGTCATATTCTAAAGAAATATCCTGAAGTTCTCTTCCTATCACCTGCATCTCCTACCTAGTCAAAACCCACAATTCCCTAAAGCATCAATTCATAATTCCCTAAATATCTCATACAAAAATGTATTGTGCCCTTCAATTGAAATAACCCATTACATCTACCTTGACCATTAATAACCCATTGTATCTACCTAAATATCTCATCACAAAATGTATATTTGGTCAAGTATTAAATGGATGCATTAAGGACCCAATCAACTACCACTATAACCAAATAATCTTACAAATCAAAATCCAACTCAATATACAACTTCACATTTAGTTTTTTTAGATTGTTTCCTATAGAGTTCAACTAAAGTTTTATTAAATGTGGATACAATGGATACCACTCCTTTATCAAAGATGGTGATGCTAATAATGGATGAATTGGAGGCAATCCCTAACCTCAAGGTTCAATTCTATATAGCATGGTAAATAAGGTCTCTAACTCTTGGTTGTTTGCATTGTTTCAACTTTCTCATTCTCACTGTTATTGTGTGGTAATAAAAGACTTTACCTCTCCTACAACCATATTGTCCTTTTGAAATTTTGTAATGGGTGAGGAGACCATATTAACTTATTGAATTAATTTCCAATGGTATTGGAGGATTATATGTAGATGTGCTCTACAAAGGCTTTGTATCTTTCTCACACCTATATTAAAATCATGCCAATTATGTTAACTAGAGTTCAAGTGGACATTTTTAGATTGAAATTAATCATGAAAAACATTTTAGGGCTTGATTATGTGAATTATTTCTACAAATGTTATGAATCATACTTTATGATCTTCTCTTTGTCTACTATTATAATTTATTTATTCTAATGATAGATCATGGTTTATGATGGACAACATTCACAAAAAGAAGTTTCATGCAATCAAAATATGATAAATTTTTTGTCATGAATAAATAATAACTCTAAACAATGCAGTGTGATTTACTATAGTGCATGATAATGAAAATATAAAACTTTTTGAGTAAAATTAGAAATAAATATCATATAAGATGACCAACCTTGAATGGAAAGGTGCTATGGTGCTGAAAAATACCATTGATTTCTTGAAATCTACTTGTGAATTTTCCTGATTTGCCCAAGTATTTAGGGTTTTTCTATAAGAAACCATTTGGTCTATACTTTTGTACATTGTATTGCCTTCCATGGATATGTCCCATCTATTTTTACACTATTAAATTTTGTACAATATCTCTATTTGTCATGAAACATTCATTCAAACTTTTCCATATAGCTTGAAAAGATTTCAGTTAGGTTAATCATTTTCTTCTCTCTCTTGTTCATTTTGATGGTGGATTGTAGAATGTGACCATGAAAATATTTATAGAAAGATTCATATAATCTAATCAAGAAATATTCAAACTAATAATTTGATGATAAGTAGAAAAAGTTGCTAGGTATCTATGGTGTTTGAGATTTAACATACAAGATATGGCCATTAGGATAGAGGAGAAGTTGAAAAGAAGACAAGACAAGGCCATATGGTGTAAGGGTACTAGTTCTAAAGGGAAAGAGACTATACCTCCAAAAAATCTAATGAAAGACAACAATAATAAGGGAAAGGATCTAATTTCAAGGGTAGAGGACAAAGAGGATGAAGATTTGGTGGTGGTAGATTTGTATTCATAGAGAGGTGTTATAATTGTAACTAGGTAGGGCATTCAACATGTATGTGTCCTAAGAGGTAAGCAATCAAATCTCATAGAGGAGAGACGAAGAATTACACAGGTCAAGAGGAGAATAGTCAAGGAGATGTTATGCCACACCTTGTAGTAGATCTTGAGTATGGGGAAGAACTAATAATAAGGAGACAAAATTTGTAGCCACCTAAGGATGACAGTCAAAGAAGGAATTTGTTCAAGACATTGTGTAAGTGTGGGGATAAGATATGCAATTTTATCATTGATATAGGGTCTTAGGACATCATAATTTCTAATGATATAGTGGATAAGTTAAATCTAGTTAGGATGCCTCATCCAAGACCCTATAAGGAATGTTGGATCATAAATAACCAGTCATGGTGAAGGAGTAGGTTTCCATGGCATGTTCTATTTTATCTTGGGAAGGTCTATTAGGATTAACCTCAAATAGAAATAATAATTACATGCAAATATAAACAATATCAATAAATAATAGATCACACAAAAGAGAACACAAGACACTAAGATTTAACGTGGTTCAGCCAAACCCTAGGCTACATCCACCAAACAAAAAGTCCAATATTATTACGATTGAGTGATTACAACCTAACTACAATCTGTAATTCCTTTTAGCTCAATACCACCACAAGAAACAATTTTGCATTACACATATAAAATATACCTAACCCGAAGCACTTTTATACAAGTAGTTTTGTCACTTTATGGTTACAAAATGTTGGCCACATGTTAGCCAAACCAAACATGTTGGCCATGTTAATGTAGCAATCTCAGTAACCACAAGCTAACAATCTCCTACTTGGGGACTAATCAGGCTCCACACTAAACAACAATCTCTCACTTGGAGACTGATCCTATAGCTATGTCGCTATCCATGAGGCTCCCACTAGATCAAACCACCCTAGACTCTGTTGTTCTTTTATTCTCTTCAGTCTAGAAGACCAATCGAAGCTGAGGAGAATTTTAGCTTCTCCCTTGTCACTACCATTGTAAACATATCTTCTAGATTGTCATTTTTATGTATCTTGTCTAACTTTAACTGTCCATCATCCAAAATTGATCGAATGAAATGGTATCGTAACTATGTGTGTTTTGTGTTTTGTCTTTGAATGTAGAGCAAAGTTCTTCACAAAATGAATGACACTCTATGTGTAAATAAATAATTATCCTTCTGAGGAGACCCCAATTCTTCCAAGAAGAACCAAAGCCATATCATCTCCTTGGCTACCTCTATAGTAGCAACATACTCTACCTCTATAGTGGATAAAACATTAAACTTCTGCAATCAAGAAACCCAACTCACTACTACCCCACCAATAGTAAATACATAACCTTCTACAATCAGTAGTAGAGGTCCCAAAATGTAAACAATTATTGGATATTTCTCTCAAATATCTAAGAATCCATTTGACCACATTCCAATGCTCAATTCCTAGATGACTCATATACTTGCTAATGACTCCCACTGCATGTATATTATCTAGGCTTGTACATACCATAGCATACATAAGGCTTCCTACAACTGAAGCATAAGGTACCTTAGACATATTATCCTCATCTTCTTGTGTCTTGGGACACATCTCCTTAGTCAACTTCAAATGACTAGGTAAAGGTGTGCTGACAACTTTAGCATCCTCCATAGAGAAATGTTGTAACACCTTCGCAATATGATCCACCTAAGATAATGTTAATTTCTTGTTCTTCCTATCTCTACAAATCTTCATACCAAGGATTTTTTTTTCTATACCCAAATCCTTCATAGAAAATTCATGTGCTAACTGGTGTTTCAACCCCTTAATGTGATCCATGTTAAACCCAACTACAAGAATATCATCAACATATAAACATAAAATAATGTAGCTATCATCATCCAAACTCTTAAAATAAACAAAATGATCTGAATGACACCTACTATATCCATGCTCATGTATAAAATTGTCAAATTTAGATACCATTTTCTAGGTGCTTGCTTCAAGTCATATAAACTTTTCTTCAATCTGCACACTAAGTTCTCTTTACATTTGACCTTAAATCTCCATGGCTGTGCCATATATATCTCTTCATCCAAATCACCATGAAGAAAGGTTGTTTTAACATCAAGCTACGCCAAATGCAAATCTTCAATAGCCACAATACTTAAAACAATGCAAATAGAAGTCATTTTTACAACAAGAGAGAATATTTCATCAAAATTAATGCACTTTTCCTATGCGAATCCTTTGACAACTAATCTAGCTTTAAATATTTTCTTACCTCCATCCTCTTCTTTTAACTTGTAAACCCATTTATTTTGTAAAGCTATTTTACGTATAGGTAACTTGCATAAATCCCAAGTCTTATTTTTCAGCAAGGAATCCATTTCATCTGCCATTAAAAACTCCAACCAAATCTTAGTATCCACCTACACAACTTCATCATAACATTCAGGTTCACTAGCATCAGTAAGTAAAATAGATACAGAGAGGGAGAAAATATTTTTGGACACCTACATAGCCTTGTTGACCATCTAACATTCACTAGTGTGTGTGGTATTTGTTATTGTGGTTTTTACAGATCAAAAAGAATTTTTGGAACATCATCTTTTGGAGTATCATCTAGCACTACATAATCATCTTCTTTCTTCTCATGTTGTTGCAACAATTCTTTGTACAATATTTCTCATTGAATATGACATCCCTACTTCTTACAATTTTACAATTTTCAAAATCCCAAAGCGTATAACCAAATTCATCAATTCCATATCCAAAAAATACACATTTCTTCAACTTAGCTTCCAAATTGGTTCTATTTTCAAAATCTATATGAGAAAATTCTTTACAACCAAAGGTTTTCAGAAAAGAATAACTCACCTTCTTACTAATCCATGCTTCCTCTAGAATACCACAACCTAAAGGAGTAGAGGGACCTTATTCAATCAAATATATAACAATATTAATAGTCCCCATCTACATATTTAAGGGAAACCCAACATGTAACCTCATGCTCCTTGCATGGTCCATTATAGTCCTTTTCATGCACTCAGCCACTCTATTTTCCTCTGGAGTCCTTGGAACAATTTTTTGTCTATGAATATCATTAATGGAGCAATAATATTTCAAATTCATGACTACAATACTCACCACCATTATCAGATCTGAGACATTTTAATTTCTTACGAGTTTCATCTTCAACCAAGCATTTCAATTTCTTAAAAGTTTGAAATACATTAGATTTTTGTCTAAGGAAATAAATCCATACTTTTCTAGTTTTATTGTAAATAAATGTAACATAATAATTAGATCCACCAAGGTAAGATACCTAAGCTGGTCCCCATACATCTATACACACAAGCTCTAATCACTCACTTTTCTTTTCCTTCCCACTTTTCACAAAACTCACTCTCTTTGTTTTCCATGCACACAACTTTCATAGAAATCCATATTAACACAGTTTAGACCTCATAAAACTTTCTTTGAATGAAGTAATTTCATACATTTCTCACTCATTTTCCCAAGCCTATTGTGCTATAGCGTTGTATCAAATTCTACAACAATTGTTTGTTCTCCCTGCTCAGTTGGAGCAACTATTCTTGAACACTCATTTTTCTTTGAAACAATCAAAGTAGAAGGAATAGTATGACTTTTACAAAGATATAAAGTGCCTAGTTTCAAACCTTTTTCTACTTCAAGGGAACCTTTTGAAACCTTCCAATTTTTATCATTAAAAGTAACTACACAACCCTCATCACCAAGTTGCCAATGATTCCCATTATTTAACTTAATCTTAACTTTTCCTTTTCCAACAATCTAATAGGGTTCATTATTCCCCAAATAAAAAAGCTCAAAATCTACTTGGACATAGTCAATAAAATAACCTCTATGAGGTTTAGCATGAAATGAAGCACCAGAATCTAAAACCCATGAATCATCAACACTTTTTAAAGACATAAGAAAAGTTTCCTCTTAAGATTTGTTACTTACTAGATTTTCCTCCTTGTTCCCTTCTAGTTTATCTCCTTCATTTTTCTTTTGAGTCTAACAATATTTCTTCTTATATCTTAGTTTCCCATAGTACTAGTAGTCATTTGGTCCTCTCCATTAATACCTCTTTCTCTTTGATTTTCCTCTTCATTTCCCATAATTTTTGGATTTGTTTCCCCCCTTAATCATTCTGCCTCTGATTTGTGTGTTCAAAACACTACTTGATGTAGATCCACCTAAAGTTTTCCTATGAATTTCCTCACTCAAAATAACACCAATCACATCATCAAATTTTAGGGTATTAGATCTAGAATTCGCAACCATTACCAAACCATTCCAACTTTTAGTCAAAGAACACAAAATCAAGAGAGCCCTAATTTATTCATCAAAATTAATACTTAGAAGATAACTAACTTGTAATAGTATTAAACTCATTTAAATGATCCACAATAGATCCACCTTCTGCCATCTTCATATTAAATAAATGCTTCATTAGAAATACCTTATTTGAAGTGGAGGGCTTTTCATATAATTTTGCTAGGGTTTCTATCAACTCTTCCATCATCTTCACTTTTGTAATTTTAAATGTCATCGATGGTGCCAAGCCTAACCAAATACTTCCAAGTGCCTTTTGATCTAAAATATCCTAGTCCTCATCAGTCATAGTTCCCTATTTCTTGGATTTTCCTTCCAATGGATAGCATGAATCCTTCTGATAAAGATAGTCTTCCATTTGCATCTTCCATAACTAAAAGTTATGCCTATTAAACTTCTCCACCTTTAGCTTACCCTTGTTTGCCATCGCTCCCACTCAACCATAAGACTTTTCTATAGAGGATGACTGAAAAACAACCTCACTCTGATACACTTGTTAGGATTAATCTCAGATAGAAATAATAATTACATGCAAATATAAACAATATCAAAAAATAATAGATCATAGAGAAGAGGGCACAAGACACCAAGATTTAACGTGGTTCACCCAAACCCTAGGCTACATCCACCAAATAGCAAGTCCAATATTATTACAATCTAGTGATTACAACCAGATTACAATCTGTAATCACTTATAGCTCAATACCATCACAAGAAACAATTTCACATCACACATATAAAAGATACCTAACCCTAAGCACTTTTATGCAAGTATGTACAATACTTCCTTGATTAGTCACCACAAACTAACAAGGCCATGGTAATTTGATAGGGATATCCTCTATTATGTGAAGAGGAAAACATATCTTATTTATTAAGGTGGGAAAAGGTTTAAACTAACTTGTTTGAAGGGTGATGATACAAAAAAGTATGGAACAAGGATAGTCATGTTTGGGAAACAAGAACCACTCATGAGGGAGGAAGTTGTAGCCAAGGCAAGGCAAGAGAAGAATGAAGAAAATGATTTGAAGGTAGGGATAGCGGTTGAGACAATAATATATTCTCTAGTTCAAGGTAATGTATAAGAACATACATGGGTATAGGGATCAAGGATGCAACAAGTATAGGAGAGGGTGTGCGTGTGAGCCTATTGCACAATTGTGTTATGTTTTTTCTCCATTTTATGCAGGTATATAGGTGTTTCCAAGTAGATATGGAACTTTTAACTTATGCAGTATGATTTTTTTTAGGGGGTGAGTATGGTGTAGGAGCACCCTATTGCTTCAAGGGCATCTAGGAGGTAAAGTATAAAATGTGTGAATTTTAACTTTTAAGGGACTATGAATGTAAATAAGGTCTCTGATGACCAAATATGATATAATAAGGCCATTGAGAGCTATTTAGTATGCTAGTAGGTTCTTTAAGTTCATAGGTCCTAAAAAGTTGTCATGAGGAATAAAGTTGTCAAATTGGGTCCAATAGTAAAAATTGTAAGACCAAGGGTGGAATTGGGCAATTTAGGCCATTTTTGGTGTTAAAATAGATTACATAACCTTTAAGAGTTATTAAATTGACAAGGTTGTAAAAGTTACAAAAAATTTACAAGTTGCTTGACAACTTTTTGCATTAATCTATTTTGGGTAGTTGGGAGGAGTTTGGTCAGTTGAGACAACTTTTAATGGTTACAAATATCTAATATAAATGTAATGGTCGATATTGAAAAGTTTTTCAATAAAGATCAAATGTTTTCCTATGAATTCCTCATAGTTATCTATCATAAATGACTAGTTGTAGTAATTTCTTGTAGTTAAATCTTATTGAAATGCTCTAAATAATACCTTGGATTGATAGAGCATTAAATTAACTCCATTTTTCCATTGAATTTATCCATTTTTATTTAGTTTAAAGGAAAATATCTTTGTTTTAGTAAAATTGGCTAAAACCCTCATTTGGGTATCTAGTGACACTATTAAAATGTAAAAATCATGCATTTCACACTTAATAAGCCCTCAAATTGAGAGGGATGATATCTTTGAACATATATTTGGTTCTCCAATCATTTGTAGGTAATTATGCATGTTTTTTCATTTGAATCCCATCAGAGGAATGATTGACTCCTCTTAGACCAATAATGACATGGTTAAGGACATTGTTTGTACTTTACACAATCATAAATATTTAGGAAGGGTTAAGTGAATGTGGTAAGGTGTATGGGATGGCTTTGAGGGTTTCTAAGGGGTTAGGAGTTGTTCTAATTTTTCAAATGAAAATAAACTACAACTTTGCCTTGAGAATGATTTAGTGGTGTTTGGGTTGGGTATGAGTGTTGGCTTAGGATTTGAGACAAGTATCTATGAAAGAGTGAGTGTGAGAAATCCCTTGGGAAGGGGTAGTTCTGATACAAGTAATAGGGAGAATGTGGATTAGGAATTCAATGGGAAATAGGATAGTTACTAGTTGTCTGATTGAGTGAGGTATTTCAAGGAGTTGAATGGGTTTTGTAATTCTACCTAATGTTTTAAGGGCATTAAAAATTCTCATCAAGTCAAGGCTCAAATCAGTGACTTGGGTTCAAGTAGGGATGACTAGGAACCTACAAGGTCAATGTGTTATCAAGAAAGGTATGTGTGGACAATTTGAGTAATGATTGTCCAAGGGTATTTTGTTGAGTCAAAAGGAAAGTTTTGAATGTATTAGGGCCTCAAGAGGGTTTATGGAAATCTATAAAAGAAAAGTGTTGATGAATTTGAAGAAGGGGAGAGTCTAAAAAACAAGGTTGGAAGGTATTGATAGATGGGATTGGTGTTTATGTGTATGCTCTACATCACTCAGAATCATTAAAAGATAGTACATAGTCCTATGAGGATTGGACCCTAACATAGTTAAAGCTTGAATGAACAAAGATATGTATACATAATCCTATGAGGATTGGACTCCCCAAGAAAGCATTAAAACATGATTACTGGGAATGTTGTAAAAATTGTACATTCTCCAGTGCCACAAATGACTAAACAACAAGCTCAAAAGATCCTTCCAAAAGAATAAATATCAAACAAGTTACTAGCTAGTTTCTTGTAATTTTTAAGAACAAAATATATTATGTATGTAGAAATTAAATATTGGAAAACATATCCTAGATTTAAATGTTCCTTCATTTTGGGCCTGCGCTTGATTGTCATTCTAGATTGAGTCACAAAATGATGTACTAGTTGAGGAGTTTTAGATTCTTTTCCTCTAGATGGATTAAGTCTAGTTGATCTAAAAAGGTCAATTAATAAATGTGGTTGTACTTTCTCATCAATATACCTTGTGCCAAGCCTAAAAACATATGAAAAACAATTAGTTGCAAACAACTAATCAAATGTTTATAACATAGATACATCCTTGCAAAAAAAAGGATAAAAGATTATTAAAGTGAATACATTATACAACTTAACAGGTCTTTGAATGTTGCAAGAGGACTCTTATTAATCATAGATTTCCTATTGCTTGGAATTCCTTCTTGAAATAGATAGACCATGGACTCAAATCGACCTCTGCTTATGGAGTCCCCAACAAACATCAATCTCTTTCCTCTGAACTTTTCTAACATATCCTTACTATTGAACCTGATACGAGATTTTAGATCCAATATCTACAATTAATAGTTGTAGATATTCTTAAATTGACATATTTTAATCAATATTTCTTGGTGCACTTCCAATTTTTGGGGTCTATACTGTAGATCTCTCTTAAGGCTACTTGGATTAATTTTAGGTAAATGGACCTTGGGTATACAAAGATCAATAAAAATGGGTTATTCATCATTATCTAAATGGATTGTTTTTAGAGTTCAATATATTTATGATAGAGTTCATTATTTTGGAAGATTCGCTGTAAAAAATCTAAATTAGATTTTGTATACACATTTTATTTATCAACATTGGTGTTACAATAAAATTTGCAATATGAAAATTTATCTTTTAGAAAATTAATTTACTTGTCATTGATCAAAAGATAAGCCTTTAATGAATTAGCATAAACTATTGAATGTAAACTAGATTTTTGATAACCACATTCAAATAGATATACTACTTCAAATTATTCATCATTAGAAAGAAACTAAACATAAGGTATCTATTAAGAATAGCTCAAATAAAAAAAAATTCATTATTTTTGAAGATTCATTGAAAATATTCTGAATTAGATTTTGTAAACTAATTATATCCATCAAAATTTTATATTATACTCCATGATCTCTTGTCAAAAAGAAAATCTATCTATCATACATCAAATTAAGAGAGGATCCATTTACTTATCATTGATCAAAAGTTCATTTTTATGAAATTGGCCTAAACTATTGAAAATAAAATGGATTCATGAGAACTGCATTCAAAATAGATATATAACAAGAAACTAAGCAGAAGTTTCCCATCAAGAGGAGTCCAAATTAAAAAAAAATACAAACCAACTATGCAAATTTTACCAAGGAATGGTACAATCATCTGGCTGCCATCTCCATTTCTCATAATTTGAATTTGGTGTACAATTTATTTGAGTACTAATGTATGGACAATCTGTAGCATTATAAAGTGGACATTAAAATCAAGATATTTTTGAAACTCATCTACAAATATTTGCAAGTTAAATAGGAGAACTCACCAAGTTGAAAGAACCACAAGTACTCAACAACTCTGCAAATAATTACATGGTCAATCTAAAGGATCAATCTTTGATTTGACATTTCACATGACTATGACCTTCGATGAAAGGTTTTTGTACAATAACATTTGAAAAGTCGAAAGCAATATCAAAGTTATGCTTCACACAATAGATTACATTAAATTGCTTTTGCATGCAAAGGTAACTTAGAAAGAATATTTTAGGTAGATTCATAGTTTCTAATTGATGATGACTCCATATGCAACATTGGGAATTCCAGTTTGGCTTAAAGATTGCCTTTCGAAGGAGTGGTATATTGAAATAAGATATCTTTATAGAAATAAAAGATCTTTTGGGTGTTGCATGCCTGCGCTACTATCTACATTGACCTAGAGTAGTGATACTAAAGGTATATTTTCATTACATTAGACTATAACCAACAACTACATGAAAAAATTTAGTCTCCAAATATATGTCTCTAAGAAATATTCAAACTCACATATACCTTTTGTGTTATGAAATTTGAAACTAGGATATAGGAATGGCTCCTACAAAGCTATATTAAAATTTTGAAATGGGTAAAATTTACAAAATGCATATAATTTTTTGTAGATTGACATTTGACCTCTAGAAATTCATATCTGTACCATAGAGTATCATACCATCATTCTAGACCTACAATGAATGAAATTGATTAATTACTAAAAGTATGTTAGTTTGAGCTTCACTTGATTTCGAGAATACTTTAATATTCTTTACTTAACAAGGCCAACCACATGAAGGTGGAAGCTCATATGGCTTCACCCCACTCTCCCTAATATCAATGTAAATTTCCTATTAACATCTACTTACACACTTCATTCATTCATTTATCCATTTATGAACTATAACATTCAATCAATATAATCACATAACATTCATTAATATGATATAAAATTAATTAACACACAATACTAATCAAGACTTCATTAACACATAAAAATATTCATTAACATGACATAAAAATCAATATTAATATAAAAAATTCATAGATAATTGCTTAAAATAATGTTCTATCATTATCCAACAAAGTTTATCAAACGAGGTTTATCAAAGAACATTTAAAAAAAATCATTTCTTCTTTTTATTTTTCTTAAATTTCTTAAGGAAAAGGCTAATGGGAGCATCAATATATTCCTCATTCTCCTCCTCTTGTGGCATATGTAATGTCAAATTATGATGCCTCCTATTTTGAGGAGCATGAGGCTGTTGTACTAAAGGGGGCTCTATTGCAATAACAAGTAAATGGGTTAAATTGGGATACTCTTTTTCTTTTTTTATTATTACAAGTATTTCATTAAGTAGTAGAATATAACATGCATTTTTATTACCTGAAAACTCCACATCATGTACAATAACATTTTGATCTGTGAACACTTCAAACATGCTCCATTCTTTCACCATTATGTTCAACATGATCTAAAATATTCCAAAAAAGGTTACAACTCAAATTACAATTGAAGGTTTTAAATTCTATTCATAATTGTGTAATTAATTTCCAATAGAAAATTAATACCTCCACTACTATGATGTACATCATGACCTTCATTCCACATAGGTTCTATGATAGGATTTGAAGGTTGTAGTTAAATGTTATGCACATTGTTATCATTGCTTTTTATATAAAACATAAATAGTCAATTTATATTGGAAACTAACACCAAAAAAGAAATTTCTCAACTATTCAATTTGATTCACTTTTCATTTGACCAATTTACCCATGTCTCATCTGGTGCACCAGATTCTTGTCTTTGGCTTTCAGATTCTTGGTGTAGGCATACAGTTACAACTTTACAACCTTCCTTCAAGGAAATTTTTTTATCTTCATCCATAGGCTCTATATTGAATTTTGTGCCTTGTATTTTTTGCTTAATATCATTAATTTTGCATTTATGATTTAATTTAAAAATTTTTTTTGCAACATTATATAAATTTTTTTTATATGAAATTTCATTGCTACTATTTACAAGTTGAGAGTGAAGATTCATATAGTCACGAAAGCCAAGTTTGTGTTGGCCAACCCTTTGTAGTTTCATTTCTATAGCTTTTGATATGTCCTATAGTCTATGAAAATTTTGAAACATGTTAGATTATATAAATAAAATGATCACTAATTAGTGCATGATTATATTCTACTTAACACTATCATGACATTCTTTATTTTCCATCTTTTGGTTGAATTCCTCTACCCTATAGACTTTTCTCTTTTGTATCTTCCATTATTTCACTCCACTACATTGGTGGAATCATAAGAGGATGCTCATACTTTGGGTTAACCTTTAGAGCTCTTCTATATTGGTCCCTCACAACCTTTACATGTTTGGATGCTCTTTTAAGAAGTAGGGCCCTATCAAAACTTTTTTTTTCCAAAGAGTTCCTCAAAAGATGTAATGAGTTGATTTTTTAATTCAGGACCCTGTCCATTCCACCTTTTTTGAAAAAATAAAATTGTCAAATTAATAAATTTAATATAGTACAATAAATGGAGGAAAAGAAAAATATTGTAGCAATGATATGAAACTACATACCTTTTACGTATGGTGGGTCCATATAGCTTCAATGTCATTTCAAAAAGAGTATCATAGAAAACAACATTTCCTACAAAACCATCATGGGATTATCAGTCCAAAAAAAATTATGTATAAGTAAACTACAATTACACTATAAATACTAACAATTTTAAAGTACCTAGAAGCTTTGGTAGTTTTAATGGAAACATAGTTTTCTTGTTTAGCAACAATGTCCCCACAAATGACCCAATACTAGTCACATGGGCTACTCTAGGAAATGGTTGAGCTTCACCAGTAGTGGTCTCTATTGTTCTATCAAATGTAGGTGTATCTATTAGTGCACAAAATAAGTCCATGAGTATAAAACCCACCCAACAAAAAAAATAATGCATGATTAACACATAAAAAAATATAGAAAAATAAGGTTTTACAGTTGTACTTGGTATAGTCAAAGATGTATGCAAGCTCCTTATTGTAAAAAATGCAGTAGACAATATCAGAGCAATGACCAAAGGAGGTTCTCACACTTCATCATGAGCTAAAGAATACATTATTATAAAAGACATTTGCAATGGATAAAGTTCAAATGGGATACTAGCTAGAAGCATCCAAAAGGTTAAATGAATGGTTAAAGGTTTTAGGATTATTTACATGAAGGTTGTGGACTACAAGCCTCACCATATTGACCTCGCGATCTCAAAGGTGTCACAAAATCCTATAAGGAGAAAACATAATATTTTAGATCATGATCCATAAGATATTATAAAATAGAAACATCTATTGAAATTTTATTATTTCTTCAGATTAATTACTACTTACCCACAAAGAATTGACTCTAAGTATCAATTCATCTTTTAGTGCCTTTATCTCCTCAGTTTTGTTTTGGTTGAGGAAAAGGTTAATAATTTATTCACTATATTTTTTATAAGCTTATGACCCATGAAGATGGGGTCAATGCTATAGGTGATGTTATCTAAAATGATGCTTTCATTTCAAATCACATTTGATGTTCTCTCATTTTCACTTTCCCCTATTAATAAGTATCAAGTTGTGACACCAATATCAGTAAAATTCCATCAAAATAACTCTAAAGCCATAAATAAAAAGAACATAATAATATGAAATTTATTTCTATATAATTTGTACAATTACACTAATTAAGGTTTACCTTTGCTGAAGAAGGTGTGTGAGGTATATCCCCGTCTGTGCCTTGTGTTAATCTCAGATTGTTTTGACATATGAGTGTCTATACTATAATGCCCTACCCAGAGATCCTTGAAACAAGGATGAAATACAAGCCATAATTTTTTTTTTTACACAAGTGTAAGTGCACATGTCAACAACCTACATGGATCACAAAGATCACAACAAAAGACTTAACCATCATCCCAACACCCAATGAATCTCTAAATGCCACTACTGACCAAAATGATTAAATACAAAGAATGCAAAATTGAATTTGAATTGAACATGTTTTGAATTCAAAATGTGACACCATAAGGTTGAAGAACACCAAAAAGGGTATCCAAATCAATTCTCAAAAAGTTTGGACCAGATCAAAAAGTGCCTGCCGCCTGCCCATATAGGCTTTTACAAAACCTAGGCGATACTTTAATACAACACAGGAAAGTATCACGAGACATTTCTAAAGAAGGAGGACAACATTTTTATGGACTAGGTGATACTTCTCCTGAAAGTGTGCGATACTTCAAGGGTATTGTATGACATTTCTTACAAGGAGGTGAGATATTGAAAAGTATCGCACGATATTTTTCCAAGAGGCATGTGATAGAATTAGGGGACGCATGATATAGTTTCAATGGGTGTGTGATACAATATTGTATCGCACCATGTTGATAAAAGTTCACCCAGGGAACACAAGAAAAACACTTAAGAACAAACAACAGACTAAAATTGAGTTCAGAACCTCCACACCAGGGAGTATCGGATCCACAATTTGAGGTGTGAACACTTGAACACACTACTGGAAGATGTAATCTAAATCTAACCATCTAACAAGCAGTGAAGGGAAAAATACCAAAGTAAACATCACAATGTACTAAAGAAACAATGCAATAATTGAAATAACATCGCAATGAACAAAATAACCAAACTAAGTACACGGTTCCTCCCAACCATCAATGGCATCATAAGACCATCATGGGTCCTAGCCATCCCCCATGTGTAACATCCCAAGCCACTAATCAGATTGTTGGTACTGTTGTAATAGGGATGTCACTACTAAAACATGCGAATAACAAAAGCATAAGGAAATCTAACATGCTAGTAGTAAAGCATAAGATAAACTTGCACATAGATAACATCACCTATCACATGCTAATCATCATAATAAGGAATGTACTAAAACTAACATCATCTAATCATGATAAACAACATTCCATTGAAAGCATAAATCACAAGAAAGCATACTCTATAAATCAAAGTACCAAGTGAAAACATCTAACAATGCTCGCACTAGGATACTAGATCATCTTTGTACACCGGTCCCTAGTAGTGATGTGAGTAGCTACACCTCCCAACCACGTGGCACCTATAGGTCCACACCCGCCATGCTGATAGAGATAATGATCCAACCACAAACACACGCAAAACAACATCCATGGCTAACACACATGCCCAACAATATGATGATTGAATCCAAGACAAAGACAATGCATAAACTACAAGTCTTGGTCAGACATCTCAAAGGGCTACTAAGTAGGGGCTGACATCATGGAGAGTTGGTTGGCATTGAAAAGCCCAATCTTGGATCATGCAGATTCAACATCCCTCAATGGAATGGCTCGGCACAAGCATTTTATTATCTTTAGTTTTATTACCACCCAATATTTTCTTTAGTTATCACTTAATTAAAGCTCCCTCTACCATACCTATGGTGTCATGATCTCCAGGTTGTGAGATAGAAGCCCCCTCCATATGTTACCCTACCCTACCCGTGCTCATCGAACGATGAGTGCCTGTAGGCATGCAAATTCCCAACCCAACCCCAATGATCAAAAATTCTAGAAGTACCATAGAAGATCAGGCCCCATAGGTCACCTGATAGATGTACTCATGTGTGGCGCACCACCATCACTAAGATCAACACAAGGACTAAATGGGAACACAAACATGTCACTCCACCAAAAAAAAAATTAGGATGATGGATACTACATGCATCCCAATGAAAAACCAAAATGTAATAAAGGTCCAATTGACATCCAAATAGATGCCAAGAAAACCAAAGAAAAGATGAGAAAACTCATGCCAAGAAAATTTGAGAAAACAAGGTGGCATGCAAAACGACACAAAAACTCCAAATTTTGGAAATTTTTTGAAATTAAAAACCTTTTGACCTTTGGGTGCAAAAACTCCAAAAATTTAAAATAACTGAAATTGGATACCATATGTAAAAAGAGTGAGCATAATGGCTCAAAAACCCAAACCCCCATTTTAAAAATAGGGAAAACATTCATACCCGCCCAATTGGGTAGAACTAGCAAACATAAACTAACAGGAACACTAGTTCTCAGCCTCCTAACAAATTGCTGCAAGAATCAAAAGCTAAAATAGAGTGAAAGAAATAAAATGAGAAATCCCTACTTGACAACAAAAGGGGCAGGAATTGAAACTCACACAAAAAAATAAATCACTCACCAAATCTGTTGAAAATAATGGCAAAGCATAAACTCCCCAAGCCAAATCCAACGAGACCAACCTCATGAAGATCCCACACTTACAGCTTCTAGAATGAACAAAGCAAGAATCCTTCAAAAGAGGATTTCTAAATTTGCTCTCAAAATTCTATTTCTAAAATGTGAGAAGTCAATAATGAATTCACTTTTCCAATACTTATTCACTTTTCAAGTGAATAGTCAATTATGGAAAATAGCCAGTTGGAGTAGCCAAATTTTGAATCGACCCAAACAAAAATAGGTTATTATTCATAACAAAAATTCCCCTAAGGCAAAGCTACCAAAAATTGAATCCGAAAAGATTTAATGCCCAAAAACCCAAAATCACAGAAAATCACTAATATTTTTGAGATGATGCAAACTTCTAAATGTATAGACATGCTCACTAGTCTAGTCACATAATGCAGATGAGTTCAGATTTACTAATCATTAAAAGATTTAGACTAAAACAACTTAAAATAAGGATACATTGACTATATAGGGATGACATTGGCAAAGTATGAACATCTGAATCACTAACTCCATGTGCCACTGCTAGGGATATAATTCCTGCACACTAAAATACATGATCAAGTGAAATTGAATATAATATCATAGCCAAAGCAACATGTATTGGAAATACCTATTTAATCCATTTACATCAATCACATTCGCAAAAAGCATAAAAATACAAGAATGAAGTAAATCACCATAGCATAAAATCCATCACATAACATAACCAACAACTATGTCCAAATAAACCATATAACTAGATATTATCATAGATCTACTGTCATCTCAAAATAGCATCAACATGCAAATATGATAAATTGAACAACATAGCAATATAGAATCTATGGTACTGAATCAAAGTATAACATCTGACCCTCAGGTCATCTCAAAGTACATATAATAAGAGTATCAAGTATCTCTCAAATCAAAATAGCCAACAAGGTACAGACTGCAAAATGAGAGGCACTAAATATACACTTAAGTCATTTACAAGTTAGAACTTAGTTCATGTCGAATAAGTAATGCATGCTGAGCATAACATATTAGATAGTGCACGCTAAGTGAGATACTTAGTATGTGCTGAGTCACTCAAGTGCTAAGCAAACAAATGATGTAGAGTGATTTAGATGTCAAGTAACCAATAGATGCTAAGTCACTTAGATGTTCAGTTACAACATTGAAGTTGCAATTGATGCTAAGCATCAAGGACTTCAAGTATCGAGTAATACAATTTTAACATAGTTGTTTGTAATGACATAAACTACCATGTAAACCATTTTGGAGCTGACTTGAGGAATGTTTTGTGATCCTAGATGATAAGAAAAAATCTTTATTGAGAAACCCTATGTAGTACATGGAGCCAATTAGTTAAAGGAAAGGATTAAGTGGCTAGATGGATGAATTACAGTAGTTGATTCATACCTATCCCTAAGGCACCTAGGTCTTCTTAAGGAGGAAAACCCCTAAACATTTTATGAATGTAGAAGGAGAAAAGAGAGAAGTTTACATGTGGAAACAGAGCATTCATGATGACTAAGGTATTATGAATTGAGATACATTATAGAATCAGTTAGAGGAGAACAAAAAAAAGAGGTTAAAGGACACAAGAGATACATCTAATTAGTGAGGATCAAGTAGACATTAGAAAAGAGGAAATGTTTTATCTAGTAGAAAAGTGTTAACCATAGGATCATTGCTAAGACATTTCAATAGGTGAATTAGTTATATCTCTTAACAGAGTAGTCTTAATAGGATATTTTAAATCCTTTAACATGGAGCTTACTTCATTGTACGTTAAAGTCCTTTTACCAAACACACTTCTAATAGAGTGTTGAAATCATTTAATAAGGTAAGATCTAACAATCTTGTAAGCTTTTAATAGGGCAGATCTTTTACAGGGTAGATCATGCTTCTTGATCAAACATTGTAGCCTTCATTGGATACACTTTATTAATATAGTAGTGGAGATTTGTGGGTGTCATCCCCACCCCTATTTTAACTTCTTATTGGAGGGTTTCCACGTAACTAAATATCTTATGTCATACATTCAAATTATGAGATGGATGTGTGATGAATGAATTTATGGTTAAAGTTTTAAATTACTAATTCAACCCCTTCTTAGAGTTTACTTTCCCTATCATATTTACAACAATTAGTTTTAGAGAATAGTGCTTAGGAAATGAAAACTTTATAACTGTGAGGAAAGATCTTGGAGATGGAAGTCTACAAGTTGTGAAAGACTATTGAGAACTAGAAGATTGAAATCCATCTTTCCCTACATTAGATGAATGAAGAAAGATATGAGTTGAAGTGATCATTAAAGAGAAGGAATGAGATAGATATTGAAGAGAATGAAATAGACTATAAAGAGTTTGACACTACTAAATTATTTGCATATAGAAATGTACAAGTGAATTTGATGTAGCAATTGCAGATTTGATGGAAAAGAATGGATCCCTAATTGAAGAGGTCAAAATCTCAAGATTGAAGAAGAAGTCCAATTAGTATTGCTATGTGAGGTGACTAAGTAGAAAAAGAAAGTTGAAGATGACAAAGTCATGATTGAAGATGACAAAAGGATACTAACCAATAGATTGGAAGAGAAGACACTAGAGGTAAATAGGATTTCTCACATGCAACTGGAAACATTGAATCAAATTATGATTGCAAATCATGAATTGAATGGAAAAGATATTGAGATCACAACACTAAAGTTGTAGAATTAACAATTGAGAAATGATCTAAATAGAGAAAAATAATTTGCTGAAAGTTTCAATAGACCTAGTGAAGCCATCAAGTATTTTGACCAATTGATGAGATCTCCTAGATCCAACATTGGTACTACTGGATTGCATTGCACCAGTACTAAAGAAGGAGAATCATCTAAAAGTGGTCAACAAAGGAATATCAATGGTAATAAATCCAAACCTACTTGTCATAATTGTGGTAAGATAGGTTATACTACTAATGTTTGTAGGAGCAAGATTGCAAATCAGAATCCTAAGCAAAATTTCATGGGTCTCTTCCACAAGTGCAAAAAGCAAAGACATTAGGCACATGAATGCAAAAATAAGACATCAAGTACATGAAGATTTGAAGGTCACTGGTATAAATGTAAGAAGTATGGACATAGAACATATGAGTGCAGATCAAATCCTAATTGGTCATCAAACAAGAAAGCTAAGGTAAACCATACTGGCATATCCTACAATTGGAACTACAATATAGATTATAGTTGTCACTATTGTCAAAAGCATGGAAATGTTTCTGAAAATTTCATTAGAACACATTTTAGAAGTGACTACAAAATATGGTTGAGTCAAACTACATGTTTTAGGTATTTGAAGATTGGTCCCATAAGAAAAAATTGTCTAACAAGGTCAAAAGCACCTAGCAGTGAGTTCAATAAAGGCAAAGGAAAGGTTGATTTTGAAGAAGTCAAAGTGTAGATGAACAAGACATAGAAGAAGAAGGAAGATTACAACACATCAAGTTTAGATGGGATCACTTCATCCAATAGATCAAGTGATCACACCATCCCCAACTAGGAAATTAAGAGGCATGTATGGGATTGATATTTCAAATTTCAATTATACATCAGTTCCAAGGATTGAGTTCTAAAAAGATCATATATGTATGAAGTAAGATGCAAAGTATTGGTTAGAACTTAGAATAAATCTATAAGTTTTCATGTTGCTACCAAGCATGAAAAGTTTCAATATGGTTCTTGATGCAGAGGAGGAACTAAATGCAACAAAAACAACAACAACAACAAAAAAAACAAGGGAAATAGCAACAATACACATAGAGAGATATCAACATCAAAGAGAGGGAGAGAGAACCATAATCTTCTATTAATTCATCAAATTTCTAGCATACATGCCCAGCTGTAAGGCCTTCTGGGTTACAACTAGATACAAGATACATATATTTAAGAACTAATAAGCTCTCTACTGATCTCTCAAAAACTTGCCTTACTCTAAGCACAAAGGCTCTATTTATACTTGCTAAGATGACCTATGAAACATTCTAGATTATTACATAATAGAAAAGTCAACCCAAAGAGATCTCTTTCCAAAACAACTTACATAATATTCTAGATCTTGCCAAAATGGCTTACAAAATGTTCTAGATCATTATAAAATAAGAAAAAAAACCCAACAATGGTCTTGATACATCCCAAGACAAGATCTTATCATAAATGTCATGATTGAAATAAATCCCATAAGTTAGCTTGCACAAAAAATGTAGAAATCATGTCCAAAATATTGACATTCAACATCAATAGGATAACTCAACACATGAAGAGTCACTCGACATACACTAGGTAACTTGCCACGTAAAGGAGAGCTCAACACACACTGTGGAACTTAGAACACACTGCAGAGCAATATGGGATAACACACAAACCTAAGTGGGATAAGCTGAACTTGACTTATACTACAAAATTACTAGTACTCGACAATTATTGCAACTTGGCAATGACTGAAACTCAGCAATGACCTAATACATGATGGACATATGTACATGTGGAAATGAAGTTAAAATTTTAAAAACTCTTTATGTGGGTGCTCCTGCACCATACACCTTGGGAAAATTTATCTCAAGCCCACTTGAGATGAGCTCTTGTAGAGTGGTACCTTTCTTGTTTACATCATCTTTTGTTATCCACACAACATCGACATCAAAATAGCCTCAAATTTTTACCAAGTATTGCTTATACTCCCTTCTTCTTGTCTTCTTCACTACTTTGGTGTCAAGTATCTTCTCTAGCTTTGGTACCTCCTTCAATGGTAGATCTTTAATGTCTTCTACATCAGCAATCTGCCCTATATCAACTCCTTGAGTGACTACTTTGAATGGTGTGAGGCCTACTATGTTGATGATGGGAGAGATTCCAATCTCAGGTGGTAATTGAATCTCATAAGCATTGGTTCCAAACTTCTTCACTATTTGGCAAGGACCTAGTTTTCTCAACATGAGCTTGGTATGTTTACCTTTTGGTAGCCTCTCCTTCTTGAAATTAGCCCCCACTAAGTCTCCAACTTCAAATTCTAAGTCTCCTTTTCTAATCTACATGCTTCTTGTACTTGTTAGATGTTTGTTGGAGTTGTTTTTTGAATTCATCATGCATCTCTTTTATGCTATAGTAAACTCCTCACCTTGCGCACTAACTTTTTGGTGTGAACTCATATCTCTTAATTCCAAGATCTCTCGAGGATGAATTCCATACACCACTTGAAATGGTGACTTTCCTATACTCCTATTGATGGAGTCATTATATGCAAATTCAGCTTGAGGTATGATTGCATCCCACTTTTCTCCATGTTGCCTTGTGAGTGATCTCAACAAATTTCCCAATGTTCTATTAACTACCTCTATTTACCCATCAATTTGAGGGTGATAGCCTGACAAGAAAGACAAATTAGTTCCAAGTTTTCTTCGTAAAGTTCTCCAAAAATGTCTCACAAACTTCACATCCCTATTTGAAACTATGTTGAGAGGTAGGCCATGAATCCTTATGACTTCTTTAAAAAGAGATCTACTATATGGGAAGCATCATTGGTTGATTTACATGGTAAGAAGTGAGCCATCTTATTGAACCTATCCACTACAAAAAATACACTATCATTCTCTGTTTGTGTCCTTGGCAACCCCATTACAAAATCCATTTTTATGCTTTCCCATGGCCTAGATGGTATTGGCAAAGGTTGATAGAGCCTTGCATTTGTAGCCCTCCCTTTGGCTCTTTGACAAATCATAAATGTTTCCACAAAGTTAATAACATCAGTCTAAAGTTTAGGCCAATAGTAATACCTCCTTACCAATTCTAAGGTTTTATCCAAACCAAAGTGTCTACCCATGGTTCCACTATGCTTCTCTTTTATAATATTTGATCTCATAGAGCACCTAGGGACACATAGTTTCCCTCCTTTGAAAAGAAGTTTTTCTTGTATTAGAAAATTAGAAAAATTAGCATGGTACCTATCACCAAACTCCATACATACCTTGTAGATTTCACCAAAATCTGGATCTGTGACATACATGTCTGTTAGGGCTTCAATTCCCACACTTTCTAGTTGAATTTGGGAGACAGTCATGTTCCTTCCACTAAGAGAATTAGAAACCTTATTTGCTATACCCTTCTTATGCTTAATGGTGAAGGTATAGGCCTAAAAATACTCCACCAATTTCATATGCCTATGACTTAGCTTGTCTTGGCTATTCAAAAAACTAAGTACTTGGTTATCTGTATACACAAAAAGCTTCTTTGGCAAAAAGTAATGTCTCCACCTTTTGATGGCTGGAACCGAAGCATACATTTCTAAGTCATATGAAGAGTATTTCTTCTTGGCTTCATTAGCTTTACACTTGAGAAATCCATTGGTTTTCCTTCTTGACTAAGAATAACCCCTATAACAACCTTGCTAGCATCACATTCTACTTGGAAAATTTTGTTAAAATTAGGTAAAGAAAGAATTGGATACTCACTAACCTTTTTCTTAAGCAATTCAAAAGCTTCATTTGCTGATTGACTCCATGCAAACTTACACTTCCTTCCACCTTTAATAGTTTCTAACATAGGAGCACATATATGACTGAAATTTCTTATGAATTTTCTATAAAATGTAGCAAGACCATGAAAGCTTCTAACATCTCCAACTATTTTAGGAGATGGCCAAGAGATTATAGCACTTACCTTATCTTTAGCCATCTTCAAGTTACCTTGGGAGATCACAAAACCAAGATATGTCAGCTCCTCTTGTATGAATAAGAACTTTTAAAATTTTATCACCAATTTCTCCTAGTGAATTCTCCTCAAAACCATGTCAATGTGTTGTAGGTGTTCCTCCTTTTTCTTACTAAAAATTAATATGTCATCCAAATATACTATGATGAACTTACCACTGAAATCTTTGAGCACTTCATTCATAAGTCTCATGAAGGTACTAGGAGCATTAGAGAGTACAAATGGAATTACCTTCCACTCATACAATCCATCATTGGTTTTGAATGTTTTCTTCCATTTATCTCTAGCCCTTATCCATATTTTATGGTACCCACTCTTTAAGTGAATCTTGGAGAAATACTTTGCACCTCCCAAACAATCAAGAAAATCTTTAATTATTGGCATTGAAAACCTATATCTGATTGCAATATTATTAATGGCTCTTGAATTAGTACACAACCTCCATGTTCCCCCCTTCTTGGGTGCCAAAACAATAGGTACAATGCATGGACTTAGAATTTTTGCAATTAAACTAGAATCGAGCAACTCCTTTACTTTTCTAGTAATCTCCTCATTTTGTTGAGGTGTCATCTTGTATGTAGCCTTATTTGGTAAAGTAGCTCAAGGAATGAAGTCAATACAATGACTAATGTCTCTTATAGGTGGTAAAGACTTTGACATACCTTCTAAAATCAAACCTTCATACTTATCCAAAAGTGTTGTCACTTCACTAGGAATTTCCTTCTTTGTTTTAGCCTTCTTCTTATCATTTTCAATTGATCCTTGTGTTTGTGGTTGAGGTATCAAAAGAAAACAAGGCTCAGGTTCTTCCTTCATGTCTTGTAAGAACTCCTTCTTATCAACCATCATAATTTTGGCTCCCCTCTCTTTAGTCTCTTCCACTTTTTGATGATCAACAAATGGAATCAATCTAATCACTTTTCCATCCTTCTTGATGGTGTATACTTTAAGTTTTGCATAATGTTGTGCCTGAAAATCATATTGCCAAGGTCTACCAAACAATAGGTGTCATGCATCCATGTCAACTATATCAAACAAAATTCTATCCTTATAGTTTACAATTTGAAAATCAACCCATGTTTTCTCATTTACAAGAGTTTGTTGACCCTTTGTTAGCCATAAAACCTTATAGGGAAAAGGATGAGGTACTCTCCTAAGTTTTAACTTCTGAAGTATTTCAAGAGAATTAAAAATTTTAGTAGATCTTGAGTTAATAATGACTTTACATACGTTACCTCTTGATTTGAAAGTAGTCCTAAAGATGGTTTTCCTTTGTGGTGGATCCATGGTAGTAGGCACTTTCAAAAGTGTTCTTCTCACCATGAAAATTTCTCCTCTTTCAAGTACACTAGTAGAATCAACCATCTCCTTCTCTTGGTATTCATCATCTTATACCAAATGTGTTCTCCTTTCACCTTGTGAACTTGAACCGACTCTATTTGGACACCTAGATGCATGTCCCTCCTTATTGCAATTGAAGCAAGTTATTGAACTTTCCCTTCTACCACCAAACCTGCCTCTTGAATTGCCTCTTCTACCTCTGAAATTTCCTTCACTTTGACTAGTTTCTTGCTTTATCTCCTTATGATCTTCATGGATTTTTCCTCTACCTTGGGAGTTTCCTCTTCCCTTTTGGTTTCTTTCTCTTCCTCTACTATTTTGCTCTTGTCTTCTCTTCAATTTGGCTTCCACATTTAGTGCTAATTGATAACATTTTTGAACTATATCAGGATACAATAGATTAAGTTCTTCTTGAATATTCAACCTCAATCCATAAAGACATCTAGCAACTTTTACTCTTTCACATTCACCCTATTTTCCCCTTGAGCTTAATTTTTGGAATTCTTCAATATCGGCTGTGACATCTAGCTCCTTTTGTCTTAAAATTTGCCTCCTTCTATGTAGTTGGATTTCATAATCCTTAGGTAGGTAAGTTTCCCTTACCTTTGCACTCATCCTGCTCCATGAGTTTATCATACTCTTATCTTCTTTCACCCTTTCTCCTTGGGTGAAATTCCACCAAGTGAGAGCTGCTCCCTTCAAGTTTGACTTGGAAATCCTTACTTTATCTTTTTCTACTACATTTTCACATTCAAAGTGGTTGTTTAAGGCTTCTATCCAATCCACAATAGCATCAACATCCATCTTTCTTAAAAAGATGGGTAGGTCACCTTTGGCATCCTTCTTGCCAACTCTTTCAAGGTCTTCTATGAAGTATCTCTAATCTACAGGCAAGTTAACCACCTCCTACTCAGGGGTATTTTCTTCTTTCCCTTCCTCCTCTTGCTTTGAGGGAACCTTTACTCCTTTCTCCATCTATTCCTTCAACTTTTCAAATTCATCCAATAACCACTTATTGGTTTTCTCACGTTCTTGCATCTTCTTTGCCAATTTAGCATTGGTGACCATGTTTGATGTCTCAGCTTCAAACTCTAATTCTAACATAAAAGCCAATTACTTTAGGAGCTTTCCCTAAGATCTTATACCAATAATGATGAAGAGGAGGAAAGTGGTTGTTCAAGGCTTCTATCCAATCAACAACAACAACAAGAACAAGGGAAATAGCAACAATACACATGGAGAGATATCAACATCAGAGAGAGGGAGAGAGAACCATAATTTTCTATTGATTCATCAAATTTCTAGCATACATGCCCAGCTGTAAGGATTTCTAGGTTATGACCAGATACAATATATATATATATATATATATATATATATATATATATATTCAAGATCTAAGAAGCTCTCTACTAATCTCTCAAAAACTTGCCTTACTCTAAGCACAAAGACTCTAGTTATACTTGCCAAGATGACCTATGGAACATTCTAGATTATTACATAATAGGAAAGTCAACCCAAAGAGATCTCTTGGAAAAATGGCTTACAAAATGTTCTAGATCTTTCCAAAATAGCTTACGAAATGTTCTAGATCATTATAGAATAGGAAAACCAACCCAACAATGGTTTGGATACATCCCAAGACAAGATCTTATCATAAATGTTGTGATTGAAATAAATCCTGCAAATCAGCTTGCAAAAAAAATGTAAAAATCATGTCTAAAATACTAACACTCAGCATCAACAAGATAACTCAGCACATGAAGAGTTACTCAGCATACACTAGGTAACTTAGCACATGAAGGAGAGCTTGGCACACACTATGGAACTTGATACACTTTGTAGAGTGATATGGGACAACACGTGAACCTGAGTGTTAACACGATGTGGGATAACCTAAACTCAACTTATGCTATAAAATTATTTGTACTCGGCAATTGATGCAACTAATTGCTATAACTCGGCAATGACTGAAACTCAGTAGCAACCTAGTACACGATGGACGTATGTACATGTGGAAATGAAGTTAAAATTTTAAAAAATCTTTATGTGGGTGCTCCTACACTAGTTCTTGAGTGAAATTTAGTTAGTGCTAAGCTATTGAAGGTGATAGTGTTCCAAGCTCATAGTGGTTTCCAAGCATGAAGAAAACTACATGGAAGCTGAGTGAGTAAGAATGGTTATTATAGCCAAGCTTACAATTATTTAAGCACTAAGCATTAATTGTGAAGTTTTGAGGGCTATAAGATTAATTTTTGAATTCTTTTGAAATCATTCAAATTTGGAGAAAGCACAAAGAGCTTAAGGAGAATTGGAGAGACTATTCCAAGCATTTGTAGACTAAATTCAACCACTATTTGACACCATTCATCAAATTTGTGAAGGTAGTTATCATGTGTTGAGCTACACTATTTGAATTTGTGCAAACCCTAGGTATCAAATATGGCATCTAGTTCTTCTACTTCTAAGGTTAAAGAGGGAAAAGGAAGTTTTGAATGTTCAATTAATAAATAATGAGATCAAAAAACCAAACTTTAAAGAAACTCTTGACATTTCATACAAACAAGACCTGTTTGATGCGTTATACATGATACCACCACATGTTTCAATGATTAAAGATGTAATATGTTGTTACACATTTAAGGTGGGTAGCATAGGTGACATGGAGATAAGAGATGTTTATGTAAAATTGTTTGAGAACAATGTATTAAATGAATAATTCAAGGTTGTAGAGAGAAAAGGGTTAACTTGTGCCCTAGATTTTCCAAATGTGTTCAAAACATAATGGATTAAGATTGTTCTTAGTAGAATTCATGACGATTCTGTATGGTTGGAGGATGGCCCTATGAAAATCACCAAGATGATTTTACAAAGGGTAATAGGGTATCCAACCCTAGATATACTTAGGACCATGAGAAGTGATGCAAAAGATGCTATTGAGAAAAATATAGGGGTAGCATGGAATATGCAAGGAATGCCAATTAACACCATATTACTTTTGTAGTGAGGATAATTGCACATAAATTCTTTCAATCTAGCAGATTGAATAGTTTACCTTGCATTGTTGTTGATGTTGGCTACAAGATAGTCAAGAAGGATCATTCTTATGACCTTGCCAAGTTTTAGTTACAATAGTTATCAGAAAACTTGGGAGACATAAGGAAAAAAAAGAGTGCACAATGCAAGCTTGGTTGAATACTTGTATGTATATTTTTCTATGTGCAGAACACATTCCCTTCTTTTGGTAAAGTTGCATTGAAAAAAATAGATCTATTGTAATATAGATAAGAGAATACATTGAGAAACTTTGATAAAACTTTGAATCTATAATCACTAGCTACTTTGAAGACTTTAAGAAGTCAATAAAATAAAGATGTTTACTTTCTAGTTGATATTGATTTCACATATATACATGCTGCTATTCCAAGGGTGAGATGGTTAAAGCCTATAAGTTATGAGATAAATATGGATAAGGCATTTGCAACAATTACCACTTTACTGGCTAAAGAAGTAGATAAAGAAGCTACAACTTTTGGTAACAATGATGAAGCCAAGTCAAAGATAGCCATGGTTTTGAAGACAATCTTTATAATAAGGAAAAAGATCAAAATTTCTAGAAGCTTAAAGAAAAATTTGGTGAAAGGGAAGAAGAAGATGCAAAAGAAGATGACAATGGAGATGACGATGATGAAGAAGGTGAAAATGTAACACCCCAAGCACCAGTCAAGGAGAAGAACAAGGTGAAGAGGAAGTCGAGCTTGATGAAGGTGGCAAGGGAGAAGAAGCCAATGAAGCACCTATAGCCAAAGAAAAGAAGAAAAGAAAAGCTAAAGCTCTAATAGTTAGTAAATCAAAGAAGGTTGTAAAACCTACACAACCTAAGCTTGTAGTTCTTGACACCAGGGCCAACACAAGGGTTGCTACTAAGAAGGTTCAAGAAGTGAAAAAGTCAAAAGGGAAGAGAATTAGAAGAACTCCATAGGAAGATGAGTCTGAGAAGAGACAAAGGAGAAAGTACATGGCTCCAATCGAGTCAGATGAAGAGAGGAAAAAATCTGATGACAATAAGAAATTTAAAGTGGTAAGTCACAATCCTTCTTTTTATTTGGACAACCTATGTGAAAATATAAAAAATAATACTAATTATCTAGATTCACACATGTTGAGTTTGACAAACTTGGAAAGATTGAGATGAACCAAGTGGAAGAGTCAACATATGTCATGATGGAGACATTCAAGAAGACTCCAATTGAGCTTGCCAACTCTATACCTAAAATTTTATATGCAAGAGTTGAGCAAAAATGGCAATATAGTCTCACTATAGAAAGGAAAATTAGAGAGACTACACTTGCTCAAGTGATGCTAGAATTGGATAAGGCCACAATGTCAAAGAACATTAAAAAATATAAAGGGAGGTTTGCTCCTAAATATAGAGTATTCAGTATTTTGCAAAAGGAAATTGAGGGTATCCTTCAAGAGTCCACTCAAATATGGAAGTCAATATATGGATTGACAACACCTAAGCCAATTGAACAGGAACCTATTGAGGTAGGTGAAGAAAAAGGTGAACAAGAAGTAACTAATGTTACTAAAGTTGAAACTGAGAAATATGCACATTTGAAAGGCACTGAGATACATGCAAATAGATAGGAAATAACTGAAGATGAGTAGAAAATAGAACAAAGTATACTAGATATACAAATGCTAAATGCTAGTCCACAACATGTGACAGATGCCAACATAGATACAATATAGATCACGAATGTTTCTAATATTGTAGCTTAGAAAATCAATCCCCTAATAAAGGAGGACATGAAGAAATTTTTAGACACCACCACCAAGACACAATTATGTAGTCTTCCTATATTGGTCAGTGTAGATGAAATTGAGAAGATAGAAAAGACATCTATAGAGGAAGCAAACCAAGCCATAACTCAAACTCTTCAATTTACTATGGTACAGACTATAATGCCCATTGTAGTGTACCAAAGGAAATAGACAACAATGAAAAAATCAGCACAATGGTACAAAATTTGTTAGTACAAGAAGTTGCTACAGAAGCACATGAAGGGACACAAGCTCAAACAAGTAAGGAAGATACTATCAAGCCTAAGGAGAAATTAACAATACAAATATTGGTTACTTAGCCAAAAACTACTACTCCTCCAAGTCAAGCTCTTCATAGGCTAAGTGTAGAAGCTACACCACTACAATCATAAAGACCTAGTCCTAGCACATCCAAGGAAGATGAAGTTACATCATATGGTGATGCTGTAAGAAAAAGTGATTGAAATGATAAAATATAATAAAATGAAATAGCATGAAACAATAGATTTAATCCAAGAGAGCAAGAAGAGTTTTACAATAAAAATGATACAAGATCAATGGAGCAATACCAAAGAGGAAGCAACACAAGAGACAAGGATTTGATAAGGGGAAAACAAAGAAAACCCCTTGTGAGTATTATGAATGAGGCAAAAGCCTAAGAGAGAGAGAGAGAGAGAGAGAGAGAGAGAGAGAGAGAGAGAGAGAGAGAGAGAGAGAGAGAGAGAGAGAGAGAGAGAGAGAGAGGAGCAAAATAGCTCATTTACAATAGCATCAAAAACTTGATGTGAATAATGGAGACTAGATGAAAATGAGAGAGAAGCACCTCTTTTAAAGAGATGAGAAAGGAGTTGCATGTTTTTGCATGTGTAACTCCCATTTCTATGAATGCCACATTCATAAAAGGTGTGTGCAAAGTGTCAAGTTCCTCTTAAGGAGGAATATCTATTTTCTTTATTAAAGGAAATACAAAAATGAGTTCTCCTCACAAGTGAACAATAGGACAAGAATGACATATCCTTTACATGTGGACTAGAGGACAAATAAATAATACATAAGGGATACCTTGGTTTATCCCAATAAATAAATAAATACGACCAAGGAAAGATTATTAATTCTAACACCCCCCTTTAATCTTTACTTGGGGAGATGTTGTCAAAATCAATTTACAATATTACAACTTGATTTTTTGAAATATCTTCATTGTGCAAGAGGTCTCTTATTATCATGGGTACATCATTGGAGAGCCAAGAGAAGTGGATAATTCTTCAAGTGTGTTACATCTTCAAGTGGATTCATGTGGCATAGGATCTGTATAACAAATAATGATATCTTGTATGTGCCTTGATGGATTACCTAAAACATAGAAACAAAGGCAACTATCCACAAGGATAATTTCATCTTATATTCTATATAAGTAAATTCTCATAGAGTAAATATAAGTGTAACTTGGTACCGCAAATAAATCAAGATAAATCATATTCTGCAAAGAACAAATATGTTATCAAAACTTTTAAGAAAAGACCATAGAAAAAGCTAGCTAATAAATCCAACATCAAAAATTCTTCAATCACATGGATATAGACAATCCATTAATAAGTCATTTTACTGCAAGTTAATGGGTGATCAATCCATAACCTGCATGACTCATGATTTAAGCAAAGAAGTATACATAACATTATATGGCATGTTTTCAAAGATATCAAAGGGGAGGAGTATGAGTATTAACAATTGACTGCCTTCAAATAAGAGTAAAATGCCTTCAAGATGGGTCAAATTAACTAAAATTGGAGGGAAACTCCAATAATAAATGGTATTAACCATAAAGTGCCAATATGGCAATAGAATGATGCTAAAAAAGTATAAACTGCACTTATGTGCCAATCAATAGAACAAAATAAATGTTGAAGGCAATAGTGTATAATAACTCATAATCTCAACGAATAAGAAAAATAAATAAAATAAATTTACTTATGTGAAATAAAGAATGCACTCATATTTGATAAGTCACAAGAGACACAATAATTTGTATATTTATTAAGATATATATGTGGGCCCCCATATATACACATGAATAAATATACCTAAACTATCATGGTATGAAATCATGCAAATAGAATTAAGATCATATATAGAACATAATTTCTAGGCAACATACTAAAGAGAAATGCCAAAGATGATGAAAGAGAATTATTAACATCAAACAATATTTGTAGTAATTAATCCTCCTAGGTTGAAGTCCACCCATTCTAAAAATTGATCTCTTTTACTAAGTGCTTTTTGAAACCATTTATTTTTTCTCTTAACAAATTTATCACTAGAGGAAGAGTCATAATGTATGAATGCATCATTTTTTTCAACATTAGCATTATTACCATTATCAATATTAGTATTATTACCATGATCTATAAATGCATCATTACTATTACCATTGTAAGAAAGAATAGGAGGAATAAAGGTAGATATATGAGAAGTAGGGTTTAGAGAAAGAGGTTGGTCCCCCACTAACACAATTTTGCTTCCATGAACTTGTTCATTTTGAGCATTAGAAGAATCATGCACGCTATTTCCTGCAAGACAAACATTTTGTGCTATGTGCACTTTGTTAGTAATAAGATTATAAGCTTGATAACCTTTGGTATTTTGCATGTTTTCACTCATGCACTTTGTACATGTCATCTTAGATGAAGCAATAGGAGGTAAATTTTCAACTGTATTAGATGAGATATGCTCATTTTTCAAATGAGCAAGCCTTTCATGTTTCATATTAAAAGTAATATCTTTGTGCAAAGAGTGTCTAGAAGAGGTGAACTCAGAAAATTTAAATAAGTTATCATGGCCTAACTTAGCATTAGCAAAAACTTCATTAGTGTTAGGATCAATAACAGAGCACATGTCCCTATGAAACTCAACTTTGTAATTTTGACATAATTTTGCAACAGAAAGAAGATTGTATTTCAACTTAGGAACATAAAGGACATCATGTAATTTTCCATTTGAAATACTAACATTACCAAATCCTTCAACTTTGCAACTATGATTATTAGCTAATTGAATTGGAATATTAGAAGGATCAGGTTTTAAATAATCAAACACTTCTTTATGAAAAGTAACATGTTGAGATGCACTAGTATCAATAATCCATTCTAAATTTTTAGGAACATTGTAACTAACAGTAAAAGCATGACGAGATGGATGAGACTTTTGATTATTGTTATTGATAGGTTGCTTATCATTTTGCTTTTTAAAACAATTGTTAGTCAAATGACCATCTTTTCCACAATAAGTACAATGAGGTTTCTTATTAGGACTATTATATTGATTAGAATGGTTATTATTACGATTTGTATTTTGATTATTATTGTTGTTAAAAGAAGGTTTAGAATTAAATAGGTTATTATTATTGTGACGATTATTAAAGTTATGATTGTAATGATTATTATTGAAATTGTGAGTATTAAAATTTTGATTTTGATTATTATTTGGAGCATGATAAGATGCTCTAAGATTTTGATTTTGATTTTTAGACACAAATGCATGTTCATTAGATCTAAGAGTACCAAATTTTAATAACTTAGCTTCCTCTTGACCTAACAAATTTTAAAAAATACTATAAGTTAATTGAGTAGACAAAGTAGGAATATCAAGTTGAGAATGACCATTAGTAATAAATTGTTGAAATTGTCTAGGAAGACATTTCTTTAAAATAATGGTAATTAATCTAATATCAGTGAGAGTAACACCTAATCCAATTAGTTGACTTTTAATATAATCAAATTTAAGTAAAAATTTATCCATAGATTTGAAATCAATATACCTTAAGTCTTCCAAATTGTCTTGCAATTGAATCTTACGTGATTCAGATGACCTGTCATACGTTTTCTTTAAAATATACCAAGCTTCATGGGCATTAGTGCAATGAGAAATTAGAACATATAAATTTGGGTTAAGAGATATACCAATGAGGCCAAGGGCTTCTTCATTTTTAGTATTTCATGCATTTTGTTCATCTTGTGTAGCTGAGGCACCAGGAACTATAGAAGGGTCAAAAGCAACATCTAAAATATGCTTAAAATGAAATATAAATGAAAGATGAGTTTTCCAAGCATGATAGTTTGAGTTATTTAACTTGATTTCTGGAATTAAAGTCTACATGATTTAAAAATTATGTTTAAAATTTAAATAATAGATTTGAAATAAAAAAGTGAGACTTATTATCCACAAGAATGTTAAATAATTATTAAGAGATTTAGAGAGTCAAAATTAAAAACTAAAATGTTCCCTGCAAAACCACAAGTCAGATTGAAAAAATAGGAAAAATAAAAATTTGAAAAATTGGAAAAATGTGTTACACATAGAAAGTGATAAATTTTTTAATTTAACTCTATTTTCAATAAAATTTAAAGGGTTTTTTCATTTTTATGTTTTCTAAATGCTGTTCAAATTTCAGCCAAACCCAGATCACGGATTGAGAGATATCATAAAAATATGAACTGCTGTCTTAAAACTTGAAAAACAAATAATACTACACATACAGTATAATAAATTTTGCAATACTATTTTGATACAAATAAAATTTAAAGAGTTTTTTCATTTTTATGTCTTCTAAATGCTATTAAAATTTCAACCAAACCCAGATCATAGATTATGAGATATAAGAAAAATATGAACTGTTGTACTTTCCTTTCTAAAACAAAAAACATGAAAAAACTTGAATTTTAAAAAACTTAAAAAACCTGCAACAGAAATAGGGTTAGATACAATAAAAATAATTAAAAATAAAGAATCCTTTGGCGGCAAGCCTTCCAAAGGAGGTTAGAAAAAAAATTAAAAAAATGAAGAACTCTTTGGCGGTAAACCTTCCAAAGAGGGTTAGAAAAAAAACTTGAAGATTAAATAAAAAACTTGCAAAAAAAATAAGAATGAATTTTTTTTTCCTTCACTTCTCCTCTCAACAAAGTTCTCCAATATGGTAACCTTCACAAAAACTCAAAACAAGGATTAGAAAGCTCTGATACCATGTAAGAAAAAGTGATTGAAATGATAAAATATAATAAAATGAAATAGCATGAAATAATAGATTTAATCCAAGAGAGCAAGAAGAGTTTTACCATACAAATGATACAAGATCAATGGAGCAATACCAAAGAGGAAGCAACACAAGAGACAAGGATTTGATAAAGGGGAAAGCAAAGAAAACCCCTTGTGAGTATTATGAATGAGGGAAAAGCTTAAGAATGAGAGAGAGAGAGAGAGAGAGAGAGAGAGAGAGAGAAAGGAAATGGAGCAAAATAGCTCATTTACAATAGCATCAAAAACTTGATGTGAATAATGGAGACTAGATGAAAATGAGAGAGAGAAGCACCTTTTTTAAAGAAATGAGAAAGGAGTTGCATGTCTTTGCATGTGTAACTCCCATTTCTATGAATGCCACATTCATAAAAGGTGTGTGCAAAGTGTCAAGTTCCTCTTAAGGAGGAATATCTATTTTTCTTATTAAAGGGAATACAAAAATGAGTTCTCCTCACAAGTGAACAATAGGACAAGAATGACATGTCCTTTACATGTGGACTAGAGGACAAATAAATAATACATAAGGGATACCTTGGTTTATTCCAATAAATAAATAAATACAACCAAGGAAAGATTATTAATTCTAACAGATGTCAACTTGGATGAGGTGATCGTGTTGCCAAAAATTGATCTTGCAACAATCACTATTGAACAAACAAGCATACTTCAAGATACTCTTACAAAGAAAAAGCACCAAGAACTTCTCAAAAGGGAGCGTAGATAGAAGCAAGAATTGCAAGATATCAAAAAAAATATTTCTTGATGTATTTAGCTTGCCTGCACCTATAGAAGACAAGTCTATCATGGAGTTGTTGGTGAATATAGTAGAGAGGGTAACTGATATAGAACTGTATTCAAATGTGGAAATTTCAAAACCAACTTAACAAAAAGATATCAAGTGCCATTGTAATTAATCAGGTTGAGTTAACAACCAAGATTGATAGTGTAAAGAAAGTTTTAGAGAATATTTTCTCACTTTATAGCAATTTGTGTGATACACCACTATTCACATAGGAAGTGCAGTGCCATATTGAAAATTTATAGGGAGATATGAAGCTAATAGGTACTACTCTACCTAATTCTCTAGCTTAGAATCAAAAGGACTTTTGGAATTTGATGAATTCCCAAGGTTAGTTGGTAGCCCTACATGCTCAAGATGAAAATATTTGGGCTACATTGATAAGCATGCAATACATGTTGACCCCACAAATAAACATATTACATAAGGAAATAGCCTTTGTAGAAACAATGATGAAGAAATATCCCCATCTTTCTACACATAAAGGATTAGTTCACCTTGTTTCCAAGTTAGCCATACAAATCAAATCATTGGAAGTAGCTTGAGATAATTTGGATACATCTTTGAATATCTTACTTGAGGTCCATAAAACTTTCTTGGAAAAACACACTATATGTGTACAACCCTTTAACATTAGTGTAAAAAATGGGGAATAATATGTTTCTAGGAATAATTAGTTTTTGGGAAAGATCAAACAAAGGGGGATTCAAAGATAGAAATAGAGCACAACATAATTTAACAAATGCATATTTACTCAATAGGAGTATAGGTTTAGATTTAGAACAACACAATTAACTCAGGGGGAGTTATAAGATTTTGAGGTATGTTGTTTCGTCAAAATTTTGAAATTTTGTCTATATGTCGAACAGAGATAGTGAGTATCTGAGTTATGCTCATAAGTTAAGATCATTCATGCATGACCAAGTGTTTTTCCACTCATGTCAAAGGGGGTGATTGTTAATCTCAAATTGGTTTTGACATATGAGTGTCTATACACTTATGTCATTTACAAGATAGAACTCAGTTCACACCAAACAAGTAATGCATATTGAGCATAACATATTAGATAGTTCATGCTGAGTGAGACACTTAATATGTTCTAAGTAAATAGTTTGTGCCAAGTCACTCAAGTTCCAAGAATATAGATGATGCTGAGTAATTGATGGATGCTAAGTCATTCAGATACTGAGTTACAACATTAAAGTTGCAGTTGATGCCAAGCATCAAGGACTTCAAGTGCTGAGTAATATAGTTTTAACATAGTTGTTTGTAATGGAACAAACTATGATGTAGACCTTTTTGGAGCTGACTTGAGGATTTCTTTGTGATCCTAGATGATAAGAACAAATATCTATTAAGAATCCCTACGTAGTACATACAATCAATCAGTTAAAGGGAAGGACTAAGTGGCTAGATGGATGGTTTATAATCATTGATTCATACCTAACCCTAAGTCACCTAGGTCTTCTTAAGGAGGACACACCCTAAAATTTTTATGAATGTGGAAGGAGAAAAGAGAGATATTTTCATGTGCAAATAGAGTATTCATGGTGACTAAGGTATTGTGATTTGAGATACACTACAAAATCATTTAGAGAAGAACAAAGAAAAGAGGTTAGAGGATAGAAGAGATACATCTAATAAGTGAGGATCAAGTGCACATTAGGATAGATGTGATATATTATCTAGCAGTAGAGTGCTAACCATAGGATCATTGTTGAGATATTCTAACTGGTGAATCAGTTAAATCTCTTAATAGAGTAGTCTTAATAGGCTGTTATAAATCCTTTAACAGGGTTCTTACATCATTATATGTTAATTTCCTTTTACAAGGCACACTTCTAACAAGGTGTTGAAATCCTTTAACAATGTAAGATCTACTAATCTTGTAAGCCTTTAATAGGGTAGATCATGTTTCATGATCAAACATTTTAAACTTCATTGGATACACTTTATTATTGTAGTAGTGAATATTTATGGGTGTCAGCCCCACCCTAATTTTACCTTATCATTGAAGAGTTTTTGGGTAACCAAATATATTGTGTCTTACATGCATTGAATGCTATTTTCTTTCATACTATGGATGAATATGTTTAGCTAGCTATTTCAATTTAAATGCAAATTGTGAGATGGATGTGTGGTGAATGAATTTATGGTTAAAGTTTTGAAGTATAACCCTGCAACCCCCTCCTCTAAATCAAACACCTATTGGCGTATCCCTTGCACTTTCTTTTGATGCAAGTGCTAGTTTATGTTATTTGGATAAGTATGGTGCAGGTAAGGGGCTATCCAACAATGTGGCAATAATTTCTTTACAAGGAACCTCAAATGCCACCCCCCACCCACTCCCTCAGAGTCTACTTTCCTTATTGCATTTCCAACACCTTGTGGTGTATCCATGTCACCTTGTTTGTAAAAAAGATTAGTAATTCTTAGTAATCAGTAGTGAAATTAAATTAATAAACTTACCAAAAAAATAATATTAATAAAATAGTAGATTGTATATTGGAGTCAATATTAATTAAAGTCAATTGGTTTAAATGTTATACTTAATAGTCCCATGATAGAGTTATTTTTGTATCTACACAATTCAAATTATAATCTATTAGAAGATCTTCCCCTACACTTATTGATCTTATCACACATAAAAAAATTTAATTTCCCTCGTGTGCCTCAAATATACATACTTATCAAGGTCCTACATACTCTATCAATTCAACAAATTTATTATAACTGATCTTTATCTCATCCACATAAAATAGGCCCAAACCATGTAATGTAGATGGAGCTATGTGATATATCCTTTTGTTAATAGAAAATCTAGTATTAATTGGAGGTACTTCCTTGGGTACCCATTCTTTCTAAAGATGCATGTACCTTAAGAGAACCTTCCTATCGCCTTCACTCATTATCATAAGAACATGAAACTCCCCTTATCAAGAAAAAATGAATTCATTTATTGAATTTTCTTCTAATATTTTGACCTCTAGTTGATCTCCCTATTTTAGACCTACTATATTTCTCACTTTTGTCTTCTATTCCTGCATTTTCTTGACTTGAGGAAGATAGATCAGATAAATACCTATTTGGTGATACCTACAATCCATAAAATGAGAGACATATTAAGACTAAAGTTGATGTTGATAGTAAAGAAGAAATATGCAAATAAAAAATTGTATCGATATGGTCTATTGACTTATACCTGTCAATCCATGTCACTATGCATGATCATGGTCAAAGGCATTAAATAGCCTGCATATATAAATCATTTATCTTAAGCTAGGCAAAAATAAATGATATATATGTGGTGCATGATTTACCTTTACTTTATGTGTTGTAGCTATGCAATATCATTGTATATACTCTATGAAAATAGAGTTCAACACATAATAACTTAATTATAAAAATATACAACTCAAACAAATTTCTATAAATAAATCATCCCATCATACTTGAAAATGATCATACATCAATATATATTTCATTGATCATCATCATCATCATCTTTATCACTATTATCATGACCATCATCATCATGACCATCATTGCCTAGATCATAACCATTTCCATCACCATGATCACAATGATGATCATCATCACCATCATTGTTAGCATCACTAGAATCATCATCATCTTCTTCTTCTTCATCATTGTGTAATAGTCATTCGTGATCATCATTTACTTCTTCTTTCGAATTTTCAGTATCTTCTTCTTCCATCACATTATACTTTATTGACATTCCTCTTGGATCATGTTTAACAAGGAATGACCAACTTAGTTTATGTGGAATGCCAAAGTAAAACACTTGCTCATATTAGCTTGGAAGAATATAGGGCTCATCTCAAACTAGCTCAAATGACCATGTATTAATCATTGTAAATCCACTATCATGTTTAATAACACTCCTATTAGGATCATTCTAATTTAGTTATAGCCTGTACCATTTAATGGAAAATAGAACTAATTTGAATGAATTAAAGTTACACTCAAGTATATCATCCAAAATGCCATAGTATCAATTTTTAAATTGTTGAGGATGTATGTCATTTCTAGATAAAATATTGGTGACCTCGAAGACTGCACTTATCCCAAAATCACAAGTTTTCTTCATTTTATCTAACTTTTTAATGCAAAATTTATGGCCATGGTAGTTCATAGCTTTGTGGTATTTGATGTGCAATTATTCAAACATGTCAAGATTATTTGCATTGATATTCATGAGTTGATATTAAACTTAAGGGTCATGATTAGTAATATTCTATGTACTTTTCTATATGTTAAGCCATATGCTAGATCAAGTGTTATTGGCATAACATTGAGATCTTCATTATGATGAACTTTTTTAACCAATGATGCAATAACATTCTACATTAATGAGAGACCATTTTATTAAGATGATTGAATCCATGCCATCATCCAATCAAGATTGTTTTTAATATACAAATGTAGTGCATCCCACTCATGACCAACTATAAAGAAAATAACTAGACCATTTATAAACAACTTATATTAATGATGGATAAGAATTAATTAACAACAATAAGATCTTATAATTACCTCTCACTTTTCTCAATCTACCTTTCCCCATCAAGTACTCCCCTTCCAATTTGTAATGGAGTTAAGATCCCAAATACGATCTATATGAATCTTTGATGCAAACTTGGGAAGATATTCACTAATGTACACCATGGTCTAGTATACCATATTTCCCTCTACTATAGAACCCTGAGGATGTCCTCTTTGTCAAACTAAGCCCTTCATAAATTTTAAGTGCCTCTCAACCATCCACATTGACCTAGTTTATATAAGTCCACACAATTAAATCTTCTCAACTTGATGTATGAGGTAGTGTTCTTGAGCATTGAAAAAAGTTGAAAGTAGACATTTTTGCATTTGACACATATGCTATGGAATTTTTCTCTTCCAATATTTTATATTTTTAAAATCAATTTATTAAGATGATAACCACCTAAAAGAGATTCAACATGCAAGAACATATAAATGAGATTTTAGATAAAAGTATATAATAAATTACATAAAAAGTAAAGAAAGTCATAAATATAATATATACACAAAAAATCTAAGAAATAACACTTCTTACCTCATATATTTTCCAAGATCATATATAAATTGTTTAATACTGTTGTCAAATTGGTGTGAGAGGGATAGAGGTTGGATGTACTGCAACCATTAAAAAATGATCTTTTCAATATATTATGAAATAATACAATAGGTAGTACATGAAATTTTACAAATATATTGTAAATAGAGAACATGACTTACCTTGATGAAGGTATGCCAATCATGTGTTTTCAACCTTGGCCCAAAATCAACTTTCATTGATCTAAGACTACTTATATTTGCAACAAATCCTATAGGAAAATTTGTTTTTCTTATGACTTCATTTAATGCATCACTTTTCTACTCCATTAATAACTAAGGGAACTCATGTTTATGTAGTCTCCACTTCTATTTGATTCAGTAAAATTTTTTAATGCATGATTGAATTCATGAATGTAATTACAAAATTTCACAAATTTTTTTCTATTATGCCTTCCATCCAATATTTTCTATAGTGTCTCTGTTACATTCTTTCCAATATGCATAGCATCAAACAAATACATAATTGGGAGATCCTTGTAGTACAGTAACCTACTAAAAATTGAGTACGATAATATTTTATTCATCTAAGAAGTTGGTTATTGATGTTTTGATGAACTTCACGAGCATCAATTACACCTGCTTTCCTAAACTTCTTGAATGACGAGATTTCAACTTTGGAGCACAAATTGGACATGCACATTTTTCCTTTGTCTAAAGACATAAAAGATCATGTACAATTATCATGTACAACTTAAACATATAACAATAATGTGTAAGTACTATAACATACCAAAAATATGTGACCTTAAAAATAACATACCACAAAAATGAGTTAGCCTAGGGCCATCATGTATTGTTCATAAAAGCATTGCATGGAACTAAAATTTTCTTTGTCCTATTGATCTAGAGATGTCATACATAGTGACTCCATTCCATAACTTCAACAACTCTTTAATAAGGGGCTCAATATAGACATTCATATCTTTAACTTAGTACTTACCTAAAAATTGAATGGACATAAATATTACACAATTATTATGATCATTTTGATGCACTATCTATAAATTAATTTAGATAACTATTAAATGAAAAAATAGCTGGTATAATCATTGACAATATTATGTGATCACTCTTTTTAGACATCCAAGGATGAATGTTATTTTTGTTAAAAATAGATTGATACAAGTATGATAAATGTGTTTCAATTATTATTTTGTCACTAATGTCAAACCTGCTACTTGCTAGTAAGATAATTACTTACTATCATTTGTTTGATTGAGGAAGAGGATTTGATCAAATGAGGTAACAATAGCACCTAGAGTAAAGGTTGAGTTATGATATGTAAAGAAGTACACGAATCAATTGACATAGTGATATTATAGTGCATTGATAATCTACTTAAGGTTGTAAAGTTTGGCTACATTGAGTAACATTAGGAGAACAAGTTAAACAAAGTTTTTATGTCAAGCTTGACTGAGTGGATAGTAGGTGATGAGAAAAGTTAGTGCAAGTCAAGAAGAAAATCAGTTAGAGCTGAGCAAAGTCAATTTCAATGTAAGCCGAGTGAAATAGTGTAAGCTGAGTAAAGTTTAGTTAATGCTAAGCACTAGCAAATAGTTCATGTTGAGTGTTTTGATAGTGGATTTCGAGCAACACAATATGTGCCAAGCATCAAAAGCCAGTTAATGCCCAGTGTCAATATTATGAGAAAGATAAGAATTTGATAAATTTGAGTTGAAAAAAAATTATTTTCTTGGATTGCATAAATTATGTGGAAGATAATATTAACGAGTTGGTAAGATAAACTATTTTGAGATGAATTCAAAGAGGTTTGAAGGAGAAGTTTCTAGAAGGGAATGAAATGAAATGAGGGGTAGATTAATTGAATCCTACCTAATCTAAGCTAACTATAAAATGGATGATGGAGGATGAACAAAAAAATATCTTAATTCTCTATTTATAGAGATGGTTATCAAAGTAAGAGTTGATATGCAAGAATCTAAGGAAGACAAGGAGTCTAGGTTATTTTCTTCATTCACTAACCTAAGAGAAGAATTTGCATTGGAAAGCTATCAAAGTTGAAATGTATGAAAGCTAATAAAAATGGAGGACTAAAACAAAGATCTGTAATCTACAAATGAAGTCATAAGTTGTTATCAAATCAAGCCTTACTGTTACTCTCTAATCACTGTATCAATCAAAGGTAAATCCTTTGGATTAAGGTTGACCTAACAATCATTTGTAAATCTTTTAACTAGGTGACATCCTAAATGAATGATCTAAAGTCCTCTAAAAAGGCTCACTCCTAACAAGGTGATTGAAATACTTTAATTAGGTAACATTTAACAGTGTGCATTGTAACTTTCAGTAGGGTTGGCATTTCATAGGGCATCACTTTAGAAGAGTGAGAATGGGCAACATGTTACTGGTAGTTTTTTCCAAATTGGGTTTTCACATTAAATCATTGTGTCAAATGTGTTATTGAATCTATTATGTTTCATGTTTACATTTCTGCAAATTGATTTGACAAGTAACTTATATGTTTAAGTGATTGCATAATTTAATAGATGCATTCATGATGAAAATGTTTTATGAGTTTACTAACCTGTAAAAAAATTTAAATATACATCTGAACATTGGATAACTGATTCACCCCCTTCCTCTCAATTATTCTAAAGAATTCTAACAATTGGTATCTGAGCCATCTACTTAAGAGGACTAGTTTGAAGGTACTAAAAGCACAATTATCAAGATTTAAAAAAGAGAAGGACCCAAGCTTAATAGAGATAACTTTCTTGCATGTATAAGTCTAATGAAGCTACACCTAGGAGGTCTTGGAGATCATGCATAATCTACCATCATTGTTGGGCATACTGATCCTATTGGAGACCTAACTGCTAAAGATCTAAAAAAGAAGAAAGAACACAACCAAGTAATGTTGGAGATTTCCTCTTCCCTAAGCTATGCTAAGTTTGATAATATCAAGGGTTGTGATAGTGCAAAAAAAATGTGGGATGCTCTACACACTATCTATGGAGGTGAAAAAAATGTTCTAAGAGCTAAAGTTGAAAGTCTTAGAGATAAGTTTGAGAATATGAGAATGCAAGAAGGTGAGAATATTGCTCAATATTTCTCTAGCATAAAAGATGTTAATGTAATAAGAGGAGCTACTAATAAAATAGATGATGATATTATACTAAGAATTTTTTTAAGAACATTGTTTCCCATATATGTTATTAGATTTTTTGAAATACAAGAATTAAGATGCATACCGGGGAATGGTCTGACTCTTGAAGGTTTGGTAGGTGGGATAACTAATTTTGAGCTATCTAATTTTGATAATTAAAAATATGAAAATATTGAATCTACTTTCAATGCTAAGCTGTCATTGAAGGAACCTGATGAGAAGAAGAAGAAAAAGAGAAAATATGTGTCCAATGATGGTGATACATATGAGGAAGATGTAGATCAACTTGAAGCACTACTAGCAAGGACATTTCATAGAGATAAAGGAAAGTTACCTATCATGTGTTCCAATTACAATGAGGTTGGTCATATTATTGCTAGATGCCCAGAGAAGAAGAATTATGGAGGTGGTTACAAGTACAAAAGAAGAAGAGATCCTATCCTATCCAACCCTACCATCTCCTCCGCTCCATGCTTCCATCTTACCACTATCCAAGCTATTCCACCATCTATAATCTACCCCCTTGGTTCACTTACATTTATCCATGTTGGCCCCCTCTCAGCAGAAGAATTAAGAATAGTATCTCCCCATTGTAGTACATCTAATAAAGCACTTCTACCATTTTATATAAGCAAAAATTTTCCTCAGTTCCTTCAAATGCTCAATCGATGGCATTATCAAGGTCAAGGTTTAGGACCAAAAGAGCAAGGAATCAGAAAGCCTATAATTGCACAAAAGAATCTAGGATTTCATGGTCTTGGATATGTATCCAATGGCTCACCATCTAAAAGTGTTGGTACACGCCATCCCCAAACCAAGCCTATCTCTAGGCCCACCATGCCACCCTCCCATCACTCCTTCAAGAAATCTTATATCATCCCCCCTCAACCATCTTTGCAACCCAAAACAACCTACCATATCCCCCCTTCATTCACTAAATCCATTTTGGGTTCCCATGTCCCAAAATCTACCATCCTCCATCCTCCTATTAGCCATCATAAAAATCCTTTTCCCTCCATTCCTACGCAAGATCACCAAAGGCACATATCAGGGCACATCATCCATCATCATCCCCCTACACACTCTTCCATATCCTCTTCATCTCATAAAGATTCTCCTAACTATCTTCCCAAAGCTTACCATAACAATGTGAATGCCAACTTCAAAATGCATAAAGCTAAAAACCCACAGCCTAGGCAATCATATGTCTATTCTAAAAGACATACTCTAAAAAGGAAAAATCCAATCAAAGAATGCAAAATAATGCAAAAGCCTATGTCCCATCGGGTGTGCTAGAATGTATATAAGGATTAGTAATGCAAAGAACACTAAATATCAAATCAAAAATATTCACAAAACTAAATAAACGTAACTTCAAGATAGACTAAGATGAGCTCTCAATTGAGAATATGAGCCATTAATGGGCTCTCTCAATGAGAAGCTCTCTTGTTGAGTAGCTTTGTCTAATTAGATAGGATGTATGCTTGATTCTCCAAAGGCTTCAATGGTGTTCTTGATGGATTTTGGCTTGGGTGAATGGATTTGATGTAGAATGGCTTCTCAAAAATGGCATTATGGCTTTACTTCATGATCAAAATGGCATTACTTTGTTACTATGGGTGATTGTGTTAAAATGGCTTGGGAGATGATTCCTTAAATAGGCAAAGGGCTTGAGAGATCAAGGGCTAGGATGCAAGGATGGGAGAAAGCTTATGGAAGGTTTAGATTGAATGAGAGGAGAGCACATGGATTGTGTTTCTTTATAGCCAATCAGGGAGTGACACATGTCACAGGGTCATTGGTTAGAGCAAGAGGGGTTGAGGGGTCAACAAAGGAGGCTCAAAGCTCATAAAGACCCTCATAATGGCTTGTAAGAGCAATGAATCAGCTTGTAAGAGTCATTCATGGCTTTGTGAGCTTCATAAAGTTTTATGGTTGGGATATTTGTGAGAGAGTTGAGATATTTTGACTTGGGTTGGATTAAGAAAGTCTTAAGCTTGACTTTGGAATGTGAAAATGATTAAGGCTTGGATTAGGCTTGGGTTAAGATTAGATTAGGCTTGTTAGAGATGGGCAAGTGGATGACATTTAATGAGGGTGGGTGAAGGAGGAGATATTTTTTGGCTTTGGCTTGGGTTAGCAAGTCTTATCCCATGTTTAGGGAATTTGACAAGGTTAGGGGGGGGGGGGGGGGGGGATTAGGATTAGGGTCAAAGATAAGGATTGACATCTTCTAGAAGAGTCTAGGCTTTGGATGAGGATGAAGACTTTCTAGAAGAGTCTATAACTTCCTAGGATGAGGATTAATAAGGTTTTTAGGAAATAAATAAAGTTTTATTTATTTCAAGGGTTTGGGTTGAGGAGATATTTATTAAATTATTTTTAATAAACATGAGGATTAATATTTAATCTTAATTAAATATTTTAAGTTGGAATTAGGGGTAGGAAATGATGGGATTAGCCTTTAATTGAAATTAAAGAAGGATTAGAAGATTTTGGAAGAGGTTAGCGGTTTTAAATAAATTGGCCAAGTTTTGGGCAAAAAATAAATAAATAATTTATTTTAGAATTTTTGGTCAATTTATTAATTAAATAATTAATAAATAAAGAAATAATGTTTAAATAAGATTTAAACATTTTTGGGAGGGATTCCTTAATTAAATATTTTAAATTAAGATAAAGGGATTTAATGGCATAAAAATAAATAAATAAATAAATAAATTAATTAATTAATAAATGATGATGTCATCAAAGACTTTTTTATAAAATAAAAATACTTTATTTTCTAAAGGATTTAGGTGTCTCCATTTTGCCCCTCTTTGACATAGTGTTGAGATAACACTATTTCAAAGAAGTTTGAATATAAACGACACGAGGAAGATGTTTTAGCAACAAAGTTGCCCCAATCTTGGATAAGAAGGAGATACTAGACTAAGAGATGCCCCCTCAAGGAGGCGGCGGGGAGAGAAAATGAGTCTCGATGACTTCTTGAAAAATACAAAAATCTAGGATAAGCAAGGAGACTCAGATTGGAAAAGAGAAGGGGCTGAATTAGCTCAAACTCTCACTATGGGAGAATGATAAAGGAGAATCAGATGCACAAGAGGAAGCAAGCTTAAGACTTTAGGGAAGGTGGAGGATGAAGTAGCTGAGCGCTATAAAAAGGAATCCAGGATAGGGAGAAGGATGAAGGGATTATAAAGCTGATGCAACAGGATTTCAAAAAATCAGATTGGCAGAAGATGGGTTTCGAAGATCCCTAGGACTAGGATTGTGGATCTCAAAAGATGAGGCTTGGTGGATTGATTGGATTGGCAGATCCCTAAGACTAGGATTGTGGATCCCTAAAGCTAAAAGTGAAGATTGATTCAAAGAGATATTGATGCATAAGTTGGGGTAGGAGAGACAGATACTGGATATGGATGGGGGATAATGGAGAGGAAGGGAATCCATTGAAACTTTTTGAGTAGGGGGATACTTCAAAGAGAAGTACTACCATGTAGTTGAGTACTAGATTTGCTATAGGACTGTTGGGTAATTTCCAAGGTTACCAAGAACATTAATACCATGTCACCAACCATCTAGAGGACTGATGGACTAACTTGAAATAAACACACAAGGATTGCCCCAGCATCACACATGAAACTCAAAAGAAACAAGGTGGAACTAACACTGGGTAACCCACAAGCAAAAAAGAAACAAATGAAAGACTTGATCAAAACTGTATGCTCAGAGTGCCCCATTCGTAGCATACCATGATATGTAAGATCGTGGCAACCTCGAGGAGGGAACAAAAAGATTGCTTGGAAAAGATACTTCAAGACCCAAAAGGGAAGATTCCAAATCAAAAGAAAGCGAAAATCCAAAAGAGAACTATTTGCCAATGAGATGGGTAGGACGAGGTACTAATGGACTAAGATCGGACATGAGGAAAGCTATATCCTACAAGGATCTATCATAGAGCACCTAAGCTAGTGGATTTGGATGAGTGATGCATCTGGCAAGTTGAACTAAGAAGGATAACACTTTGGTGATAGGAGATCTAGCTAAAAAATGCATTGGAATAGCTAACCAAGATTTGTGCAATGTGTGTGAGATGTTGATCAAGGATGAACTGACATAAAAGCTGGAAAGATACAATGGTACTAAGCTAAAGAAGATGTACAAGCTAATAGACCAAGATATGGTACAAATGTACAGGTTTTTTTGGAAAAGATTGGATATACAAGCTATGATACAAGATATGATACAAGCGTTGGATACAAAATTATTTACAAGCTGTACAAGAGCTCTGGATGATAAGATAGCAGGATGACTCAAGTTGGTGCAAGATGCAAAAGCTAAGGATGAGGTGATAGTGGAAGATATGGATCTAGCAAGATGCATCCAATGATGATGATAGATGTGCAACCAAGGATGGGGACAATGCTAAGGTTAGTGGTAGTTGAGCTGATAGATGGTGTTAGAGTGAATGGCTAATGAGAGGATGACATTGGATTTGCATGAGGATAGCCTAGAGCGAGATACCAATGACAAGGGAGGATGGACAAGACAAGATCTCCAAGGAATACAGTGCCCCTAGTAAGAAGATGACATGTGGAAGGAGGTCTTACGATGGATGTGATAGGATTGAAGCTAGGATGGAAAAGCTAAAGGCACTAGGGAGATGGATGATAGCTGGGATGATGGGGTGAGGTTGCAGAAGATAAGTGGATAGTGATAGATAAAAGTTGGAGGATGAAAGATATGTGGATAAATTGGAAGATGGAGCTAGATGGAAAGATGTGACCAAAAGCATGAGGATGATAGGCTAAGCTGGGGATGACTAGATTACGCATGACGCTTGTTTACCAAGTTTTCATCATGGTACCTATCCAAGGCGCTTGAATTGCCAAGTTTTCACCAGTGGACGCTTTATTTTTCTTTATTTTTTTTTGACTTTTTGACTTTGGACTTAGTTGGAATGATTTTGGCTTTCTTCAACTATTTTTGGCTTTTTTAGGATTTTTCACTGGTTGTTGGAATGTTCAATTTTGTTGCTAGTTGTTGGTACACCGGATGTGTGATTTATGCAATAGATCAGATTAGATGGGATTGATGGTAGGAGATGGAGGGATGGAAAGGCTGGAAAGGAGCATGAGATGGGGATGCTTGCAGGATCAACATTGGCACATGTTGGGATGGGTGTGAAAAGAGCATATGGGGGATAGATGGTAGATGCGGGCTTGATGGAAGATTTGTGGAAGTGTGGTTGGGGATATAGGCACCCAAGATGGAGTTAGGAGATGGGGGACACAAATCACTAGATGGGGGATTAGCAATGGTGGATGCCATTATGCTAAAAGACACCAATCTCGCACATAGGAAAGAAAAACTCTCACTTTTTGATAGCATACCCTTGAAGTCTTCCATCCAATGGAAAGCCAAAAATCTCCAGCCAATCCAGGTCTGTCATGCAACTTTGACTCTGCCTAAGAAATCTTTCATCAGCCAATCCAAAATCTGCACTTAATCCAAATCCAACCATGAGCTTCCATGTTCATCCATATGCAAGACCCCATCTCCATCCAACTCATCATCAAAACATGAAATCCAAACCCTATCATGATGAGTTTGGTCGCATTGTCCTTTCTCGCGCTACATCCTCTTCCAATGATGATGAAAATCTTGTTGACTATGACAGGTATCTTGAGAGCCTTAGATGCCTTCTGCCAACCATCCCTCAAAATCCAAGAATTCCTCCAAACTATCTAGTCATGCCATCTCATATCCCAACTTCTCCTCCATCACCCAATCAACCAAGCTTCCAATCTTCCACCCCCATCACACTAGCTATTCTTGTCAATCCACCACCTCCACCTCTGACACACGAGTCTCCCAGGAATCTCCTAGAGGAAATACAATAAAAGTCGCCTCCAACAATCGATAAGCCATGTCATCTAATCCAACCATGTGAAGTAGTTAGTGCTGAAGCTTCCCCATCTATAATATCATCTCCATCTCCCATAGCTATCATCCCCATACCATCCATCAAATTTCTTAAAATCCTTCCACTTCTTGCAAGCATCAAAATACCACCACATATCAAATCCCTCCAAATCCTATTCACATCACCTCCAAGCATTTCCCAAAGCTCTCCTAATGACCCTTATGCATCCATCTTCTAGTCACCCATCTCCACTACCGAATCTCCCATCTATCCATTCACTGCCTTTGAAGAATCCATCCCTTCACCTTCTATCGCACCATCCACTCCAATCCAATCCTATCAAGATCTTTCCCAAAAGCATGTTGACATCCTCCAAAGCATAAATGAAGATATCATTGTACCATGTCTTCCATCCATAGTGCAGTGACCATCTCCTCCATCTCCAAAACCTTAAGCCATACCTCCTCTACTGTAGGATATCTTTTCATCCCATAACCTAAATCAAGATCCTATCCTACCATCTCCTCCACTCCATGCTTCCATATTACCACCTATCTAAGCTATTCCACCATCTATAATCTACCCCCTTGGTTCACTTACATTCATCCATGGTGGCCCCCTCTCAGCAGAAGAATTAAGAACAATATCTCCCTATTGCAGTACATCTAATAAAGCATTTCTACCATTTTCTACAAGCAAAAATTTTCCTCAACTTGTTCAAATGCTCAATCGATGGCATTATCAAAGTCAAGGTTTAGGACCACAAGAGCAAGGAATCAGAAAGACTATTATTGCACAAAAGAATTCAAGATTTCATGGTCTTGGATATGTATCCAACGACTCACCATCTAAAAGTGTTGGTACACGCCATCCCCAAACCAAGCCTATCTCTAGGCCCACCATGCCACCCTCCCATCACTCCTTCAAGAAATCTTATGTCATCCCCCCTCGACCATCTTTGCAACCCAAAACAACCTACCATATCCCCCCTTCATCTGCTAAATCCATTTTGGGTTCCCATGTCCCAAAATCTACCATCCTCCATCCTCCTATTAGCCATCATAAAAATACTAATCCCTCCATTCCTACACAAGATCAACAAAGGTACATATCAAGGCACATCATCCATCATCATCCCCCTACACGATCTTCCATATCCTCTCCATCTCACAAAGCTTCTCCTAACCATCTTCCCAAAGCTTACCACAACAATGTGAATGCCAACTTCAAAATGCATAAAGCTAAAAATCCACATCCTAGGCAATCATATGTCTATTCTAAAAGACATACTCCAAAAAGGCAAAATCCAATCAAAGAATGCAAAACAATGCAAAAGCCTATGTCCCACCAGGCATTCCAGAATGTATACGAGGATTAGTAATGCAAAGAACACTAAATATCAAATCAAAAGTATTCACAAAACTAAATAAATGTAATTTAAAGATAGACTAAGATGAGCTCTTAATTGAGAATATGAGCCATTAATGGGCTCTCTCAATGAGAAGCTCTCTTGTTGAGTAGCTTTGTCTAATTAGATAGGATGTATGCTCGATTCTCCAAAGGCTTCAATAGTGTTCTTGATGGATTTTGGCTTGGGTGAATAGATTTGATGTAAAATGGCTTCTCAAAAATGGCATTATGGCTTTACTTCATGATCAAAATGGCATTACTTTGTTACTATGGGTGATTGTGTTAAAATAGCTTGGGAGAGGATCCCTTAAATAGGCAAAGGGCTTGAGGGATCAAGGGCTAGGATGAAAGGATGGGAGAAAGCTTATGGAAGGTTTAGATTGAATGAGATGAGAGCACAAAGATTGTGCTTCTTTATAGCCAATCAGGGAGTGACACATGTCACAGGGTCATTGGTTAGAGCAAGAGGGGTTGAGGGGTCAACAAAGGAAGCTCAAAGCTCATAAAGACCCTCATAATGGCTTGTAAGAGCAATGAATGGGCTTGTAAGAGTCATTTATGGCTTTTTGGGCTTCAATAAGTTTTATGGTTAGGATATATCTTGGGTTGGATTAAGAAAGTCTTAAGCTTGACTTAGAATGGTGCAAATGATTAAGGCTTGGATTAGGCTTGGGTTAAGATTAGATTAGGCTTGTTAGAGATGGGCAAGTGGATGACATTTAATTAGGGTGGGTGAAGGAGGAGATATTTGTTGGCTTTGGCTTGGGTTAGCAAGTCTTAACCCATGTTTAGGGAATGTGACAAGGTTAGGGGGGGGATTAGGATTAGGGTCAAAGATAAGGATTGACATCTTCTAGAAGAGTCTAGGCTTTGGATGAGGATGAAGACTTTCTAGAAGAGTCTAGAACTTCCTAGGATGAGGATAAATAAGGTTTTTAGGAAATAAATAAAGTTTTATTTATTTCAAGGGTTTGGGTTGAGGAGATATTTATTAAAATATTTTTAATAAACATGAGAATTAATATTTAATCTTAATTAAATATTTTAAGTTGGGATTAGGGGTAGGAAATGATGGGATTAGCCTTTAATTGAAATTAAAGAAGGATTAGAAGATTTTGGAAGAGGTTAGTGGTGTTAAAGAAATTGGCCAAGTTTTGGGCAAAAAATAAATAAATAATTTATTTTAGAATTTTTGATCAATTTATTAATTAAATAATTAATAAATAAGAAAATAATGTTTAAATAAGATTTAAATATTTTTGGGAGGGATTCCTTAATTAAATATTTTTAATTAAGATAAAGGGATTTAATGGCATAAAAATAAATAAATAAATAAAATAAATAATTAATTAATAAATGATGATGTCATCAGGAACTTTTTTAGAAAATAAAAATACTGTATTTTCTAAAGGATTTAGGTGTCTACAGTAAGAACTTTGCTTGCTTACTCTGCATACACAAGTTTCAAGTTTATCAAATGGATGTTAAGTTTGCATTTCTGAATGACATATTAAAGGAAGAGGTTTATATAGAATAAACAGAAGGATTTATATATGCTAACAACAAAAATATGTTATATAGACTACATAAAGCTCTTTATAGTTTGAAGCAAGCACGAAGAGCATGGTATGAGAGACTTCATAATTATCTTGTAAAGATTGGGTTTGAGAGGACTTGTGATAACAACAATCTATACGCCTTATGTTTCTCTGATTTCCCATATGATAGGGATGTGGAAACAACATTCTATACTTGAAGATAGAGAAAGGCAAAGGTATTTTGTTATTTGAAATTTTTGTTGATGATATCACATTTGGAGGTCAAGATACTTTATGTAATGTTTTTGCAAAAGAAATGAAACAAGAATTTGAGATGTCAATGTTTGGAGAAATCAAGTTCTTTGTGGGTTTCCAAGTACATTAGATGAAAAATGGTATATAAATCACTCAGTCAAAATATGTTAAGGAGATACTAAATTTTTTTGGATTGGAAGATTCCAAGCTAGTAAGTACACCTATGGTGACAAGACATAAATTGTCAAAAAATGGTGCTTCAATTGAGGTGAATCAAACATTATATAGGTCTATGATTGGTAAATTACAATATGTAGTACATGATAGAACTGATATTGCATTATCTATAGAGATAGTTGGAAGATTCTCTAATAATCCTAGAGAGAATCACTTGATGGTAGTAAAGAGAATAATGACATATTTGAAAGGAATGGAGGAGTATGGTCTATACTACAAGAAACATGAACAAATTGAATTGAGAGCCTATATTGATGTTGGTTGGGCTGGAAATATTGATGGAAAAAGAGCATCAATGGAGGATAATTTTTCTTAGGGAAAAGGCTGGTTACGTGGACTAGCAAGAAACAAAACCGCATTTCTCAATCTACTACTGAAGTGGAATATGTTGATGCTATAGTGAATTGTACAAACATTGTATGGATCAAATAATTACTCGAAGGTATGAAGGAGGAAATCACTAAACTTGTGATACTTTATTGTGATAATTTACAAGTGCCATAAATATATCAAAGAGTCTTATGATGCATACAAAGACTAAGCACATTACAATCAAGTAGCATTACTTGAGAGAATTAGTTCAAGATAAAAATGTGAAGATAGAATATGTCAACACAAAAGAATGAATTGCTGATATCTTCACAAAAGCATTACCTAAGGATGCTCATGAGTATCTAAGACGTAAGATAGGGGTAATACCCCTATGAAAGGCTATCTAAGAAGCATGAGGAGTGCCTTGTATCAAATAAGTTGATTGACATATGTTACACATTGATGCAGTGGATCTTACTTTAAGAGCTGCCTAAAGTAATCAAAGAGTTGGAACTACAAATCAATCACAAGCAAGGCAACATAGGGAGAAATTAAAAATATTTATATTTGCACACTAAGATGACATGTCTTTGGCATTTTTGTGAAAGGGGGAGAATTAAAAAAACAAGGAGATAAAGGATTTGAAATAAGAGATAAAGGAATTGAAATACTCAGAAGGTGAAAATGCACAAGTGTACCTATTGATTACATCTACCTAGTAAGAGGGAGATAATGTTGAGGGAGATATAAGAATTGATCAAGAGGGAGTCATAAGGATGAGTTGATTTTTTGTTGATCAGAATAGATTTTTGTAACCTATTTAGAAGATGAAAGTTGGTAATAGAGGGAGAGATTTCAATACAAAAAATTATTTTCTTTTTGGTATTTTGATTGGTCATATTGATTAAGTTTGGTCAGTTTGGTTTACCATCAATGCCAAAGAGGGAGATTGTTGAAAATAGATTGATACAAGTATGATAAATGTGTTTCAATAATTATTTTGTCACTGATGTCAAACCTGCTACTTGTTGCTAAGATAATTACTTATATGATTTAAGTACTATCATTTGTTTGATTGATGAAAATGATATGATCAAATGAGGTAACAATAGCACCTAGAGGAAAGGTTGAGTTATGATATGTAAAGGAGTACAAGAATCAGTTAAGAAAGTGATATTATAGTGCATTGGTAATCTACTTAAGGTTACAAAGTTTGGTTACATTAGGTAAGGTTAGAAGAACAAGTTAAATGAAGTTTGTCTATCAAGCTTGGCCGAGTGGATAGTAAGCACTGAGAAAAGTTAGTGCAAGCTAAGAAATTTTTTTGTTAGAGTTAAGAAAAGTGAATTGTAGTGTAAGCTAAGTAAAGTTTAGTTGATGTCAAGCACTAGTAAAATTTAGTTCATGCTGAGTGTTTTGATAGTAGATGTCAAGAAACATAGTATGTGTCGAGCATCACAAGCTAGTTAATGCCTAGTGTTAGCATTATGAGAAAGATTGAGAATTTGATGAATCTGAGCTAACAAGTTTATTTTCTTGAATTATGTGAATTCTGTGGAAGATAAGATTGATGAGCTAGTGGTAGAAAATTTAAGATAAACTATTTCGAGGTGAATTCAAAGAGGACTGAAGTAGAAGTTTCTAGAAGGGAATGAAATGAAATGAGGGGTACATTCATTGAATCCTACCTAATGTAACCTATCCCTAAAATAAATGATGGAGGATGAATGAAAAAATATCTTAATTCTCTATTTATAGAGATGGCTGGTTAGAAGCAAGAGTTGATGTGTGAGAACCTAAGAAAGACAAGGAGTCTAGGGTATTTTCTTCATTGGATGACCTAAGAGAAGAGTCTACATTGACAAGAAAAGAAAGAAGGCTTAAAGGTATGGATGCTTAAAGGGTGAATAAGCTATTAGAGTTGAAGTGTGTGAAAGCCAAGAAAAATGGAGGACTAAAATAAAGATCTATAATTTGCAATGAAGTTATAAGTTGTTATCAGATCAAACCTTATTGTTACTCTCTAATCATTGTATCAGTCTAAGGTAAACCCTTTGGATTAAGATTGACTTAACAATCATTTGTAAATCCTTTAACCAGGTGACATTCTAAGTGAATGATCTAAAGTCCTCTAACAAGGCTTACTCCTAATAAGGTGATTGAAATCCTTTAATTGGGTCACATTTAACAATGTGCATTGTAACCTTTAATAGGGTTGGCCTTTCATAAGGCATCACTTTAGAAGAGTGAGAATGGGTAGCATGTTATTGGTGGTTTTTGCCAAATTCAATTTCTATATTAAATCATTGTGTAAAATGTGTTATTGAACTTGTTATGTTTCATGTTTACATTTTTGCAAATTGATTTGACAAGTAACTTACAAGTTTAAGTGATTGCATAATCTAATGGATGCATGCATGATGAAAATATTTTATGGGTTCACTAAGTTGTGAAAATTCTTAATTGTACATCTGGACCTTGGATAACTAATTGACCCCCCAGTTATTCTAAAAAATTCCAACAATTGTTAATAACAAAAGTAGGCCACACTAAGTAAACAGATCTCATATCTCCAAATGGATTGACAACATCCATTGCTAATGAAAGATTGAGATTACGAGGTTCTTCTTTAAAGTGTGGTGATGTTTTTTGTATGTATTTAAGTGCAAAACCATTTTCAGACATTCACATAATGTCATCTTGACTTCTATTGCGTGCATGACAATCCATAAATTGTGCCAAGCTAGTGCACTTGAATAATCATTGAAGATGTGGAATAATAGGAATGTATTGAAGAACTTTGTGAGACACCTTTTTTTGTAATTTGATTTGACCAATATATACTAATATGATAATCATGGCATTCTATTGTGAACTCATGCTATTTATGATATAGAATGTGATCATTGGGATATGCATGTATTGTCTGACACTTCATTTGAATTTGATTCATAAAGTTAGATAATTCTTAGTTTGAACAAGGCATGATGTTTGATGGTGGTAATAAAAACTCACCTGTCAACCTACAAAAACAAATATGAATTATTAATATAATGAATAGTAAAGGTATGCTAACATTGAAGATGACAAGAATGACACACTTTAGCATACATGACATTGCTACATTGGATAAACCATTCATAACCTTCAAGTTCACCAACAACAATATAGCAAAGAAAAGAGTTATTTGGGAGCCTTGGTATAGGGACTTGTATGCCTTCTCAGGTATAGGTATATCAAGACTATCAGCATCATCATTATCAGATGCACTAGTACCCTCATTATAATCATCATCATCAGCTACATCAATACCATCTTCTTAAATCATTTCCTCTGGCAAATTATCATCTTCTTCCATGGGAGGGTTATCCTTAGCCTGGGTATTCACACCTCCATGTTCCTCCAGTTGGAAATCCACATTCACCAATTGAAAAAAATTGTGCCCCCCTTCAACCTGACCATGTTGCCTACAATGACTCTGGGCTATTCTGAGTAAAATTCTTTGATTATTTAAGCCCTTAAACTTTTTGCAAGGACAATTACATTTATCAACTTTTCTTTGGAACTGAGACCATAATCTAGCAATTGTCTCTTTATATTGTTTTGGGTTCATATTGCCAGGCATGGTCTTTCTTAATAGGAAAATATATCTACAACATTATTGGACATGTTGTACTTAATGTTTATATCTATACATATGGTTTTGAAAGAAAAATTTGGCATAATTAATGTGTATATTTGCAAAAATATTGGACATGTTGTACTTATTGTTTATATTTGCACATATGGTTTTGAAAGAAAAATTTAGTCTATTTAATGTGTGTATCTACAAAATATTGGACATGTTCTACTTAAAATTTATATTTGCATATATGGTTTTGAAAGAAAAATTTGGTCACCTCGCTCAAATTCATCCATATTATAATCAATGAAAATTTGTCTTCTTACAATGATCTTTGTTAATATCCTCCTTTGTGTCACTTCATTCTTAATTCTTTTTGAAGATGTAAATTCTTAAATATTTTTATTTCACTAGTTTCTGAACTTCATTAGTAAACACCTAATTCTTGGTTTTTGAGTGTTTTGGTGTTCAATAATGGAAAACATGTTTGTGTTACCTTAGACCAGCATTTCCTACCATTCCTAAAGGTTTGGGATTAGTTGGTGTCCATTAGGATTAAAAATGCAAAAAGTTGTCACATTTGACAAGAAATTGCAAATATGCAAAAATGCAATTTTGGAAAAGTTGTCAAAAATGTCTTTTTGGCCTCCCAACATTCATAACCATCAAAAGTTGGTTTGAACTGATTGGATGAAGGTATTTAAGACTCATTGTGTCCATTTCATAACTAATCATCAAGTTGTACGTGTAAGGTCCACACTAGTACCCTATTATAGATCTTGATGAAATAAATATTATTAAGAGTTAACAAGGTTATGATTAACATTTTTGGTTACTAATAATGATTTATGAGATCCTATTAGACACTGATGTGGATTTTGATTATTATAAGGTTAATACCCTATCCAATAACATTAGGTCGAGAAGATAGGACCACATAAAAATGAAACTCAACATGTTCAAGCTGAGAACCTAGTTACAAGAATCAAAGTATGATTTACTAGACAATTAGGGGAGATGAATTAATATTCACTCTCGTAAGAAATAACAATGAGTATAGATCAAATGATAATAAAACATAATGGTTGCACTTGTAAATTGGAATTTAAAATACGATGACATAAATTGGAAACATTCAATGGCATGAGAAATTAACCCTAGGGTCACACACACCTCGTAATGAGATAAAAAGGACATTGTTAGAAATATTACTTTGGTTAGTTGATTTGCAAGGATACTAGTAACAAGTCTACACAATAGTGATTTTATCTTATATACTAAGATCCATTTTACATGTTTTATTGATTTAATTGATATGACTTTAGTGTTTCATTGTTATGATAGACAAGGATTGTGATGGTATTTAGAATGGTAATGTTGTTATGATTAGAAAGATTAATGTTATACATATCTTGATATTTCAATGTTTTGAATATTTTATGGAAATGATTAGATGAAAGATAACTGAATATGTTAATGCAATTAAATGATATTAGATTATTCTGCACTTATTTGCCTGTATTTCTATATTATTTCATTGGGCTACTGATATTAAGTTGAGTGTGTAGGAAAGTTGAACCATGGAGATTATTCAAGGAAACAAGGTTCAAACCTATGTGAACATGGTAAAGCCAAGGTGAATCTTTGGAAGATTCAAACCTCATTGTAATGTGTTTATTTCGTAATGTGATTGTGTATGGGTGTTATAAGTTTAAAGATCATGGTTAATTTGTGACATGTCATCGTGATGTGTAAGTATTTAATGTGTGTGTATCATTTGACACTTGCGTTGTTTATGTGTAAATGACATGTCATGTAGGATTTTGGGCATTAAGTCACTTAACCTAAACTTAATCCCATTATGAAATTAAGTTAACCCACCTTAGAAAGTGTTAGGATGAGTCACCTTCATGATGGAATTCAAATTAAATTTGATAGGAACCTTAGAGGGCCTAAAAGTGGTTCCTAGGTGTCATTTTGGTGAAAATAAGTTACCCACATGGTAGTAGTATAGGTTGGGGGTCTAAATATAATCATAAGTTGGCCTAGGGGACTTAGGAGACCCTCTAAACTAGTCATTTTCAAGCCAATTCTAAAATCAAAGTGTCACATGACTTCTTTCCTCATTCCATCACTTGGTTAAGTTCTTATTGGTGGAAAGGTACAAGGGTGTAAGCGGGGTAGGTGGCGATGAGAGTGGAGGTCTTTTTAGGGAGCTTGTGCCAAAATTAGTGGATGTTCACCCACTCTCTAATTGTAGAGATAGATAGGGTTTTGGGAGAAGAAGCTTGGATACCAAGGAAGAAAAGATCTTTATCACCATTTCATAACCATAGCTTGAAAGGAGGTTAGTGCTTCATGCCATGTTTTCTTTCATTTCATGAAAGTTGAAGATGAAAATTGTAAGAGTGTTTCTTGTAGGATCTATGTGTTTGCATATGGTGCATGTTGTAACTGTTTGTGTATGTGAGTGAGCATGTTGAATCTATTTGCATTTGGTTTTGTTTTCTTGGATTGTGGTTTTGGATTGAATGTTGTGTTGGGTGTGAAGGCTTCACTCACCCTTGGGAGGGAAGCGAAGCCTTGGGATGAAGGAGTTAGTTGGGCTCAACATTGAAGTTGAGAAATCCTCCTCTTAGAGAGGGGACAATTTTCATGGAGTATGGGCTCCATTAAAGCCATATGCCTTTCTGTTTTTCTATGGGAGATATAAGTGAGAATATGTGAAGAGGAGAAAGTGACGATAGCCTTGTTGAGGCATGTGTTATTGATAGCCTTGTTGTGGCATGTTTCTTGAAAGCATTATTGAAATATTGCAATTGCAAGAGTTGTTATTTCACAAGGATATGGCGTTCTCCTCTTTGAAGAGCCCACCTTCACCTAATGTTCATGATTCCATTTGTGAATCATTGTGCAAGACTTGGTTGGGGATTTCAAATGTGTTGTTAAATTTGGTATTCATGTTGGGTCTTTTTACTGTGATGTTGTTTGAATGTCTCCCGGTTGAGCCTTGTTTCCCCTAGCGTCGGGGTGGTCTCCTTGAGGCCTAGGTTGGGGGGCGAGCCTCCATGGTTTTGCATTTGTCTCTTGTTGCAGGTGTTTGCTTGAAGTCTTGGACATTTGAAGATTGAGAAGTCTTACCCTTGCATAGAAGAAAAGAACACGATTGTGTTTGTATTGCAATAGGAAGCAAATCCATTTTGTTATGTGAATATATTTGTATTGAAGGAATGATGTTATGGATTTCACACATATGCCAATAGAGAAATTGTGAATCATGTTTCATTGTAAAGGTCCCCCCTAGTGTGATTTTTAATATGATGATTTCATTACTCTATTGCTTGCTTGATACTTTTTTTGAATGCAAGTTTTGAAAGGAATATGAAGGAATACTCTATTGTTTTGGATGTTGTCAATACTTGATTTGTATGTAATGAAGAATAGAAATTTGGTATCTTGATATACATTGGAAGAATGAATAGGAGATTTTAAAATGGTTATTTTCATTCCCTCAAGTCTCATATGAATAATTTTAGATGCATTTGAGTTCAACCTTGAATCATATCAAGTATAGTTTAAATTGTATTTGACAACAAAGTCTCAGACATGTCGGAGACATCAACAATTAAATTTGAAAATCTGAAGTTCTTGAATTTACATGCATAAGATTGTATTGTGATTCTCATAGGAGAATTTTTGTAATGTAAGTGGATAGTAATGGAGTGTTGTTTTATTCCAGCCATAGGTTTCACATATGGAACAAAAATAAAATATATAATGCAATGTTCAGATGGTATTAGTTTGATTTTTAGCACCTATTTAGAAAATTGTGAGAACAAGGCCATAAACTCCATTTAGGAACCAAGTGCTATAGTTGTATATCCATTCTCTGGAAAATGTATGATAAACATCAATTAATTCCTTTTGCTATTACAGTCCAATAAAATAATGGACCTTGAATAAAATAATACTAGCTTGCAAATTATAATATAGAAATAAATAAATTTTAAACTATCCTCATTAAGAAGGTGTAGATTAAACTATGATCATGATAGGACCTTCTAATAAAAAAAATAAATTAATTATACTATACTAAGATATATATATATATATATATATATATATATATATATATATATATATATATATATATATAGGTGACAGGGGGTATTAAATAATTGCAAGTACTCAAACAAAAAAAAATATTCAACAATTTATATGGCAAATCATACAAAGGAAAATAAAAAATCTGCAAAGACCCATCCTAATTAATCCTTCCACGCCTAGGAGATGAGAAAAGCAAGTTGGGGGAAGTACTAAATATGCTGACTTGGGTGTCCTTAACACCAATTTTGAAAAAAACATGATTGCCTTGATGTGTACTAGGTGAATTGTATTGGAACTTTGGAGGAAGGAAAAGATTTGATTGTCCTTTATCTTTGACTCAAGACAACCCATGTATGGGGTACCCATTAAATCAACTGGCCCTTGGCTAAACAGTCGAATATATGCACCTGAGTTGACAGTTTAAATAATTTATTAACTAATTTTAATGTGATTTTAAAATTAATTAATAAATTAGATAAACTGTCAAATCGGATGCAAATTTTTTGCTGTATAACACCTCCAATAAATTGCTTAAAGTCTTTGGCTGCAATAATCAACAACTTTCTTAAATGCATAATTCACCAAGCTTGGGAAGATATTGAAAAGACTGAATTTATTAAAGTAACACCAAAAATCTGCAAATTCTGAATTTATGGGAAAAGTGCAAATTCTGAAATCTTCTAACTACCCACGTATGGTAAAGATTCAGGAGCTGATTTTTAATTTAAAAAGTGTACGCATTTAATATTACTTGAGATTTTGGGCAGCCACCTAAGTTAGGATGTAATCATTGTTAGTAATCTTAAGGATTAGAATATGTTTAGGATCTTAAAAATTAGTAATCTTAAGGTATGTCATAAGTAGAAAATTTATGGAAAATGTATATATTAATTTAGTTTTTGAATTGGATGGGTGGGTATAGATATTTAGGAAATTGATGTAATTTGTTAATGTTTACCTTTATTATTATTATTGAGTTCTAGTTGGAATAGTTTTAAACTTGGATATTTGACATTTTTGAAGTTAAGGAGAGTGCTATTAAGGTTTACTAAATTAGTACATTATGTTGCTAAATAGGATGTTTGGGAGTACATTTTATTAATGGAAGTTATTAATTTTTCCTTAAATTAAATAAACAAAATACATGTTTAGTAATGTTAGCCTTAATTATTTATATCTTTTGTGAAGTATTATTTAATTTCAATTGATCAAATGTATTGTTTCACCCTTGTAATTAGGAGAATGTCATTATTGATGGATAAATAAATGGATAAAGAATTTATATTTCAATATCTAATTTGAAACCTAAAATTGATAAGTAGAAAAATAAATAAATTTAAAATTAAATTAATTAAAGAATATACACAATAATAATTCTTGGAATAAGTGCCCTAGGAAATAATCAACATTATATCAAGACTTCATACACAAACTATAATATGAAGAGTGTGAAACAATTATGACCCATTATGACCTCTAGGATAAAGTTCTGAATGTATGATAATGGAATCTCTAACAAGACGATAACATGAAGGAAGTGAACCTAGTCAACCTAAGACCTATGTTGAAGTATCAACTTACCTAGGAGCCATTAGGCTTCGCCTCTAGCACATGAATGCATTCGTGATGCCCTAGTGTACTTCTAACCATGGAAATTGAGATTTCTACCTTTGTTCCAATTGTCAGAGAATATCTACTACACATAGGTACTTGTGTAATTGACCCTTGTTATACTTTTATTTAAACAATACAAAAAGAAAAGAAAAGAAAAGAATTCAGTCTTGTAATTGCCTGTTAAATTTAGGGCATGACAATATGGAAGAATCAACATTTTATGAAGGAAAAAACCTATTTTCTAGAGAAAATTTGTTTTGTGGGTAAAAGCACAGACTTGTGTTACCCTTTTGTAAAGGAAAAGGCTAACAAAAGTATAGCTTTTCACCTTCAATGACATAAAACTGGTATTATTATTTAAAATTTGAAAATGAAGTAAATTAATGAAATGTGTAGAAATGGTTGAAGTTTAGGATTATAATTTTTAATAATTATTTGAAATAAGAAATGATATATTTTCCTATTTTTTATAGATAATTTTTTAGTTGCTAAAAATTGCTGAAAATTAGGGGTTTAGTTCCCACCACAAAACTATATGGAAATAAAATTATTTCTAAATGAACTTGGACTATGTTATAGATAACGCATGTAGCTAGAACAATAAAAAATATAAATTGACTTTAGACCTATATTTTCTCTTTTATATTGATTCAAATTTCAACTGACTCGAAATTGATAGTTTTCATTCCCACCACATTTTTCAAAACAAGTCTATTCTAACCAGAAGAAATTTATAGATTCTGAAAGAGGACTCTCTCCTCTAGAACGTCATATGAATTTTAATTTTTTTTGATATGATTTAATATTTTTTTTCCTCAAAATTGACATCTTTTCAAGTGTTAAAATACATGCTTATAGAATTTTTTAATTACAATATACTATATCTATTTAAAACACTATAAACTCTATATGATAATATTCTTGACTTTGAGCTCTATAAAATGGTGTTTTTATTTTACTAAAAAAAATCATAAAAAATAGTAAGAGTTATTAAAATGTCAATTTTCTGACATAATATTATTTCTTTCGTAATTGGATACAAACTAGTATAAAACATGCATTTAAGAGACATTTCCAATTGGAAAAGTGTGAGACCATATATAACTTAGCTAGAATGAATTTATCTAGATCATATGTTTGAGAAAAAATGATTTTTGTATAGAAATACACAAATTTAGTCATTCAGATAAGTCAACTTGAAAGGTGAAATAGCTTTTTACTTTTACCCTTGTATAGTTCTGTACAGGTTGATATGGATAGAGGGTGCACATCTGAAGTTGTATGTTTGTGTTACCTTTCATTTGAAATTGATTTGGTTGAATTTGATTGAGTTTCAAGGTAGTTATAGCAAATCTTCTGACTGCAAGTCTAAAACTCTCATTTCAAGGATTTGAAGCCAATAAATGGCCATAACTTGTAATTTCACCATTGGAAATTGATCCCCTTCGACGAAATAAAAGTAGGTAGGATGAGTTTTGAGATTCAAAGGCTTAGGAAAGGAAAATCCCATTAGCCACTTCAAACTTGATGCCCTTGGCTAAATATGATTGTGTATTTAGGCTTAGAATGCACTGTTTGAGCCAGTAATCAACAAGGGAAAATTGTGGGTCAGATTTTCTAGATGGAATAGTTCATTCTTGGTCTGTAGGAGGTCACCAAACCAATAGATCAGTTTTATGCACCTGAAGGAGGCAGTTCTAGCCGAGAAGTCCATCCTAAGAAGCCTTGAAACCACAATCTCATCCTTGTTTGGAGAGGAGTCACTAAGAGAGACTTAGTCTACAAGTAAGCTAAAGGCCACAAATTTGATATGTAGGTAGTTAGCCTTTAGATGGAAGGTTGGGTGATTGAAACAAGTGCAAAATCTTTCTTTTAAACTGATATAGGAAGGTTGGGTGATTTTTTAAAAACTTGAACACATAATTTTGAATGAGCATAATTGTGAATAAGAAAATAAAGGTGTTATTGGAAACAATATATATTTTATGTCCTTTATTGTATTAGGTGTTTACTGAGTACAATGATATAAAAAAAATACTTCTAGGAAAATGGAAGCTTCAAAGAGAGTCAAATGGAAGATTCTAGAAAGTTTATACTTCTAGTTCTAGATTAAGGAAACTTGTAGAAAATTAGAATGTACAGATAAATTCACAACATTAAAAAATGGATGAAAAGCTCATGTGACTATCTAAATAATTGATTTAGTAAGATAGTCCACACATCTTTCTCACCATAATTTCTTTAAAATGGAGAAAAGAAAACTATTCCACTATTGAAAATTAATTCTAAGTAATGCATAAAAGAGAAAAAAAAAAATTATATTAAAATCTTCAAGCAACCATAATAAGTCTACATAGTTGAATTTTAACTAAAAGCACATGAATAAATATGTCTATCTAACAATGGGAAGGAAACCCATGGTAAATAAATCCTAAACTTGTCAAAATTATAATGTCATGTATTTCCAACACTACAAATAAGTATGGAAAAATAAGGGTATTTTCCAAATACAGTAGAGATGATGGATGAGAGTTAGTACAATTTTGAACATAACTTTCATGCATCAACCTCTGCACTATCAATCATTGTTACAAGATCTACTATAGCTATGGGATAAAATTGACTAGTAGGGTCCAAGCGGGTTGTTGGTTAGATGACCTCCTAGTGGGCGCAAATAATGTCTTTTAGAAAGCTCTCAAAACATCAAAGATAAACAATCTTCCAATAGAATAAAGGAAACCAATAATATGTGTCTATCTTGCTTTACTGGCATGTTGTTGAGGAGCTACTGAGTCTCTAGACCTAGGAACATTGATTCTAGTAATCTACCTTGATTACCCTGCATAGATGTGTACACGGTCTTACAAATATCAAAATACACAGGAACTGTAGCATCCAAAGGCAACTGAGAACAATATGGAAATACTATTTCAAACATTTATAATGAAAAAGTAAAATCTAATTTATTCTATTTAAATTAATGCCATAATAGTTCTACTTATTCTGTACATTACAATATTATCTTGTTCTTTCTTGTAATTCTTGATTTATTGCAATGTGTAGAAATATGATAGTATAGGATAAAATTGAATCTAAAATGTATATTTCAATAGTCTAGCATTTTTCCAACTAAAGATATTCATAGATGGTAGGTCATTATACAATATTTAATCACCAAGCTCACCACCTTGGTATTTAATTGTTCATCTACTGTAAGTTTACACTCAGCATGTTACATAGGAGATCTTGTTACAACATAGTGGTCTTCTAAAAATCATTATACCCATGAGGAATACTTGAGCTCACTTAAGGAGAACATGTTAGCCAAACTTATAAGCAAAGCATTTTATCTCTTAGCTCCTCAAGTACTATTGTACAATCTAAACTTTTTGATTCTTAGTCCCATTCACATCTATGATAAATTCTCATGGATAGTTGTTGAAACTATACCTCTCCATGTTGAAATCAAATTTCAAAGATTCGCCAATGTTGCTTCTCACTAAATCCTACATTCATATCACTCTAACCTCTCCTTTTTGGTGAAAGTTAAGAAAAACAAAAATATAGCAATAAATGCAAACCTATACCTTGATTAAGAATTTTAGATGAATTGATTATACAAGTTTAAGACATAACTAAAGCTAACCCTACAGTGCCCCTAGATTTAATGATAAAGTTGGCTCTGTAGTATTTTTTTAAGTTATATTTAGTTTTAGGATGACATAGTCATGAAAGCTAACCAATTATTGGTAATTTTAAAACATAAAATTTCATTATTTGTGGTTAAAGAATTTTTTTAAAAGGAAATTGGCAAGGAAACAAGGACAAAAGTACACTTCTAGTTTTGAATTTCCATTGTGAGTTGTTGAACTAAATAAGTACCAAAAGAGAGAGAATGAAAATATGCAAAAACTAGAAGGTCCTAGGGCCAAATGTTAGAAGAAGCCAAAGATATCATTACAAGTATCACCTCCCAAAATCTAATCATAGAAGCAAAAAGAAAGATTTTGTAGAAATGGTAGATGGAGAAGTAGAAGAGTTGGACAAGGTTCCAATAAACTCAAAATTGTTAAATCTTCCAAAAAATTGGAATTCTCATATGTTGGATGTACAAAAGGCCAAAGTGGGGTAGCATATACTGACATGGGAGGTGTGGACCCAAATGAAGAACGAAAAAAATGATATATGTTGAAGGAAATATGCAAGGGGGTAAAAGAAAACTTGGAAAAAATATCTACGATGTGAAAAGACATAATAGATGCTACAGTTAGAAAAGAAATAAGGATAAAATTGTATACACTAATCTAATATGCTAGAAATACTAATTCAATAAAAGCATTTACACATTAAACTAACATAACATATATGAGAGACCAAGAGAAGACAAACTCAAATGAGAATGTGAGCCATGGATAGGCTCTCTCAATGAGATTGTTCTCTTGTTTTTGGGATGTGTCTATTATGGATTGAGGATGTATGCTCAAGTGCTCAAAATGGATTCAATGGAGATGGGTAATGGCAAATTGGTAGCTTTGTGAGCTCTCAATTTGGCATTATAAGGGTATGAGTATGGATTTTGGCTCTCAAAAGGGCATGATAACTTTACTCAAATGGATGTGATGATATGGCTTGGGAGGGGATTCAATATATAAGCCAAGGGGTAGAGGGATGGAGGGCTAAGATGCAAGGATGGAGAGATGGTTAAGGAAGGCTAAGATGCACTCAAAGGGGAGCACATGGATTGTGCTATAGCACCAATGGGAAGGTGACACTTGTCACAAGGAGGATGAGTGTGAGAGGGTAGGGTAAGGGGTTGGTTAAAGGCATGATGAGGGAGATTGAGTATGGAAGAGGGATGTAAGAGTCATGAGTGGGCTTGTAAGAGTCTTTTATGGTTTGTAAGAGCACTCATGGCTTGGTGGTTGGGATATTTTGGAGAGGGGACTTTGATTTGGTTTAAGAAAGTCTTAAACTTTTTTAGGGAATGTGACAAGATTAGGGGGTGGATTAGGCTTGGGTTTAGGATTAGATTAAGGATGTTAGAGATGTGCAAGTGGATGGCGTTAATGAGGTTGGGTGAGTTAGTGGCTAAGCTAGGTTAGTATGGGTGGATGGGGTGGATTAGGCTAAATGGAGGATTAGGGATAGGTTAGGGGTTTTTAGATTTGAGGATTTTATTTATCAAATAGATTTATTTAATAAATGGGGATTCTTGGAATTAGATAGAAGAAAAGGATTTAATTGATAAATGATAGGTTATTTGATTTATCAATTTAGGACTATAGATGATTAATTAAATTAATTAGCTAGGGGATGGCAAAGGTTTTAATTAAATAGAAATTTAATTAATGATGCCTTTAGAGATAACTAAATAGGATTACTAAAGCAGTGTAATCAAATTTAGGTGTCTACATTTTGCCCCTCTTTGACATAGTGTTGAGACAACACTATTTCAAAGAAGTTCAAGTGAAGACGACATGAGGAAGATGTTTTAGCAACAAGGTTTCCCTAGTCTTGGATAGAAGAGGAGAGACTAGACTTAGATGATGCCCCCTCAAGAAGGCGGCAGAGAGAGAAATAAGGCTCGATGGCTTCTTGAAAAGTACAAGAAATCGAGACAAGCAGAGACACAGATTGGTAAAGAGGAGGGGTTGAATTAGCTCAAACTCTCACTACGGGAGAATGATCAGATGCACAAGCTCAAAACTTTCTAGGATTGGGGGGGGGGGGGGGGGGATGAAGGAGTGGAGCGCTATAAATAAGGAATCCAAGATAGGGAGATGGATGATGGAATGATAAAGTTGATGCAACAGGATTTCAAAGAGTCGGATTGATGGAAGATGGTTTTCAGAGATCCCTAGGACTAGGATTGTGGATCTCGAAAGATGAGGCTTGGTGGATTGATTTGATTGGTGAATCCCTAAGACTAGGATTGTGGATCCCTAAAGCTAAGCATGAGGAGTGATTCAAAGAGATACTGATGCATAAGCTGGGGGAGGAGTGACAGATGCTAGAGATGGATGGGCAATAATGGAGATGAAGGGAATCCATTGAAGCTTTTTTGAGCGGGGGGGATACTTCAAAGAGAAGTACCACCATGTAGTTGAGCACTAGATTTGCTATAGGACTATTGGTTAATTGCCAAGGTTACCAAGAACATCAAGGCCTTTTCACCAACCATCCATAGGACTAACAAATTGACTCAAAACAAACACACAAGGCTTGCCCCAGTATCACACATGAATCCCAGAGGAAGTAGTGTGAACACGAAATTGGAAAAACCACAAGCATAAAAGAAAACAAGAAAAAGACATGATCAAGACCTAATACTCAAATTTCCCTATTCGCAATATACCATGATATGGAAAATCGTGGCAACTTTGAGGAGGGAACAAAAAGATTGCTTGGAAAAGATACTTCAAGACCCAAAAGGGAAGATTCCAAATCAGAAGAAAGTGAAAATCCAAAAGAGAGTTGTTTGCCAACGAGATGGGTAGGATGAGGTACTAACAAATCAAGATCAGACATGAGGAAAGCTATATCCTGCAAGGATCTATCGAAGAGTACCTATGCTGATGGATCTAGATGAGTAATGCATCTGGCAAGCTGAACTAAGAAGGATAACACTTTGGTGATAGGAGATCTAGCTAAAGGATGCATTGGAATAGCTAACCAAGATGTGTGAAGTGTGCAAGATGCTAATCAAGGAGGAACTAACACGAAAGCTAGTTAGATACAATGGTACTAAGCTAAAGAGGATGTACAAGCTAACAGACCAAGATATGTTACAAATGTACAAGTTTGTTCAAGTATTGGTTTTTTGTGAGATGGAAATGTTTGTGAAGGATGGGATGTCTATAATAGTTGATAGGTGGATAGGTAGATGGTTTGCGAAAAGCTTAAATGAAAATGGGGTTCTTTGTGTGCATGTGATAGGATACAAGCTAGGATACAAGATTATTTACAAGCTAGAATATGGTACAAGATTTGGATATACAAGGTATGGTACAAGATTTACAAGGTATAATACAAGCTTTGGTACAAGATTTACAAGCTGAGGTACAAGATTTACAAGCTGTACAAGAGGTATTTACAAGCTTCATCAGATTTTGGATATTTAGTTCGAATACCAAGGGAACAAGCAGGTATTTTTATGAGATAGTGGGTGGATGGATGAGGGATAGGATAGTGATAGATAATGGATTAGTCTTAGTACACAAGGCACTTGAATTACCAGGTTTTTACCAAGGTACCTATTCAAGGTGCTTGAATTGCCAAGTTTTCACCATTGGACACTTATTTCTCTTTACTATTTGTTTTGTATTTTTCAAAAGCTGGCTATACCAAGGATCTTCAAGCATAGAACTTCTTGAGATGAATGATGTTAGTAGGATCATTCAAGAGTTATCCTTTTGGTGTAGATAGCTGATAGGCTCCAGAGCCAAAGGAGGCAGTGACAACATAAGGACCAAGCCAGGTAGGTTCAAACTTGCCTTTCTTTTCTCGATCGGCTTGGACTTTCATATTTTCTTTGAGAACCATGTCACCTGGCTGAAAGTATCGTGGAAGCACCTTCTTGTTGAAATTCCTTTTGAGATAAGTTTGATAGACTGTGAGATGATCATAAGCTTGTTGTCGCTTCTCGTCTAAGAGATCTAGCTGGGTGAGCCGAGCTACTCTGTATTCTTCATTTGATATTTTCCCTCGCAAAGATATGCGTAATGAGGGAAGTTCAACCTCTATGGGTAGTACTGCTTCGACACCATATACTAAGGAGTATGGAGTTGTTCCTGTGGATGTACGAAAGGAGGTTCGATAGGCCCATAGAGCTGGATTTATTTGTAGGTGCCAATCGCGGCCAGAATCATTGACAACTTTCTTTAGGATTTTGAGGAGGGTTTTGTTAGTTGCCTCTACTTGGCCGTTACCTTGCAGAAAGTATGGGCTAGAAAAGCCGTGATGGATGCGGAGGGAAGTGCATAATTCTTCCATGTTGAGATTCTCAAAATTACCTCTGTGGTCAGTGAAGATGGTGGATGGGATGCCGAAGCAGCAAACAATGTGGTACATGATGAACTTGGAGACCTAAACTCCTGTAGCTGAGACTAGGGGGACTGCTTCCACCCATTTAGTGAAATAGTCTGTAGCTGTTATTATCCATTTATGTCCATCAGATGAGAGAGGTGTGATAGTTCCAACTAGATCAAGGTCCCAACAAGTGAAAGGCCAAGGTGGTGCAATAGGCTGTAGATCTTGTGCTGGAGCGTGCACAAGATTTGCGTGCTGCTGACATGGGAGACACTTTTTGACAAAGTCACAGGAGTCTTCTTCAATTGTATGCTAATAGTAACCTACTCTAAGGATTTGTCGCACTAGGACAATACCACTTGTGTGGGCACTGCAAAGTTTGGAGTGTACTTCTTTTAATGCCATCGCAGCCTCATTTTCATCTAAACATCAAGAGAGAGTATCGTGATAACCCTGACAATATAGGGTATTGGCTATGATAACATAGCGGGATGATTTTCGGATGAGGTTCTAGTGTTGGGTATGTGTGAGGTGAGGGGATATGATACCATCTTTAAGGTAAGCGTGAATCTCATGGTACCAAGGGGATTGGGGACCAGCCAAGATACAAACACGATTTGAATCCTCATTCACATAGGCGGGTGTGAGGAGCTGCTTAACTAAAAACTCATATTGTGTAGCTGCTTGGGGAATTTCCAAGAGCGAGCCAATAGTAGCCATAGCGTCTGCCACTTTGTTCTACATTCAAGGCACTTGTGTAAACTGAAGCTTTGTAAAATGTTGGGTCAGCTGATCAACTAGCTCTTTGTAGGGTAATAGCTTTTCATCTTTGGTTTGATATTCATTTAAGACTTGCTTGATGATGAGCTGGGAATCGCCAAAGATTTGTAACTTAGTGATGTTCCATTTGGCTGTTATCTTTAATCCTACTATGAGAGCTTCATATTCTGCTATATTGTTGGTGCTAGGGAGTTGTAGCTTGAAGGCTTTTGGAATGTAATCTCCTTGAGGTGTAACTAATAATATTCCTCCCCCTGATCCATGAGATGTGTATGAGCCATCAAAATAAAGCTTCCATGGGGGCTGTTCTTCAATTAGGCAGATATGCTTGTCTGGAAATTTGGTGAGCAAAGGATATGCATCTACTAGAGGTGCATCCGCTAGGTGATCTGCTATAGCTTGCCCTTTGATTGCCTTTCTGTCCACATACTGGATGTCAAACTCACTTAGTAGCATAACCCATTTTGCTAGCCAACCTGTGAGTGCTGTTCTAGAGAGCATATACTTGAGAGGATCAATTTTGGATACTAGTAGGATGGTATGACTTAGCATGTAGTGGCGAAGCTTTTGAGTTGAGAAAACAACTGCCAAACAAGCTTTTTCCATAGAAGTGTAACTGAGTTCATAACCAATTAGGGTTCTACTAATATAGTAGTTGGCTCTTTCTCTGCTGTAGTCATCGTGCTATGCTAGAAGTGCCCCTAGAGCAGTAGGAATTGTTTATATGTACAAGATCAAGGGACGACCAGGAACTGGTGGAACCAAGATAGGGGGATTGGCGAGATACTGCTTGAGCTGATCGAAGCTACATTGACATATAGGGTCCCACTTAAAGTTCTCATCCTTCTTTAGCAAATGTGTAAATGGTGTACACTTATCTGCAAGCTGGGAGATGAAACGTCGAACGTATTGAAGCTTTCCCTGAAGAGTACGAAGCTGTCGCAGTGTCTGGGGAGGAGGCATGTCTAAGATAGCCTTGACCTTCTTGGGGTCGATCTCTATACCTCGTTTAGAAACTATGAAGCCTAAAAGCTTGCCAGATCTGATCCCAAAGACACATTTCTTGGGATTTAGCATGAGATGATATTTGGCTAACCTATCAAAGACTTTCTCCAGGTCAGCGAGATGATCCATGAAGGTGTGATATTTGACTAGGATATCATCCACATAATCCTCCAAAATGCTATGGATAAGATCATGGAAAATGGCTGTCATAGCTCTTTGATAGGTAGCCCTGGCATTCTTTAGGCCAAAAGGCATCATGTTGTAGCAAAAGGTTCCCCAAGGGGTAATGAATGATGTCTTATGCTGATCCTCTTCTGCAATCTTGATTTGATTATACCCAAAAAATCCATCCATGAGGGACAAAATTTCATCTCCAGCTGTAAGATCTACAATCATATCTATGTTGGGTAAAGGAAAATCATCCTTTGGACAAGCCTTGTTAAGATCTCTGAAATCGTTGCAGATTCTGATGTCACTAGAAGGTTTAGTGATGGGGACCATGTTAGAGATCCATTCTGAGTAGTCGATAGGTCGGATAACCTTAGCAGCTAACATTCTTTCTAACTCAGCTTTAACGAGTAATGCCACCTTAGGGTGAATTTTTCTAAGCTTTTGTCTGACGGGCTTGATCGTTGGATCGACTACAAGATGATGAACTACCAGCTTTGGATCGAGTCCTGGCATGTCTTGATATGACCATGCAAATCGGCCAATGTTTTCTCTTAAGATTTCAAAGAGGAGGTTAGCTTGGTCTTGAGATAGGGATGCAACAATATGAAGAAGTCTGGGGATCTCTGAAGAACCGATGTTGACTTCTCTAGTATCCTCTATTAGAATAGATGACACCTCTGGTCGATTATCTTGAGGAGGCAATACTAAATCTTCATGTTCTACTTGTGACTCTAGCATTTCTTGTTGAGGGGCTCTCTTCGCTGCCTTAGCTAGTCTCGGATTCACCTTAGTTCTAGTTTTGGGTGTATCGGAACTAGGTTGGGGATTTTCTCCAAAATACCCCTTTGGATCTAGCTTATAGATATAGGTAGAATCTGGCTTTGTCTACTTGTGAGGTGTTTCAGTTCCCATTAATCTTAGAAGCACTTCTTCTGATGTGAATTCATCAATATGTATGATGCTTGGTTGGTCCCAATCTATGAGTTGTGGATGAGCGAGTGGTAGGTCAATGAGATGGGTGGATAGTTCTTGGAGAACCATTCTCGTTGGTGCCCCCAGTTGTGGGTATGCCAAAGCCAAGACCTGACTTCTTTTCCCACTTGTGTGCTTCGATGGGGTACTGCATACCTCTTTCTTCTGATCCTAGACCACCACCTTGATAGTTCCATTTTTCAGTGATGAGCTTATGTTCTTGGGGATACTTCTGGTTGAAGTGATCAAGGCGTGCTTTATTTTTTAGAGGTGCATCCTTATGTAACCAATTGTTGCTATCTGGAGTGAGCTCCTCATGAAGACAAATTTTTGAGGACACAAAGGTTGTTGGACCAAACTATTTGTATCGAGTAGGTGGAATCTCCTTAGCTTTGTGATATGTTAGTCATCCATGGGCGCGTGGATCAAGTGGGAGTGCCCCGACAACAAATGCATCTGACAGACTATACTCTCCATAGCTTTTGTTATTGATCTTCACAGTAGATAGGGTGGAGGCGAGGATGGTTTCTAGGTCATTACAAGTGTGGGATGAGCTGGCAATGGCTGTCCTGATATCAATTCCAGGGCAATGGTTTGTATATGAAGCTTCAACCGCATTGCAGTAAGCAAAGGGTTCTAGATTGGCATGGATGGTCACCTCAGTGCCCTGATGTAGAAATTTGATGCACTGATGGTAAGTGGATGGAACGGCTTTCATGGCATGAATCCATGGGTGATCAAGGAGGATGTTAAATGGTAGGCTTAGATCAATAACATGGCAAACTGTCTCTTGGATGACCGACCCAACCTTGATTGGCAGCAAAATAGTTCCTTCTGTGGTTCTTTCCAAATTGTCATAAGCTTTGATGGTGATAACCTCACTAATCATGTTTTTACTCAGTATACCCAGCTTGTTTTATGAATTTTAGGGTGCAAATATTCAAGGCTAATCCATTATCTATCATTACTCTTTTTATGGCAAAATTGGATACCATGATGGCTATGCGAAGCGGGAGGGTGTGATCTGGCTCGACCAAGGGTATGTCAATGGGTTTGAATGATAGGGCACATGAGGAGGATAGTTGTCCAATGAGATTACAAAAATTAGTAGCATTTATATCTGAAGGGACACGAGATTCTATGAGATCACTGTCAAGGATGTCTTTGTACACAAGACTTGTGCAGAGAAGGTCTAAAATGGAGATTTGGGCTGGCATGTTCCCAAGGTGTTCCAAGATATTGTACCGACTTTTTGATGGAGCTGATGAAACTGGTGGGCCTGCGATGTTAAATTGTGCTCTTTGGGTGGTGACTATACACTCATTGTTTGGTCCTTGGATATTGATAACATTGACAGAAAGCTCTTTCTTGGATATACAACCTATGAGGCTACCATAGTCTATATAGGATGAAGTGTGGTCATTGTTCTTCCCATGCTATTGGTTTGGCTAGCGGTTGTTGGTGTTTTTGTTGTTGGTTTGGATAGGTGCTTTTCCAAGATTTTGGTTGTTGTGTGGAGGAAAAGCATTTTGATAAATCTGTAAGCTTGCATTGGGAGAGGTTTGGGCACCAACGGTGATTTCTTTTCGATCAATGAGGTCCTACACATAATCTTTCAGTTTCATGCATCTAAGGGTGGTGTGACCTTTTACCTTATGAAATTTGCTGTACTCATTGTCTTTGTACCATGCAGCTTTGGATTGGCCTAGATCAATTTGTTGGGTAGGAGGAAATTGGATGAGGTTTTCCTTGACTAATTTCTCAAAAATGACATACAATGGCTCACCAAGGGGTGTATAGTTTCTAGATGCAGGTTGGAATCTGGGCTTTTGCCTTGGAGCTACATTGATGGCATTAGCATAATTGCTAGATCCTTGGAAGTTGGCTCTTGGATTGTGGTTTTGATAGCTTTGGTTACTCTGCTGTTGGTAGTTGATAGCTTGTTGATTGTTTGGTTGATGTGGTGGGTTGGACTGATTTTGAGAAGGACCAACAATATTCACATGTCTGAGGTCAGTAACCCCATCTGTTGCAACATGCTTGTTTTTGTTCCAATACCTAGACTTGTCATTGGAATGTGATTGATTTAGGTTGGCCTCTTTGTAAATCTTGACCACACCATCTTTAATGAGTCCTTGCTCAAGGATCATTCCTTTCTCTTTGATATCTTTGTAGGTCTGCAAACAGTTCATGGTCATGTGGTGAGCCAAGATGGGATGGGCATTATCAATAAACATTTTCACCACATGGCGCTCTGGCAAGGTGCATGATATGTGGGTGGTAAGGGTTTTCCATCTTTGCAGGTATTCGGTAAGGATTTCTCCACCTTTTTGCTTAGTGTGGACAAGGTCAACTATTGATAACTCTGTTTCAACAAGATGGGCATATTGGGCTACAAATGCCTTAGACAATTCAGCAAAGTTTTTAATTGTGTCATATGGGATTCTATAAAACCATTCAAGAGCTGGCCTGACCAAGCTTTTGGGAAAGAGGCATAAGAGGAAGATGTCACTGTATGTGACTTCTTGGCAGTGCATGTAAAATTCTTTGATATGTGTGACAGGGTCGCCTTTTCCTTTGAATTTGTCAAATTTAGGTACCTCAAAGTGTTTGAGAAATGGTGTCATGGTAATTGCTTTGTCAAATGGGTAAGGACACGCATTCTCAAACTTGAAGGTTTTTGGATCATTTCCTTCTTGGATGTTCTTCAAAGCTATCTTCATGGCTTCCCATTCTGAATTAATTGGTGATGGCTGGGGTGCCCCCAATGTAGGAGTGCCTTAAGGTAAGTATGCGCTAGATGGGGCCACTGAATATGGATGGCTGTGAGGGATTTGCTAATAGGGATTGTAGATTGTTCGGGTAGTTGCATGGTGGATGACGGGTTGCTGAGGTGGAGGTGGGGCATATTACTGTATGTGCTGCAAGGCTTATTGTTGATATGGGATTTGAGGTTAGGATTGAGGAACATAAGCTGGCTGTGGGATAAATGGATTGCTTTGTGGAGGTAAGCTATAAGATGGTTGTAAAGCTCGGGAAAAGGATTAGGGAGCTTGTGAGGTTTGACCAAGGTATGTGGGCTGCGCCCCCATTTGGGATGGTATTTGCAAATAATTGGTGGTTGGCTGGGGTGGTGGATTTCCTCCTAGAAGTGGCATTGAAAAGTAGTTGGTAATAGGAGGTAATGGATTAGTTGGTGGTGGAGGTGGTGGGAATTGAAAGCTTGGGAATGGAACTGATGGGGTTTGATAGCTTGGTGGTTGGATTTGAAAGCTTGGTAGAGTGGTGGCAGGAGCTTGGGTCACTTGAGAGCTTGGCAGAACATTGGTGGTAGTTTGTGGGGTTTGATAGCTTTGTGGAGTGAGGGTAGTAGCTTGTGGATTTGTGGTTGATGGCACTAAGCTCCAAGGACCTAATGGAAATGATGGAATTGTGCTTTGGGCTATGGTGAACAAGCTGGGGGTGATAAAAGGTTGATTACTTGGCCCCATAGGTGGCATTCCTATTGTACATTGCTGAGTTTGGCCAAAGATGCTAGCGCTGATTTGGGAGATGGGTGCATTTGGAAGGCTGGGTTGGAGAGCAGCAGTAGCAATAGTGAAGGGAGTGAATGGTGAGGTGTTTTGGGCAAAGATAGTTTGGAGTGGAGAGGTATGAACCAAGGATGGAGTGGTGGTGGCTGGGTTGGCTTGCAGACTGGGGATTTCAACTTGGGTGGAGGATGGTATGTTTGGGTCTGTTGGATCATATGAATTGGCTTGAGGCTCTTCTTTTGGCACATATTGAGGATAATTTGAATCATAAGAGCCTATGGGTGGTGGCAGCTGCCCAACCAATGGGTGAGATGGATTTGATAATGGAGGAGGTCTTCCAAAGTCGAAGGCTCCTATATTGTCCCTTCGAAAGTTAGCCATGATTATTTCTTTGTTCTTGTCTATAATGGCATTCACCAATACTGCATTTCTTGGTTGGTTCATGAAAGCTTCAATGTTAGTGGGTGATGGTATAGCATTCTCTGGGCTAGAGGATGGTTGAGTGCTCAAGGGGAGTGATGCTGTTTGATCCAAATGATAAGGCTCCATTGTTTCCTTCTTCTTCTTGGCTAAGCGAGTGATGAGTGGCATGAAAAATGCTCCTAGGGATGAGATGCAACAATGCTGGTGGATGCAAAGGGGGAAGGCTTTTCTATGCAAATGATCTTCTAAGTTGAGGCAAAGCTGTATGACAAAACCTAAGGAGGATTGGGTTGGGGATTCTAACTTCAAAGATATGTTGCCAAAGCATAAAAGGTTTGCTTTCCTATGTGCAAGCTTGGTCGTGATTGTGTCAACTTAAGGATAGACTGATGATCCTTTAGGAAGAACACAAGATTGACCACTTGTGGATCCCAACCTTTAGCTCAAGGTGATGAGGGATAACAAGTGATAAAGCTAGATTACCTGAGACAAAGCTCTGTCAAAGGGATAACCTTGGTGAGATTTTTAGATTTGGAAGATGTTAGGAATGAAAAACTTTTGGCAAAGTGACAACAATTTTGAAGGCTTGGTTGTGGGGTTTAGGCTTTTGGGATTGGTTTGGTTCTAAGGCAAAGATCTAAATGAGATGGTGAACTAAAATGCTTAAGGGGATGACTTAGAATGGTTGGCTTTCCTACAAAGATGACTCTAATGCAACAGTGAAGCCTATGCAAGAAGATGTGGGGAAACAAGGGGGTCTAATCATAGAAATCATGCCTAGTTGGTAAGGCATAAGCAGGGTTAACTCTTGGATGTTGGCTAAATTTGATAGTGCGATCTAACCAGGCCTCTTGAAGGGCTTCGTTGGCAACTTTATCCTCTATTTTGTGGAGTTTGGCAATTCAAGGGCTTGGTGTTATTTCCTTTTTCTTGGCTGTAATTTCTCGGTATACCCGAGATGGCTTGAGTTTGACTTTGTGAAACTTCTGTTTGGATTTGGGTTGTTTCAACATAAATTGCTGAATCTGCTTGGATTTGGGAGATTCTGGTTGTTTTTCTTCAACTTGTTCAACTTCTAAAATAGGTAGTGACTACGCTAAGTGTGCCCTAAGCTAGGATTGATCAAGTTTGGCAAACATTCATTCAACAAGTAAAATAAAATCAAGCAATAGATAGGAACACCTAGATAAAAGTTTGTGGTTCTCAAAATGTGATACTTGCGTTGAGGAGTGTGTATGCTCTACAAATGTTTCGATCAGTCACTTCAAACACATTAACATCCTAGATGGTTGTCTGTAAGGCTAACAGTTGGTTTAGCTAGGGAGTCCTCGATATACCCAAGGTACATGAGGCCCAAATTCGTAGATGAGACCAAAAAGATGTCACACAGCTGAGAGGAGCGGTAACCCACTTCTCCTCTTTCACTTCTCAAGGGTATAAAGTTCCTTGAGGCTTAGCCCGAGTGACAAAATCTTGATCCCAGGAGAGGTGTCTTTCGATTCACCTCCCGGTTCTTATAATCCACCGGAACACTGGAGTTGAGGTCATCCAAGGGGTGATGAAATCCTCAAGTAGGCCTCCTAAAAAGAAACAAGGTTTTGGATCCTAATCTTATGCACCCAAGATGGCCTCGAAAGATGACAAGAGGAGAGAAGACTTGGATGACCTTGGGCTAAAAAATATGCTTGTTCTTTTACCAACAGACTCTTATGTGTGTTGATCTAGACTTTGTAAGCACTCATGTTTAAGATGCAAATGTTCAATTCTAACTTTGAAATGTGCCAACAAAAGTAAAATCGATCGAAGAATGCATACACTAAGAAGATTTAGGGTCAACAAAACTAAATTCGCATGCCTAGAGGCCCTCCATGTCAAGTATCGATTGATTTTCTTTAAGGCATTCAAGATTGAGTGTGTGTTCATTTTAAACCCAAAACAAAGATGTGTGAAACTCGATTGTCAAACACGTGTCCAGAGGCCCTCCATGTCAATAGTTGTTCAATTTTAGTGCCCAAACTTGAAGTGTGTATCGATTTAATCTATATTTTTGGACATTTACGAATTTTGATAAAGTTAAAGCAAACATTCAAAGACCAAGTGAGTGAGTTAGATTGTGGAATATTTAACACCTTTTTCAAGTAGACCCATCCCCATAAATGGCGCTGAGATTGCAACCAATGGTTAAATTGATGGATGATTAGAAAAGAGGTGAGTTTAAGGAACTACTCAAATTGATTTTTGCAAATTTGTGTTTAACTTAATGAAGTTTCTTAAATGTCCAAAAATCAAACTTTGCCTAAATTGCATGTGGAAAAGAGATTTGTTTTGTTCAATTTTAAAAGCTCCAAATGAAGTGTTTGATTGTTTTTTTTTTGTTTTGTGTTTTTAAACATACAGGTTCATTTGTTAGAGTTTTGAAAACGTGCAAAGACAATGACTTGGACAAGACAGCCAAAAAGTAGGTGATAAATCTGGAAAAATAATACAACAGGCGGAGATGCCAATCTACGGAGACGTTGAAACTCGCAGACGCCGAAACTCACAGACGACAGTCTGATGAAGAAGGCAACTGGCAGCGTCAGAGATGATAGTTGATAGATTGCGGTGGTGGAGACGACAGTTTGACTGCTGGCAGTAGCAGAGATGATAAAGTGTCTGGCAAAGATGCCAATACGTGGAGATCATGCTGAACTGTGTAGACGCCAGTCAATGGAGATGACAGAGCAAGAAGTGGAGTAGACTACTAGAAAATAGGCAAAGACACCGAAACTCACAGATGATAGTTTGAGTTTGACGGCACAGGCTGTTAAGAAATGGGTAGAGACGCTAAAATTCACAGGCAACAGTTTGAGTTGGCAGAGACGACAGTTGAGCTTTTGTAGACGACGTTCTTCAGAGACTATAGGCAGAGACGCCAATCTGCGAAGATGACACTGTGCGAAGTGAATCGACAGGCGTAGGTTTTTTCCAGATTTTTTTTGTTTTCTCGATTATTTTTGGATTTTAAAGGGTATGTCTTTCTCTCTAGTGCATCCTTCAACCTGCAAAAATAAGTAAAAACACCTTACACCCACTCAAATAACAACAAACCATTAGATTGTAATTTTGTAAAAGCAAAATGTAGATTGAAATGGATGAAAAAAATGACCTATAGCGGGGTCCCACTGGGTGTGCCAAAATGTATACACTAATCTAATATGCTAGAAATACTAATTCAATAAAAGCATTTACACATTAAACTAACATAACATATATGAGAGAACAAGAGAAGACAAACTCAAATGAGAATGTGAGCCATGGATAGGCTCTCTCAATGAGATTGTTCTCTTGTTTTTGGGATGTGTCTATTTATGGATTGAGGATGTATGCTCAAGTGCTCAAAATGGCTTCAATGGAGATGGGTAATGACAAATTGGTAGCTTTGTGAGCTCTCAATTTGGCATTATAAGAGTATGAGTATGGATTTTGGCTCTCAAAAGGGCATGATAACTTTATTTTAATGGATGTGATGATATGGCTTGGGAGGGGATTCAATTTATAGGCCAAGGGGTAGAGGGATGGAGGGCTAAGATGAAAGGATGGAGAGATGGTTAAGGAAGGCTAAGATGCACTCAAAGGGGAGCACATGGATTGTGCTTGTTTAGCACCAATGGGAAGGTGACACTTGTCACAATGAGGATGAGTGTGAGAGGGTAGGGTAAGGGTTTGGTTAAAAGCATGATGAGGGAGATTGAGTATGGAAGAGGGATGTAAGAGTCATGAGTGGGCTTGTAAGAGTCTTTTATGGTTTGTAAGAGCACTCATGGCTTGGTGGTTGGGATATTTTGGAGAGGGGACTTTGATTTGGTTTAAGAAAGTCTTAAACTTGTTTAGAGAATGTGACAACATTAGGGGGTGGATTAGGCTTGGGTTTAGGATTAGATTAAGGATGTTAGAGATGTGCAAGTGGATGGCATTAATGAGGTTGGGTGAGTTAGTGGCTAAGCTAGGTTAGTATGGGTGGATGGGGTGGATTAGGCTAAATGGAGGATTAGGGATAGGTTAAGGGTTTTTAGATTTGAGGATTTTATTTATCAAATAGATTTATTTAATAAATGGGGATTCTTGGAATTAGATAGAAGAAAAGGATTTAATTGATAAATGATATGTTATTTGATTTATCAATTTAGGACTATAGATGATTAATTAAATTAATCAGCTAGGGGATGGCAAAGGTTTTAATTAAATAAGAATTTAATTAATGATGCCTTTAGAGATAACTAAATAGGATTACTAAAGTGGTGTAATCAAATTTAGGTGTCTACAAAAATAAGGCACAAACCATATCTAAGAAACATGCAGGAACCAAATTGGTGTATCGCCATTTCTTGTAAACTTGAGAACAATAGAATCCCTTGATAATTTTGGGTAAAAGATGCCTATAGAATAAATGCAATCTAAGAAAAAATATTATGAGAGATTTTAATAACCCCAATTGTTTGATGCTAGGATGATGATTATGAGGAGGGTGAACATAAATAGTCTTAAGAGGTTGAATGGAAGAAATTCCATGACCTTGAATTTTCTTGTGTGCTAAAATGAAGTAGTGGGCACACCTAGCTAGAATACAGCTCTTGTAAGACATGACCAATTTTAGAAGTAGATAAGGGGGAAGAACAAATTACTAGATGGGAAGAAAAGTTCCATAGTGAAAGACTCACATAAGAAAAGGGAGAAAGATAAGGATGAGAGAGCATCTTAAGAGAAAAAAGGATGCCATCAATATAATAAATTCTTAAGAAGTATTGAGCTTCGTCTACTTTCTTACAGAGATCGAGCAAATCATTTAATTGGACAATCAAATAAAGTGGGTTATATAGATTCATCTAATGAAGTAGGCATAATGATTTTAGACCTTAACACTATGCAAAATGGACTCCAGATGTCTTCTAAACTTTATGATCTCAGAGGTTCTCAATTGAAAACATTACATCATATAAAAGAGAAACTGAGGTTTGCTAAATGCTTGAGTTTTTTGTTGAAAGAGGAGATATTTAGGATTTATCTGCAAGCATGTAATACCAAAAGTATAATTGATCTCTAGATAAACTATTTTTAAATCCAAATGTTTGATACAAAACTTGAGACAATGATTACATTAAATAAGAGTTTCAAGAATCAATTTGACATATTGATAAGCATTTAAAAAGATCTATGCTTCATAACTATTTTAGTTCATCATGTTAATGATGTGGGCAAATTTCCAATATGAATTGATGATTTTGTATTGGGAGAGGAGACAGTTGAGATGCCTTGTCATCCAAGCCATACATTCCATTCATACTATATTCAACCATGGCTGCTCCAACAATCCACTTGTTTGACCTGTAGGATGTAAATTTGGTTGAAACTGCTAGTAATTCTATTCATTGTATGGTTTTATGCTAAGAACTCTATATAGTGAGGAAATTATACTTCGTTTATTCTTAGCTAGTTTGATTCTCTTAATTAATTGATCAAACAACTTATATTTTCCATATGAATTTACAAGGTATTATCTTATCTGTAAGAAAAAAATGTATAACCATACATGTGTTAATGTATTTTGGAAATGAATTCAAACAAGAGTTGACACTAATGGAAAGTTTTTATTGAGACACTTAAATATCACATATTAAGATTTGATTTCTAGATTAAAAGTATTAAATAGTCAAAGTTGAATTATTTTTTAAACTTAATTTTTTCCTAGTGTATAATATTGAAGACTAACCATTTTATGAATCATTCATGTCCTACTCTCTCATCTAATGTAAATGAAACATTGTAAATTGTATCCCCATATAATTTCTTTCTTATTTAGGTCCCACTAAAACCATGTGGCCTTCCACATCCATTTTTTATTATCCTATCTTGATTCCACACCTATTCATAATATTGTATCTCCAAGTAGGACCTTTGTTCCAAATTTAGATCCATCTTGGGAAGAGAAGGACGATTGGGGAGGACAAGGGAAACTTAGGGTTTCTCTTTCCCTAACATTTTCCCCTATCCTCAATGTTTGGTATCCAATCTAAATTGGGCAATATTTATTTTGTTTTAGTAGGATTTATAGGACTATTTCAGTCTCATTTGAGATTTCATCACAAAATGGCTAGGAAAGTTATATAAGCAAGGTTGCCTCCATCATTTTGGTAAGTGTCCAATTCACTTCAAGGTAATGAATTTTAATCTAAGATCTCTCAACTATATTTTTACATCAATACTTATGATCAAATGAAAGAGCATCACATCATGAAGGTATAGGGCATTATTTCTCAAATACAACCTCTATTACATATCAACATAACCTTTTACCTATTTTTTATGCACAGGATTAGTAAGTAGATATGCAGGAAAAGATACAAATACATGTAGAAGATAACTAAATTTTACAATTGATTTCATCAAAAAGTGCTTGGACTGAGGTGAGTGAGTTAGCCTACTTCGAGACTAAAGAAACCAAGTCACCCTTGTCCTATCAAATTGGCCCAATTTTTTTTTACATAATATCTTTTTTCCTTGGTCAACTGAACTTGTAGCTAACTACCCCATGTAGTGAACTAAAGGGAAAGATAATCTCAAATTCTATTAGTGGGGGCATAATTTTATTGCTTTATTTGAATTAAATTGATATTAGAAGCTTTATGTGAATCACGATGTTCCTTACATATAAGGCATTTTGAAGCAATATAATTTCATGTATTACTTGGTATGGTCCCTTAATTTGATTAATATCACTGGACTATTATAAAAATGATGTTATTTGTTTTCCACTTAGCATTATTTTTTAATGTTGTGCAGACTACCAAGTAAAAACATGCACATATTGTGAAATTAATATGCTTTGCAGCAACCTCACCCAATCACAAATGGATCAAATGACTTGCCAACATGAAGAAGGAATTGACATTAAAGAGAAGCATGTGCCCTTTACTATGAGAGGAGTTGAGTGCTTTCTGAATACTAAGAATAGAAACTGAGAGGATTCCAAAATTCTAATTAATGATTAATAATCAAGGAAGGGTCAAATAATTATGATTATAACAAGATTTTGGATGGTTTATCATTAGCTAACCAAAAATTATGATCGGATTATGCACAAATATGCAAAATATTATTGGTGCTCAATGCAAAATAATTGTCCCTTCTCCACATAGGAAGCTCAAAGCCATATCTTGATTGCAAAAGAGCCAATGTGGTAAATATGAAAGTCTTATTAAAATTATAGCTTTTGTCCTTGGTTGTCTGATCTTTGTAGCTCTTTTTAGATGCAATAGACATTCCACAATATTCTAAAGAAGAACAAAGTAGAGCTCGAACCCAGAGCCAAAAATGTCACTAACATGAAATTGTTCTTGCACAAAACCAGACCACCATAAAAACACTAGCATAATTATAAGAAGCTTTTAGCATACTAAACAAATCTCAGAGGTACCAATTATACAAAGCTTTTTTCATAGTTATAAGAAACTTTCATTATGGGCAAAAATAATGATTGTGTCTTCTGATGCTAAATTTGAGAGATTATACATTAGTTTTTGAAGTATAGACATCATTTCTTATACATAGACTTGGTAAAAAAGGTGTTAATGAAGGATCTCATTTTTTGGCTTATTGCAGTATAGGTAGTATCATATAAATGACCCATAAATGTATAGCATTCAGATGAAGTCTAACACATATATGTATGACTAGTGTAATGATATGAAGATTTTTTAACAATGATTTAATTAGGGTAGTAGGAGATGATAATTGTTTGAACAATTTGAAAGCTAAGAATGATGATGGCAAAAGCTAACCAAGCATAGAAACATAACTAATGGATTGTGATTTATTTACAAATGGATAGAGACCACATTTAACATAGATGGAAAATATCAAATTGATAACAACAGAAACACATTTATAAGTTAAATCAATGATACCAATTATTATAGAGAATTGTCATAAAAGTTGTGTTTGGAAGAAAGATGTAGTTTTGATGTTGAGGGTACTGCATAGGCAAGTCAAAAAAAATAAATCAAGACAAGTCATATATATGGTATCTGCTAGAAGCACATAGAATTTTTTAAAAATTGAATCCTATCCAATCAACTATATACCTATCTTAGATAGTCCACAAGATATGCCCACAAATATCACCTCAAATGGCTCCCACAACATGCCACGTAGCTGAAATAACAAACAAACACCTTTTTTCTATTTTGTTATTTGAACTTGAGTTGGTCAAAATTTTGACCAAATTAAGAAACCCTAATTTGGTCAAACTTTCAACCATCTCAGGCATAAAAACAAAAATAATGTATTCAAAAAGCTAATTAAGAGCTTGGTCAAAAATAAAGGTCAAAATTTGACCTATAATGTACTAGTGTGCATTTCCATGAAATCAATCTCCTCCCTAGAAAGAAAGTTCCATGACTTGTAATCTTTCTATCATCAATGTTGCCAGCCCAACCAACATATGTGTAAACCTTTAGTTCAAATTTGTCACTCTTTTTATACCATAATCCATAGTCTTATGTTCCTTTTAGATATCTCAAGATCCTTTTTACTACCATCATGTGATCTTCTATAGGATTAGAAAAAAATATAGAAAGAATACCAATAACTAATAAAATGTCAGGTCTTCTATTTACAACATATTGCAATTTTCCAATTATTGACCTATACAATGTTTCATTCACTTCAACAGAATCATCATTCTTCAAATGTTTATGTCTAGTCACCATAGGTGTTCCAAATGATCTTGAGTATTCCATTTCAAAAGTCTTCAATATCTCCTTACTGTGCTTTAATTGTGAAATGTAAATAACTTTCTTCATTTGAAAAACTTGCAAACCAAAAAATAACTTGATCTCTCTAAACATTAACATCCCAAATTGCTTCTTCATCTCATTAACAAATGATTTGCACATCAGATCTTGTCCTCCAAATATGATATCATCAACACAAACTTCAGATAGCAATATCTTACTCTTAGATTCACTTTTCAAGTATAGATTTCTATTATCATTAGTTCTTTCAAAACCAATTTTCAACAAATAAGTGTCTAACCTTTCATACCATGCTCTAAGGGATTTCTTCAAACCATATAATTCTTTGTGTAACTTACATACCATATTCGTCTTGCTAATATCAATGAATCCTTTAGGTTCTTCAACATAGACTTCTTCCTCAATGATTCCATTTAGAAATACAAATTTGACATCCATTTGGTATACTTTGAATCCTTTGTAACTAGCATAAGCAAAGAAAAGTTCTCACTCCTTCCAACCTTGCAATAAGAGAAAATTTCTCTCCATAATCAACTCCTTCCTCTTGTGCATATCCCTTACAAACTAGTCTTGCTTTGTTCCTTGTCACTTCACTTTTCTTATTCAACTTATTTCTAAAAACCCATTGATGTAGGGGTACCTACATGAATAATTTATCTATTATTTAATTTACAAATGTAAATAGGTCTATCATGAATTAGGATAGATCATTTTATATTCAATCATATTTAGTATGATAATGCCAAGTTTTAAAGTCATTTTGTTTTCATTAAATGTAATAAAGGCCTTTTTCTGTAAGATATTTGCACGATTTGGCACACCTATAAGCTTTCATATTCAATTTGTCATTGAGCCTATGAGTTTTAATTTAATTCAAAATTATGTTCATCTAAAGGTTTTGGAAAATTCACACAAGTAGGTATACATAGTAGTTTTCATATTGTGTGCATTTTGAAAAATAATTTACACTTTTGGCAACAAGAAAACATCGTCAAACTTGGACTCCTAAGAGTCTTTTGTGTATGCAAGGCTTTTAAAATCCAAAAGTCACATTTAAATGTTAATATTATGGTAAATTTTCATGTAGTGGGTGTTGATGTTGTGGAAACTTCTCTGGTAGTTCCTAAAATGGTCAATTTTAGAGGTTGCTCTAAAATGTTGTTATGAGCAATTGAGATGCATAATGCATTGTAACATTGGTGTATATTTTTTTTGGACAATAGAAAGGTTGAAGGCTGTATAGGTGGATGTAGCCTAGGTTTTGGGTTAACCATGTTAAATCTTTGTTTATCTATGTTCTTTGTGTTTTCTTCTTTTGTTTTTGCATATAACTATTTATTCTTATATTTTTCTGGATTTGTCAAGCCTTGACATTAAATAGGAACTTTGGGTCATGCAAGATGAGAAGAGAAAAAGGGGAACAACTACAAAGTGATTTGGGTTAAGTTTAGATATTGAAAAGAAGAGAAAACACTGGTTTTTCTAGAAATATTGTTGCTCTTTTCTTCCCATGTGTATGTATAAAATTATTAGCATATAAAACCACCATTTATTTTTAGAGGGTTGAGATAGTCTTCAAATTAATCTGGTTTGAGTCTTTTTAATGGGGAAATGAGTGAGTTATGTATGCTTTTCTGACATTACCCATTTAGAAAATGATTTCCAGAATAAGTGGTTAGAAGAAATTTTAGCACAGATTTGTATGATGATCAACCTAATTTTTGGTAAGAAGATATTTTTTTATGTTATGAAAAACTTTCTTCTTGCTATAAAAATATATATTATCATTTGAAGAGTTGAATAAATAAATCTTTAAAAGTTGTTCTGTACTAGTGGCTTTTTGTCAATAGGAAATAGTCCTGCAATGAAGGAAATGTTTATGGTTGGCTTGAGAAACCAAATCTAATGGTTGAAAAATGTTATGTGAGAGTATTTGAGACCAAAAATAATTTTTCATAACCCTACATGCAGTTAAAGGTGTATTTTACTACTTGAAATAGTAACCAACAAGGTGTTCTTGAAGAAAATTTAGAACTAGTGGTTTGAAAATTTATCTCTACATCATTATTTGTATCAAAGTTTGGGAAAATATCCTAAAGTAATTGGATTTTATGTTGGAATTAGAGTTTGTAGTGTTTGAATATATAGTCCACTGATATAATTGAGGGGGAGGGGGTGAATTAGTTATATGAATAATATTACCAATAACAACTTTAAACAATCTTAACAATATGAGTAATGTATTCTGAAACCACAACAAGATACTCATACACAATAACACCAAATATGTTAAATAGGGAAACCCTTGATCAAAGGGAAAACCTTGGTGGCGATGGTACCCACAAGATGATATACTAATATAAATATTCTTTGTTAGAGGATATACCATGTTAGGAGTTTGTTATGTAACATCAATACATATGAGTCCCTGTTAGGAGACTTTGAATCCCTCTTAGGCGATTCCAACCCTGTTAGGAGTTATGGAAGATAGTTAGACCCACTACCCAAATAGATTTGAGGTCAAGATAAATGAACCCACTATCCAAATGATCTCTATATTATTCCTTGCAGAATAATAGAATTGAATTATACTTCCTTCCTCTATCTCTATCCCATTAACTGAACTTCTAATCATTTTGATCTTGCAACTAGACCATGAATTATGCATCCAATGATCCCTTGGATCACTTACACATTCAATCAATACTCTGCTCCTTTTCACAATTTGCACTTCAAAAAAAATCTCAATACTTCAACTCACATTACAATCAAGGAAAAATTATTTCCTTTATACCATATTTTCATAACAATTCCTCGAGTTAGCCTTAATGTTTTCCCAATTAATTAAAATAAGATATTTAATTAATTGTAATTGTAGCAATAGCACTATCAGTTCATAGTCTATATAAAAATTTACATATGTGACTCCAAGTCTTGCACACTCACTGACATTATCACCTAAATGTCCTTTTTCATTGGCTAATTGCACATCACCTCATTATATCTTAGCTAAAAGATATAATACAAACATTAGAAACTACCAAATAGATACTTTGTTTTTGTGCTACTCACAGTAAATCATATAGAACTATCATACATCTTTCATTCAAATTTTTTCCTCTTAAACATGTCAATTGAAAACTCTTAGGAACATGTCCATAACTACACATCACTTAACCCTTACTCAGTTATTGTGCAACATAAGATCTTTGACTGCTATTCTTCTAGTCTCTACAAAAACACTGCTATGTTGACATCAATGACAAACATAGTCATGAATGCAACATATCAATACTCTCCAATGCTTAGGATTACTCTCCCAATCTAGTATCATTAGCATTCATGCTAACATGCATGTGAGACATCAAACGTGGTCACCAAAGTTGAATTGGCAAAGAAGATGCAAGAATAAGAGAAAGGCAACAAGTGATTATTGGATGAACTTGAGAAGCTGAAGGGCTAGATGAAGAAAAGAGTAAAGGTTTGCTTAGAGCAAGAGGAAGAAGATGAAGAAGAAAATTCTCCTAAATAGGAGCTGCTTAACTTTCCTACATACCAGAGATACTTCATAGAATTCCTTGAAAGAGTTTGTAAGAAGGATGCCAAAAGTGACCAACCCATCTTTTTAGGCAACATGGATGTTGATGCTATTATGGAGTAGATAGAATTAATACTATATTTGGGGTAAAATTTTGATGGAAAATTGTGATGGTAGTGTAATTTACATGAGATTTTTGTGTTTTTTTTGCAAGTGTTCCCAATGTCGTTGTAATAACAATGCTTCCATCATTACTACAACACTCGCATGATTATAAACAAAAAAGGAATTTTTTTTCTCATTTTCTCCAAATATTGTGAAGTGCAAAGAGAGCTAGGGTGAATGGAACTAGGGCATGAATGAGCTAGGAGGGATTGATGACATTTTAGTGGTGGGCCACAAATTTTGTTGATCAAATCTAAAGTGCAAACAAAGCTAGGGAAAACTTGCCTAGAGGGATTGATGATATTTTTTTCAATTTGAAATGATACTTTTTGTATGATTTCATTCCCCTTCTTCCTTTTGATCTTGATTAGTGCTGATTGGAATTATTGATGGTAGTTGATATTGATTGCCTTCATATATGATCGATATAAAATAAATTATTATGTAAATTGCTTCTGTTAATAGAGGTTATTGCTCTCCATAGATTGTCATCTATTTATATCAATAACAATTAATAGAGGTTTTTGCCATCTAACCTTTTCTACTTTGGTTTTTCCATCCCATCTATCTGAATTATCACTTGTGAAGAAACATAATTTATAACTAAGTAGAGCATTAAGGTTCTTCCATGGGAGGAACTCCATTTCATCAATTGTTCTATTTTGGACAAAAGTTTTTGATTGGAGATGGAGGCAATAGTCTAGAGATTTAGAGAGTAAATATTCTTATAGAAGCAAGGCCATATCATGGGCTGCCTATGCACATATTATTGTTGTTTTAGATGGCCATTCCTGTAACATTCCCAACATTCAATAAATGCCCTGCAAATAGATGAAAATAATTAACTAGAAATTTTTAGTCCTTGAAACAACATAATTCCATGCATCCTTTGAAAACAATGTTGAATAACTACTCCCTTGTTTGCATTGAGCCTAAGCTCTCTCAAATTCTGCAAGTATTCCAAGCTCTCTATACCTAACACCTAAATTATGCTCTCAATAAACAACTCTTCTAATCCTATTCAATTTTCTATACCTTCAATTTTTTCAATTCTATTCCAACCTTTTAGACGAAATATTATGAGAGAAGTTGATATTGCAAAACTCACAATTTTCTTCAACATTTCACAGTCTTGCAAATACATTGACTTAAGGGTCATTGATAGTGGTTTGACTAGAAATGATAATTTTCCCTAATTAAGAGTGTCTCCAAATGGGTAGAATATGAGATCCTTCACACTTTTGGGTGTAACTTCTAGCTATATAAACTTGAGGTTTCTTGACCCAAAAGATAATGATGAGCCACTAATTAGACACTTGAATACACTCAGACTTTGAAGATTACTCATTTGCCTAATTTATTTTGCTACATATTTCACTCCCACATGATCCAGCTTAGGACAATTTGTAATATGAAGCTCTATCAAAGAAGAAATATCTCCAAGAGATTTAGGTAGACATTCTAGCCTTTTACAATCTCTAATTCTAAGATTTGTCAAAGAAAACAAACATCCATGAAATAATGGTATTCTAGGTCAGACATTTAGGGCCTTTTGGCTGCGAGAATAGGAATAACTATTTTGGAATACTTATTCTAGTATAGAAAATGGGGGTACATATTCCTTTTTTCTACTTGGTTTAGCTAGAATTTGATGGGGAATTCACTGACCAAAAAATTTATGTTTCGTAAAATAAATAAAATTGTAATACGAATACATATTCCAATTCCACCTATTTGGGTGGAACTGCAAAACATCATTTTTGGGCCAAAATTGGAATACGTATTCCTATTTTATTTCATATTCCAATTCTGATTTGGTGCATCCAAATGAAGAAATCAAAATTTTAAAAATTTACATATGCCTATTTCACTTGTATTCCCATTGCCAAACATGCCCTTATATCTTATTTGTAGGATCTTCAATGTTTACTTGAGCATTTACATTTGAAAGTGAAGTTTTATATTATATAATTTTGAACTACCATTATTATTGTGTTATTCTCATCTATAAAATGGTCAGATGTTTTAATCCAAAATCTGATTTCCAAGTTGTACAATCATTTTTTTTTTGTAACCACTATCACTTGGGTTATAAATTCTTTAAAATCTTATAGGAAGTCAAGTATTGAGTGAATTGATCACTAAGTCTAGAAAATTAGATGAATATTATCCTTTGTGTAGAGGGATATGTCAAATATCATTGGACATTACTTTTTAAATCCCCAGTCTTCACCGAGATACATTAAAGCACTAAGATGAGTGTGCTTTGATTGAAGGGTTTTAGTGGAGGGATAAAGTGAATCATTTTGGGGTAAATGGGTAAACATCATATGGTTTTGTTTTTAGTGGGATCTAGTGAGTAGAAGGTTCCTACCAAATCTCTCACAATGGAAACTTTTTGAGAAATACATCATTCTTATTTACTTGTGCTAGATGTAGAATTTTGTAAGGACATTTGTTATTGCATGGGTATTAGTTCTTGTGGAGGGCACAAAATCTTCAAAGAATTGACTAAATATGAATTGATACAATATCAATAATTTATTTTCCTTTTCACTCTATTGGGATAAATTTTGGTAATAAAGTGTTGAATAAATAAAATATAAGAACACTTCAAGGGAGTGATCTAGAAAGACCAAAATTGAAAAAATAAAACGACTTCAACTTTTGATGGTTTGTAAAATAATTTCTCTTTTTGGTTTGTAGAAATAACTAGGTAGGAACATGTCCCTTTGTACCAATAATGTTGGCCTCAAGAATAGTTGCATATAATAAATTAAAATACTAAGGTTAAGCATGGCTTGAGTGCCTAATCTTATTACATTTTGGAGACAAGAATTTTAGGGCATAAAATGTTTATCTATTGTTATTAAAAAAGTATTGTACTTAGAAATTTTGGATGATTCTATATGAATCTCTCAACTTTTCATGTTGCACATTCAATTGGTAGATTATTTTTCTCAAAGAATTTCAAACTATGCTGGTTTCAGAACTGCTTCACTTATTTTTCTATGACTTTTCCCATTTCTAAATAAAATTCCATTCTCTAGCAAACTGAGTCAATTTTGGTTAGATTGGAAACTTTTTTCCTTATTACATTTTTTATGAAAGAGACATGAAATAAAGCACATCTACCTTGTTGATATGCTCTTTTGCTACATAATTGACTTTTGCTTGTAAGTTTGCAACCAAAGGCATACCTAATCTCTCCCTCAAAATTCCTTTCACTAGAGTGTTATATTTCTTTTTGTTTCATCATATTCTAATCAACAATTAAGGTCTCCCTAAGGTTTTAATTTATATCTTGTTGCTGTTGAATATGAACCTCTATAACTTGAGATTCAAAATGACCTTTTCTCTAAGTAGTTGATGGTTAAAACTATTAGGAATGGTGTCATCTTGTTACACCACCACTATACTAGAGAAAGATAGAAAAAAGATCAAACATTAGTCACTTTCCTATGTGATGATAAATTCTATGCCATTTCATATAATGTTTTTGCATATAAATAAAAAAATGTGAAAAAAGGTGTGATTAATTGCAAAAATTTGAAACCTCCAAGATTGTTGATCATCATCTTCCCTACCCTCTACAATTTTACTTTTTCCCAAGATCATTAACCTATGATTTTCTAAATTTAATTGGTATATAAAAATATTAATAATTAGTGCAATTTTTCTGATTTACTTGCCAAATTTAACCATCTGATTAACCAACATAATTATATACATTATTTTAGCTATGAATGACAAGTATTTGTATTACCTGGGAAACATGGTTAGGTTTTCAAGGAATTATGTGGTGGATATTTAGTTATTTTAAAAATCAAACGTAAATAGTTAGTGATTGAGTCATGTTAGTTGACATAGCATTGAGCTGTCTTGTAGAATGCATAAGTAAAATATTGCATGACATTGGTGCTTACGGACTTGGAGAAATAGACACACATCATAATAACTTGATGTTTCAAAAAACCTATAGAGACCCTATAAATATATTATAATATTTTCATTATTAAATAATGCTTGTGAATATAATTAATTTTGAAATTAATATTTTCTCGTATAAAAATTTTCTTAAAATATATTCTATCTTATCTTAAAGCTTCTCTTTCATATATATGATTACTTTGTAGAAAACATATAAGAAATATTTTGATCTTAACTATAAGTTCATTGAATCTCACAGAATTAAGGTACAATCCTTTAATCATTTCTTTAAAACATTTCACCTCCTATTAGGATCACTGCATTATTGTTAGATTGTTGTTTTATATTTGGGAATTGCTGAGTTTGTATAGAATCTAGATCATTTTTCTTCAAGTATATGCATCAATACTCTTTAATTGATGTAATGATGGGTTTGTTGTTACATGAATGTGTTCTGCAAAATTATGAATCCTTCTAAATAAATTATTTTATAAGAAATGACATCTCCTTGCTTGTGTTTGGATGGTAGAACTGCTTGTTCTACTTCCTTTCTTACGATTCAATTATCCCTACATTATTTGATGTCTTAGCTATACCTATGACCCTCATCTTGTAAATGGAAATACATGTATCCTTCTATAGTTATGCCTATTTACAGAGTTGTGCCTATTCATTGTATTAGTGTTTCCTAACTAAATAGGTTCCTTCTTGTAACTAATGTTTGTTACATGTGTTGCTCCTTTACAAATGATTTCTCTTAATAGGATCACTTAATTATCATAAGATCATTAGCTTTGACTCTGAGTACTACTAAGCTTATATAGATTGTTGTTACTTTTATCATATATTATGACTAAATTGCAAAATCCTCTTCAACTTTCAAACCTCAAAAATTTATATGGTGCATTGCTATCAAGTCCCTATAATTCCTTGCCTCAACATTAGTCAATGCTTATCAATCATGACCATCTTTAGCAAGGATTAGTTTTCCATAGTCCATATAGTATATGCCAAGTGCTTTTGGATCAACTATGTTATCTGTAAACATTGATTAAAACATATACACTGTTTATCTTGAATAGCTTGGCATGTCACCCTCAAACTAAAAGAAGGAATAAAATAGTTTATTTTATCAAATGATCAAATGTGTGAGGGGATATGAATGGAAGAAAGATAGTATAAATAAGTAATCAATATGAAATGCGAGTTGTGTTGATGTAGTAGATGGAGATATACATGGAGCATATTTATAGGGGTGAGATGGGATCATTGGATGAGACATGTGAAGAAGAATGAGTGATAAAATAGATAATTCTTTGTGTTTGATCACAATTCATGATCAGGAAGAAGGTGTACTTAAGAAGAAATATGAAAAATGATAGTTTTTGTAGTTATCATTTGTTAATTACAGACAATGTATATAGTTAAATTAGAGTATTTATGCAAAATATATTTCATCTTTTTATCAAGTTTTCCAACTTACTTATTGGGATTCACAAAAAATAACATATATTTACAACAAAAAGTACTCAAATGATACCATATAGTCAAACTATATTTACGTGCTAGGTGTCCTATAGCTCGTAGGCACATTTTAATGCACTTCAGTAAAGAAATACATGGTGATTCTAATTCACTTTAGTGAAGAAATACCTTGTTCAATAATTGTACCATCTACAAAACCATATGTGTAGATACAAACATTAAGTACAACATGTTCAATATTTTTGCAGATATACACATTACACCAATTTTTTTCTTTTAAAACCATATGTGCAAATATAAACATTAAGTAGAACATGTCCAATTTTTTTTTCAGATATACACATTAAATACACCAAAGTTTTTCTTACAAAACTATATGTGTAGATATAAATGTTAAGAAAACCATGTTCATTTTTTTCAAAGTTTTCTCTCTAATGTTAATGTGTATGTTGAAATGGTTATCAATGATAGATCTAGCAAAAAAAACCAATTTAATAAGGGTACAAGAATAAGTCTTCCCGTGAAGAAGGATCATGTCAAATAATATAATGGAATTTGATCAAAATATGGAGACAATTGTTAGATTGCTATCAAACTTTCAAAGAGAAGGTGATGACACATGCTATTGTCCTCGCAAGAATTGTAATGACTTAAAGGAAAGAAGAATAAAAATTAAAACAACTAAGAGACATTATAGGGACAATGATCACATTGAAGGGGGGTTTGATTATCATCCATTGGTAAGTTTTTTGTTATATTGTTTTTGTAATTAAGATACATATGAATCATAGAACAAGGATTCAATTATCATAATTTTTATATAGGTTGATCTCCCCAAGGTATAACATTCAATATGGACCACCACATCTCGAAGGAACATGAAGGTATGAATATGGAGGAACATGGAGGTGTGAGCATTAAAGGATAAGATCATGATCCAATGGAAGATGATGATCATGCACCAGAAAATACATTTGAAGAGGATGATATGAATGCATTGATCCATGAAAAATTTGGTACCGGTGGTGGTGCTAATAATGATGATTATGATGAGGATGACATTAAGGTCATCCATGATATACCTCTACTTGAGAAGGCAAACATGGATCTTTATGAAGGATCTTAATAAACTCTTCTCTCTATTGCATTTTTGTTGGTGAATTTGAAGGTTATGAATGGTTTATCCAACATAACAATGTCACGTATGCTAAGGTTTGTTATATACATCATTATATTATATTAAATGTGAAACATGTACCATTAATATTATTTATACTAATGACTTATATTTTTTGTTGTAGATTGATAGGTGACTATTTGTTACCACTATACAATGTACTTAATCACACATACCAAGAATTATGTGCCGCTATGAAACATATTGGAAAGGAGTATCAAACAATAGATGCTTGTCTTGAAGATCATGTTATTTATCATAAATAACATAAAAATGCAACAGAATGCCCCAAATTCCATATGGAAAGATATCAAGATGATCAAGTGACAAAAAAGGTGTCTCACAAGGTTATTCATTACATTCGCATTACCCCATGTCTTAAAAAATATTCAAGTGCAGTAGCTTGGCACAATTTATGGATTACCATACACACAATAGAAGTCAAGATGACATTATTCAAATGCTTGCAGATTGTTCAACATTGATGGATGTAGAGGAAATGTTTCCAAACTTTAAAAAAGAACCTCAAAATCTTAGGCTTTCTTCGGCAATTGATGGTGTCAATCCATTTGGAGAGATGAGATTTATTTACTTAGCGTGGCCTATTTTTGTTATCAATAATAACCTTCCTCCATGGATGTCAATAAAGAGGGAGAACATTATGTTGGCAATGATTGTTCCAGGTATTTTATTATTTTATTGTTATCTACATGTAATTATAAGTCTTGGAGTAAAATGACCACAACAATTATTTGATGTTGTTCATTCAACTATGTAAGTACCAAGTGAAAGACATGAATGTATATATTGCACCTCTTATCGACAAGTTTTTAGTGTTATGGAATGGTTTCACTATGTATGATATCTCTAAACCAACTAGATAAAGATAATTCCAATTCCATGAAATGCTTGTGTGAACAATTCATGATGTTGCAAGGTTGACACATTTCTATGGTATGTTATGCGGAAATCTAGTTGTACGTGATAAAATAATTCCAAAAATGAAAATATTTAATCCAATTGTATTGTTATCTTGTAGGTCTTTGAAAAAAGGAAAAAATTTCATGTCCAATGTATGGTCCAAAGATGAAATCTCATAATTCCAAAAGTTTGAGAAAGTAGGTGTTTGATGAGTATACGCACTTCCTCTACATAAATCATAAGTATCAAAGTTCCAAAAACATCTTTTCAATGTGAAAGAAGAGACAAAATCAAAGACACAAAGAATGACACCTCACCTATGGTAGTTGTAATATAATAGAATTCAAGGTAGTATTGCTCCACCTAATGGTTTGTGTTTGGAAATTATATATTTTGATTGTGTTTTGTTGGCTAATTATGTAATTGATGATAGTGAAGGTCATCAAGAAATCATTGACCACCTTCCAAAGGGCTTAAAATGTTATCCCAAATAATTTAGTAGGCTGCCCTAGTACGAGAAACTACAAATTATACATTTGTTTGATATTATGCATATTGGAAATAATGTAATAGAGATACTATGAAAAATATTGGATGGAAGGCATAACAAGGAAAAACTTGGCAAAATTTGTAGCGACATCCATGATTCTAATCATGTTGGAAGATTTGGGAGATTGTTAGAAGATTGGTTGTAAGCATGAATGCTAATGATATTCCTATGGGGGAGTATTGTAGATATGCTACTATGATGATATGCTCAATTCATGACTAAGTTTGTCATTGATGTCAACATAGTAATTTTCTGTGGTATCTGAGAGAAGAAAAATAAAAAAGATCAAGTTGGTACGGATGGAAATTATAACTATTTGAGGTTATGGGAGATATTGTTAAGTATCTAGTATATCTAGTTAATGTCAGAAGAAGAAAGCATAAGTCTAGAAGAAGTTATGAGAGTTTTGGTGATGGCTATTTTGAGATATAGTTTATAGAGGCATGTTTCGGTAAACTTGTTATATCTCTTAGCAGAGTTATTATTCTAAGAATCAAGGTTGAGGACATGAAGAAGATAGGTTGGTGATGCCATAGCTAAGCTCACACGTCATAATATTGCATGTATAGAAAGTTATTCAAGTTGCAAGGTAGAAGATTAATGTTATCTTGAAGTATAACATGTTCTTAATGTGGTCCTATAATAATTAATTGAGAAGGTCTAATAACTGACTTAGAGAATTGTTTTGAGGGCTTGGTATAAAGGAAGGACATTTTCCTTTATCATGGTATGGAATGAATTTTTTTTGATGATTGACTATAAGCAGTAGAGAGTGCAAAATGTGAAGTTACGCAGAGCAGCATGGAAGTGAAGGAAACTTCATTACTGAGGTTTTATTGAGTGATTCAAGGTTTGTGATTTGGATATGAGGTTCATGACCTAGTCTACAAGGTTTGATAGTGATTGGTCTAGTTGATAGGATAGATCAAAGGAGAAGATAATGTTGTGGTTTCACAATGTATGCCTTATTTTACCTAGAAATGAGAACCCCCTACTTTAATTTTTTCAGATTTCAAGACCCGTAGTTTGGGGTCTGAGTCTTTTCTAGGGTTTTTCCTAGTTTCTTTGGTTGAATTTGGGTCCTAGCTTGAAAACCTAGATTTTGAAAGTCAAAATTATAGGGAGTTCATTTCTATGCATTAAAGTGCACAATAGTGCACCTAGCACACCTATCTAGGTGTACTAGTGTGCTAAGTCTTATTGAGGAAAGTATCTTCCCCTTGGTAATGTGCAACAGTGCAGCTACACAATTGTGCATCACTAAGGGGTGCACAACATCCCGGGTCTATACAACCTGGGACCCCCCTTACCTTCTCACCTTCATTTTTTTCTTCTTCCTCTAAGCTTCCTTAACACATCACCACGCTTGTTGAGGTGCACATCTCTACCTTCACCTACAAACACAATAAGCATACTACCGTAAGACACCAAAAAGGTGCATAGTTGCCCACCTTTTTATCTTGTTGAAAAATATTTAAAAAAAAAACTTCAACATTTTTTTAGAAAAACCAAACTTTTCACCTTAAAGGTGCACAGCTATGCACCTATTTGGGTGCGCAGTTGTGTACCTTTAAGCATCCCTTACAAAGAATAAAGGGTACACATTTAGTGCACCTGATGAGGTGTGCTAAATGCACACCCTTTTTCACTTAATTATTCTTAGGGTGTGCACCTAGCACACCCCAAGTGCACCATTTTTTGCACTTTATGGAAAAATTTAGGTTTTTTGATTTTTTTTGAAACTTAGAGTTTTTTGGGTTTTTTTGTGTTATCATTAGGGTTGATACTAATTGATTTTTTTTGACTCTTGACTAATATGCATTGTTTTTGTGAAAATTCAATGGCTTCTTCATCATCCTCTCTTGCTACAAAGATGGTCCCAAAATAGGTGGTTCTCAAGTTTCAAGTGTTCTTGCAAAGTCACACTTCCAAGATGATTATTCAGAGATTTGGGACACCAAACTTGGTCATACAGACATGAATGAATTCTTGGTATTGTGCAACAAACCCACAAAAAGGTCCCCATTGATATCTACTCTGATTTGATCAGGACTACTCAATGTAGATTCACACCTGGTATTGGTATAGTCCTCGGAACTAATCATCACACTAGTGGAGAATTATGTTTCTAAAGAAAAGATTGTGAAGAGTATAATTGGAGAGATCGTGCTAGATCTCTAACCTAAGAACATATAGAAGGTGTTCTATCTTCCAAAGGCAGATTGGTTTATCAGATTAACCTATCAATAGGCAGAAAGATGGTATAGGGAACATGTAAAGGAAGCATCCAAAATCATCTAGTCCTCATACCTCATTAAGAAGGCAAAGTGGACATGACAAGAGGCTACATGAAAGAGGATTTAAGATATTCAATAATACTCTTGAGTAGAGTCATGGGGTTGCTAGCATTGGGATACTTGAATATATGGATGGTGCATTTTATTGAGACTATCAAGACAACAAAGATGCTAATTGATTGGGTCTCCATTCTTAGTGAGAACTTGGATGAGTAGCTGGTGACTATTAAGAATAACCATAAATTATACATGACATCATATTTGGTATACTTGTTAGCTGCAATGGTGAAAAATTATCTAGGACTCTTCAAAAAGGGTAGCATGCAAGATGCAGACACATGGCCCTATATAGTATATCCCCAGTTGGTGAAGAAGAAGCTTCTCGAGCACAACAAGGAATATAGGATAGTGAATGAAGCTTTTATATTTGCAATTATCTAGTTCATTGAGGGGGATTATGTAAAGAGGATTTTAAAGGAGGTAGTGAAAAAGATTTTAGAAGTTGGAGCCTACTACATCCAGTATTGAACATTCACCTATTTAAGGGTAGCAGGTATGAAAAAAAATCCCAAGAATCTCCCTAGGTATCCAAGTGACAGACTTATACTACTAGAGATTGCTTGACAACTCTTGTTTGCCTACAATAGAGTATGGGAGTAACATAAAATAACATGGGTATGGCCTATTACTATAGGACCATTTAGTGTGGTCCAAAGACAAGATATTCCATCTTTTAAGCCTTGATGGGATTAGTATCCCTTGGAGGAATATAACTCTCCTCACCCTTATTTTGATAACATTGGAAGGGTGCAATATTTGGCTGGTAAGACATTTTAGCATGAAGGTACAATTGAGGACCATTGGATGAAAACAATAGATGACTATGATGTCTATATAAGGGATTATTGTAGGATGAAACTCTATCTGGAAAGTAGTGCCTTGAAGATAAAGGTTCCTCTAAAGGTTATGCAATAGGATACTAAGGATGTCCTTGATGCATTGTTCAATAGGGACAATATTGGTGATCTACCTATTATGAATGCTGAGATTGATAAGGAGGAAAACTATTACATTAATCATAGGTCCAGGCATGTTATCAAACTCACCAAGGATTGGATTAAGAGACCTTTCAAATTAGATCCAATTCCTCAAGCAGCGGTCTTCCATGCTATAGCCTACCCAGCAAGAGGTCAATGAGCTAAGGTAATAGTGCCTACTTTTATAGCTCAATCCCCAATGATGCCAAAAATATTGCACAAACTTGATAGAGAAGTTGGATATTATAGGGCTTAAAAAGGTAAAGACAAGAGGAAGAGAACTTCTCCCCAATGAGCTGACCCAAAAGAGGAGCCAACTCAAGCACTTCTAAAGCCAAGGGTAGAAAATGTACAAGAGTTAGAGAATGTTGAAGCTACATAGGCCTAGGACAATCCTCAAGTGCCACTAACTGAACAAGGGAAAGGAGAAGCTAAAACAAAATTTCAAGAAGTGTCTCTACTATAGCAAGAGGTACAAGCCTCCCCATCCACTCCTAAGAGGAGAAAGATCTAGACTATGGTCAAGAGGAGAAAAAAGGTGATTAGGAAAGTTATTCCTTTCCCATCAGTCTCAAAAGTTATCCTAGAAGAAGAGGAAGAAGAGGATGATAAGGATGAAGAAGATAACCTTCCTTTGAACTAAACGAATCATCTTGCCAGAGCCTTTGGAACAGAGAAGAAGTTCCATAATTATGCCACCATCTATTCCTAAGTAGCCTATTTAGTCTACCACTTCAGAAGATGAATTGCAAAATGGATTGATGAGTAGGAAGGCAAAGGAACTGATGTCTTTCAGATGTCAAATTTTTATTTTATGATGGTTGGTACTAAATTGGTGGGAGAAAAAATAAGAGACACTCCAACTAATCAACCTTAATAGGAGGATTGGAATCAGTTGCCACCTGAGCCATAAGAACTTGACGAAGCTCTACAATTGCTAATTCAGGTTACATTTTGCATAGATGAAGGATCGACTACTCCCTTCCTCCAAATAATTAAGAAGAATAGGTTTAAGTAGAATAGGAGGAAGAGCCACAAAAAGTATCTACCCATGAAGTATTAGAAAAAGGACAAATAAGTGAGCAAACTCAACAAACTTCCCAAGACATAGAGGTTAGGACTGTGAACTCCATGGATACAGAGATTCCTAATGTGGATCTCTCACAAAACAAGAAGACTCCAGAGAGGAGTGATATGGGGAAGAGCATAACAGAGAAAACTTCTTCATCTTAAAAAGGAAAATCTCTAATGGAGCATATTTTGAGATGGTTGAGAAAATAAGTAATTAGAAACAAAAGACAAAACTCTATTAAGGAGGATGATATGACAGAATTTATTGAAGTGCTTAGAAAGGTTAAGTCATTGACAAAGGATGCACAAGGATTAGCATTCATCATGAGTGATCAAAACCAAGATTTATTTGCTCACATTGCTATCCCTCCTTTGCATAGAAATGTTGAAGAATTGACTCTAAGAGATTATTAGATCAGGGAGGTTATGCTTAGGAAACCCACGTTGGACAAAGCTAGGTTGATGGTGACAAATGGGACTAAAGAAGTGTTTAGGCACTTAGAAAAAGATGATACATAATTGATAACACTTCAGAAATAGAATGAGATCCTAAGAGAATATCTAAACAAATTTGTTGGCCCTTTAGATCTTGTAAATCCAAAAGAGACTTTGAATGCAACATTGGAGAAAAGGGATAGGGGGATAGTGCACCTTGATCCATTTTTGAGAGCTTTTTAGCAATGGTGAGAAAGTTTTGAAGCAAAAGGTGTGTAGATCATACAAGGAAATCTAAAGCTGCTACACCATATGTAGGATAATGTGGATAAGCTGGTAGCCATTATGAATCAAGATTTTGGTTTGATGGATGAAGTACATACTTGGGGCAAAGACCTGCAAGCATTACAATTGATTAAGGGCCAAAGGTATCAAATGCTAATGGAGGTATATACAATAGAGGAGTTAGATAAAATTGATGATTAGATAGAGAAGATTGTAGATGGAAATAAAGTAATGGAAACATTACATGCTGAGATCCATAAGCTCAAGGATCAAACCCAAGAGCAAATTTTGGAGGTAGAGAAACATTATAGTGATGCATGTTTAGATATTTTTGAGGATAATTGGAGAGACAAATTGATATCTGTAGAAGCATTTGTTGCATAGTTCTAGAATTTTTTTGAAGAAGCTTCTAGTGATGATGATATCAGATAAGCATTCAGAATAGAAGAAACATTATTAGATTTAGATGTTAGACTGAGAGATTTTGCAGAGACTTGCATCAAGGTTGACAACTATAGGCAGAAAGTGAAGGATAAGTATGAAGCCTTGGATTTTCTAGATGTAGCTCAAGTCACTGAGACTATTTAGAAATTCAAGAGAAAATACATAGACATAGCTCTAGTATGAAGGGGAACAAAACTCAAAAGCTAGAATTTTAGTTTTGACACTTTGTAAAAATTTTCATTTTTTGAACCTTCTTCCGAGGTGTGCAAGTGCACTACTTCTGAGGTGTACTTTTTCAAAGTTGCACCAGAAGTTTTTGAAGAATTTAGAGGTGTACTGATAGCTAACTACCAATTCTAAATTTAGAGCCTTCCATGCATCACAAATGCATTCTGACGGCCATTTAACTCCTACAGACACCTAGTGAAGATGGAGCTTCTATTTTTGGCACCTACAGACACTCCTACATGATCTAAATGCTTTCTTCTTATTTTCTCATGCTTTCTTTGTTTTAAGACATGTAAAGGCTCATTCATCCATTTAATGATATAATTATGGATGGAGTCCTATTAACCACTAGTTAGAGAGTCAATTTGTACATAAATAGATTTGTCTAAATTGAGGAATGTAATATGTATTCAAGGCTGCCATTATTTTGACACAATAATATATGCTATTGGTGCTCACATTTGGAGTGTAGTGATTCCTGCCTAAGTGTGTGAGATTTTGTGGATGTATATTCATGAAGTGTAATTGAGCTAATAGTTTTATTGTGTTATTCTAGTTGTGCAATCTTTTAAATTCTAGTGTTTTCTATGGGTCTACAAATTCTGTTGACATACATAGTTTTAGAAGAGATCACCATATTGTTGCTACATAACTTTTCATCTTGCATGAGCACACTTTCCTTGGCCTTGTAATCTGATGAAAAGTGAAACATCTTATGATTACTGAATTCCTATTTATGATTGCATTAATGGAATTAAGGAAGTGCTACTCCTATTTTCATTGGTTACGTACCGATCTTTTTAAAGGCTTAACTCGTAGACATGATTTTTGTGTGGCTTATGTTCAATAGGATTTTAATTTTCATGTTATTTTCTTAAGCTTCTTGTTACCCTATCTTTGATATTTTCTTTTACAAACACTTGGTAAATTTAAGAATTCATATAGTTGCATTGTTATAATTGCATTCATTAAAAAACAAAAAAATACAAAAAAATATTTCTTTTTGCATGTTTTATTCTTTTGAAATAGCGAGAAGATTCCACATCTTATCCAAATTGTTCAAACCAACAAAGGTCTCCTTGTGAACAAACACATTTATCTTCAACTGAGTGGATTCCAGTATGATGGGGGAACAATCCAAGACCAAAACAAACACAATAGGAAAAGGGGAATATTATTATTAGAAGTGATATGCTATTACATTTAGTAAAATGAAAATAGACCCAATGACATGCTGTAGGGCTTACAATGTTGTTTGATTCTAGAGAAAAACCCTCCTTTAGTACCTTCTCCCAAACTCCACCAAAAGCTACATTTATAATGCCAGAGATGTTCTTAAGTAACCTAAATTAGGTTTAGCCTTAGGAATAAATTTTATAAATGCATTTGGCATCCACCACCAAAATAGAAGGATCTAGAAAACTCATCAAAAGTGAATGTAAAATTAGAAGAATTCATAAATGGTAGTCCAAATTTTTGGAGGCATAACTTTTGATTTGGGTCATTGATTGACAATCCATTTATATTTATGGAAAGATCTCCAAGTTCTCTATAGCCCTTTGGACCATATTCTCTCATCCCCCATTTTTTGATCTTGTATGAGATCATTTAGTGCCTCAAACCTATCTTTGAAGTGCTCTTAGGGGGTCTCCAGGAAATTTAATACTATAATAACTTTCAAACTATAAAGCCTTTTGACCTGATTCTTTTTTTGGACTACTTTAAATTATATGTATAATTATCCCTCAAACTTACACCCTCTAACTCATCATAATTATGAATCAATTACAAAATAACCTTTTTTTTGCATTGGCACATATCCCAAGGTGCTCAAAAAATCAATAGTGGCACTATGAGAGTTGGAATCTATATTTGACCTAAATAGGTATCCAAAAATGAAAACACATTAAACAACAACTAACACTAAGCATATTTTTTGGGTGATACAGGATTACCCTTACACCACTGGATGCTCATGCATCAGACACCTAGGGTAGATTGAAAAGTGATCCTATTACTTTATAGCTAGTAGAGGAAAACCCAAATGGGAAACCTCTACTATAGATATCCAAGTTGAATCTTCTACTGGTCATCCCTTCCACTTCACTAGGTATTCTTCATATTTCCTTTTTCTGGTACTCTATCCCACATGACTATCCATAGTTTCTTCAATCTTGTCCTTTTCAAAAGTAGGAATTGGACATGACTCCAACATCAACTCCTCATTTGCACTATCATCATGATATTCTATTAAGTTTTCAATATTGACAACAAGAGAAATGTGAATCCCATCTAGCAACTCCACCTCATGTATTTCCTGAGTCATGTTTCTTCAAAATTTTGTAGGGACCAAATTTCTTAATCTTCAGCTTGTTGTAGATATCCATTAGAAATCATTCCTTCCTTAAGTATACCATAACTAGATCCCCAACTTGGAACTCATTATGTCTCCTCTTTTGACTTGCTCTAGCCTTATACAGTAAGTTTATCTTGGTAATATGTGCATTTATCTCCTCATGTAGGTTCTTGAAATGTTCAAAAAAGTCTTTTTCATTAGCACTTGTCCTCTCCCCTTGCTCCATATTCCTTAGCTCTGGTGCAATCCATGGACTACTCCCATACATAATTTGGAATGGTGATCTACTAGTACTCCTATTCAAAAAAGTATTGTAAGAGGTAGAATCAAATGCCATCCCTTGGGCTTATCTCCTACTAAACACCTCAACAAATTTCCCAAACTTCTATTTACTACTTCTATTTTTCCATCATTTTGTAGATGATGTGTAGAGCTAAACTTCAATTATATCTTCAAATTCTTCAACAAAGTCCTCTAGAAATACCCAAAAAATTTAGTATCTTTGACATAAATAATACTTTTTGGGAGACCATGTAGCCTCACCACTTCTCTAAAAAAAAAATCTGCAATATGCATTGCATCATGTGTCTTGTGACATGAAATGAAATGTGTTATCTTGGAGAACCTATCAACCACCACAAATACTGAATCATTACCCCTTTGTGTCCTTTTAAATCCAAGAACAAAATCCATACTTATGTCCTCCCAAGGCTTCGATGGAACAAGCAATGACTGATAGAGTCTAGTTTTTATGACTAAATCCTTTGGCTATTTAACATACTTGACAAATTTGTATAAACTTCTTCACATCCTATGATAATTGAGGTAAAAAATAATGTTCTCTAATAATAGAAATGGTCTTATCTCGACCAAAGTTTCCTATCATCCCTCCATTGTGCTTCTCCTTGATCAAGTTCTCCCTCATGGAATTCCTTGAAATACAAATTTAACTTCCCTTGAACAACATACCATCCCGAATCATGTAATCTAGCCACCTAGTCCTGTCTAGAGTAATAGGTTCTTTAGAAGCCTTCCAAGCCTTTGAAAAGTTAGGATCCTCAAGGTATAGATTCTTGAGTTCATTAAAACCAACCACTTCAACCTACATTAATGTCAACAACAACGATCTCCTACTCAATGCATCAACAACCCAATTAGACCTTCCACTTCTATGTTTCAATACAAATGTATATCTTTGCATGAACTCTACCCATTTAAAATCTCTCTGATTCAATTGACCTTGCCTATTTAGGTACTACAATTCCTAGTGATTAGTATAAAAAAAAATTCTTTTTGCAACAAATAATGCCTCCAGTTCTTTAAGGCTTGAACTATTGCATAGAACTCCTGATCATAAATAGAATACTTCTTTGCATTATTGAATTTTTCACTAAAATAGGCAATAGGCTTACCTTCTTGGATCAACGCAACCCCAATAGCATTGACACTAGCATTTCAATCCACCTAGAACACTTTGTTGAAATCAGGAAGTGCCAACACAGGTTGCTTTGTCACCTTCTTCTTCAAAAATTCAAAACTCCTTGCAGCCCCCGTAGTCCACTTGAACTCTTTTCTATCCCCCCTCATTGTTTTAGTTAGAGGTGCACATATACTACTAAAATTATTAATTAATTTCTTGTAAAAACTAGCCAGATCATGGAATGACCTCACCTCAATGGTAGACCTTGGGATAGGCTATTCCAAGATGACCTTCACCTTCTCTGGGTCCATTTTGAGACCCTCAGTTGATACAACAAACCCCAAATAGAATAACTCCCTTTTGACAAAGGTATACTTCTTGAAATTAATCAACAATTTATCTTCCCTCAACCTTTCAAGGACACTATGAATGTGCAATAAATGTTCATCCAAAGATTTACTAAAAATCGAAATATCATCCAAATAGACAATAACAAATTTTCCCAAAAATTTCTTTAGTACCTCATTCATAAGCTACATGAAAATGCTTGGCACATTGGTCAGTCCAAAGGGCATGACTAACCACTCATATAGACCCTCCTTGGTCTTTAATGTAGTTTTCTATCATCTCCCTATTGTATCCATATTTGGTGATAGCCACTCTTGAGATCTATCTTTGTGAAGTACTAAGCTCCACTCAAGTAGTCCATAAGATCATCCATCCTTGGAAATGGAAATCGGTACTTGATGGTTACTTTGTTTATAGCCTGAGAGTCTCTACACATTCTCCACTCTCCATTCTTCTTTTGTGCTAGGATTTTAGGTACTGCAAATGGAATTAGGTTCTCTTGAATTAAACCTTTCCTCAACAACTCCTGAACTTGTCTGTTTAGCTCCTCAGTCTCAATAGGAGTCATCCTATGAGAATCCTTGATAGACAAACTAGCTCCAGGAACTAAATCTATTTCATGATTGATTTTCCTTATTGGTGGCAACCCTTCTAGCACATTATCATAGATGACATCTCCATACTCACTTAATAGACTTGAAACTTTAGGTGGAACTTCACTACTACCTTCCTTATCCTTTCTAGGAATTAAAGCATAACACATATGCTGATGCTTAATGCCATCTAGAAATTTTATTCCATCTACAAGACACACCTTAGCACTACTACATACCTTTTTACCCTCCTTTATCAAGGGCTTCAATTTGTGGCAAATACAATCCTTTGTTAGAGAGTATGTATTTGCATGACCATCATTTATAGCATGCCTATTAAACTACCGTGACCTTCCCAATGATAAATGGTAGACATCCATTGGGATGATGTCACAAAGAGCCTTGTCATGGTAACTCTTAATCTTAAACTTTACCAAACATTTCTCACTAACTAGGACCTTATGATCATCTTGTAACCAAGAAACTTGATAGGGTTGGGGGTGTTTCTCCTTCTTGAGCTTTAGCTTTTAGACCATCTCCTCTAACATGAAGTTTTTAGTGCTTCCACTATCAATAATCACATCACAAGATTTACCCTGGCACTTACACCTTGTACAACACAAAATCCTCCTTTGTCCAGGTTTAGTCTCATCACTCAATAAGAACCTTTAATTTACTAGAACCTCTCCTCTTTCTACATCCTCTAAATGTGATGACTATGCATTATCATCAACAAGAGAAACCCTTGCTTGATCATTAGCTCTCCTATCTATCCTTCCTTGGCCTTGAGGACATTCATACACATGATGACCTTCTTCATTGCAATGAGAATAGGTACCTTAGAATCATCCTCTTCATAAACCTTGTTCATGTCCTCTACCTCTTCCTCTCTGATCTCTAAAGTTTTGATCACAAGAATGGTTGAAACCCTCATTCCTTTAGTTTCAACTAGTACCCACATCTTCATTTTTCTTTTAGTTCTCATTTCAGCCTCCAAATGACCTACCACTACCGCTTCCTCCTTAAGTGCACCCTCTTTAACTTCCATCAAACAATTTGTTTAGCTTCTCCTCAATCTACAATTTGAACTACTATGCCTCTTCAATGTTAGTCATTTTGACTAGACTTAACTCCTCTTGAATGCTAGGCCGTAGCTCATTAAGGTAATGGGAAACCTTCTCCTTGTTTTCTTTTGAATACTCTACCCTAATAAGGACTTGATAAAATTCCTTTGTAGATTCATGGATATATTTTTCCACTTGCTTTAACCCTTGGATCATCTTGAAAACATCAAGCTTGTAATCAATAGGAATGAACTACTTCTTTAGTTTGTCCACCATGTGATCCCATCTTGTGATTTTCTCCTTTCCTCTTCTATTTCTTTCCAACTAAATCTCTTGCCACTAGATTTTGGCATGGCCTTTCATTCATACTCAAAATATTCCTCTAGTCCATTGATCCAATCGATCAACTCATCCAGGTTTAGATTTCCTAAAAACATGTCGATGCCAATTTTAGGTCTTTTTCCAAGCTTGGAAATGGCCTTAAAAAGCTTCTCCTCCACCTGGTTTAGGACTTCTTCATCTACTTCCCCTTCCTACCCAATATTTCCTTCTTCTTCAATTTTCTCCTCACTTTCATCACCTATGACAATATTTATCCCTCTACAGATCTCCTCTTGTAATGCCTGAACTTATCTCTAGAGGGCTCTAACCTTAGGGGGAACAAGCCTTTTCACCATGCTCTCTTCATGGAGGCATCTTATCACTATATCAAATGCCACAACCACATCTACACACTTAGGAAAATCCACTCTGATACCTCTTGATGAGGGAACAATCCAAGACCAAAACAAACACAATAAGAAAAGGAGAATATTATTATTAGAAGTTATATTCTATTACATTTAGTAAAATAAAAATAAATCCAACGGCATGCCCTAGGGCTCACAATGTTGTCTAATTCTGGAAAAAAAACCTCCTCTAGTACCTTCTCCCAAACTCCACCAAAAATTGCATTTACAATGCCATAAATGTTCTTAAGTAACGCGAATTAGGTTTAGGGTTAGAAATAAATTTTAGAATATTTCATTTTGCATTCACTGCCAAAATAGAAGGTTCTAGAAAACTCATTAGAAGTCGGTGTAAAATTAGAAGAACCTAGAAATGGTAGTCCAACTTCCAAGAGGCATAACTTTTGATCTGGAACTTTGATTGTCAAACCATTTACATTTTTGAAAGATATCTACGTGTTCTATAGCCCTATGGAAAAGCTTTGTTCATCCCCTATTTTTTGGGCTTGTACAAGGCTATTTAGTGCCTCAAATCTAACTTTGAAGTGCTCTTATGGGTCTCCAAGAAACTTAAAACTATAATAACTTTCAGACTGTAAAGCCTTTTGACTTGATTCATTTTCTGGAGTGCTTTAAATTATAGGTATAATAATCCCTCCAACTTACACCTTCTATCTCATCATAATTATGAACCAATTACAAAATAACATATTTTTTATATTAATACATATCCCAAGGTGCTTAAAAACTCTAACCCAAAAAACCAATAGTGGAACTATGAGATTTGGAATCTCTATCAGAAAACCAAAAATGGAACTATGAGAGTTGGAATCTCTATTTGACCATAATGGGTATCCAAAACTGAAAACACATTAAATAGAAACTAAAACTAAGCATATTTTTTGGGTGATACAAGATTTCCCTTACACCACTAGATGCTCTTGCATCACAGTAGGTCGGAGGATCACCTAAAACCTTGGAGTTGATCCCATATTATCTTTTCAAGAGAGGAGCTTTGATGTAGGAGCATCCTAGGTGCAAGGGCAATCTTGCATTACCCAAAAAAATTTTATTTTCAGTATTTCCCAATTTAATAAGGACTAGTAGGCATGGTGGTTTCTATTTATGGGAACATACTATTTTTAGTAAGTTTGTCATACGAGCTCCAAATGTTCTCATTTTCTACAAGAAGGTTCATTCTAGATCTGCAAGCTTACCATACAATTCTCATTCCTCAAGAATTAGTATTAGAGAGTTTATTGCAGATTTTTGGTGGAAAAATTTGTAGAATAATCTTCAGGCTCACTGTTGGAGACCTTAGAGTGCCTGAATGAGGTCTAAAAACTTGATGGAAAGGCACTAGGGCTGTTCCAAGCCTATAGATTAGGAGCTGGCATTTTTGAAAAGTGGTTATAATAGCCAATCAGAGCAATGATTCATGAGTTATGGCCTTAAAAAGTTGGACTACCAAAATTTCTAAAATAATTTGTCAAAGATGTATTTGGCCGACTCTATGTGTATTGTTAGGGGTTGTTAGCCCTAGGTATTAAGTTTGAGCATCTAGAACCTTCCTAGGTGACATAAAACTGCCTATTTAAGAAAGGCTCGAACATTGTTAAGGATAACTCTGGGTGATAGTTTGCAGCACTGTCTTGCAAATTACTATAATGAAGGAACCCATTTGGGTTAGCATATTGTAATTGAGAATTTTGTAATTCAACATTTGCAGCAATAATAATAAGTTCATATTTTGTTCTCACATTTTTCTATTGTTTCTTTGTTTCTATGATGAGTTTATGGGTTTAAGGGAATTATCTTGCATCAAGTGGTATCAAAGCTAGAGTTCTTGAGTGTGTGGAAAAATTGCCAACTGTGAGGTAGTTCACACTAGGACCATGTTGTGGGCTAAGCATGTAGACAAATTTTTGATTGTGAGGTAGTTTGTACTAGGGTTTTAGTAGAAGCACAAAAATGCCTCCATGAAGAGGGTGTGGCAGAAGAGTTTTAGGTGTTACACTTGAGGGTTTTTGAGCACTCCAAAGAAAAATGTAAGCATTGGAAGAAAAAATGCATAGAGGAATGACTCTTCCCATAAGAGATGAAAGTGAGGATGAGGATGAAGTAGAAGAAAATGTCGAAGCAGAGGCAGTTCTAAACCTAGAGGAAGAGAGACTTTTTAGGGCCATCTCCAAGATTAGAAAAAGACCTAAATTTGAGGTTCCCACATTTTTAGGAAATCCTAACCTAGAAGAGATGATCGATTGGATCAATGAACTAGAGAAGTACTTTGAGTATGAAGATATTGAGGATCTAGATAGGGTCAAGTTTGTAAAGGCAAAACTGAAGGGACATGCAAAGATCTAGTGGCAAGAGGTTCAGTTGGAACAAAATAGAAAAGGAAAGGAAAAAATCACCAGATGGGATTAGATGATAGCTAAAATGAAGTGACAATTCATTCCTATGGATTACGAACTTGATCTATTGAAGAAGATGCAAGGAATGAAGAAAGTGGAAAAATTTGTTCAAGAGTATACCGAAGAGTTCTACTAAGTTCTCATTAGAACTAGCCATGCAGAAGCTAATAAGGAGAAAGATTCCCGTTATCTTAATGGGTTAAGGCCCAACATTTAGGATGAGCCGAGTTTGGTTTAAATGAACAATATTGAGGAGGCATACTAGTTTTCCCTAAGAGTTGAGGAGAAACTAAGCAAGAAGTTTGACAATAAGAATAGTGGAAGAGGTCATGGTGGAAGATCTAGCAGAAGATCTTTTGGAGGTTGTAATGATGATCAAAATAAAAAGGATGAGGTTGGAAGTAGTATTCAGAACTAGAGGGGAAATAATTTCAATGGTTTCCATGATCAAAACAATGGAGATTAGAGAGGAAGAGGCAAAGGACAAGGATCTAGAAGAGGAGGCTTCTGTGGGAAATGTTTTCATTGTGGAGAAGAAGGGCATAGAGAATTTGAATGTACCCAACACCAAGGAACGATAGATTGAAGAATTGAAGAGCTGACTAGAGTTGCACATGTTGATGAAGGTTCCATATCCTCAAATTTTAAAGATGCTAAAAGAGGAGAAGTCCTTGTTAAGAGAAGAGTCCTGCTGAGTGGTAAGAATGAACCTAATCAAAGAAGGAGTTTGTTTCACACAAGGTGTAGATGTAAAGATAAGTGTTGTGATGTGATCATTGATGGTGGAAGTACTAGAAAGCTAGTGTTAGAAATGATGGTCACTAAGTTGAAGTTGAAGAGGTAGAAACACCTACATCCATACTGTATTGCTTGGGTAGAAGATGACCACAAGGTCATAGTTAATGAGCAGTGTTTAGTGAAGTTCAAGATTGGAAACTACTAGGATGAGGTACTATGTGATATCATACCTATGTACATATTTCATATATTTTTGGGTAGGCTATGGCTATTTAAAAAGCATGTTGTACATGATGGGTGAGCAAATACCTACACTCTAAGGATGGAGTGAAACATAAGCTAAAGTCATTGAAGGATAAAGAAGAAAAGGTATGTAGTGCTGCTAGAATATGTTTTGTTGATGGAAACGAGTTTCTTAAAGGTATAAAGTAGGAGCATATGTGTTTTTCTTTAATTCCTAAAGATAGTAAGGAAGAGGTAGAGGAAGTACCTTTAGAAGTTGCATATATGTTGAGAGAGTTTTTTGATATTGTATCAAATAATGTACCTGATGGATTGCCCCTAGTGAGAAAGATTAGTCATTAGATGGATATGGTTCTAGGAGCCAGTCTACTAAATAAAGTAGTGCACAGAATGACACCAACAGAAAGTGAAGAGTTGAATAGGTAGGGTCACAAGTTATCACAAAAGGGGTTGATTCGAGAGAGTTTGAGTCCATGTGCTATACTAGCAATATTAGCACCAAAGAAGAATAGAGAATGGAGGATGTGTATAGATTCTCACATTATCAACAAGATTGTGATAAAATATAGATTTCCATTACCAAGGATGGATGATATTATGAAATATTTGAATGGAGCTAAGTATTTCACAAAGATAGATCTAAAGAGTGAGTACCATCAAATTCGTATCAGAGAAGGTGATGAGTAGAAGACTACTTTCAAGACAAGGGAAGGACTGTATGAGTGGTTAGTCATGCCTTTTTGGTTAACCAATGCACTGAGCACTTTCATGAGGCTCATGAATGAGGTACTGAAGGAGTTTCTAGGTAAGTTTGTAATTATTTACCTAGATGATATATTGATCTTTAGTAAGACATTGGAGGAGAATTTGATTCATATTTGCAAGGTGTTTAAAAAGTTAAGGGAAGAAAAGTTGTTGATAAACCTGAAGAAGTGCAGTTTTGTAAAGGATTTGGTGTACTTGAGATTTGTAGACTTAGGAGAAATTCTGAAAATGGACCCAGAGAAAGTGAAGGCTATCCTTGAATGACCTACTCCAAGAAGTGCGACAGAGCTAAGATCTTTTCATAGACTAGCTACATTTTATAGAAAGTTCATAAGAAGTTTTAGTAGTATTTATGGACCCTTGATTGAAATAATGAGAGGAGATAGGAAAGAGTTAAGTGGACTATAGGAGTAGATAAGCATTTCAATCTATTGAAACAAAAAGTTATTGAGCAACCTATTTTAGCACTTCATGATTTTAACAAGGTGTTTTCAAGTAGACTGTGATTCTTGTGGTACTGCAATAGGAGCTATTTTGAGCCAATAAGGTAGACCTATTGCTTATTTTAGTGAGAAGTTGAATGATGCAAAAAGAAAATATTCTGTTTATGATCAAAAATTTTATGTTATAGTTCAAGGATTGAAGAAGTGGAGACACTATCTTCTTCCTAAGGAGTTTTTTTTTAATATTGATCATCAAGCTTTGCAATATTTGAATAGTCAAGGAAAATTGAACGAAAGGCATTTAAAGTGAGTTGAGTTTTTATAGAGTTATACATATGTTTTGAAACACAAAAGTGGGAAGTCTAAAAAAGTTGTAGATGCTCTTAGTAGAAGACAACTTTTATTGATAGAAATGTAGATAGAGGTGGTTAGATTCAAGGAACTCAATACTTTGTATCCAAATGATCCTGATTTTGGTGAAGCATGAAAGGCTTGTACAAAACCTATTACACTTGATAGGACAAAGTGGTTGAATTTCATGATCCAGGATAACATGTTGTTTAAAGGAAGCATGTTGTACATTCCCAAAAGTTCAATGAGAGAGAATCTCATCAAGGAGAAGCATAGTGGAGGATTGGCTGGACATTTTGGTAGAGATAAAACCATAGCTTTGGTTGCTAAAAATTATTATTGGCCACAATTACAACAATATGTGATGAAGTTTGTGCAAAGTTTTCGAGTATGTTAGATGGTGAAAGGAGTTAAGCAAAATACAAGGTTGTATCAGCAATTACCTATACTAGAGAAGCCATGGGAGGATGTCAACATGGATTTTGTTCTTAGATTATTGAGGACACAATGTGGGCATGATTCTATTTTTGTGGTGGTTGAAAGGTTTTCAAAGATGGCATATTTTATTCCTTGTAAGAAGACTAGTGATGTTGTTCATGTAATGAAGTTGTTTTTCAGAGAAGTGGTGAGATTGCATGGTCTGCCAAAGAGTGTAGTTTTAGATAGAGATACCAGTTTTTTTTGATATTTATGGCATACATTGTGGAAGAAGTTGAAGAAATATTTGAATTTTAGTTCATCACATCATCTACAAACTAATGGAAAAACAAAAGTTTTGAATCATAGTTAGGGAAACTGGTTGAGATGTTTCGTTGGAGATAAACCAAAAGGATGGGATATGATTTTACCACAGGCATAATTTGCATATAATAATTCTATGATTAGGAGTACTGGTAAATCACCATTCCAGATTGCATATGGGAATAGTCCTAGAATATTTCCTAATGTAGAAGTTGGATAAGGAATAGATAATTACTACTGAAATAGAAAATTTTGTTGAACATTTGAAGAGCATCCATGAGGAGGAGAGGAAGCACATCGTAAAGATGAATACATAGTATAAAGCTAAGTTAGATATAAAAAGGAGATATAAGAAATTTTAGATTGGAGATGAAGTCATGGTTCATTTGTGAAAGGATAATTTTCCAGTAGGTACATATAATAAGTTGAAGATGAAGAAGTTTGGTTTGTGCAAGATAGTGAAGAGGCGTGATTCTAAAAATGTGTATGAAGTGAAGTTTCCTACTAAATTGAATACTTTAGTAGTATTTAATATTTTAGATTTGGTAGAGTATTATGAAGGAGGTGCTAGAAATGAAGTTGTAGAAGCACAGTGGAGCATTCTAACAGCTAGTTCGGCTACAAAGGAGATTGAGGAGATACTATATAGTCATGTTGGAAAAGTACCAAAAATAGAACTTATGAGGAATATCTGGTCAAATGGAAAGGGAGACTAGTTGAGGATTCATCAAGGCTAGAAAAGGAGCAGGTTAACTGTCTTGGTTTTCTAATAAACACCTGAGACATGATAGGGTCACTTCTCAAATTACCCTAGGTGTCTGATGTAGGAGCATCCTAGGTGCAATGGCAATCTTGCATCACCCAAAAATATTTTATTTTTAGTCTTTTCCATTTTAATAAAGACTAGTAGATAGTATGGTTACTATTTATGGGAACTTACTATTTTTAGTAAGTTTTTCATACAAGCTCAGAATGTTCTCATTTTCTATGAGAAGGTTCATTTTAGAGTTGTAAGCCTCCCATAAAAATCTCATTTCTCAAGCATTACTAGTAGAGAAGTTATTGCAGATTTTTTGTGGAGAAATTTGTAGAAAAATCTTCAAGCTCACTATTGGAGGCCTTAGAGTTCCTAGATGAGGTCCGAATACTTTGCAGAAGGGTGCTAGCACCATTCTGAGCCTATAGATCAAGAGCTAGTATTTCTGAAAAAGTGGTTATAATAGCCAATTAGAGCAACGATTAATGAGCTATGACCTTTAGAAGTTGAGCTACCAAAATTTCTAAAATAATTTGTCAAAGATGTATTTGGCCAACTCTATGTGTATTGTTAGGGTCTGTTGGCCCTAGGTATTAAGTTTGAGCATCTAGAACCTTCTTGGGTAGAATAAAATTGCCTATTTAAGAAAGGTCCAAACATTGTCTAGGATAGCTTTAGGTGATAGTTCACAACACTGTCTTGCAAATTAATGTAATGAAGGCACCCATTTAGGTTAGCATATTGTAATTGTGAATTTTGTAATTCCACATTTGTGGTAATAATAAGAAGTTCATATTTTGTTCTTGCATTTTGCTGTTATTTCTTTGTTTCTATTATGAGTTTATGGGTTTAAGGGAAGCATCTTGCATCAAGTTTGAAAGGATTCCTATCATTAGGCATCATGCAAAATGATAGCTCAATAGATAACAATAAATTACTTATTTGAGTAGTGAGCTCTTCTTGTAGTTGAAATTGCATGTTTGGGCAGTGGGCTCATCTTGCATACATTATACTATAACTCCTAATAGGGATTCAAAGTCTCCTAATAGGGACTCTATGTACTAAATGTTGTAATAGAATCCTAAAATCATCCATCCTCTAACAAGGAATATTTATATTAGTACATCATCTTGTAGGCATCACTCCCACTGGGGTTTTCCCTCTGATCAAGGGTTTCCCTAGTCAACATATCTGGTGTATTCGTCTATGAGAATTTTATTATGGTTTCTGTTTACTTTGGTTGAATGGCTAAGTTTTTTTAAAGAAGATAATGTTTTAATTTTTGGATAATTGATTCACCCCCCTGCCCCCAATTTGTCTTGGTGCACTATTTTTTCTAACAAATTATGCAATGAAAAATATCATTTAATCAAATAGCAATGGAGACTAGATTAATGCAAGTGCCCTTCCTTGGTTATTAATGGAGGTCATACAAAAAATTTGATTTCCTATAGGATTTCTATGAATATAAGCATTCTCATATCAAAGAAAAGCTAATTTGGGCTAGGGATGAAAACACATGATTGACATACCTTCATCAAGGTAAGTCTCTATCTTTTGTATTTAAAACATATTTATGAAACTACATTCAATTTTCACTATATTATATTAGAAAAGAATGAAATGATTAGTTGACAACTATTGCAATATGTGCTACCTCTATCGCTCCTAGACAAATTTGAAAATAATATAAAACAAGTGATATATGATCTTGGAAAATACATGAGGTAAGAAGTAATATTTGTTCAATATATCAAACAAGTAATATATTATAAAGTGTCATATTTATATCTTTTTGTGTCTTGAATCTGTTGTAGGTGGTTAACATCTAAAGAAATCAATAAATAAGGTATACAATATTGGAAGGAAAGAATTCATCTACTAATGTGTGAAATGCAAAAATGTTTACATTCAACTTTTTTCAATGCACAAGAACACTACCTCATACACCAAGTTGAGGAGATTGAATTGTGTGGACCTGTATAGCCTAGATCAATATGGATGGTTGAGAGACACTTGAAATTTTTGAAGGGTTTGTTTGAAAAGAGAACGTCCTGAGGGTTCTATGGTTGAAGGATATATGGTATACTAGATGATGGTGTGTGTTACTCAATATCTTCCTAATATTGAAGCAAATACCCATATAGATTGCATTTGGGATCTCAATTTTGTTAAAAAATTCAAGGGGGAGTACTTGGTGGGGAAAGGTAGATTTAGGAAAGTGACAGGTAATAAATTATGGGATGTTATTGTGGTTAATTAATTCTTAATCTCCAAAATAAATCTGTTGTGAGTCATTTGTTTACTTTTGTATAGTTACTAAAGAGTGGGATGTAGTGCATTTGTTTATTGCAAACAATCAAAGATTAGATGATGGTATGGATTGAACAATGTCAACATTCTGGCCATAGATTAAAATAGAAACCCATGTCTTCACTAGTTATACAAGCTCATTGTAATGGAGATCCCAATGTTACACAAAAGGAAATAAATTTAGCATATGGTTTAAGAGATCTCTAGGTACTTATAAGTTTGTTAATCAACCGTATGTTTTTGAACTCATTATGCAATGATTTATACATGTTTGACATTATTGTAGGTGAATCAACACAAGGATATGTTATGAAATGGCTATAAATTTCACATCAAAATTTTTGATGACACGAAGAGAACTTGTGATTCTGGGATAAGTAGAGTCTTCCAGGTGACCAATATTTGATCTAGAAATGACTTACATCCCCAAGAATCTCAAAATTGATATTATGGCATTTTGGTTGATATACTTGACTATGACTTTAATTCCTTAAAATTAGTTCTCTTTGTCTTCAAATTGTACATACTATGACTCAATCAAATTGATCTTGGTAGAACTATTATTGAGCATGCAAATGGATTTCCAATGATTAATACAAGATTTTTTGAGCTAGTTGGGGATGATCCCTATGTTCTTCCAAGCCAATCTGAGAGGGTATTTTACTTAGAGGTTCCACATAAACTGGGTTGGTCATTTGTTGTCAGACATAATACCAGAGGAAGGTCGATAAACTATAATGTTATGGAAGAAGAAGATACCGAGGAATAGGAAGAAGTGGATCATGATTGAGAGTTAGTTGATGATGCTCCTAATGCAAATGATGATGCTACTAATCATGATGATGTTGATACTTCTATTGATGATGATGATGGTGAGGATGATGATGACAATGTCGATGCTTACAATAGTGGTGGTGATGATGTCAATGATGACGATGATCTTGATGATGAGATGGATGAAAATTCATATGAATGACTGAGGGGGGTTGAATATCAATGATAGGAATGAAATGTATAATTATGTGATCAATGCCTATTATATTTGTTGCCAAATTTTAGTTTTTCCCTTGTAAATCTATAGTTATTGGTATTCATTAAGATTTTTTTTCAAGATTTCTGGTCAAGGTAGCCTTAGGTGACTCACTTCCAATCAAGTTCCCACGACTCCCACTTTGCATCTTTTCTGGACCTCCCTTGCTTTACCATTCTATATCACTCCATGTGGGTTTCTTATCATTTTACTGCATTCGGGGTTAAAGTGATTTAGGTTTGGTTGGGAAATGTTTTAAGTGTCTTCCTAGTGAGAAGTGAGTCTTCCTTGTTTCTGTAACTTTTTCCTTATTCTAGCATTCTCGTTTCCTTTAGATTATGAGTAGTCGAACTAGTTATCTAACTTGGTGAAGGTCATCAAGTATGTACCCAAAGAACAAAGTCTTGATAGTATAAATAGATGTACACTTGCCTAACCTACAAGGTAAAGAGATAAAAAAGTGCAAGTTAAAGCCAAGAAAGTCTCAAGTCAAAATTCTAAGGTAAAAAAATCCATTTCTATTGAGATGAACGAGTTTTCACATTTTTAGTTGCTCTCTGATGGAAATGTAATCATTCTATTATATTTCCAAATCCAACATGGGATACCTAGGAGTGATGATGAAAATAATTATTCCATGCCCATAGTGGTAAATCCATGCTTGAAAAATCATCTCAAGGTATTTGATCAAAATAAGGAAAAAATTATTTAGAATGTTTCTCCCCCTAGAAAGCACTACTCTTAGATGAGTTTTCTATCATAAGGAAATATAAAAGGCTACTTCTTTGAGGATAAGAAAGATAAAGAGCTAAGTGACTATAATATGAGAATATTTTACAAAGATGTCCAAAATATGCTTTTGGTAAAGTCAGCTATAGAGGTGCAACTTTGCCATAAAGAAAATAAAGTGTTGAATGCTCCATGTAGAGAAATAGGAAATGAAGTGCCTGAGGTATCAAAAGATCATTCCTCTCACTATGATCATGAATGAAAAGGAAATATATGCTTACAGAAAAATGGATCTATCCTCTCTCCTCTACACATATTGAGTTCTCATATGAATCCTTATTTTGGATCCTAAAGTAAATAAGGAAGTTTCTGGTAAACTAAAAACCCTTGTTTCAATAAGTGGCTTTTCACAATATGACTTCATTTTAGGTGAAGTAATATGGATTTTGGATTTATGAATCTTTATGTGCATATAAAAATAAAGTTTTAATTAGCTATTGATTCTTATATTTATTTCAAATCTTACCATTATGATCGTTTGTTGTTCTTAATTTCATTCATGTGGTGCCAATGTTTGGATTTCTACATCTATTTCATCATAATTGCCTCAAAATTATTTTGTTATTATTTTTAATAGCTATTTATCGAGAATTACATCTTATTTAAAATAATAGAAAATGGCAATCAAAGCATCATGTTATGATAAACTTATAGGCTTGGAAAGTGAATTAAAGTTCTACAACTTAGGTGATCTTTATAGAAAGCTTAATTCTCATCCCATTCATCCAATTACCTAGAAATTGAAAAAGAGTGGATTGGTGGAAGCCACCAGATTTCCCATGGCTATGAAAGCTCCAGATCTAGTTAGAGAATGCCTCAAAAGATATAATTTAGAGACAAAGAAAATATTTCTTCCCTATCAATCTATCCTTCTCTTGATAAATAAGGCCTTGATGCAGTTTTCATTTGACGTGCCAGTGAAGGAAGAATATTGTAATATTAATTTTGGGTCCTTTGCATCTATGTTGAATGAGAAGAAAACCTTGAGAAGGGAAGATATGCAGAGAACTTGGATTCAAACGCTTCATTCAAAGAAGAGAAAGATGTCAAAAAATCTCTTTGGGACCAATTTGAAGAGAGAAATCATTGACATCCTAGCATTACTAATAAAATTAAATGGAAAAGAGAAAATTCTAGAATTAATTGAGCATCATTTCTTCCTAGTACAAGTCATTTGTGCCGAAGGATTTCATTTTGACTTAGCCCAAATCATATGTGACAAGCTTGCCTCATGGTTGAATTCAACTAAGGGATTCAAAAAATTTTACGTGTCTTCATATTTAATCTATGCCTTGGCTATACATCACCTATGGTCGGGTCTTCTCAACATTGAAGACTATGATGAAAGTACAAGGGTGTATGAATTATACCCACACCTTCTGCTACAGAGGAAATTTAAAGAATACGTGAAAGTGAATGATGCCTTCACTATGAGGTTGTGCCAAGAATCACAAGGCTGCCCCTAGAGGAGATTTTCACTTGAAGTAATGTTGGCTATTAGCCATATTAGATGCTCTTTCATCCAATTCCTAATTTTTTCCTACCCATGGATCAGTGCTTTTGATAGTTTTCCCAAAGACTTCCTAGGTACTCTGAGGACAAGGTTGTTCTTGTCAAATTATGTCGATAAATACTAGAAGTGAACACATTGTGTTCAAATATAAAGAAGATAGCTAAGATTCCTTTCCTAATGATAGTTGGACTCTATTCATGTACCTCTAGATTTGATGCTCAGAATCTAGTCAATTTTTTTAAGAGTAAGATCAAGTTGATTGATTATGAGGTACTTAGGCCTTAGTATGACCTATCAACTTCATGATATATCAATTAAAGATGGAATGCACCCATATACATGTTCCAGACATTCAATATTTTTTGGATGGATATCTCAATGAATATCAAACCTAGGAGAAGTATTGGCCCCAACTACCCATTGATTAAATTAAATTGTATAATGACTCTATTGATGTTTCTAACCTTGCAAATGATGGCTCATATATGTTTCCTTCATCTTATGAGAAGATTAAAGGAACTCCCATTGTGTCTACCCTACCTGTAGGTCCATTCATTGATACTTGATGGAGGTTCTAATGTACATGATAATTAAGAGGAAAAAAATGGGTAGAGTGGATGAGTTGATAGAGATGCATGACTTTTGGATGATTCAAGTTGATGACATCATAATCCCAAGTGTCAATGAATTGGATAAAGTAATAGATAAAATGAAGCCTTATAGAGCTAAGGTAATGACTCTAAAGAAAACATGATGCTATGATATTCTCTTAGACATATGTCATTCTCTCTCTTCTCTCTTATTTCTCTTTTATAGCCATTTTTGGCAATTCCTCTGTAGGCTTAGACATCATAATGGACAATGACTCAGTCAAGTCCTATTTTTAGCTCCTTGTATTCAAAGATTCTCTGTAATGTAATCAACAAATGTAACTGGCCATTTTGAAGAGACCTATATATGTAAATTTTTGAGAATTTAATAAGAGTAGAAAATTATTTTGTGATAAAACCTTGGTAGCTGGGACTATTATGTGTGACTTTGAGTATACATTTCTATTTTGTTGTTTAGTTAGTTACTATACAGTATTTCAGATGAATGTGTTGTAACTAAAAATTGAATGATCACAAGTAAACTTGGTGTTATTTCTTTCATGTCATTTGATTGTAGGCTTTACTTTACTTAGCATAAGTATTATTATTTTCCCTTGTGTTGTACATGCTAGTTAATGTGTGCCTAGTTGATTGTATGAGAAGTCCAAAATTTGATTAATGAAGTAGCTAAAAAAGAGACAATTTGGGTATTGTCAAATCTTAGTTAATTTAGCAATATAGGAATTGTTTTTTGTCTCAGAATGGTTTGAAATTTGAGTGTCAACACACTTAACCACTTTCAAATAGAATCCAAGTACACTATGTAAGCAAAGCAATAGTATGTATCAAGTTAGATTTCCAATAGGTATCGAGTGACTTCAGGTGCTGAGCATTATATAAGTGCCAAGTGATATATAGGTGCCGAGTCACAATTGATGCCAAGAAATACATAATGCAATAGATGACAAGAAAGATAGCATGTAATAGGTGACAAGAAATCCAGGATCAAATTTGTGCTGAGCACCAATAGTCCAGTATGTGCCAAGTAACATAGAATCAACATATGAGTTTGTGCTATCACAAACCTAGATGTAAACCATTTTTTGAACCAACATAGAAGGATTTCAAAGGATGATAAGGATAATATCGAATATTTTACATTTCCTACGTGATCAGCATGCAACCAATCAAAAAAATGGATAATTCATGCAACCAATGAGAAAAATGCAAGGAATGGGCAAGAACTTAAGATTCAATATGGATCGTAGATCCATACCTAACCCTAAGTATTCTCAATCTTTAAAAGGAGGATGAAAACCCATTGTAAGTGTGGAAGAAAATAGTGTATGGGTAAACTATAGCAAAATTCAGAGTGAAGTGTGAAAGACTTAGAGGAACATAGAAACAATTACACATCTAGTTGATCAGAACACTATAAGGGATACAAATAGATATCAGATCAAGCAAGAATCACATAAGAGAGAGTAGATCTAGTGCTTGAATCTAGCAATTAAAGATTTCATATTGTCAGGTTAATTGTTCAAATACTTTCTTGCCATTGTATTAGATGTTGGAAATCCTATATTGATAGGTTATCTTAACAACTAGGTGGGAGAACCTTTGGAGAAGGTGATTGAAAATCCTATTGAATTAGGTGGGTTTAATAGCCTATTGTAAATCCTTTGATAGGGTGACACTTCTTGTAAAGTGTTTGTAAATCCTCTAACTAGGTCACTATTGACACAGTGTAAATCCTTTAATAGGGTAGACCATTAGAAGTGGTCAAATAATTATTACTACAGTGATTTTGTGGGTATCATCCCCACCCCAATTTTACCTTCTTATTCCTAGAGGGTTTTCAAGTTACCAAATCTAGTGTTATGTGTGTTGATGCATGTGTTTATTCCATGTTCATTTAATTTGTTTACATGCATATAGTTTACTTTTAGTTATTTTCTTTAAAGGATTTGAAAAGGTTAAAAGTGTGCTACTTCTGATTCACCCCCCCCCCCCTCTCAAAAGTACTCTTCCCATTTTGAACATTCCAACAATTGGTATCAGAGCTCTAGGTTCTCATAAGGAGAAGCCTAATAGCTTAGAGAAAAGGTCTAAAGATGGAAGTATTCAAACTTGGGAAGATCATAAATAATCAGGTGATTGATGTGCACCTCACTCTACACAAACTAGAAGAAGCTAGAGAGGAATTGAGAAAGTCCTTGAAAAGAAGGAAGGATATAGCCATAGCTGAAAATGACATACACTACAAGGAGATTGATACCACACAAGTATTTTCCAATGGAGATTCCAAGGAATTTGATGTAGCAATAGAAAAACCAATGAAGAAATATAGAGCACAAGCTGAAGAAATTAGATTACTCAAGATTGAACAAGAGTCACAAGCCATAATGCTTTGTGAAGTGACTAAACAAAAGTAGAGAGCCATTGAAGACAAGGTCATGATAGAAGATGAAAAGAGAAATCTTACCAATAGATTGGAGGAGAAGACAGTTGAGTTTGAAAGAATCTCAAACATGCAGCTGGACACCTTAAGCTAGATGATGAATGCTCATCATGAGCTAAATATGAAGGACATTGAGATTTACACATTGAAGATACAAAATGATCAATTGTAGAATGAATTGAAAATAGAGAAGGAGATAGTGGAAATCTTCAAAAAACCCAATGAGGCTATCAAGTACTTTGAGCAACTACTAAAATCACCAAGGGCTAGTAATGATACTTCAGGACTTGGTTACACCAGCACTGAGCAAGGAAAATCATCCAAGACTATAGAAGAAAGGAGCAACAAACATAAGAACACTAAACTTACTTTTCATTTCTATGGTAAAAAGGGACATACCTCTAATGTGTGTAGGAGCAAGAATGGTCATCAACATGATAAGCCTAAGAAAGTAAGCTTTTGTCACAAGTGCAAAAAGAAAGGACATCGAACACATGAATGTAGAATTAAGACCATGAGGACACCAAAATTTGAAGGTCATTGCTACAACTGCATAAAATATGGACATAGATCATTTGAATGCAGATCAAAGCCTATGTTGACACCTAATTAGACTACAAAAGGGAACAACCATGGTCATCACTACAACTAGGATTACAATACTAAGTATAGCTATCATTATTATTAGGAGTATGGACACATTCCTGAAATTTGCATAAGGACACATTTTAGAGGGAATTACAATAGATGGTTAAGTCAAACCACATGTTTTAAATGCTTGAAAACTGGTCATATCAGTAGGGATTGCCCAAAAAAGTCAAAAGCACCCAAGGTAGAAGTCAACAAAGGAAAAGAGAAGGTTTGGAAATAGAAATATGAGTGTAGCACATCAAATAGAGAGATCACTTCACCCAAGAGGTCAAGTGATCACATTTTATCCAACTAAGAAAAAATGAGTGTATGGGACTAATATAAAAAGTTATATCATACATCAGTCCCAAGACAAAGAAGTAATACAAAGAAGAAATCAGCATGAGTAAAGATGCTAAGACAAAATTTGAAGATTTTTCAAATACTACCAAACTATCCTTCAAGTGCCGAATTTACAGCTATATGCATGAAGCATTTAATGAAAGGTTTTGATATGTATAAGGTCAATTTTTGTTCATTTTCACACCATTCAAACATAGAGAAAAGACATGAAAGAGTAGGAGAAATCATACAACAACTTTGAAGCCATTTGCATCGATCTCAATAGTAATTCAATGTACATCTCAACAATTTAAGGTATTTATCAAGTGCCAAGCTATGCAGAGTTAAGGTTTTTAATACATTTAAACCCTAGTTCGGTATAATGGCTTCTAGTTCAAGAAAACACAAAGGAAAGGAAGATCATTAGGTTTAGTTAGTCAGTAAGGAGGTTAAACAACCTGAGTTTAGGCCAATCCTTGAAGTCACATATAGAAATGACCCAGTTAGTGCATTATTCATTATCCCACCAAAAGTTGTCATGGTTCAAGATGTGAGGAAGTATTATAACTACAACATAGGTGCAGTAGGTGATCTAGAAATATTCCAAGCTTATGATAAACTTTGTGAGAACAAAATTTTGAAGGATGAATTCTAGGTTGTTGAGAAGAAGGGTTTGACCAATGCCCTAGTTTACCCTAGAGGATTCAAAACTGAATGGATATGGATTGTCCTTAACAAGATTCACAATAAATGTTTATGGTTGGAAATAGTACCAATAAAGATTACCAAAAGAATAGTGCATAGGGTTACGAGTTTCTCAACCATAAATCAACCTAAGACCTTGCGCAATGATTCCAAAGAGATCATTGAAAGGAATACTAGAGCCAAATGGAACAAGAGGGGTATGACTATTGATACTGTCACTGATCCTCTTCTAGATTTTTCCGTGAGAATAATATCCCACAAATTCTATCAATCTAGTAGATTGAATAGTGTGCCATGAATAGTTGTTGATGTAGCATACAAATTAGTGAACAAAGATCACACATACGATCTGTCAGAACTTATGTTGCAACAAATAAATGAAAACCTAGGAGCAATAAGGAGATCAAAAGGCACTCAATGAAAATTTGGTTCAACTCTTATGTGTATATTCTTTTATGTTATGGAAGAGTTTCCATCTATTGAAAAGGTGAATTCGAACCCTAACAAACCTGCAATTACAAAAATCAATGATTTTATTGATCAAATGGGTGACAATTTTGAGGCACAAATGACAAGTTACTTTGAAGATTTTAGGAAATCCATGAAGCAAAGGGTTAGAATACCAGTTTCCCTAGTGGAAAAGCACATAAATGACATATTCTTCTTGGTTGAAAATGACAACACCTACATCCAAGCAACAATACCAATAGTAAGATGGCTAAGGCTAGTTGGATGTGCATTTGATATAAATGAAGACTCAACAACAATTATAGAATTTCTTGTAGAATAAATTGATAAGGTAGCTCCTCACTTTGGCACATATGATGTTGTCAAATCAAAAGTTGAAACTAAATTAAGGAAAGCCACTATTATCAAGAAAAAATATAAATTAGTAAAGAAGATAAAGAAGAAATTTGGAGAAAATATTGAAGGAGAGGTAGATGGTGAAGAAGAAGAAGAAGAAGTAGAAGAAGAAAGTGAAGAAGAAGAAGAGCAAGGGCAAGGCACAATAGAGTTGACCCAAGGTTTAGGAGAAGACAAGGAGGAAGGTGCCAAGGAAGAAGAAGCTAAGGAAGCACCTACACCAGTCAAGAAAAATAAAAGAAAGGCTAAAGCTCAGCCTCTAGCTCAACCCAAACCCAAGAAGGTCACTAAGCCAGCTCAAGTCAGCTCCAACAACAAGGGCTACTACAAGAGCATCCACTCAAAAGGCCAAAGATACAATACAAGAGAAAAAGAAAGCCATTGAATAGCCTACTGAAGAGCCAAAAAAAATAAGAAAGTATGTGGCACAACCAGATATTGATGATGAAGAGGGAACAAAGTTAGAGGACCACAACCAATTTAGAGTGGTAAGCCATCCTCCTAAGTTTGCAATTGATAAAATTTGTGAAAAGATTAGAAATGTAGATTTAAATGATTTAGAGAATCTTGATTTTAATAAACTTAGTAGAGAAGAGAAAAATAAAGCAGAGGAATCTGTGTATGCCATGATGGCAGAATTCAAAAATACACCTCTAGAACTCGACAATACCATGCCCAAGGAACTATATAAGATAGTTGAAAATAAATGGTATTATTGTCTAGAAATGGAGAAGGAGATTATAGAATCTACCTTAGCTCAAGTAAAGCCTAACATGACAAAGGGTCAAATAAAAAAGGCTAATAAGAAACATGGTGGCAAATTTGCACCTAAGTATAGACCCTTTAGCATCCTACAAAATTTTTTTGAGGATGTAGTAAATAAATCCACACAATTGTGGAAAATAATTTTTAAGATAACTGAGGACAAGAAAAAAGAAACAAATAACGAAGAGATTAGTGTCAAAGAAAAGTTAGAGGAACAAAAAATAGAAGAGAAGAAAGGAGAGGAAAAGGAGTAAGAGGAAGTGAAGGAAGCAACAACAAGAGTAGATGAAGAAAAGAAGAAAGATGAGGAGGATACAAAAAAATGTAAGGAGGGAGAAACACAGAAGGAAGAAACTATGGCAATAGCTAAACAATAGCAAGAAGAGGAACAGAGTGTGCAAGACACACAAATGCCACCTCCTAGTCCACCTCATACAACCATCACACTTGTAGAGACAATAATCATTAAGGATGTTCCTAACAATTCAGCTCAGAACATCAATCCCCTAACTACAAAGGATCTCTCAAAGATCCTTCACCAATACACTCTATAGGCACAGTTATGCACAAGCCCTATATTGGTGAGTGTAGATGAATTGAACAAGGTAGTAGCAGAACCACAAACACAAAAGGTGAAACCAAAGGAACCACCTTTCACCTATATAGCTACTAGCATCAAAATTTTGATACTTCCACCACCTCCAATAGTAGGTGATATATTATAGAAGCCAAGTATAGTGGGAGGAAAGTCAGATGAGAAGGAAGATACCTCAAAAGAAAAGGAGTAGGCTGCCATATAGACATTGGTAGAACTACCAAAAATTGGAACTCCTACAAAGACCCTTTAGAAGCTGAGCACTGAAGCCATTCCTTTGCAAATCTCAATTCTAGGCTCGAGCTCAACTAGAGTTGCTAGGGTACTTCACTATGGAGACCCTCAATTCGATGAAGATATTCTAATACCTTCCTATGACTCCAAGACCAGCACAATGGTGCAAATCAATGAAATTCAAGATGCATTAGAAAGAAGGAAGAGGCAAGAAATAGTCAAAAAAGAATATAAACAAAAGCAAGCATTGAATGACATTAAAAACATCTTTATGTATGCCTTCAACTTGTAGTCACTAGATGAAGAAAATCCTATAATAGAACAACTATCTGATATAGTTGACTAGGTGACTAATGAAGACCCAGATACTAATTCTAAACTCATGGAATGGTTAGAAAGAAAATTTCAAGGGAAAATAAATGAGAAGATATCAAGTGGTATAGCACTTGAATAGGTTGAGTTGGCCAAGAAAATAGACAAGGTCAAAGCTGTACTTGAGAACATTTTCTCATTGTACATGAAATTGTGTGATTTTTCCAACTTCACACATGAAACAAGTCAAAGGATATTGAGCTTGGAAAGAAATTTAAAGATTTCTATCGTGCAAGTGCCAAAGGATCTAGCTCAAAGTGAGAAGAATTTTTCCCAATCGCTTTACACTCAAAGGGAGTTAGTTCTACTTATAATAGAGGAAGCCAATATGAAGGCTAAATTGATGCAAATTCAATCCTCTATCACCCCACATTTGAAAATCCTCCACAAGGAAGAAGTTTATGCTGAAATTTTTCTAAAGAAAGATCCTAATCTTTCTACATTAGATGGACTTATACACCTTCTTGTAGAGACTGGCATCCATCATAAGTCACTTGACATTGCTTTGGAGAATTGGGATGCAACTCTAAAAATAATAATGGAGGTAAATAGTAACTTTTTGGTTAAGTATGGTATTACTCCTTAGAACCCCTTGAAATTAGTGTAAAAAAGGGGGAGATATAAGGGAGATATAATATTTTGATGAAGATATAAATAAGGGGGAGAATACTATAAATTTTGATAGCCTAGAGGGGGTGATAAAAAATTTTGGTAATCATATGGAAGATAGCTCTATTCCATATAAGATTTGATACAAAATTCAAGAATTTTATAGCCTTGATAGATTAGATAACACAGGTACAGAATACAGGAACAAGAAAAAAAGACAAAGAGTATCAATACATAATTTTGGTTGCAAAGAAAGTCAAGACATAGTCAGCTTAGGGGGAGTAACAAGGTATTTTGAACAAATTTTGAAATTTTGAACATATATAGAATAGATTGGATACTCATAAGGCCAGATTAGTAATGTTTAGTTAAGTGTTTTTGAAACTCATGTCAAAGGGGGAGATTTTTGGTCTTAGAATGGTTTTGAAATTCAAGTGTTAACACACTTAACCACTTTCACATAGAAGTCGAGTACACTATGTATGCCGAGCCACAGTTTGTGCTGAGTTAGATTTCCAACATGTGCTGAGTGACTTCAGCTGCTGAGCATTATATAAGTGTTGAGTGATATATAGGTGCTGAGTCACAGTTGATGCCGAGCAAACCAAAATGCAATAGATGCCAAGCAAGATAGAATGCAATAGATGCCAAGAAAGACAAGATGTAATAGGTGCCAAGCAATCCATGATCAAATGTGTGCCAAGCACCAGTAGTCTAGTATGTGCTTAGTAACATAGAATCAACATATGAGTTTGTGCCATCACAAACTTAGATGTAAACCATTTTTGGAGACAACATAGAAGGATTTCGAAGGATGATAAGGATAAGATCGAATCTTTTGCATTTCCTATGTGATCAACACGAAACCAATCAGAAAAATGGAGAAGACATGCAACCAATGAGAAAAATGGAAGGAATGGGTGAGAACTTAAGATTCAATATGGATCATAGATCCATACCTAACCTTAAGTTTTCTCAATCTTTAAAAGGAGGATGAAAAATCATTGTATGTGTGGAAGAAAATACTGTATGGGTAAACTATAGAAAAATTCATAATGAAGTGTAAAAGACTTAGAGGAACAGAGCAATAGTTATACATCTAGTTGATTAGAATAGTACAAGGGATACAAATAGATATCAGATCAAGCAAGGATCACATAAGAGAGAGCAGATCAAATGCCTAAATCTAGCAATCAAAGATGGCATATTGTCAAGTTAATTGTTCTAATGCTTTCTTGCCATTGTATTAGATGTTGGAAATCTTATATTGATAGGTTAGCTTAACAACTAGGTGTGAGAGCCTTTGGAGAAGGTGATAAAAAATCTTATTGAATTAGTTGGGTTTAACAATCTATTGTAAATCCTTTGATAGGGTGACACTTCTTGTAAAGTGTTTATAAATCCTCTAACCAGGTCACTATTGACATAGTGTAAAGCCTTTAACAAGGGATGCCTTTCATAGGGTAGACCATCAGAAGTGGTCAAATAATTATTATTGCAATGATTTTGGGGGTATCATCCCAACCCTAGTTTTACCTTCTTATTCCTGGAGGGTTTATGGGTTAGCAAATCTAGTGTTATGTGTGTTGATGCATGTGTTTATGTAATGTCCCTTTTCTGATTTTATATGATATTTCAAGCCTCTAATCAGATCTTTAAGATCAAACAACCAATATTTCAAAGATCCACCAATTTCTCAATAAACCCCAAATCGGGTATGCCGAAAATAGTGCCAAAAACTTCATAGCTTCACATATTATTAATAAATATTAAAATGGAAATATTTTATAGAAATTTCAGCAGCATAACAGCCTAAAAAATGACATTTCCATATCTATATAACATTTACACAATAGCTCCCAAATGGAGGACCAAAACAATGCTCATCGAGCTCTCGAAAATAACACAAAATAGCCGAAAACACCACAAAAGCACTGATAATCTATCATAGAAGTATAATCATAACCAAGTAAATATATTCCACTCTATTTCAACATCTAAAAGTCTGAAATACAGCAGCAACCCAAACTGATATGAAATACTCAACTAGAAACACCAAACTCTTATAAAAAAACACCCAAAAATCCACAAATCTGCACTGTTTAGCACAAAGGAAAACTCTACATGAGCATGCACATGGAATGGATTCAAAATCCCATCCTTAGCCTTCCTAGAAACCTGCAAAATCTCATTCTTGGGTCTCCTTCTCCACAGGTTTGGCAACCTTTGAAGAACAACAAAGCAATGCACAAAAATCAAGTTCTGGAATGAGCCCAAAATGCCTCCAAACCCCTTAAAAGAGGGCATAACCCTAACCCACGTCCAAGAGAGGTTAATGAAACATATTTTAATAATAATTTTCATTTATTAGTCCAACAGTTGCCAAAGATTAACCCCCTTTTTTCGAAACTTCACCTTCTTGGGCCTGCCTGCCTTGACAAAAATTATTATTTTTAATTATTTGAAAAGGGACATGACAAGTCCTCCCCTCCCAAATATTGCTAGTCCTCAAGCAATGGTTGAACAATAAACCAATTAATCCACTTGGATCCCAAATGTAGTCATGAACTATACTACTATCAATTAACACAGGCTCCTGCAATATCCTCTGCAATATAACCAAGAGGAATCCATTACCAAATTGACAATGACAGCTCAACCAAACTCCAAAACCACCACTGCCATAGTCAGAAACCCATGAGACACAAAATCTTAGAACATAAGAACCCAAGTAAAGTGGACAAATCAAACTGTCAACACAGTAAATACCATCAACGTATCCCACTGGCCTATAGGAAATGTACAATCCAACTCTGCAACAATGGTGAATGCTCCCGAATGAAACTATACCAAGTATGGAGAATCCACACACTGTACAACTCCTGTAGTCAACACAACTTTGCAAATAACTGGCCATTTTCTCATAGCCATAACTCCCATGCACTGCTGATCGTGAAAAGACATTACAAGATAAATAGCAAGAAATAGAAACCAAACAAAATTTTCCATGAACAAGTGATACAACCCACTGTGACTGACCACCAGCTAAGTTAGCAAATGTCATATCCAAAGGAGTAGAATCAATAACAACAACTGCTGAAGCATCACTCCCAAACTCCTACTCTAAGTCATGTATTATCAAGCTGTCAACTGTAGAACCTATTGCCATGTCATGCCCATCAAAAATCTCATCCCGAGGCATCGAACCATCCCATAATTGATGACAAGCACTATGAATCAAAGTACATCTCTTTATCATCATCTCATCAACATGGTCATCAAAGGTAAATTGATGAGCATACCTCATAGTGTAATACCGATAGAATGCACCAATCTCAGTTAGTGGCTTAGACTGCAATCCAGATGTAACTAACTGCAATTGATCACTAACCAAGTTGGAACTAGCTACTACCTCTGAAGACATCACCAAGGGAGTAGTATTACTAGCAGAAACCATGCCAACTGTTAGCTCACCAACATCACACATGATCTTTGATACAACATCTCTAGTCTTCGTGCCATCAGTACTAGAGGTCACCACCATGTCAGGCATACGACAACAATCTACTACAACACCCAACTCAACTGAACCTGACTCTAGTGGGGATGGACCTGATATGCTAATGTTAGTATCAAGGATAGATGCATCCCCATCTCCACTGTCTTTGACAATCTCAACTATGGACATCCTCAGATCACCAGACACCACAGCTTGTGACTGTACATAATCTGGTAAAGATTGTAGTTTCTCTAACTCCATGGTCACCATAGCCAAATGAAACTATGACTCCTAGAAAGCCAACTGTGTACTCTCAAGAATCTTAGAAGTCACCTCAAGCTATTGAGTAAGCTCATTCACCTCATCTTCCTTGGCCAATAATGCATCGTATGTTGTACTCCCCCACTCCATAAGATAATCTCTGTTAGCTACCAACTACATATAATCCTATCTCAGAATCTAGATAGCCTCCCATAAAGAGTGGAATTCTATCAAGGAAAGATAACTACCTCCCTGCTCATCACTAGTAGGAGAACCCCATCCATAAATTGCTAACAATTGATGAGAAACATCAAAATTCTGGCAAGCAATTACAATCTCTCGTTCACTAACTCTCAACTGATTAGACACATCATGGCACTAGCTAGACTATCTCCTACAAACCTCCTCTGATGCACTGTCTAAAGGAGTGTCCTCCTAGATGTCATCAATGCCAATATGATCCTAAGACTCATCTATACACACTGCCAAATATGAAAGATCATCAACACATTCCAGCAAGTATGGTCAACTAGATATATGAACAAAGCCCAATACTAGTATATAAAAACTAATATCAACATTGGACAAGCTGCTAGCATAAGAAAAGACAACACCGTGCAATCTGCTAATCAAATCCATGATAGTACCCAAACAAACACTACTACCAAAAAGTTTTAAAGATCTGCAGTCAACTGAATCCCAAATGCCAATATAACAATCTCGAGTCCATATTCGTAAACTAGAATCAGTTGGTAACTCAAGAAAACTCCTCACCTGAGTAATATGACCAATACCAACTAACTCCACATACCTATCATGATGAGATAATGAAGTCACACTACTATCTTTGTTCACTTTTAGCTGGCTGGACAAATCATGTGAAGTACTACCAGCCTCAACCTCATGTGAGAAAGCATCTAACTATGCCTGGTACTCTTTCTCAACAAATTCATGAATGCTCAATGTTTGATCATCCCTACTAGGTATCTCACCATCGTGCACAACAACACCCTCATAATCATCATCTGAACCCACTATGCTGTAGTCATTGCCTGTTATAACTATACCATCCTGAATACCTGTGACATCACCCTTTGATGAACTGTATACAATTGTCTCAATTTGAGTATCAAGTTGACCATTACTATCAATCTGCATAATATCCTTTCTCACTAGCTCTTGTGGCGGATTAGAATCTGAGAACTCTGCCTGGCTATAAGCTAGTTTCTCAAACTCCTCATGCAAGTTCTTGGTAATTGTGCCATTTGCCCTATGAGAAAATCTGCCAAATAGAAATCCAATCAACTTATCCACCTTAGCTAAGTCGGACAACATGTCATTCATCATATGGTGGTGCTCAACCAACTGTTTAGATATGTCATGGCTTATTTTCCTAAGTTTATCTCGAATGTCTAAATAACTATCCTTTCTACTGTTCTGACTCTGGATAACAATTGTCCAAGATCGTGTCCTCTGAGACTCTGTACTATACCTGTCCATTCTGGATAAAGTAGAGTGTAACCTCAATAAGTCATAACTTCTTCAAACACCAAGAACTAACATGCAATTGATTAGAAGTAGCATGCAACCATAGATTTTGACATGCAGCTGATTAGAAGCAACATCCAACCATCAAATTCACCAAGAACTAACATGCAAATGATTAGAAGTAGCATGCAACCATAGATTTTGACATGCATCTGATTATAAGAAACATGCCACCACCAAATTCACCAAGAATTAACATGCAAATGATTAGAAGTAGCATGCAACCATAAATTTTGACATGCAAGATTTGGGTAGTTGTCAAAACTGACATGCAAACTTCTACAAACCCTCAGGCTGGCAAGATCATAGCTCTGATACACTTGCAATTTCCCTTTTCTAATTTTATATGATATTTCAAGCCTCTAATCAGATCTTTAAGATCAAACAACCAATATTTCAAAGGTCCACCAATTTCTCAATAAACCCCAAATCGGGTATGCCGAAAATAGTGCCAAAAACTTCATAGCTTCACATATTATTAATAAATTTGAAAATGGACATCTTTTATAGAAATTTCAGCAGCATAATAGCCTACAAAATGACATTTCTAGATCTTTATAACATTTACACAATAGCTCCCTAACGGAGGACCAAAACAATGCTCATCGAGCTCCCAAAAACAACACAAAATAGCCGAAAACACCACAAAAGCACTGATAATCTATCATAGAAGTATAATCATAACCAAGTACATATATTTAGCTCTATTATAAAATCTAAAATTCTGAAATACAGCAGCAACCCAAACTGATATGAAATACTCAACTGGAAACACCAAACTCTTACAAAAAAACACCCGAAAATCCACAAATCTGCACTATTCAACACAAAGGCAAACTCTGCATGAGCATGCACATGGAATGGCTTCAAAATACCATCCTTAGCCTTCCTAGAAACCTAAAAACTCCCATTCTTGGGTCTCCTTCTCCACAAGTTTGGCAGCCTCTGAAGAACAACAAAGCAATGCGCAAAAATCAAGTTCTGGAATGAGCCCAAAATGCCTCCAAACCCCTTAAAAGAGGGCATAACCCTAAATCACATCCAAGAGAGGTTAATGAAACATATTTTAATAATTTTTTTCATTTATTAGTCCAACGATTTCCAAAGATTAACCCCCTTTTTCTGAAACTTCACCTTCTTGGGCCTGCCTGCCTTGACAAAAATTATTATTTTTAATTATTTGAAAAGGGACATGACAGTTTATTCCATGTTCATTTAATTCGTTTACATGCATATAGTTTATTTTCAGTTATTTTCTTTAAATAAAGGATTTGAAAAGGTTAAGAGTGTGTTACTTCTGATTCACCCCTCCTCTCAGAAGTACTCTTCCCATTTTGAACATTCCAACAATTGCCCATTTAGTCATTCCTTCCCCTCTCATGTTTTTGTACCTAGTCTTGCATGATTCTATTCTTACATTCAAGTTAGAATAAATTGCTTATTAGGTGTTAGTCTCCATTATAAAAATTTCCTGGGTTGTTTCAAGTGTTAAAAAATCTAGTTGTTGACCTCTTCTACTCTCTAGTTAAGAGCATACCCCTAAATTTTTTTTAAAAAATTCATTGAAAATGTTGCATTTGAAAGGGAGCTATACCTTTCAATTTAGGGGTCTTTGATAGAATACTACACTGACCCATTCCATTGTTAGCTACTTTGTTTTTCCATTTTCCATTGGGCACTCTAAGAGTCAAGTTATAAACTATAGAACTAAGGAAGACAAACTGTTAACCAATAGTTTTTGGTGACTCTATTGGGGATCATTCATGTATGTACTAAGTTTTCTCAGTAAGTCTGTCTATAGCTTTACTAGATAACTTGAAATTGATCTCTGGTGGCACTCAATTTGTTGAAGTCTTACCTATTAGATCATAAGTAGAAATGGTGTTTCCTCATGAAGGTCAAATCTTAGTAGTGTAACCCAACCTCAGCTTCCAAGATGAATAAGAAGACATAATAAACCAATTGTATACACTTTCCTAGAAGAATAAAAAATCCCTTGACAAGTATTAAAGAGTCAACTTTGTACTAGAAAGAGAAGAAGAAAATGTTGAATATTGGGAAGGTGTGCTATGGGAAAGAAGATTGAGAGAAGAACTTCCATTGTGAACTAAGAAATCCATCTTGGATCCTAAGTATATTAGAAGTGCTCATGGTAAAGGGAATATTGACCCATTATTTAAAGAATTAAAGAAAGATGATTTCCCAATACTGGAAGATCCTCTAAGAAGAGGAAGAGCCTACTCATAGGATCCAGTGTTCCAAGGTATCTATGGAGCTCTATTTCTACCACCCCACCCCATTTACTAGAGACATAGTTATTCTTCTTCCCCTCCTATCTTCCACACTCAAATCCCATCACTATGTAACACTCTCACCCTATATGGAGTGGTATCCCCTACTGTCATCACCTTTCATCCAATACCAATAAACCTTCCCACTTCAATGGTTGTACCTTGGGGAAATACTTTTCCCCCCCTTCAAATTGCTTTTAATAAAAACTTGCTAAGAGCTTCTTGAAAGAACTTCTACCAAGTTCAATGGTGATGGGAAAACCTCTACTAATGAGAACATCACTAATTTCTTTGCAACATGTAGCATTGTTTCTCCTAAAAATGAAGATGTAGCAATAATGATGTTTGTATAAACTCTTGTTGAGAACATAGCTAATTGGTTGGGATTTGTTGCAAGCTGGGATGACATGAAGAATTGATTTGAGGCATGCCACAAGAGTAAATAAGATGAACATACTTTTTATCTCAACTCACACAAGTTAAAAGGGAACCTAGCATTCCTATAAGAGATTTCATTGCAAGGTTCAAAAAATTGGCCAACCATATTCCTACTATGAATAGGCTGACTATAGATAACCAGAAAATGTTTTTCATTTTCTTGTTGCCTCCTAATATTAGTTTTCAAATCAGAAGAACTCATGTGTCTAATCTCCAATCCACTCAAACCATGGCAACAGAATTAGAGGATGACTTGATAGCAACCAAAAAATGGAAGTGAGAGCTTTAGAGTGGAGCTTTGACAAGTTCTATTGTGGGTACATCCAATAACACAAAAGTGATCCTTTATAAATTATCAAATGAGATGATTTCCATGAAAAGGAAAATGGGACAAATAGTTCACTCTTTCCAGCAATCTTTCTAGGACATTCCTTAAAGGAAACATGATGAGAACCTATTATAATTTCCATCTACTCAAAAAAAGATTTCCATAGAGACAACCCCCAAGAAGAAAAATATGTGCATATTTCACTTAAGGGAGGATCATGATGGTGATTTTTTCCTAGAAATGAATTGATACAAACAACTTAATACTAGCAATGAGCTAATAGTCAAATATCCTAAAAGAAAAGATGATTCTACTCTCCCTGGCGAATTTGGAACATTTTTCCTGGAGTATGAATCAAATTCAGATGTTAGAGGTGACTGTGTATCCACCTTGGATGGAGTACAAATAATCATATTAATGAGGAGTCAAAGAGATAAAAACCTAATGAACTTAGTTCCTACTTGGAACACAACTCTTAGCTCTTCACCAATTACAACTAGTGCATCTACTTCCTCTTCTTGGAGGAAAGAACAAGCAAGATTCAAACCAAATGGTAAGCCTCATTCCTCATTTGATATCATTCAATAATGAAAAGATTCTTGCAACTGAGTTTCTCCCCTTGATTACTTAAAATATCACCCTTTGGAATTGGAAAAACTAGTAGATTAATGCAAAGGTAAAGCTAATTGTAAAAATCACCCTAATGTCAATACTACTATTAAAGCAATGAACAACCCCAACTGAATAATAGCCTGCTCACTGATGAAGAACCTATCATGCCTATGTTGTTTAAAGAAGAAGAGGCCTTAGTGTTAGCTACCTCTCCAGGCCAAAAACCCAAACCATTTTACGTATCCTTGTACATAGATGGTCACAAACTAAGTAATTGTATCATTGACTTGGGAGCCTCTAACAATGTCTCACCTTCTACTATTTCTCACGTCCTAGGCTTGACTCTAACTAATACCTTTGGATGATGTTACTCCATGGATGAAAAAAAGTTCCCCTTTTAGGTCAAGTTAAAGATGCACAAGTAGCCCTAGCCATATACCCTGAAAGAGAATGAAATTAACCATCTTGGTAGTTGTTATTCTGGCTAGCTATGGTATGTTATTGAGTAGGAGCTTCTACAAAGATATGGGAGGGGAAATTAAACTAGATTGGTTTGATGCCATAATTCTTGTAGGTGATAAAAAAATCAAGCTTGAATCTAGGGAGAAGATTAAATTTATTGTTATGAAATATGATGATCCCAAAGAGATGGAATTTGGGAACTACATGTTGTTCTCTAACTTCAACAGTCTAGAAGAATAATTAGATCCTCCTAGTGATCAAAATATTTGGACCTTAGAGTTTGATGGAAGTTGTGCTACTGCTAGATCTGGAGCAAGTGTGGTGCTTGTTTCTCCCTATGGAGATTTTACACAACTTGCATATAAGTTACAATTCAAGAACACGAATAATACTACATAATATGAAGCATTATTGTTGGGTATTACTACTACAAAGGAAAGAGGGGTGAAAATCCTAAAATCCCAAGGAGATGCCTAGCTCATAGTGAAGCAAGTTTAAGGACAATATACTGTGAAGAACGCAAGGCTTCAAAACTATAGAAATTGGGTCTGGGATGAAATTGAGGACCTAAATGCCTTTTCAATACAAGTTGTTCATGGGGAAAAAATGTGAGGAATGATATGTTAGATTCCTCCTCCTCTCTTCTTCTTCCTCATCTGAAATTTAAAGATAATTAATATAAGGTTGAAGTTCTCTTTAGACCTAATGTACTTGATAATGACAAATCATGGAAAGTCTTCGATCACCAATGATAAACAATCTAATGTTTTCTAGAAGGTTCTAAGAATTTCAATGACCAATAATTTGAAGGAAGAAAAAATTCTTCCTGAGAGTTTTCCCCTAATAGCAAGAAAGATCTAGAGTTTAATGCCCCACTTGGAGATCCTTGAAAAAAGTATAAATATAAGCCAATATATTATATTTAAAAAAAAAAAGAATGGATGTAAATGAAAATCAACATACAAGGATCACTAAGATCACAATGTGAGAATTGAACAACAAACCCATCAACCAATGGATCTCAAAATGCCACTACTACCTAACATAGTCAATTGAAAGATGAAAACTGTTAGAGTAATTATTTGTTCTAACTTATTAATTAAATCACTTTGATTTAATTAATTAAGTTGCCTATTACTCTAGTTTTCTTAAGCTATCTTGTAGGTGCATATAATTAATATTTTATTAATTATATTGTGCAACCCTAGCTTTCTTAGGCTTTAGTTTCCCTTTTCGGGTTTCGTGATTCCTTTATAAGGATTCACCTCTTTGTATTTTATTCATTCACTTATTGGATTATATGAGATATTGCTCTTTGCATGTCCATAAGATGGATCTGGCTTTTTGGCCTCCTTGATTTTTCCTTGCCTCTGTTCTTTGCTTCATCCATGTGACAGGGTTATGCATGCAGGTGTTCTTGGGAGATTAGTTTTTCACCTAATCTAACATGGTATCAGAGCCAGCTTGCTACTTGCTGTTTGTGGTTTGTTGAAGCGTTTCAGAAGCTACGTTTTTCAGAGCAGTGGGAGGCTATACGGACAACTTTTAAAAAAATTTTTTTGGGAGCACTTTGGGCTCAAACGGACGCTTCCATTGGATTCGGAAGGCCGTTTGCAGTCAAAATCCATATAAAATTTGTCCATTTTGGACACCGTTGGTCTGGGAGGCAAATTTTTTTGTCCGACAGGGCCGTACGGCCCCCTGCATGCAATACGAGGCAAAAATAAAAAAAAATTTGCAAAAAAAATTTATTTTTCGGCTGTTTTAAGCCGCCGCGGTTAAGAAACCGCAGCGGAGCCGCTAGCAGTCACCGCTGGCGGTCCGCCAGCGGCCCGCAGAGGCTCCATCGGCGGTTCCCGCCACGGCCCCATCACAGCCCCGCCCGTGGCGGCCTCCACTCTGCCCTTCCACCACCCGGCCTCCGCTCCGCCGGCGGTGCGGTGGTGGTGGAGTTTTTTTGTTTTTTAATTATTTTTTTATTAAAAAAAATAATTTTTCATGCATTTCAGAGGGCCTGGTGGTTTTTTCTCCGTAACTTGAGCATACAGACGTATTTTTTCAATCCGAAAAATGTGCCAGAAAGCTGGTTCCGAGACGGAGATATTAGTGCAGGCTTTTTTGAGTTTTGATGCAGTTTGGTTGCCTGTTTTGGCAGTCAAAGCCGGATGTTCTATTTTGCACTCCGGGAGACGTATCTTGAGCATCCGATCTCCGATTTTGGACTTCTTTATATCGCTAGAAATCTCTTTATGTGCTCTTTCTAGTGATGTTGGTGGTTGTTCCAGATTCTGTTCCAGGCACATCCTATTCATTCTTTTGCGTTTTAGCATTCTGGTGGATATCCTGTTTGTTTCAGGTCCGGGGATCGATTTTGTTGCTTCAGTTGCTTTGTTTTGGGCTCTACCTTCTGTTGTTTCAGCCTTATGTCTTTTCTGATCATTGTTGATATTCATTGTAAGCATTTTTATGCAACGCACTGAGATAAAGTGCCACTCTTGCGATTCAGGATCCTTTTCATCATTGTGATTTGTTGTACTCGCACTATTATATAAAGTGCCATGGGGGGGATAGTTGTTTGCCGCTTATAGGCTCTCTTTCTCTAATTCGTCATGCAGTGTCGATGACACATGCCTTTATTTGTGTTTGTACCTCACTCTCGATGAGTTTGGCTCCTGTGTTGCAGGAGATTTTTGGCTCATCTTTTCAGCTGCCTGTCACCTCACCTACCTTAAGGGGAGGTTATATTGTTGTTCTATGCTTCTTTGGTTGATGGTTCGTGCCTTCTATTTCCATGGAGGTTCCTTTGGTTGATGGTTCATGCCTTCTATTTCCATGGAGGTTCCTTTGGTTGATGGTTCGTGCCTTCTATTTCCATGGAGGTTCCGTTGGTTGATGGTTCGTGCCTTCTATTTCCATGGAGGTTCCTTTAGTTGATGGTTCGTGCCTTCTATTTCCATGGGGGTTCTACAGATCAGCATTTTGACAGAGTTTTGCGGTTCTTCATGCTTCAATGATTCTCTTCTGATCTCTTTGTTCCTTCTTCTGGAACATTCTTTTCTATCTCTTTTTGGAGTAGGGTTTTTCCCATGTGGTTTTCTCTATTTCTCCTCTTTATAGAGATTTTGTTGTGATTGGGTACCTGATCTGGCCTTGTTATCGGGACCCAATTCTCTTTCATAGCTGTGCTAGGTTAGCTTCCTCCCAAGCTTCGCTTAAGGGGGGGTGTTAGAGTAATTATTTGTTCTAACTTATTAATTAAATCACTTTGATTTAATTAATTAAGTTGCCTATTACTCTAGTTTTCTTAAGCTATCTTGTAGGTGCATATAATTAATATTTTATTAATTATATTGTGCAACCCTAGCTTTCTTAGGCTTTAGTTTCCCTTTTCGGGTTTCGTGATTCCTTTATAAGGATTCACCTCTTTGTATTTTATTCATTCACTTATTGGATTATATGAGATATTGCTCTTTGCATGTCCATAAGATGGATCTGGCTTTTTGGCCTCCTTGATTTTTCCTTGCCTCTGTTCTTTGCTTCATCCATGTGACAGGGTTATGCATGCAGGTGTTCTTGGGAGATTAGTTTTTCACCTAATCTAACAAAAACCAAAGTTGATAATAGAACACATAATCTTGATCTATCGAAGCCTAGAAAATTAAACAATCCAAAAGGGTACTCAAAACACCAAATTGCATTCTTTGACAAAAAGTGGAGATACCCGCTATTTTTCGCAAGAGAAAACACAATATATAGTCTTGCATGAGGAAGTGCTCTAGGTGACATGAGAAAGCACACCATGCCATGCAAGGATCTACCTCTCATGTGAGGGAACACTTTGCTCAGCCTCCCTCTATACTGATGTTGAGTTTTGCTTGAGGACATACAATGATTCCCACAATAGGGAGTATTAGATCCAAAAATTGAGGTATATATACTTAAACACAAGAATTGCAAGATGGAAAATACATCTAACCATCTAAAACATAACAATAAAGGAAATGTACTGAAAGCAACATCACAATGCACAAAAATACAAAAAACTCATACACAGTTCCTCCCAACCATAATAGCATCATGAGACCTCAAAGGCCCTAGCCATCTCTCATGCATAACATACCAAACTACGAACTAGATAGTCAGAGTTTTCTTATGAGGGTATCACTACTAAAGCATAATAACATCATAAGAACAAGGGAAAATAAGATGCTAACAAGTTAATAGATATTCCAACTAATCAAAATACATAATCTAATCATATGCTAAACATCATAATATAGGAATGCATCAAATAAACTAACATTGTCTAATCATGATATCCAAGCATTCCTATGAACACATAAATCACAAGGAAGCATACTTTGGAATCCCAAATATACCAAGTGAACATCAAGCACCAGTCACACTAGACTAATAGACCATCTTTGTACACTAGTCCCTAGCAGTGGTATAGGTAGCTATGCCTCCTAACCATGTGAAACCCATAGGTTCACTCCCACCATGCTGATGGAGATAATGATCCAACCAAAAACACACATAAAGAAAATGTCCATGGTTAACACTCACACCAAATAGTATTATGAATAAAACCAAGATCATGAGGCAATTCATGTACAAAAGGTCCTAGTTAGACACTAAATGGGTAACTATGTAGGGGCTGACAACATGGAGAGTTGTTTGGCATCTAAAATCCCAAACTAGATATCGTACAGCTCAACTTCCCAATAGAAGGATCTCGCATTGTATCCTTAAACTTAATCGGGTGCTCACACATTTTATTATCTTAATTTTTATTACCACCTAGTATTTTATTTAGTTATCACTTGATTAAAACTCTTTCATGCCAACCCACTAGGAAATGGTCAAGTTAGGCTATGAGATAGAAGCCCCTCAATGAAGCTTCCCTACCCTACCCATACTTATCCAATGATGAGTGCTCGTAGGCATGTATATTCCCAACCCAACCCCAAAATATATAACTCTACTAAATTACCATCGGGAGTTTGGGCCTTGCAAGTCACCCTATAAATGTACACACACATGCTTGTGTGTGGGTGCACCACCATCACAAATATAAAAACGCAAGGGTTGGATGAGAACACAAGCAAAAAAACATAGAACCAAAAATAGCTCGGGAGAATAGATTCTACATAAATCCCAAAGAACAATAAAACTATACATCATGTACTCACTCAACCAACCTCTATCTGGGAGTATGGATTCTACATGAATCCTAATGATGCAATAAGACCAAACATCATGGAATCACTCAACTGGCCTCAATCCAAGAGAATGGATTCTACATTAATCCTAGTGTCCATGAAATAATTACAAGGGTCCAAAAGAAACAATAACACCAGGTATTAATTTGGTAGCGTTATATTTTTTGGAGGAGATAACTCAAATTTTTTTATGAGTGTGACATATATTTTACAAAAAGTTGTGCTCATTTTGACTTTGGAGGAAATTTCTTTGAGTCTACTACCTCATTAAAATATCAATAATATGTTACAAAAAAAAAAAATTAGAACTGTATTATTTTTTACACTATTTTTATCTCAATTTTAATAATCATCTATAAATATTATTTTTTGTATTATTATAAATTAAGTAAATCAAAATCTATAAATTTCATAATTTTTTTTTACATTATGTATATTAAATAAGTATTATTTTTACTATTTAAACTATTACTATTGCTTAATTTTTCATTCATTTCTACATTATGCTTTTATTATAATTGTATTTCTATAGAATATTTTTACAATTTTCTTTAATATTTAATATTATAAGTATAATCGACAAATACTAGCCTCTATATGGCACTCGTTAATGTTTAAAGTTCTAGATATCAAATAGTGTTAATTCAAGTTTAGCTTCGGGATTCAATACGGTTTAATATGAATAAGTATAATTTGAATTAGGTTTTAGCTTTGATGAAGGTTAATATTAGACATAGGGTTTTTTATTTAATTTATTGTTTCAATTTAATTTAATTTTCGAAGGGGATGGTTAAATTGGAGCTCGATTTAATCTAATTTATTTAAGTATATTTATTTTTTAGATTATAAACGAAATCTAATAACTAAAAAGAAAAGCTATGTTTAAACTAATTAGATATTGAAAGGCTTGAGTTTTGTTAAGTTGATGAGGTCTCTAGATTTCAAAAAGATAATATTTTAAGAATTAATAACTAAGAATACTCAATCTTAGTCATATTTTTATAAGGTTTAGATTAGATATTGTTTAATTTATATTAAGTTTTTAAATGGGATCAATTTGAATTTTTATTTAAGAGCTACATTTAATATTACACTATAATATTCAAACATTTTATATAACAACTTCCATGTCAACATAGAGGGGTCTTACAAAATAGAATAGTTATGACCTCCATTATTAAATTAATTTTAATTTTTTATAGTTTTCAAAAATATTTCATCTATACTGAATTATATTTAATATTATATTTTAATTAATTTTATTTTTCTATAGTTATTAAGTTTATTTAGTTAACTGCAAATACTACATACTAGGTAGCACTTTTTTTAACATTTGCAAACTTTTGTTGGATTTGTGGATATTCTCTATGTTTAGCTGATCTATTCATCATTGATCTTTGTTCATCTACCATTCATTTTCTTTCATTCAACCACTCCGTACTAATTTTTAAAACTGTATATGACTTTGTGAAAATGGGTTTTTTGTAATTGCATAAGACTTTTGAGAACATGTTCTTTATATTGCTTGAGTCTTAATGTGAATGGATTTTTCTTGCCAGTTTAATTGTGATGATTATGTCTCATATTTCACTATGGAAGTTGGTTATGTGAGCCAATTGTTGTTGTCTCAGATATAGAAACAACTTTGTGCCCATTTTTGAAAGGATTCTCTAGCTTGAGTGGATTTAAACAAGCAATATCTATGAGATTTTATTGGGAATGTCTACTTATGAGCTTCTTGGTTGTAAGAGATCAAAGTTTGGACATTTAGAAGAATTTGTATTTGTGTTTTTGTTGTGATAAAGTGACTTAACCTTATCATGATTACTATTTTATTTATTTATTATTTTATAAAAAGATGCTAAATTCAAACAAGATTGAGAACATGTTCTTTTGATTTCTTGCTTCTTAGTGCAAATGGATTTTTCTTGCTAGTTTAATTGTGATGAGTATGCCTCACCTTTCACAATGGAAGTTGGTTGTGTGAGCTCGGTTGTTGTTGTCTCAGATATAGAAACAACTTTGTGCCCATTTTTGAAAGGATTCTCTAGCTTGAGTGGATTTAAATAAGCAATATATACAAGATTTTATTGGGAATGTCTACATATGAGCTTCTTGGTTATAATGTATCAAAGTTTGGACATTTAAAAGAATTTGTATCTATGGTTTTGTTGTGATAAGGTGACTTAACCTTATCATGATTTACTATTTTATTTATTTATTCTTTTATAGAAAGATGCTAAAATGAAGGCAAAATCTTCCACAAGGATGGACATGGAGAAGAAAATATTAAGTTTCTTGTTTTCTCAAATTTATTCTCTTGTTTTCAAGGCAAGATTTGTGAATAAAGGAAGTTTCTAAAATAATTTGTAGGTGTGTTGAATTTAGATGCTTTAGAAACTGTTTCCTCTTGTATAAAAACTCTATAACTACAAGGCATTATTGTAGAGAATTAAGAGATGGAGAGAATTATTTGAAGAGTACTATTATACTATGAGAATTATTCTTGATTGAGATATCAAAACTTATTATTCTTGGAGAGTTGTGACTCTAGAGATTGTATGGTAACTTTATTGTTGATAATACAATTGAATCTAGCTTTGGAGTGGTGGGTTTTTTCTTGAAAGGGTTTCCTTTGTATAGTAGGTGTTATGTGTTTAGCATAATCCATTTTTTGTATATATTTATTTAGCTTGAAATAGTTTACATTTTTGTGAGATAAATTTTAGCATCATCTCCTCTATTAGATTTAGCATTTGTAAGCATTTGTACACTTTGGATTCCTTTCAATTGGTATCAGAGCCTAGCCAACTTTGTTATTGTTGTTGGAAAGACATGTTTTTTTAATGTTGATCTGGTTTTAGTGGAAATTTTGCAAAGGAGGTTTTTTATAATCTTATTGTAGGATAGATCTGGAAAGCAGATCTAATAGAGTTGAGATGGATAAGTTTAATGACATCAATTTTGAGTTGTGAGAACTTAAAATGGAGGATATATTTGTAGATAGATATCTATGGGTTGTGGTGTCTTCAAAGAAACCCAAAATGACATCATGGGAAGAATAGGATAAGATGCATAGAAAATCCAAGGGTTTGATAAGACTTTGTTTGGATGATTTTGTAATCTTGAATTTTCATGAAGGGAAGACCACATCTATTTTTTGGAAGAAGTTTGGTGATATTTATCAATGGAAATCCTTGGTAAATAAGTTATTTCTAAGAATTGAGTTGTATTTTTTTAATAATGGAGGAAGGAGGTTCTGTTGTTGATCAATTGAATGCATTCAATATACTAATTGCTTAGTTGAATTCTTTTGGTGATAATATTGATGCTTAAGATAAATGCATGATTTTGTTATGCTATTTTCCAAAATCATGGGATCACCTTGTTATGGCTATTCGAAGCACAACAATCACTTTCAAATTGGAGGATGTGGTTGGTTCATTATTATATGATCAGATGCGAAGAAAATATTCTAAAGTGGCTAAGGAGGCCATTATTTCTCATTGTAGAACAATATCTAAAAGAAAGAAAAAGGACAAGAAGGAAAATCCAAGCCTCCTAGGAGATCTAAGTCTCCTAGTACAAAATGAAGTGAAAAATGCTGGAATTGTGGAAAGCTTGGTCATCTTCAAAAAGACTACAAAGAGGAGAAGAAAAAGAAAGGTAAAACTGATTTCTTTGATTCTAATATTGATAAATCTTCTCAAGTTGATATAGATACTTTTTTTGTAGCCTTGGAAATACATGTATTATAATATGTGTGGATGATTGATTCAAGTGCTTCTATCTACATGCCATCTCACATAAATTGGTTTTTAAAGTATGGAGAGTTTGATGGTGGAAAGGTGTATCTCGATGATAACTCTCACCTGAATATTACTGGTTGTGATAGAGTCAAGATTAGATTCTCTAATGGTAGAGTGAATGGGATTTATGGTGTCCTATATTCCTTGGTTTGGAAACAAACCCTACTTTTATTAGCAAGCTTGGTGATGTGGGTGTGTAGGTTGTTTTCTCAAGTGATGGCTTCAAGATGACAAGAGGCTCTATGGTGCTTGAAAGGTTATTAGGATGAGAACCTTATATAGGATGGATGCATGAACAATTTAGTGTAATATAACTTCTATGAATTCCAAGAAAAGGGATTTATATTCTTCATTCTCATCAATAAATCAAGAAAAGAAGAAGATTGTTATTTCCACATTTAATGTTCATGTTTTTTGGGTACATAAAGGTTCTAATAATTTGGAGATGAAGCTCCTTGATGAAAATACAATGTTATGGAACCAAATGTTGACTGATGGAGGTATAAACAAGATAAACAAGATACTGAAAGAGGGGGGGGGGGGGGGGGGGGGGGGGTGGGGGGTGAATCAAAATCTTAAATAGTTCAACCAATTCATTCACACCTATCAATAACTTGTGCATAAAAAATTTGTAATGTAAATCTCCTGTAACATATGAATCTAATCAATCACATGCATGAAAATGAAACACATAACACAATATTTGTTACCGATAAATCATCCAAGGTGAAGCTAAAACTGGGGTGGGGACGACATCCACAAATCTTCACTACTATAGTTATAAAGTAAACTAGTTAAGGTTACAATGTTTGATCATAAAGTATGATCTACCCTATAAGGATTTTTCCCTTTTAAATTCTTAAGAGATTTCTATGCCTCACCTTGTTATATAATTTAACACTTACAAAAAACTAAGGACTCTATTATGAGATTTACAAAGATCTGTTAAGACCTTTCTATTAAGAGATTTACCTTGATTCAAGTCAGTTAAAATTGATTTATTACCTAACTTTCAATTTTCTTTGCAAGCTAATTTTCAGCCTTCTCCTTGCTAATTGTTCCTCTCCTATGATATGATATTACTTGTCTTTCCCTTTCACTTCACTTCCATGAATAGGTCACTTTTGTTATTATATGATAAGAGGTCCTTCACTTTACTCCTTTTTCACATGCATACACTTCTCTTCTCTTTCTCTTACTCTATAGACCTCTCTCTATCACTTCTCTCACTTTCATCTAGGTTAAGATCACCTGTATTTAAAAAGCTTCATAAAGAGTTTTCTAGAACCTTCCATAATAGCCTCTCCATCTAAATCATTGGTAACACAACATAGGGATTTGTGATCCATGTCATTTAAATGTTTTGTAACAACCTCTATAATATTTAAATGTTCCTTCCATGCCGGCTTGTAAACTACATTACCTCAAATTTTGTTATATTTCACACTTTTATGTAAACTCTGTATTGCTCAATCTTTACTATTTTTTGATGCTTAGCATTGCTGGTGCTTATCCTATATTACCCTTCTAATGCTCAACATGTATTGTGTTTGAGAAACACTATGTAACTTGACATTTGTATACTTGGAAGTTTTTTGGTTGTTGATGAGCTCAAATCATATTGAAATACTTGATGACCATACTCTTACTCAGATCCTATAGAGCTTGGTACATACTTTTTTCTGTACATGACTTGGCTTATATAGAGTAGCTCGATCATAGTGATGACCATCTAACTCTACCTTATAAATGACTAAATGGTTGACATTAATAGACAACACTGGTTAGAGATGCCAATAGTCTCCCTCTTTGACATTAGTGGAAAAAACATTTGATCATATTTACAATGTTACCATACAATTTGTTAAATGAGCTCTACCCCTTAGTCTCATGACTCAATCCAAAAATGAATAAGAAATCCATTTCACCTTTATTCAAAACTATATTTATCCCTTTACTTTTAATTTAATTCTTGTTCACATCATATTCTCCTTATTAATGATGTTTCTCCCTTGTACTCTATTTCCTCCTTGTTGGTTCTTTTCCCCCCTTGTTTTTGAATAATATATGTCACTGCTAATAGGGTTGAATAGGTGGAAGTAATCCATATTTTTCAATGAATTCATCATTAACTCTAATAATCATGGATAGTGCATGATCCCATGTGGTTCTTTCTGCCTCTAAAATTTGATTCTACAATTGAAGTGTTGCAACCAAATCAATTAAACTATCAACCACTAAAAGATTATGATTTCTATGATAAGATTCTAGGCTATTTTCAATTCTCTCTACATGACCTCCAAATGAGGCATCATCATTTCCTAAATAGAGATCAATTTGGATCTCATATTGCTACATTAGCTACTTGAAGCTTGGCCAATGTGCCTTGAGCATTCAATAAATTAGTGAAATGATCAATGCTTGATTCTATTGAATCATAAATAATACTAATCAATCTCTTCATCTTAGCCTAAATTTGATTTTTTTGTGCCTAAATATTGTGAGTGAATCTCGGCACATATGAAAAAATAGTGTACAAATGTTGTACCTTTTAAATTAATTAAATCATAACCTATGTTCTCTTGTAATTGAACTTTCTGATCGACAATGGTTACCAAAACTTTGTCCACAACCTTGGTTTCAAATCTTCTAGTAGACCAATCCATTAGCCTCTTATTTGACTTCATATTTCTAACATTCACTTAATCAACTATAGTTACAACCTGGTTGATGATTGGTGCATCTTCATCAAAATTTTGAATGTCAAAAGTATCAACAAAAATATGCTCGACATCATGTAGTACCTATTTTTGCTTGTGCTCTTTTTTGAGGTCTTCTTATCTTTTATTCCTTGCTAAAAATTCTTGTAGAATTTTTTTAAAACTCAAATGTGAGATTTTCCAAGTCTAATTATGGAATTTTAACAATTTCATCCAAACTAATTTCAATATCTGATGAAACATCTTTTATTCCTTTCCTCTTTTTGCTAGGTGAAGGAGTGGTACTGATTAATACTACCTTGAGAGTTGGTGAAGGGGTGTCACCACTTGGTCTTTCTTGTGCATTTGTGCTCAAGAAAACAATAGTTCCACTTACTTCAACTTCATTTGATTATTTTCCTTCCTCAATGCGAGGTAAGAAAAATATTAGAAATAGGAATTACTGGTGGGGGGTGAATTCCTAATTTACAAACTTTAATTGCCAACTAAATACTATTTATTAATTTGAACCATACATAAGAAAGTAAACAAGTAATACTGAATAGTAATAGTAACCATGCACAATGATAACTCATAACACCATATTTTGTTAACTAGGGAAACCCTAGCCAAGGGAAAACCTTGATGGGGATGACACCCACTAGATAATATACTGATATATATCTTCCTTGTTAGAGGATGGACCCAGCTAGGATTCAATGAGAAAATTTAGTATAGAGTTCCTGTTAGGCAATTTTGAATCCCTATTAGGAGTTGTAGTACAATAGATGTAAGATGAGCCCATTGCCCAAACATGCACTTCCAATTACAAGAAGAGCTCACTACCCAAAAAAGTAATTAGTCCTATAATATATAGGTGATGTAACTTCTTTCTTAACTAATCTTTGATCTTTAGCTCAATCTTGGATCACAAAAATAGGTTCTCAAAACTTCACATATATCGCTTCACAAAATTCTGCATATCAATTATTACAATACAATTGCACAACACAACATATCACAACACAACACAATTGAATTCACAAGATGTGCTTTTCAGAAATACCATGCCTTTTCACATATTGTTGCTATCTCAGCTAAGACCATAATATAATTTTCCAACTTAGAGTAAACATCTAGGATGTTGACCCTAATTGGTGAAGTAATTATTTTGTAAACAAAATAATTCCTTTACCTTTAATTCTGCTATTCTGTTTCGTTGGTAAAATGTGAATATCTATTTTCCATATAGTTTGTACTAATTTCCAAGGTTATACACATCATCATTAACATGTATATTATCTCCATCTAAATTCATTAATCATAATATGATGTCAATAACAAGTTACATAGAAAACAATACACTGTTGTAAACCAATTTCATACTTAGACAATTTTCTGGATACCAAATGCTAAGTATCTTATTTCTGAGGTTTTCTAAAAGCATGTACATCATGTGTTTCCATAAATGAAAACAATCACATATCTTCATTAGCCAATTGTTAACAATCTCCCCCTTTGGCATTGATGGAAACAAAATAGGGAAAATTGACTACGTAACAAAAACTTGTTCAAAACATTACGGTATCAATACTTAATCATCTTTTAAAACTTATCCATATTACATATGCTCCCCCTTTCTATATGATTTCATACCTTACCTTAAAATTTTCTTATGCATCTTCTCCCCCTTTGACATCAATGATGAAGGTCAAAATGTCAAAAAATGTCAAAACTATTCATCTGTTTTCAATAACTGTAATCATCTGCCTTAAACTGATAATATCTTCATGCAATAGTCAAAAATTTACTTGAGACTATTTAAACCTTTTATCCATGTATCCTTGGTTTTTTAAGTACAAGTGAGAATTTCAAATAGGGTATATGATGCAATCTCAACTGCATTAAGATAAAAGAAGAAGAAGTTGGAATAGGTGTCCTTGAATTTGACACACTCATCCAATTATCTCTTAATAGTTGTTATCCTCATAGAAATAAACTCTCTAAATTTTGATAGTCTTTTCAAAATTTGTTCTTTCTAAAATTCTAGGTTCCTAATATCACTGTGAAAATTGGCCATTTGTCCTTCAAACTAATCAACATTGTTGGAAGGTTTTTGTATCTAGTTTGATAGAGCTTCTAGCTCACTCAACTTTCCTTCAATATTACTATCAAAATCCTTGGTCAAATTATGTGATAAAGTACACTTAATGTACAATACTTTTCCATCTTGTTGACATCTCCAAAGTTCCTTGATACAAGTATCAAGAGTTAGCAAATCATTCTTGATGCTCTGAAAAATGGCACTAAATAGATTAGCATCATGAGAAATCTAGGCCTTTGACTCTGCAACACTCAACAAATTTTAAATTCTTCATCAAAAGAATTTAACATTGCTTGTGCCCTCTTTTTAGAATCTGCCTCTATATGCTTGACTTCCAAAGTACTGTGTAATCTATTAGTTACCTCCATTAAGATTTTTGTAGGCTCTTTACTTTCCTATTCTTCTCAATAAGTTTTGTTAGAGATGAGATCAAGTCACTTTGATCATCATCATCACTTTTTAGGATAACAAGAAAAAGTGGAGTAGATGAACTAGATGGTTTAGATTCATCTTCCCTTTACTTCTTTTTTGCTACCTCTTTAACTCTTCTCTCTTCTTTCTCTTTCTCTTCCTTTTCTTTTCTTCCTCCTCTATTCTCTTCTTCTTTTCTTCCTCTATTTTCCTTTTCTTTTCTTCCTCGACTCTTCTTTTCATTTTTTCTTCAAGCAATTTCTACTTGGATTCTTTGATTTTTCTCTTTTCTACCTCTAATAGCCTCTTTTCCTCTTCAATTTGTTTCAATTGATCTTGAATAACCTTGGCTTAATATTTAGGCTATTTAGAACTCTCAAAAGGGTTAGTGTCATCAATGTCAATAGTAACATTGGTCTAGTCAATCTATATAGTGTCACCACTTACTACCACTTTTGAAGTTCTAAGTGTAGGTGAAGGTGCTTCCTTTGATTCTATCATAATTTGACTAATAGGTATGGCTATTTCACTCCTTATTTTATCCTTCTCAACCACCATAAATATAAATGGTCTCACCTTGTTTCTCAAGTAAGGTGTCAGATTGTTCAATAATTTCTTGACTTCTTCCTCACCATCTATCATGCATATGGTCCTTATTATAGACTTTTGAAGTTCTATATCCTCTTCCCAAGCTAGTGCTTTCTTCTCTATAAGTCTATCATAGACTTTTTGATTTTCTGTGCCTTCAACATCCTCAAGTTTCAAATTGTTAGCAATTATATATCTCATAGTAGAGATATCAATATGATCTTTCTTAATATCATTATATAGATATTATTTTTTTTCATCTAAAAAAAGTTCTCTTCATTTGCAATGGATGAGTTTATCTTCTCAATCTTCAACTTCCAAGGTTGCATTTCTTTTCCTGCTAACTATTTAGAAACAACAACTTTCTCTATTTGTTTAACTTCTTGTTGTTGTTGTTCTTCTTCATTGGATTCCACAATTGTCAACAATGTCTTTTATCTTTTACTTGGTCTAGTAGCCTATTGTTTGACTCTTTTAGTTTTGGTAGTCACAACTTCCACTAATATTTTTGAGTTTCTCTTCAGTTCACTTGGCTATTTAGCTAATACTACAACATATAAAATGCTCTATTCTGAAGGTATCTCTGCAATAGACACACTAGATGGTTGCCTAATTGATAGTGTTTGCACATACATTATTCCTTGTTTCATTATTTTTCTAACTACCCGTGACACACTTTCTATCATACCCACCTCAGTTATAGCATTCTTCATTATTATCTCAATCTTTTTGTGAGATGCTTTCTCTACAGATGTTTGATAAGATGATTGGGTAATCTCTTCATATGTCACAAATATATACTCAGCTTGGTCCTTCTTAGAGTTCAAAAATAGATTAATATATCCAATTACTACATCATCACTTAAATCATAACCTAAGGGATTGAGGAATCTTTCCTAAGGTTATACTACTTCAATATGAGTTAAATTTGTATCAGCGATAAAACATATATCATCTTTGAATCTTTCTACAATTGGAGGTGCAATAATGAATCTTTGTTTCATCCCATTCTAAAATGTTTTCATGATCAAATTTCCACTATCCAAGATTTTATCTACTAGATGTATTCTACATACATCTATAATCTTCTTTGTGGTATAGCTTTCACTACTCATAATCTCTATGACTGATAAGTATGGAAGTCACTTAAGTACATGAAAGAATATATGATTGATCAATGACTGAAATCTAAACACACCATTCTTGGTCCTCTTGATTTTGTCTAAGTTTTCAAGGAGTTGCATTCTCAAAATTTCACTTAGGTTGACTTGTTCCTTCTCAACACAAATCTTATAGGCTAGATAGGTGAATCTTGCTAACAATTCATCAATCTTGGAACTTGCAAAAATAGAATAGGAAATGATTCTTCATAGAAATCTTACATCATCTTGTTTAATGGTGCTAATCACCATGGCCTTCCCATTATAAACTTCTTTTGTGTAGCTCATAACCTTCTTCTTAACAAGTTTCTCACCTTTAGGTACACTTCCTTGTTTGCTAAGACTAGTTACCTCATGAATAAGGTTAGCTGAAATGTCAACTACATTGAATCTCATCCACAATTTTCCATTATGAATTCTACTTAGTATAATCTGTGTCCATTCTTCAATGTCCAGTTCTTAATAGAAATGATATTTGAAAAGGTCTAGTTCTTTCAAATGTTCACATCTAAGCTTTATTGACATATCATGGTTAAAGACAATTTCCATATCTTTGTTCATATAATCCAAATAGTTTCAAACTTGCTATTAAGATAACTTCCTACATCTTCCAAATACACTACATTGTTCAGAGTAATGGATAATGTTTAATTAGGGTTTCCTTCTAGGGATTTCATGGAAACAACCTTCAATTTTGGTCTCTCCTCATTCTCAACATTATGAACTACTAACATATCTATGATTCTATCAAATATAAACTTTATAAGTTATTCTATGGAGAAATGATAAATATCTCTTTCAAAAAAAAGGGTTTAGTTTGAAATCTCCTTGTCAAGTCACTTCTAAGTGCTCTATGATTTTGATGTAATCACAATAAAGTGGTAATCAAGTCTATAGTCCATTTTATTCATTCAATTTGAACTTGCATTAATTTTGTACTTTGCAAACACGAAAAAGCTATCAATTACATTCTAAAATCAAATATCTACTTGAAATCTTTTTTTGACCTTCAAATGCTACCCGAGGTTTACCATAGATTCCTTCCATCATAACAATGCTCCAAGAATATTCACTCCACAAGATTCTCTTTAAAAACATAGTTTTCATCTTCTGCTATAGAATTAACTTTCTTTGTAATAACAATAACTCTTCATTCCTTCAGAACTAGTTTCGATAAGCTCAAACTTTCTAGTGAGCTTAGTTATAGTCTAAACTTATCTTGATACACCTTTTCCCAACTTCACTACCCATAGTTTGATCTCTAAATGAAGTTTTAAATTCTAGTGTTGTGAACAAGCTTAATTCAACTTAGTTGAATCAAACTCAATTATTGACTTCAATTTCTCTATCTCTTCATCATATAACTTTTCTTCAAAAATATTTAATCCCTTCAAAAATGCCTCATTAAGTTCTTCTCAAAGTTCATTAACAACATTAGTTTTTTCCTCATTTTCTTTCTTAGTTCCAGAGTTCCCTTCACAATTCCTTCTATTATTTCTAACATTTCTTCCATTGTTCCTTCTATTTCCAAAGTTTCTTGCATTTTTCCTTCTATCTCTAAAGTTTCTACCCATTCTACAATACTTTGTTGTATGTCTGAAGTTGTTTTATAACTAACATACTAGTGTTTTGCTTCTAGGATTTTTCTAATCAATAGGTGCATGATAATTCTAGGAAATGTGTCCAAAGTTGTTACATTTATAACACACGATCTATCTTTTTTCTTCATAAGGTCTTCCTTTTCTTGATGTCCTTTCATTAGATCTTCTTCTATCTATAGGGTTAGTATTTGCAAACATTCTACTATTCTTTTTGCCATTATCATATTTAGGTTTTATACAATTAATTGCTATATGACCCATACCATGACAATTATGACAATAAAAATATGTAAATTGATTAAATGACTTGTACAATTACTTTTCATACGACCTATTTCATTACATGAAAAATACTTACCTCTAAATTCATACCTAGTTTCCTTAGGAGATTCCATTTTCTTAAGTTCATCCAATTTCATAGTTTCCTTTTCTTCTTAAACTTCTTTAGGTTTATCAGAAGATTGACTAGATTTAACATTATAATCAGATTTATCTTTCTCTTTTAGATTTGATCTATTTTCAAGTTTCTTTGTAGACATGTTAAATAGATAACCAAGACTAGTCTTATCATAGGTAGGTCTCTGTATTGACATTGAATTATCAAGTTTTTCTCTGCTAGAATAAAGCTTTTCAAGTTATTTTTTGCATCGAGTTAGTTTATCTTTCACAATAGTTTTTTACTTGTGAATTTCTTCATGATCTTCTTTCAATGTTTCAAATTTAGATGTCTTCTTCGTCAAACTCACTCTAAGATCTATATATTTAGTCTTCAAATCAGATTCAACTTTGCTAGGATCACTCTTCAAAGTCAACTTTGGATTGGTAATCTTCAATTCATGCTTCAAGATCTTGTACTTTGTCTTGATCTTTGAATAATCATCATCACTAGTTTTAGATTCAGTGGATTTAGGCTTGGATTTGAGATGTTCAACCTTGTCTTTCAATTGTCCAATATATACTTTGGAATCTTCATATCTATCCTTCAACTTATCTCTTTCTTCAGTAAGGAGATCAATTTTTTCAAGTGCCTCTTCAAGGTTCTTCATCAATTGTTCCATATCCATAGGGATCTCACTCAAGCTATAAAGCCTCTTCTGAGTAACTGTGCTCTGACACCAATTGTTAGAAATAAGAATTACTAGGGGAGGGGGTGAATTAGTAATTTACAAACTTTAGTTGCCAACTAAATATTATTTATTACTTTGAACCATACATAATAAATTAAACAAGTAATGCTGAATAGTAATAGTAACCATGCACAAAGATAACTCATAACACCATATTTTGTGAAATAGGGAAAGTCTAGCAAAGGGAAAACCCTAGCAAGGATGATACCCACTAGATAATATACTGATATATATGTTTCTTGTTAGAGGATGGACCTTATTAGGAGTCAATGAGAAAATTTAGTAAAGGGAGTCCTTGTTAGGAGACTTTGAATCTATGTTAGGAGATTCTAACCCTATTAGGAGTTGTAATACAATAGATGCAAGATGAGCCCACTGCCCAAACATGCACTTCCAATTATAAGAAGAGCTCAGTATCCAAACAATTAATTAGTGATTTGATATATAGGTTGTATAAGTTCTTTCTTGATTGATCTCCTATCTTTAGCTCTCTATTGGATCATAAAAATAGCTTCTCAAAATTTCACATATATCGCTTCACAAAAGTTTGCATATCAATTCTCATAATACAATTGCTCAACACAACACAATTAAATTCAAAAAATTTCCTTTGCATAAATACCATGCCTTTTCACAAATTTCTGCTAGGTTAGCTAAGACCATAGTATACTTTTCCAACTTAGAGTAAACATCTAGGATGTCAGCCCTAATTGGTCAAGTAATTATTTTGTAAACAAAATAATTCCTTTACCTTTATTTGTACGATTTTGTTTCACTTGTAAAATGTGAATATCTCTTTTCCATATAGTCTATACTAATTTCTAAGGTTATACATGTCATCATTAACATGTATACTATCTCCATCTAACTTTTCTAATCATAATATGATGTTAGTAACAAGTTACGTAAAAAACAATACATTGTTGTAAACCAATTTCATACTTAGACAATTTTCTAGGTACCAAAAGCTAAGTATTTGTATTTATGAGGTTTTATATACAAGCATGTACATCATATGTTTCCATAAATGGCAACAACTACATATCTTCATTAGCCAATTGTCAATGAAAACAATCTTATTATTTACACCACTTTCCTTCTCTTCACTATCTACCTCTATATCTATGAGCCTTGACTAGTTGGCCTTTGGAGTGTCAAGGGTTTTGATATGTATAAGGGACATGCTTGCTTGTGGACTTGACACACTTGAACTATCTTCACTATTGTAATCATCTTCAATGTCTATAGTGTCTATCTCTACTTTCTTTGTAGATAACCCAAAAATGATCTTTCATAGCAACACACATTATGATGTACAACTTCATACTTATTTAGTAAGATAAAAGATGTTATATATTTTGGAAAAAATTGTGTTCCTATAGTGCTCCAAAAATTTCTCATTTTTCTCTTGGGATAAGTTAGGCATTAGTCAGACTAATGCGTTAGTCCTTATCTTTTTGTCTTCCTTCTCTGCTTGTTCCCATCTTATGTTCAATTTATCATATAAGTCTTGAGGTATCATCTTCTCTATTTCACTAGGATCTAGTTTTAAATTTGAGATAATTTCTACCATAGCCTCCTCAATTTTATTTCTATCATCATTATCTAGTGTATCATATTTGATATATATAAAATACAATAAACTTTGGGAATCCATTAAGTTTGTGCATACCTCATCAATAGAATTAGGTTTCCTTTGAGGTGGTCCTATGACCAATCTCCTTATTTGGTTTTGGGGGCATAAGGCTCTATAGCTTTGGCTACCTTCTTCTTTGTAGACTACTTGACACTAGCAGTTACCCTAGTCCTTGGCTTGTTTGGTGGTGGAGGTGTCATTGTCAACTTCTTCTTTGTTCCTTGATCCTTCTTACTCTATGGCATGAAAAAAACTAGGGATTTTCCCTTGTCACATTCTTCTTCTTCTTCTTCCTCATTACCACTATCTTGTTCTTCATCTTCACCAAGACCTTGTGTCAATTGTAATGATTGTTTTCCCTTGCCTAGGGTGCCTAGTTTTGCTTCTAAATCTTCAATCATTTTTTTCTTTTTCTTTTCCTTAGAAGCTATCTTTCTATTTATAGTTATTCTTTCTTTATATTCTTCATATCTTCCAAAAGTTTTAGCCTTGATATCTATCTCTTCTTTTAGTAGTTCATTAATGCTTACACTCACTACATCACTATCTATCTCATAGCCAAAACTTTGTAACCAAGCCATCCTCGACTTAACTACCTATATAAAACTATTTTTTTAATCAACAATAAAATATATGTCACTATAATATTTGTGACCAACTCTTTAAGTATCCTCATTCTTCTTTTAATTCTTTGCTCAAATTCATCAAAATAAGTATCCATTACATTCTCAAAAATTTCTTCCAACTGAGTAATATACTCATTAATTTTTTTTGTCACTAGTTTTTCTTGCTCCCATACAACATTACCAATACCAGGAAAATTCTTCTAGCTATGAAAGAAATATATAAAATGAGAGAACCAAACTTACACATTGAGTTCTTTTCTTTTCTTATGCATGACCAATTTTTTGCAAGTTGTAACCTTTACAACTCGACAAGATCATACTCATGATCTTTCATTACAATATTCCATGCTTGATCCACAATCATACAAGGAACAGTATTCAGTATTCTCAATTGATAGAATTTGTGAGCAATAAACCTCATTTCAAATTCAATTAGTGGATTAGAGATGTTTGTGATGGACAAACCATGTCCATTACACTTGGATCCTATGTTTTCCTCAACTTTTTCATGACTTAGGATTTTCATGGTTTTCTTCTTATGTATGGTTGGATACTTATACCCTATGCATCATTTTCTTTTTGATCTCCACTGATCTATTCTTTAACCAATACTTCATGTTGTAGATTCTTCTCAAAACAACTTTAATCTATTCAACATTAAGATTCTTTATGAATTCTAGGGCACAAGTTAACCCTTTCCTTTCAACAACTTTAAATTTGTTCTTCAAAATTCCTAAATTACACAACTTCTCATATGATTTCTTGATTTCATAATCTCGTACTTCTCCAATTTTACACATATAGTAGCTTTTGACATCATGGATCATAATGAGTTTATGTCATGCCCAAAAATTATGGCCAATAACACACCAATTTTTTTTTTCTTTTTTTTTTTATATACTTAAGTGCACTAAGTTGACACGGTTAAGTTCACATGAAACAAGGATGCCAGGAAGATGATTACACGAACTCTTAACAATTCAATTGATTCAGTTAACAACTACTCTTATTTAATTAGAAGACCCAATTAATTAATAGATTTAACAAATCCCTTTAAAAGATTTACATTCTTAGAACATTAGTAAATTCCTTAAATACAATTTATTTCAATTTTGCATATGAATCAGTCATCAACTTCGACAAAGGAGTAAAAATAAAATTATCATTCAATCTATGAGTTAATCTGGATTGCATGTCCCTACAATTGACATAGGTCAAATTTTAAACTATATAATTCTAATGTTTAAGACATATAAATTTAAACTACATTTTACTAACCCCGAAAAATAAACTTCTCATTAAGAATTGCTAAACGAATAATCAAACTCAATTAAGTTATCCTTAATTAAATAATAATTATATTTGCATTCACATAAATTAACAATTAACGTTACAAATTAACAATTAATAAATAGACAGATAAAACTTTTTAGAAAGAATCTTTATTTAATAATATTCATTAATTATTGAATTCGTTAAGTAAGTATTATTAAATTTATAAATAATAATGAGTTGTTAATGAACCTCATTAATACATATTATAAATTAAACTAATAATTAAATATATAAAAAAAAACTACTAACAACTATTTTAATTAAACTATATTAAACGAAATTTAATTCTAACTAAAAAAAAATTAAAAAAAAAAATTAAAACGCGCTGCCCCACGCATTTATATGCGTGGGGGATCCCACGCAATATATGCGTGGGCCTCACGCATACACATGCGTGGGGATCCCACGCATTTAAATGCGTGGTCCTCACGCATGTGTATGCGTGGGGTCATCCACGCATACGGGTACTAGAGCCGCAGGCTCTGCCCGAAATTCAAATTTTTTTTTATAAATTTTTTTTTTGTTGTTGGGTTGCATTTAATAAGGTAGGTCGCCCCACCCTTTGAATACTTATAATAAGAGGGTGATTTTCTATACTTTATTGACTGTAATAGAGGGGTCTCCTTTTTTTTTTGCCCATACATTTTCCAGCAAGTTTGAGCACCTACAGGCCTCTAATTTTTTTTTGTTGGAGTTTAAGTCTTTATCAAATTTCTCCATTGATCTTGAGACATGGGTGTCAACAGATTGGTGAGTCTATACATTGCATATTTCATCTTGAACACAACCATAAATTAATCAAATGATTTGCTTATAACATTTTTATAAACTTACTTTAGTTTCTCTTCCTTTGTGGTTGGATCAATACAATTCTATTTTCTTTCACATACAAATGCAACAACTGTATATGAATCCAAGTTTATACATAATGCAACTAATTACTCTATGAGAATGGAAAATAGAAAGATCACAATGGGTGTTTAAATTCTCTATAAATTCATATGCATATATTTTCTCCATACCATTCTAATGTCTAATTGAACTCAGCCTTTCCTAACATAATTCCTTCATATTCAAGATTAACATTCAACACTCTCAATACATCATACAAGATATATGATAACTCAATACATTTTTCCTTTCTTTCTTCAATACATTCCAAGGCTTGAGAGTAAATAATATAGTCTCAACACAACCAAAATTCTCTCTCACATATCCCTTCCAAATTTTTTTTTTACTTTCATCACAATAACATGCATGAACAAAAAGATGGTGGAATTGGCTATAACAAATTTCACACAATGAGAAGACCATTTAACATACATTACGCAAATTTCCAAAGAAACATGGGAGCAATGCAAGGAAATTCTCCTAATCTCTTTTTTTTTTCTCTTATTATTCATCCTGGTTCAAAGGCTCCACTCGGGAAAGAACCAATAAGAAAACCCGAGGTCATTGCCCAATACTTCCAAGTATCCAATCCATTTTACATCATTTTACAACTCAAATAAATCTCTACAAACTTCCAACATGTGCTATCTTCCAAATAACTTCAAATTACAATAAAGAATAATGGGGAAGACAAAACTGAATCAAGGTGGATAATCACAACAAGAACAATTCAAACATACACCCCAAACCCGGTTTGCACAATAGATCCATACATGGAATCAAAATAGGGGGGGGGGGGGGGTGGATTTTCCCAATGGGAGAAGTCAATCACCATTCCATTACATAGCCCTTTCGGGGCTTCAATTTTAAGAATTTCCATTCTATTATAAGGCCCTTTCGGGGCTCCAATCACAAGGGTATTCATTTTCTCTTCATACACATGATTTCACAACATCAATAAGGAAGGTGATGACAAGTAGGGGCCCATACACCCTACCCTTTTTCCCTCCTCTCACCATGAAAGGAGACTCTCACCAATGAGGTCCAACTAAAGCCCTACCCCCATACATGGCCACTTCTTCCCTATCCAAGGGTGAGTAATGCCATCACAATCCCCATGAAAACTCAAAGAACAAGGTCTCAACAAAGCAAGAAATGAAATCCAAAACAAGATAAAATTCCCTCCAATATCCTCCCAATACACACAAACATATAAAGACAAGAACCTTCACAATACTATAAACAAGATTCACACATGATCTATAAAATGAAAGCTAAGCCCATGAGAGAGGAATTCCTACCTCCACAAGTGTTATGGAAACAATGGAAGTTTGAGAAGAGCTTCTTTCCTTTCTCCTTCCTTCAATCTTCAAGCTTGCTCTCTAAAACTAGAGATTGGGTAACAACCCTCCACTACTTCCAAAGTGCCTCTAAATAAGAATCTACTTAACTAGGCTTAAGGTAAACCCCTTGGTGGAGTCAAGGTCACCAACCTATGAAGTGACAACCAATTTCGAATTCAAGCAAAGATGGAGTGTTTGAGTGACCATAAAGGTCAACCAAGGAGACTTGGGGAGTGGAAAACACTCCCAACCCAAACCCTTACCCCTAGGGTACTTAATTTTGAAGTTTTTAAGACTTAAGGATTTAATATGGACAATAAAACTAGGGGAAACAAACTACCAAAAGAAAATACACCTTAAAGATGGACTAGGTAAAAAAAGAATATAGCACAAAATAAACATGGAGTTCAGCTTTTGTCTTCCCATTGGATTTCCTGGCTAAATTTCCTGCACACTCATTGCACACGTCAGTAATTTGAGAAGCACATGTACATATATATATAAAAGTATGCATCAACAATTTCATGAAATTTAAAACATCCATTCTTCTATAATCTATTCATTCATCTCATTCTACTCATTAAAATTAGAGATTCAAAGTGCTAGTTTGCATTCATTCATTGTATCAGCATATACGTTATAAAACATTAAACTACAGAAATCAAATATCTGAAATAAAGCATCATACATCATAATCAGCAAAATAATGTTCAGTGCCACAAATAATGCTCTGACATATCGAGCCATAAATAAAAATAAAAAAAATAGAGTATCATCGAGGCTAGGATGGGTCGAGGCGAGGCCTCACAGTTTAGGTGATATTGAGAATAGCACACCCATCGAGTCTCTTTTCATAGCAATCTTTGGAATAACAAAAAATTTTGGTGGAGGACAAGCATCACTCTTCACTAGTTAATTTCTACTAAACTCTTGGCTCATTCTAGTGGTTGATGAATCTACCAAGTTCATAATTAGGGTTTGAAGTTCTTTCTTCTCTAGATGCTTGACATAGTTTAGATCATCACTTGTTCAAGTCTCTTCATCCAAATCTCTCTTGAAGTCTTTGCTAGTCCTAAAATTACCAAGTTTCTCTATTCTTAATTTAGGTCTCCATTAATGTTGTGTATTTAGGTAGGTGGAAGCCAACTATCTTGATTGATGTTGATACCTTTCAACTAGGTTTTTGTGTCATTGCTTGATCTCTTCTACATTACTCAGTCTCTTCTGAAGTTCTTGGTCCATGTTGGAATGCTTAGTCAACATAGAAAATTTTACTGACACTTGAAAACCTTTCAAATATTTGTTCTTGTGCATCTTCACATATGTAGATACGAAGTTTTAACACATTTTCATGTAAGGAACTGATGTATGATATATTCAATTAAGTATATAGTTCCATAAATACCTCTCTTACTTAGTTTGAGATTAAATGATCACCTTCTCCATTAGATTGGGTGACCTCTTCTCCATTAGCTCCACTAGTTCCATCTTAAATTTTCCTTTTCCATTTCTAGTTCATTTCATTCCTAATTTTCTCAATGTCCACTTTGCCTTTTCCTTTTTCCTTTATCTAATTTTCTAAATGTAATTGAGTCCTGCAATTTTGGCTTTGATGCCAAAACTTGTGACATTTGGAACATGCATTTTTAGGTGAATAATTTTTCCTCTAATTTTTCCAATGATGTTTTGTCTGTGATCTTCACTCATATGCTCTATGCCCATACTTTTGATAGTTATAGATACATCCTTCAAATTTAGGTGTAGTAGTCGTATTCTCTAGTCTTGACCTACACTCATGCATTTGATTCTCTTGTTTCTTTTAGGAAAAATAGTAACTAGTAAACTTAGGTTTAAAACTTTTCATATCATGGTTTCTTCAATGCATATTTGCAGTATGACTAAGTTTTACACAGTGTTAGCATGCTGGTTTGTCCATTGACTTTGCATTCCTCATTTTTCCATTTTTGGATGATTCTCCTTTCTCAGTGCATAAATTTCCTGACCCATTAGAACAACTTGATGACTTCATATGTTCTTCAAAGTACTTCATTTCCTCTTTAGGTTTGTTGAATTTCTCCATGGATTCTTTCTCTACTTTTAGTTCATTCTTTAGTATGTCCTTTTGTGATTTGAGATTTGCAATTTTGACATCCTTGTGATTCAACTCCTGATTTACAAGCATTATTTGGTTCATCATGTTAAGAGATTTTTAGAGGATTTAAGACTTACAATAACATAAGAACTCTATTAGGATATTTACAAAGATTTTTTAAGACCACTCTATTAAGAGATTTACCTTGATTCAAATCGCTTAAAATTGATTCAATACCCGACTCTTGGGTTTCTCTACAAGATAATTTTGAGTCTTGTCCTTGCTCATTGATCCTCTCCTTTGATATAATATTACTTTTCTTTACCTTTTACTTCACTTCCATGAATAGGTCACTTGCTTTGTTAGTGATAATAGAACCCTTCATTGACTTTTAATCTAATCTTGATCCTTCACTTTACTCCTTATTTTCATGCATACACTTCTCTTCTCATTCTCTTACTCCACATGTTCTCTCTCTAGCACTTCTCTTGCTCTGATCTAGGTTAAGATCACATCTATTTAAAAATTTTCAAAAAGAGTTTTCTAGATCCTTCAATAATAGCCTTTACATCTAAATTGTTGAATACACAACATAAGGATCTATGATCCACATCATTGAAATGTTCTGTAACAACCTCTATAATATTTAAATGTTCCTTCCATGTCATCTTGTAAAATGTGTTACCCAAAATTCTATTCTATTTTAGACTTTTATGTAAACTTTGCGTTGCTTGGTCTTTAATATTTTCTGATGCTTGTCATTGCTAGTGCTTGGCTTGTATTACCCTTCTGATGCTTAACATATATTGTGTTTAGCACACACTATGGAACTCAACATTTTTATACTTGGAATTGGTTCAGTTGCTAATGAGTTCAGATCATATTGAAATACTTGGTGACCATACACTTACTTGACTTGTATAGAGCTCAATATATATTTTCTTATGTACATGACTCAACCTATATAGAGTAGCTCAGTCACAATGATGATCATGTGACTCTTCCTTATAAATGACTAAGTGGTTGATAGTAATATACAACAATGGTTAAAGATACCAACAATAAATACTTGGTCACATTAGTGAGAAGGGTCTTAGAGCCTTAAAAAACTAGAACCTTTTTGAAGGACTTGATCATTGTAATATGGCTCTTCACTTCTATGAACATTATATTTATGATAAACAACTCCATGTTTCTTGTTCTAGTTCTCATAAGTCGAGTTTTGGATTATACTGAATTGGATGTGTTTGGTCAAATTAATGTTCTTTTGATATCTAGATTTTTGTATTTTGTCTCATTCATAGATGATTATAGTAGAAGGATATTTGTGTATTTCCTCATATGTAAATATGATTGTTTTAGTTAGTTTAAGGAATCTAAATATCTATTTGAAAATAAAACTAGTAGAAAAATTAAGTGTGTGAGGATTGATAATTGCGGTGAGTTGTTTTGAGAAAAATTTGATAGGTTTTGTAAGTATCATAGAATTAAGAGACATAAGAAAACTCCATGTACTCCACAAAAAAATGGAGTTGTAGAGAAGATAAATAGAACATTGATGGAGAGGGCTAGGAGTATGTTGAACAGTGTTAGCCTTGAACAAAATTTTTGGGCTGAATGTAGCCACTACATGTTAATTAATATGTCTCCTACTTCAACACTTGTTGAGAAGATACCCATAGAGGCATGGTCTAGGAAGAATCCCTCATCAAGACATCTCAGAGTCTTTGGTTGTAAGGCATATTCTTGTATGCAAAGTGAGAAAAGATCAAAGTTAGAGAATGCGGTAGTTAAATGTATCTCCATTAGCTATGGTATGGGTTTGAAAGTTTACAAGCTTTGGGATCCAGTTATAGAGAAGGTTATCTATAGGAGAGGTGTGATATTTCATGAGATGAAACCTTCCAAATTGATTTTTAGCCAGATAACTTCTAAGGAAGAAGTACTACAAGCTCCTAATGTACTTAAAAATGAGGAGTACCTAAGAAGCTTTGAAAGTTCTGAAGAAGAGAAATAACTTGAACCTCAAACTTTGATGAGGTCTACTTGTGATAGGTAATGTCTTGATAAATTTGGCTATTTACCTAAGAGGTTTGTATATTATTTTTTGGATTCTAATTTTATATTTTCTTTTATTTCTAATATTGATGAGCCTAGGACTATTACAGAGGCTATGGCTATGAATGATGCAAATTCCTAGATGGAAGCCATGAATGAAGAGATGACAACATTGCAGAAAAATTATACATGGGATTTGGTACCTTTTTCTAGATTGCGGAAAATTTTTGGATATAAATGGATGTTCAAGAAGAAAGTGGGTCCAAATGGCATTGTTTAGAAGCATAAAGAATAGTTGGTTGTGAAGGGGTATTCATAGGTGGGGGTAATTGACTCTGGTGAAATATTCTCTATTGTAGAAAAGATGAAATCCATTTAATTATTGTTATCACTTGTAGAGACTTATGATTTTAAAGTTGAGGAAATGGACATGAAGACAACATTCCTTCATGGTTATTTGAAGGAGGGAATTTATATGTCATAGTCAGAGCATTTTGTTGAGAAAGGTAAAGAAAATCTTGTTTGTAAGTTGAAGAAATCTCCATATAGTTTGAAATAGTCTCCTAGAATGTGGTATCAAAAGTTTGACACCTATGTGTCATCCTTGCAATTAAATTTGACCATTGTGTATATTATAAATCTTAAAATGGTCACATTATTATCATAATCCTACATGTGGATGATATGTTGTTTGTTGGGAATGGTAAAAGAATGATTTCAGATTTGAAGTCTTAGTTAGTAATGTAATTTGAAATGAAAGATCTAGGTGCATTTAGATTATTCTTTATATTGAGATCATTATAGATCTAGATCTAGGAGAAATATTTGGATGAGCCAAAGGAAGTATTTTAACTCTATGTTGGAGAAATTTAGCATGAAATCTTGTATGAAGTTAGTTGTTCCAATGTTGTATGGAACAAATCTTTCCAAGGAGGATTGTCCAAATTATCCCATAGAGATAGAGGACATGTATCAAGTACCTTATGTGAGTACTATTGGTAGCTTGATGTGTGCTATAGTCTATATGAGGCCAAATATTTCCTAAGAAGTGGGAGTCCTTAGTTGGTATAGGGTTAATCCTAGAATGGTGCATTAGGATGTAGTTAAGAGAGCATTCAGTTATTTGTGGGGCACATATAAGTATTTTTTATGTTTTCATGGTAATCCTACTATATCTTGACATTCTATTTTCATTCATGGATATGTGGATTTAAATTGAGTAGATGATAATGACAATAAAAGATCCACTAGTGGATATGTTTTCATGATTTTTGATGGTGCAATTAATTGGACAAGTAAGAGACATGTTGTACCTTATTTTTCAACTATAGAAGTAGAGTACATGGAACATACCAAAACAAAGCAAATTGATGTATACTATCATTTTTTTGCGATATGGAGGAAGATGAAAATGTGAATTTGAAAAAGGTTGCTACTTTGTATAATGTTATGGATGCATTGACAAAGCTAATGAGCACTGAGAAGTTTAAATGGAGTATTGGTTCTGTGGGCCTTGGGGCCTATTTTATAATAAAATGACTCCTATAAGGTCTTCATCAAGTGGGATATTTTTGGGATAAGGTGACTCATCCTTAACATGATTTACCATTTTACTCATTTATTTGTTTTAGAAAGATGTTAGATGAAGACAAAATCTTCCACAAGGATGAAGTTGGAGAAGAAAATAGAAAATCTCTCATTTTCTTAGATTTATTTTCTTTGCTTTGTTTTTAAGGAAAGAAATGTGCATATAGGAAGTTTCTAAAATAATTTTTAGATGCATTTAATATAGATTCTTTATAAATTGTATCCTCTTGTACAAAAAATTTATAAGTAAAAGACATTGTTGTGGAGAATTATGAGAAAGAGAAATTGTTTGAAGAGAATTGCTATGCTACCATAGTATTCTAAATTGAGATATCATAGCTGATTACTCTTGGAGAGTTGTAAATCTATAGACTATGTTTTAAATTTGATGCTAATAATACAATTGAGTTTGGATTTAAAGTGGTGAGTTTTTTTCTTGAATGGGTTTCCCATGCATATATGGTATTTTATGTTTATTTAGCTTGCAATAGTTTATGTTTTTGTGAGATAAATTTCAGCATCATCACTCCTATTAGATTTAACATTTGGAAGTTTTTCTTTATCTTCCTTTTAGGGTTCTGATAATTAATGATCAAATTGGTCACAACTCTTTTACTTAGAAGGGTATTTTTTTGTAAATTGTCAAAGGCAAACATAGTCCAAACAAATGAAAAAAATGAAACTACATGTATTTTGTTTGACAACAAGACCATCTTCTTGTAATTTTTGATTTTATTTCTTCAATAAAAAACCATTTAAAGCTTTTTGCCAAGTTAGAGGTTTTCTTTATGCTTTTAAATGAAATGAAAAAACTCCATCAATATTGTTATGGAAGAGACAAATATATATCAAATTAATTCATGTCATGCACACATGGATGAAAATTTACATTTATTTCTAAACTTACAATGAAATTATAACCATTAAGAAAAAAATTCATTTTACTTGAATGGTTTTTCTAAAATAAATACAACCCAAAAAAATTGATAGTTTATTTTTAAAATATTGGGATAGAATAAAATAGGCAATACATAGCTATAACTAAAATTTGAACAAAACTTATGGCTATGAATTAAACTAGAATAATTAGAGGAGTTGTAAACATGGAGCTGATGAGATAAAATAAATTGGACACGCATAATTTGAAAAGTGTACTTTTATTTTTTAAACGATACACTAAGACAAAAAATCTCCAATGCCAACTGCATGGGGCATTAAACAAGAGGAATGAGGTTAAATAAAATCAAGGGACCTAACACTCATAGGGTACATATAAGTATTAGTGTATGTAAAATATACAGAATAAAATGGTTCCATTGGTCTTCCAAAATTTACAAGGTAGTCATTGTAACAAATGCATTTGAAATACTAAGGATCTACCCACTCCCACAATGCAAACCACCTAGAATATAAATGAATGTTTTTTTGCTTTCAATGTGTAAAACATGTGTTTGTTATTGTCACTGTATATGTCAGAATCCCAAGACCTCACTTTGAACCATGTATGATGTATGTGTCATCTTGACTCACATCATGCCTACAAATTTTGTTTCACAAACAACACACATTCACTAATTTGATTTGTCATTTTAAATGTAGAATAAATTTTGATTATCTAAAATACATTTTGGAGTATTTATTTCCATAGTGTTACTTAATAACTTAGCATTCTTACTATTTAGAGAATATAACTGACTGCCACTAAAAAATCCTCTAGGTTACTATTCAACGAGAGCATAGATTAATGGTAAAAAGAAGAACTTCACAAGCCAACCAATTTCTTTTCATTGTCATCTCCTACAAATTGAAAATAAACATAAATAATAAACTCACTATCATATCCGAAGAAAAGAAAATTCCTAATTTATTTAGTACTATTTATATGATCCCTTTTCCATTATAAATCTAGTATTCTACAAGAGACTATAAAATGTCTCTTTAACCAGTGATTCCTACTTAATACCATGATTTGTATACTTTTGCACCACTTCCATGATTTACCTAACTTCAGTTGGTGTTGGGAAGGTATAAAAATATAGCTTGAAAAACACTAAACTCCAATCTATCCCTGGTTATATTGTCATGCCCAAAACCTGAAGGCATAAACACACACACACAAATTTTTTTGATAACAAACTAATAATTAAACATGCTCTAAGTTTGATATGATTGAGGTAGAAGTTTTAGTACAGGTTATCTACATTATGTCTGAAGATTATAAACAAAGGGATGGTTATTAAAATTTAAGATTTGAAACTTCAGTTATCAGATTTATATCAATAAACTTATGTTATTACATTAACTTTTAATAATAAGAAACAATTATTTAAAATGACACTATCTTCCACTATTTAAAACTTTCTAACCGAAAATTAAGTTTACTAATTACATTACGAAATTGGAAACTTTCCAAAATAAATATCCATTTTACTTAATTTAAAATTTTTTAAATAAAAAAAAAAACAAATTTAAACAATTGCTAACCAAGTCTCGATTAAAATAACATGATTACTTATAAATAGGTAGTGAAACCTTACTCATCGGAAATAACTGCTTACTGACTTGAACTACTAGATAATATTAACTAAATCCAATTTAATCTATATTTAATTATATAACAACTGACTAAACTAAATTAAAAGCTAAACTGAAATATATACATCTAAAAGTTACAACTTTAAGCAAATTAGATTAACATCTCATAAACTAACACAAACTTAACCTAATCTAATTAGGACTATCCTAACCCCTTACATTCTAACAAAAGTTTACAATATTGAATAAAACTCAAACTAAAATAAATAAATAAATAAAAACCTACTAACCTACACATAACAAGCTAACCCTAACCTACTAACCCCTAACACTTATTGCTAACTTTCTATACTACCCCTTTTTTTTCCTTAAACCCTACTCTCCACCCTACACACTCCTCACCCAAGAAGGGCTTGGGTGAATCCCAAGCATACCCACGCAACCCGAGGGTCTGCAACATGCAGACCCAAGTGGACCCGACCCAAGTGGACCTGACCCAAGTACATGGGACAACAATTCCACCAACCAAAAGCTCCCTAAGAAAGTGATTGGTGAGGAAGGTGGATGAAATACATAGTCTAATCTTTAACACACCTTCATGCAACCCAAAACTGGCACCCAAAAAGGGGAAGCATGGCAGGTGACATCATTACATAGGATGACACTACTCCAACAATGCCTAGTACATAGGTACTCCAACCAATCGACCCTAAGGATATCTTCAGCATAAATACTATGGTTGTTTTAAAATCTCTGCGCTTTCCAAGAAGGAAGTCGACCCCTGCACAAGTACAGGGTGACATCACCTGAGATTGACGTCCTCACCAATACAAAAGGGTCATCATGACCCTCCTACGAGCTGGCTTCAAGTGGGTGGAGGACTTAATGCATAAAGATTATATGGTGAGAAAAGACTTTAGTAGCTTAGATATAAATATAAATATATATATATATATATATATATATATATATATAAGCATTGTTATTATTATATATATTTTTTAAATTTATTATTTCATTGAGGAATCTATTATTTTATTAGCCTGTAATAGAATCAACTAAATATGTGTTTGCCATACAAATTCCAGAATCCTGTAGGTGGGTTATTTGATAATTTCTCTACTCTCTCTTGGAACTCAATGTATATTTTTCTTTTGCAATTATATTACCACAATAGGTGTATGCATTCTCCTATGAATTTCTAATTCATTATTTCCATGAACCTCAAATGGCCAAGCATTTCAATAATACCATATTACATGAAATAGCCATCTACATATTCATTTAACTGTCTAATAAGCTGATGGATCAACATAATGACTAAACTAGTCTTAAGGCATTTGAGACAATAAGAGAGGTCAAAATGATAATGTTCCATTCCTTTTGAAAGGAGTATCCAAATACACAAAGTTATTTCTCTATCATGTTTTCAGATTTAAGTTGGATATCTTGACATAATTCCTTCCTTCATGTTCTTGCAAATTCACTTTCCACACAACCTTACATAGACTAAATCATACCAAACTCAAGGAAATACCATACATTTACAATTTGAATCTTGCATAATTTGATATCATTGTTTCATCTTATCTTTGATACACATTCATATGACAACATAGAATACGAAAATTTTAAGAGAAGCAAAATTTTCTCAATCACTTATTTATTATCAACCTGATTCAAGGCTCAGCCGAGAAAGAATCAGGAAGAAAACTCGGCTTCGTTGCCATATATAACAAGGTTAAAAAACAAATACAATTTACAATAGGATCTCAATCCCAATTTTCAATAATTTCATCAAATTTCCTTCATGATCCAAATCAAGGAGTTTGTAATGTCTTCTAAATCTCATATCAAGAACCATGGAAGAAACCAATAACTGATCGGGTGACAACCAAGCAGAACCCAAAAGAACATCAAGCATGCATAATCATACATGGTTTACACAATAAGATTCACAGTGAATCAAGACTAGGGAGAGGTGGATTCTTCCAACTGGAGAAGTCAAGCACAACACCAATTCAGATGCCCAATCGGGGCCAATAACCAAGAACTTTCGTTCTTCCATTTAAACTTGCCATACTCATACCAGGCTTGTGCTGACGGGTAGGGGCCCATAACACCCTACCTTTTATCCCTCTTCTCATCTTGAGAAGAGACTCTACACAGGTTGGAGTCCAACTAAACAGACCTCTCCCAAAATCGGTCACTTCTGCCCTCTCCTAGGGTGAGTAATACCAAGACACCCATGCAAGGAAACTCAAATTTCAAACATAAACAAGAAAGGAAACAACCAAAATAACAAGGTTTACAAAACTTCCCGACATACCCACAACCATACAACAGTAAAATAATAACAAGGTAACAAGAACATGAAACCAATCATAAACACTGAATAAGGGAAAATGGGAGTTTCCTACCTTCACAAAGAGGTAATGGCAATGAACCAATTTGAGTAGAGTATCCCTCCTTCCTCCAAGCTTCAAGAAATCCTCTCTAAAAGTAGAGATTGGGTAACCCCCCACCACTAAACAAAGGAAGGCCTCTAATAAGCCTCCAACTCAACCACCCAAAAAGAGAAATAACTATCTCCACCCACTTAGCCACTCTAGAAACTCCTAACACAACTTACATCATGGTTAAACCCTAAAAAGGAGGTGGGGTAAGACAACTCATGACAACCACTTGCAATTTTCGCACAAAGGCAAAAAGGGACTTTTTGAGTGCCCTCAAAAGTCAAAGCTAGGGGCTTAGGGGTTGGAAAAGACCCCTAACCCATACCCATACCCTAAGGTTAGAAAAAAAACATGTTTTAAAGCCTTAGGGAAGAGGTTAGAGTCAAAATAAAAAATCTAGAAATAAAATAGGTCCATCTAACAACTCTAACTAAAAAATTAAGTACATAAACATTTTACGAGTGTCAAGCGACACTGAAAGAACACAATTACGAACAATAGGGTTTCCAAATTTTAGCACATGGAGATCAGTTTTTTTTTTTGTTCCTCCGTAGGGTTCCTCGGCTAAATATCTGCACACTCATTACACACATCAGTAGTCCTAAAAGTCACATGTATATAAACGTATATGTATCAAGATTTTCATAAATTAAAACATGCATCAAATAAGAGTTTCTTCATCCTACATAATTCTTAACCATTGAAATATCTTGAATCAAATCTCAATTTTACTGATTTTGTCAACATACATATACAAGATCATTAAATGACAATCATCAAATATATCTAGAACTAACATCAGACAGCATGAAAAAAAAAAAAAAATGTTCTAATCATCAGATAATGTCCCGACATCTCGAGTCGCGGATAACAAAAAATAGTAGTAATGTATCACTATGCTACGATGGGTCGGGGCGAGGCCTCACATCCTCCCGCACTAGGCATGAACTTCCTCCTAGAGTTCATCAAAAAGGTACGGGTACTGAGATTTCATCTGCACTGCATCCTTCCATGAAGCTGTGACCTCATCGTAACAATCCCATTGGACCCTAACCTGGTCCAGCTCTCGGCCTTGAAGTGCTAGGGTCCGTCGGGCAATAATGCGGATAGGCTCCAGTGCTAGCTGCCCGTCTGACTCCACCTGTAAAGCATCCCAATCAATAATATGAGACTCGTCATAAACATATCCTCTAAGTACTGAAATATGAAACACATCGTGGATGCGTGACAGGCTAGGTGGCAAAGCTAAACGGTATGCAACAGGTCCTATCCTCTCAAGGATCTCGAATGGCCCAACAAACCGAGGTGCCAACTTAGAGCCCTTTCTGAAATGAATTGGACTCTTGTGTGGTCGAACCCTCAGGAACACTCTATCACCAACCTGATACTCTCGATCTGTCCTCTTCGCATCTGCATACTTCTTCTGCCTATCCTATACCTCTTTTAGGTGCTATCTAATCAGGGTCACCTGCTGCTCCATCTCCTTTACTAACTGGGGACCAATGGATACTCGATCCTCGATCCTATCCCAACTCAAGGGTGTCCTACACGGTCTCCCATACAAAGCCTCATACGGTGGCATACCTATGGAAGAATGATGCCCATTGTTATAGAAAAACTCGACAAGATTAAGGTATTCCTCCCATTTAACCTGATGGTCCATCACGTACATACGTAGCATGTCCTCCAAAAACTGATTCACTCACTCGGTCTAGCCATCGATCTGAGGATGGTACACTATACTAAAATTGAGCCTGGTGTTCAAAGCCGACTGCAACTCTCTCCAAAATGAAGATGTGAACAAAGAGTCTCTGTCAGATATGATCTTACGGGGAACACCATGAAGTCTAACAATGTCCCGCAAGAACACCTGAGCTATGTCTCGTGCTGTAAATGTAGTACGCACGGGTGAGAAATGGGCAACCTTGGTCAATGTGTCAACTATCACCAAAATGGCATCATGGCGACGAGATGACATAGGAAGACCAACAATAAAATCCATAGATATAGTGTCCCATTTCCACACTAGAATCTCATGTGGCTGGAGAAGCCCGCCAGGATGACGGTGCTCCACCTTCACCCTCTGGCACTCGAGGCATCTTGCAATTATGCTAGCAATATGCACTCTCATGCCTGGCCAATGATACAACTACCTCAAATTTGCATGTAACTTCTTAACACCGGGGTGTGCTGCATAAGGTGCTCTGTGAGCCTCAAGTACAATGAGCTCGCGCAAACCCCCAATGGAAGGTACATACATACGTCTCCTATGCCGCAAAAGTCCATCAAAATCCAAGGAAAACTCTGCAAACTTCCCTTCCAAGGGTCTCTGAGAATGTACTAACTGACTTACTTTTGCATAAAGCTCATCAACTGATAAGTGCTGCAAAATCCGCTCTCTCAAGTCAGTGCAAGTAGTCAGAGATGAAAATTCATGGCGCCTTCTGCTTAGGGCATCTGCAACCACATTCTCCTTTCCCTTGATGTAATGAACATCAAAATCATACTCACAGAGGAACTCCATCCACCTTCTTTTCCTAGCATTAAGGTTCGGCTGAGAAAATATGTACTGCAAGCTCTGGTGATCGAAATGAAGCTCGAACCTATGACCTAGAAGGAAATGTCGCCATCTCACCAAGGCATGAACCACTGCCGCTAGTTCTAGGTCATGAGTAGGATAATTGAGTTCATGAGTCTTCAACTTCCTAGACTCAAAGGAAATAGGCCGTCCTTCCTGCATAAGGACTGCTCCTAAACCATCTAAAGATGCATCGGTGCACACCACAAAATCTGCAATAGGATCTAGTACGACAAGAATTGGTGCACTCGTGAGGGCTCTCTTGAGCTCTTCAAAAGCTCTACCACACTTCTCCATCCACTCGTACTTCTTCCCCTTCCTCTGAAGAGAAGTGATGGGGTGTGCCAACCTAGAGAATCCTGAAATGAAGCGTCGGTAGTAACCTACTAGCCCCATAAAGCTCCTCACTTCAGTAACACTGGTGGGTGCTGGCCAATCCATGATAGCCCTGATCTTTGATGGGTCTACTGAGACACCATCACCTGATATAACATGACCCAAATAATGTATCTCGGGTCTGAAGAATGCACACTTCGACAAGCTGCCAAACAACTGATTCTCTCTCAGCCTTTGCAATACCTGTCTCAAGTGCCCTTCATGCTCTCTCTCATCATGAGAATAAATCAAAATGTCATCAAGAAACACAACCACAAACTTATCCAAAAAGGTACGAAATACTCATGAATACATCTGGAGCATTCGTACGGCCGAAAGGTACCATGGTGAACTCGTAGTGGCCATATCTAGTACGAAAAGCTATTTTGGAGATATCACTATCCACAATCCTGAACTGATGGTAACCCGACTTTAGGTCAATCTTTGAAAATACTCGGGCACCCTGCAACTGGTCAAAGAGATCATCGATTCTGGGAAGAGGATATCGGTTCTTGATGGTCACCTTGTTCAATTGCCGATAATCAATACACAACCTTAGTGATCCATCTTTCTTCTTGACGAAAATCACCGGTGCACCCCAAGGTGACACACTAGGTCGTATATGCCCCTTCTCCAAGAGTTCCTCCAACTGAGCCTTTAGCTCACTAAGCTCATGAGTAGTCATCCTATAAGGTGCTCTTGAAACTGGCTCAGCTCCTAGTACTAGGTCTATGTGGAAATCCACTGCCCACAGTGGAGGCATACCAGGAAGCTCTGAGGGAAACACATCTGCAAACTCCTGAAGGATTGGAAAATCATCAAGGGATGGCTCCCTTCCTGATTCTTCCTCTCGGTCACTGATAGTGATAGCAAATAACTGACAACCCCTTCGCATGCATCGTCTAAGCTGCATAGCGGAAATCATAAGAAGGGATACTGGCCTCTTCACTCCGAAGATCTCCCTAGAGATACCATCATCATCCACACATTCCACCCTCTTCTGTCGATAATCCACCTTGGCGCTGTGGTCACAAAGCCAATCCATGCCAAGGACAACATCATAAGAACCTAGAGGGGTAATGCGTAGGTCAGTCCTAGTGGACATGTCTCCAATCTGCATCTGGCAACTCCGCACCATGGAACTAACTAACACTCTAGCTCCTAAGGCTAACTCTACCTCCCAACTAACATCCTGTCTAACTGCCACTAGCCTGCAATGCTCCACCACAAATGGAGATATAAAAGAGTCAGTAGCTCCAGAATTAAATAAAACTGCTACCATATGGCCCTATATAATACCTGTAGCCTCGATAACTGTGGCCTGATGCTCAGCCTGGCGGTTGTCAACCGCTGCAAAAACTCTATGGGATCTACCCATGTCACCAACTGTCGGCTCTGAAAAAGCCCTGCTCTTACCACTGGATGTCTGTCCCTGCGGACACTCCCTAGCTATATGACCCATGCCACCACAAGTGTAGCATGGTCCACGAGTATAAGATCGTGCACCCTGTAACCCAAACTATTATGGGCCTCCTGATCTGCTAGAGCCGCTGAACCCTCCCCTAGAAGACTGCTGAGTCTTCACTGACTGAGACTGTGGAACCTGTACTTTCTGCTCCTGCCTAGGACCCTGTGACTGCCACTGCTTGGGCTTAGAGCCCTGATAACCATGAGAAGGTTTCTGCTGCTACTGCTAGGGTTTTGGCTGCTGAGACTGTTGGCCCCTAGAGGACCCTGCTATATAGTTCTGATTCCCTTTCCAAGGAGGTTTTTGTTGGAAGGAGTTTCGGTTCTGAGGCCGATCCCGTGACTCCTGCCTCCCTTGAGTATCCTCAGCAACTAGTGCTATCTCCACTGCCTGTCTGAAAGTGGTAGGGAAGGCCATCCTAACTGGGCCCTGAAGAGATAAATTTAGACCCATGACAAAGCGATGCACCCATAGTTTCTCGTCCTTCATGTATTCCACATAGGGGAGGAGCTCGAGAAACCTACTCTCGTACTGAGCCACTGTAAGGCCTCTCTGATAAAGAGAATGGAACTCCTCTATCTGCTTCTGTCGAAAATGCTCTGACAAGTATCTCTCTCGGAATCTTTTTAGGAAAGATTCCCATGTGAGGGTGTCCATCCTCACTCCACCTATGATCTCCTCCTGGTGCCACCAGTTGGAGGCATCCCCTCTCAACTGATGAACTGCAAGTCATGCTTTTAGATTACTCCCATAAGGGCGTAACCCAAAGCACCACTGTAAGCTCTGCAACCATGCCTCTGCTACTGAACCCTCAGTGGTACCGGTAAAAAATGGTGGTCCAAGTCGAATCAATTCCCTGATGTCATCCCCTACATGCCTAGGAGGTCTGTCAAAAGGGGGTTCTCTCTGGTGTATGGACTCTTCCTCGTGATCACCCTGACCCTCTATCTGTCTCGGTGGGGGACTCCTAGTCCTCTCTCAGACTCTGGGCCCGCCTCCTCTGGGTCCTTCTGCTTCCACTACTGGAATCTGCTGGACTGGTTGAACTATCAGTACCACTCTCTGCTGAACTACACCGATCAAAGTCTAGAGTGCATCAATTATGTCCTAATTTGGGTTCGGTGGTGGTGGCGGTGGTGGAGGTGGTGGTGGTCCACCCTCCTGTCCCGCTCTACCATCCCCAGTCTTATGACTTCTACCTCGCTGGTTGCAAGTAACAGGCGGCATCTACACAATTAAAAGTTGAGTTAAGTTTAGGAAGCAAAATGGTTTAAGGTGCCTAGTGTTGAAACCTGGCGCTCTGATGCCAAAATGTCATGCCCAAAACCTGAAGGCATAAACACACACACACAAATTTTTTTGATAACAAACTAATAATTAAACATGCTCTAAGTTTGATATGATTGAGGTAGAAGTTTTAGTACAGGTTATCTACATTACGTCTGAAGATTATAAACAAAGGGATGGTTATTAAAATTTAAGATTTGAAACTTTAGTTATTAGATTTATATCAATAAACTTATGTTATTACATTAACTTTTAATAATAAGAAACTATTATTTAAAATGACACTATCTTCCACTATTTAAAACTTTCTAACCGAAAATTAAGTTTACTAATTACATTACGAAATTGGAAACTTTCCAAAATAAATATCCATTTTACTTAATTTAAAATGTTTTAAATAAAAAAAAAACAAATTTAAACAATTGCTAACCAAGTCTCGATTAAACTAACATGATTACTTATAATTAGGTAGTGAAACCTTACTCATCGGAAATAACTGCTTACTGACTAGAACTACTAGATAATATTAACTAAATCCAATTTAATCTATATTTAATTATATAACAACTGACTAAACTAAATTAAAAGCTAAACTGAAATATATACATCTAAAAATTACAACTTTAAGCAAATTAGATTAACATCTCATAAACTAACACAAACCTAACCTAATCTAATTAGGACTATCCTAACCCCTTACATTCTAACAAAAGTTTACAATATTGAATAAAACTCAAACTAAAATAAATAAATAAATAAAAACCTACTAACCTACACCTAACAAGCTAACCCTAACCTACTAACCCCTAACACTTATTGCTAACTTTCTATACTACCCCTTTTTTTTCCTTAAACCCTACTCTCCACCTTACACACTCCTCACCCAAGAAGGGCTTGGGCGAATCCCAAGCATACCCACGCAACCCGAGGGTCTGCAACACGCAGACCCAAATGGACCTGACCCAAGTGGACCTGACCCAAGTACATGGGACAGCAAGTCCACCAACCAAAAGCTCCCTAAGAAAGTGATTGGTGAGGAAGGTGGATGAAACACATAGTCTAATCTTTAACACACCTTCACGCAACCCAAAACTGGTGCCCAAAAAGGGGAAGCATGGCAAGTGACATCATTACATAGGATGACACTACTCCAACAACGCCTAGTACATAGGTACTCCCACCAATCGACCCTAAGGATATCTTCAGCATAAATACTATGGTTGTTTTAAAATCTCTGCGCTTTCCAAGAAGGAAGTCGACCCCTGCACAAGTACAGGGTGACATCACCTGAGATTGACATCCTCACCAATACAAAAGGGTCATCATGACCCTCCTACGAGCTGGCTTCAAGCGGGTGGAGGACTTAATGCATAAAGATTATATGGTGAGAAAAGACTTTAGTAGCTTAGATATATATATATATATATATATATATATTTATAATATTGTTATTATTATATGTATTTTTTTTAAATTTATTATTTCATTGAGGAATCTATTATTTTATTAGCTTGTAATAGAATCAACTAAATATGTGTTTGCCATACAAATTCCAGAATCCTGTAGGTGGGTTATTTGATAATTTCTCTACTCTCTCTTGGAACTCAATGTATATTTTTCTTTTGCAATTATATTACCATAATAGGTGTATGCATTCTCCTATGAATTTCTAATTCATTATTTCCATGAACCTCAAATGGCCAAGCATTTCAATAATACCATATTACATGAAATAGCCATCTACGTATTCATTTAACTGTCTAATAAGCTGATGGATCAACATAATGACTAAACTAGTCTTAAGGCATTTGAGACAATAAGAGAGGTCAAAATGATAATGTTCCATTCCTTTTGAAAGGAGTATCCAAATACACAAAGTTATTTCTCTATCATGTTTTCAGATTTAAGTTGGATATCTTAACATAATTCCTTCCTTCATGTTCTTGCAAAGTCACTTTCCACACAACCTTACATAGACTAAATCATACCAAACTCAAGGAAATACCATACATTTACAATTTGAATCTTGCATAATTTGATATCATTGTTTCATCTTATCTTTGATACACATTCATATGACAACATAGAATACGAAAATTTTAAGAGAAGCAAAATTTTCTCAATCACTTATTTATTATCAACCTGATTCAGGGCTCAGCCGAGAAAGAATTAGGAAGAAAACCTGGCTTCGTTGCCATATATAACAAGGTTAAAAAACAAATACAATTTACAATAGGATCTCAATCCCAATTTTCAATAATTTCATCAAATTTCCTTCATGATCCAAATCAAGGAGTTTGTAATGTCTTCTAAATCTCATATCAAGAACCATGGAAGAAACCAATAACTGATCGGGTGACAACCAAGCAGAACCCAAAAGAACATAAAGCATGCATAATCATACATGGTTTACACAATAAGATTCAAAGTGAATCAAGACTAGGGAGAGGTGGATTCTTCCAACTGGAGAAGTCAAGTACAACACCAATTCAGATGCCCAATCGCGGCCAATAACCAAGAACTTCCGTTCTTCCATTTAAACTTGCCATACTCATACCAGGCTTGTGCTGACGGGTAGGGGCCCATAACACCCTACCTTTTATCCCTCTTCTCATCTTGAGAAGAGACTCTACACAGGTTGGAGTCCAACTAAACAGACCTCTCCCAAAATCGGTCACTTCTGCCCTCTCCTAGGGTGAGTAATACCAAGACACCCATGCAAGGAAACTCAAAATTTCAAACATAAACAAGAAAGGAAAACAACCAAAATAACAAGGTTTACAAAACTTCCCAGCATACCCACAACCATACAACAGTAAAACAATAACAAGGTAACAAGAACATGAAACCAATCATAAACACTGAATAAGGGAAAATGGGAGTTTCCTACCTTCACAAAGAGGTAATGGCAATGAACCAATTTGAGTAGAGTATCCCTCCTTCCTCCAAGCTTCAAGAAATCCTCTCTAAAAGTAGAGATTGGGTAACCCCCCACCACTAAACAAAGGAAGGCCTCTAATAAGCCTCCAACTCAACCACCCAAAAAGAGCAATAACTATCTCCACCCACTTAGCCACTCTAGAAACTCCTAACACAACTTACATCATGGTTAAACCCTAAAAAGGAGGTGGGGTAAGACAACTCATGACAACCACTTGCAATTTTCGCACAAAGGCAAAAAGGGACTTTTTGAGTGCCCTCAAAAGTCAAAGCTAGGGGCTTAGGGGTTGGAAAAGACCCCTAACCCATACCCATACCCTAAGGTTAGAAAAAAAACATGTTTTAAAGCCTTAGGGAAGAGGTTAGAGTCAAAATAAAAAATCTAGAAATAAAATAGGTCCATCTAACAACTCTAACTAACAAATTAAGTACATAAACATTTTACGAGTGTCAAGCGACACTGAAAGAACAAAATTACGAACAATAGGGTTTCCAAATTTTAGCACATGGAGATCAATTTTTTTTTTTGTTCCTCCGTAGGGTTCCTTGGCTAAATATCTGCACACTCATTGCACACATCAGTAGTCCTAAAAGTCACATGTATATAAACGTATATGTATCAAAATTTTCATAAATTAAAACATGCATCAAATAAGAGTTTCTTCATCCTACATAATTCTTAACCATTGAAATATCTTGAATCAAATCTCAATTTTATTGATTTCATCAACATACATATACAAGATCATTAAATGACAATCATCAAATATATCTGGAACTAACATCACACAACATGAAAAAAAATAAAATATGTTCTAATCATCAGATAATGTCCCGACATCTCGAGTCGTGGATAACAAAAAATAGTAGTAATGTATCACTATGCTACGATGGGTCGGGGCGAGGCCTCACATATATAGTCTAATCTCCAATTTGTACACTTGCATAGTTGCTCTAACTTATAACACAACATAGTCTAGTTCTAGATAATTCAAAAAATATTATATAACAACACCAAACAATAATGTGCTTGCACGCGCACGCACGCGTGCGTGCGCGCACACACACACACATACACCCACCCACTGAAGAATAATCCCATAGAAATAAATGTAAGTGATATTTTACATATGTAGATTGGAAGAAAAATTGGCCTAACAAGGAGATTAAAAAATCCATGAAGAAGAAGAAAATAATGACTAAGTTTCCTGAGAATTCCTTTCAACCCATTGTTAAACATTTTATAGAAAAATAGTTGTCTCTTTTTCTAATACAAAAAAGAGAAACTTCTCAAGTTATGTAAAATATGAAGGGAAATAAAATAACCCCACAAAATCATCTAAGATTAGTATGCACATCCTGTATCTAATAATTTCTTGAATAACTTCTAATAAGAAAATACAAGTACATACTACTATGTCATAAAAGTAAAAACATATATAGTTTATTTCCCATAGTTAAAAAATTAAAGGAAAGTGATTATATTTTATCGATCTAAAATAAATTCAGTGGCATTACAGCATACAAATTATTATTCTACAATCTTGAAACTAGAAGAATGAGAGAAAATAGCCTAGAACATAGATATACGTAGGGAAAACCATTCTTGGTAAAAGCCCCACCCTCCAAACCATAAAGATAATGTATTATTCAAAAATAAGTTACAATACATTTTAGTCTTCACATGAAGATTTATATCTTGCTCCATTCTTAAAAAAACTTGGTAGCATAACCCATTGCAAAGAACTTATCATCTCTCTCTTCTTCTCTTTAGCAAGTCATTGTATTTATAGAGTTTTCATACAAAAGGAAAATTTAATAAATAATATATATTCAATGTATTTATAACTTATTTAGAAACTTTTTTCATGTACAATTGTTGCATAAAAAACAAAGAAAAGAGAATAAAGTCCAAAAAATAGACTTTCTCTATTTTTTCTTCAAGGCTATCCATGTGGAAAACTTGGTCTCATTTAGCATCCTCCAAAAATGCATAAATAAAAATAATAATAAATCATGATAAGGTTGAGTCATCATATCCCAATAATCTATCACTTTATGAAGACCTTACATGAGCCTAATTGATGAAACTATATCATCATAGCCATCTATGAAACCACATAAATCTTAACACATGCTCTCATTCTTTAACTAGACATTTGTCCAACTAGCACAAGCATAAGATCCTAGTGATAAAAAAGGATAAAATATAATTTAACCACTCTACTTCACTCTTGAGCTAGATAGAAACATTTAAAAATTTAACTTCTTATCCCAACACCATTGCGAAGTAATTCTCTAGAAAACAAGATAAAACATCAACTAGAAAAACAACTAAACTGATTGCTCCAATCCAAATGAAAAACCTATGGGATTGATATATAGAATCCATAAAAAATTCTAACCCATCCAATCACACATACCTTAGAGGTATGCAACATTAGCAAACTCATGCCACCAACATAACCGACCCATAAATTGCAACCTAGAGCTCTATGTGCAATCCAATCGATGAAGACAAAACACATACATGAACTCTTATAGCATGGGTCATGTAAAATATTAAAAATCAAAGGCATACCGAGTCTACTGATAAAAACACAAAGAAATTCTAACCATGTAGTACCAAGGACCATCGACAAAGATATGCAAATTATCTTGTTACAAAAACACTGTAAGAAAATCTTTCTCATCAATCTCCACAATTCTCCCATATTTTCCACATCCAACAAGGAAAAGAGATAAAGAAACCACCATGTTATCAACAAAAATAAGTACAAGTGATAACATATGACCACAAAAGAGCAACCGTCATAGCTCCAACAAATCTCAAAATCAATATTATGTGAACATAAACATCCAAGAAGATAACAAAAATTGAAGAGAGAACCTACAAATCATAAACAAGTAGCATTCAATTACACAAACACCTCTAAATGTCAACTATGTAGAGTATGATATCCTTCACAACCCCAAGGGAAAATCCACAACAACATCCAAAACTATTTAACCTCAAGAGATCAAACATAGCATGCTATCAAGAATCAATATGGATGTACAAGCCGCTTAAAATAAGACCAAACAACTCCATTTTCCATTTCATGAAATAAACCCACTACTATCTCCTAATATCATCATAAATGAAAAAACACCTTAAGTAGATAAACATGTTATCTATCTCTCATAATGAATCCTCTAGAACCATCTAACTACAACTCAAGATCCATGAATATGAAAGAAAATATAAAGCACCTGAAAGTAACATCAAAAAATACCTCTAAAGTGATGAATTAATGAGTAGATGAAGAGCTAGGAATAAGAATATGATACAAACATATGCAAGTCATCACGACTTAGTCAAGAATAATCTCCTCATAGGTCTCTATTTAACTTACATTGAACCAAGGTGTACGCTACTCATAATTTCCATGGAAATCTCATCAAAAGTATACATCTCAACAATGTGTATCATATCAAGATAAGAATAGCCTTACCTTAATCTAAAACACCAACCTTACCTAAATCTCCAAGTATTCATGAGCACTTGTAATTAATCACTCCATGCTAAATTCCACTACTGCAACATAACACTATCATGAAGTATCAAACAAAGGATCAATGTACTCAATACCAAGAAACTAAACCAAGATCAATGTCAAAGCTCCAATAAAGGAATTTGGAATATAAACATGACAATATGATCATAAATAATCACCTCAAAAGAGATAGTATGCTCCATCTAATCATATGAAATAACTATATCATGTCACGACTCCAAACTAGCAATGAAGAGAAAAACCATGACATAAAATCCACCACAATAACATATAAAATAAAAGTATTAAAACAATATCTAAAAAGGATCCCTTGAATCCTACAGATGTCAAAATCTCCAATAAACTGAAGATATCATCTCTAACTAGTTAACCAAAAAATGTGAAATATCCTTCTATAACAATGGGATCTAAGACATTCTGCAAAATTTGTAACTCTAAAAAAGATCATCCATCACTGTGTGATGCAAAAATCTAGGCATTTCTAAATATACCACTAATTTGTGACACCTATCTCCCCAAGACTATGACACACCATTCTCCAAATCTGAAAATCATCCAAGCCTGCAAATCACACTTAGTGAAACCAAAATTTCAAACTAAAAAAATTCATCATCTTATGGGACTCCATACCTAGCTATCCAAGTACTAAATTATCATTCATCCTCTCATCCCAAAGCACCCACACTAATATAAAAATTACCACACAATAGTCTAGTTAACAAGTTTGCACCAACACTAAATCAAATCTAGTGGACATAGAGAATCCACATCCAAATTATCCCACAACAATTAAATGGGTGGCCTACCCACCTAACTAAGTAACTTGTAAATCCAATCATTATAACATTAAACCACACTTCAAATTAGTGACATATAAATTGTTGTAATTCTAAATGGGAAAAAAGATAATGAGAGTGGAGGGGTGGGGTGGTGAATCAAGATATCTAAATTTTTTCACTATTAAAATGATTAACTGTATTCACACCTAATCCATCTCGTATCTTAGATATCATACCATATAAACATAAACTTGTAATAATTCATGTTTTATCTTTTCTATTTTTGTTAAAGGGTTTTGGGGTCCCTTCAAAACCTATTTTTATTGTAATCTAAATCATAAACTTGTAATACTAAAATGAAATCTATCTAAGCATAACATTCATGAAAACATAAACTCATAGACAAATATTTTGGTAACCTAAAAATACTTTAAGATGCAGGTGAAATTTGGGTGGGGATGAAACCCAAAAATCTTTATTGCTACAACAATAAATTTCATCTATTAGGGCTATAATTTGATCACTTATGATGATCTACCCTATGAGGGGCTTGCTTTGTTAACATATTTTAAGACTATTAGGTTTTACCTTAATTTAAAGGATTTTACACTTATAATAAAGTAAGGACTCTATTAGAATAATTAAAGAAGGTCTATTAGAGCCACTTTCTTAAAAATATTTTCCCTTATTCAATCTATTAACACTGATTCAATACATGATCCTTTAGTTTTCTCTGAAAGTTGTCAATGGGTTTCCTCTCTTCAATATCTCAAATTGATCTCCTTATCTAATATGCTCTTTTTTTTCCTTCACTAATAGGTTTCTCTTTCTTCTCTCCTTTTAGACTTTGCCTTCCTTACTCTATTCTTAGCTTGTTTGCTCCTTTGCTTCACCATTCATCATACATTATGATTTGGGTTAGAACCCTTCCTTAAATAGATAATTGTAGAAAGTTCTAGATCTTATTCAATGATCCAAATTCCATCCTTTTTCCATTTTACCCTTCTAATTTTTTTATTGGTTAATGTTCTTATCTTGGGATTAATGCCTTCTGTCAAAATGTGTAATCTTCTCTATAACTGTCTCTATAATATTTCAATTTCATTTAAAAGTTGGCTAAAATGATTTACATAAGTATTTGTGCAATTACAAACTCATATGTCAAAATTGATTTACTCAATACTTGAATGTTCTGATGACCAATCATAACTACCATTCATTTTGTCACTTGACTTCTACACACTTGACATATATTGATTCCCTTTGTAAACACAAACACTTGCAAGTATGAACTTCTCAAATAATAAGCATCATGAAATAGAAGGGAGACAACAAAATAGATATGATTGCTTTCTTTCTTTCTATTCAACTGAGTTAAACTATTACAAATCTGGGAGCATTTAGCTTTAACCAGGAAATTACAAACCAATTCAACTAATAAAACTAAACTTAAACTCACAACACTAAAAGCTGCATACAATAATGCCTAGAGAAAACATTTCTTCATAGGGAAATTAAAAATGAACTTACAAAATGATAGGGAAATTCAAACATGAATTGAACCTTCCTTCTATTCTCTAAAATTTGAATATTCCTTATCCTCTGTTCTAATCTACTGATCTTCTTCCTTCTCTACTTTATGCTCTTCATACTACACAGTCTCTATCTTACTAATTGAATGAATGAGATTCATTCCTTTTGTCTTGTTTTCAAAAAAAAATTCCCTCTCATTTTGGATTTCAAACTCACCTACCTACATTTAATATTCTGTCAATTGCACCTATAAATGGGTTAGAGTGGTAGTTGGACATAGGGCTCTGGGACAACCCTTCACATTTGAAATATTTCAGCACTCCCCATGTGTCCCAAGCCAACCAAACAAGGATCACTCATGATCCACATCAACTATGCCAAGAACTCTTAGGCACACAAAACTTGCTATGCCCAAAAACTTAGTAAAAATGTTTGTTAGCTACTACCTAGACTTACAAAATTCCATCTTTATGTCTCCATTCTTCACCAACTATTTGATGAAGTGATATTTGATTTCTATGTGCTTGCTTCTCCCATGGAAGACTAGATTCTTAGATAGTGTAATTGAGAAAATATTTTTACAAAAGATTGTGGTTCCATCCTCTTTCCTTTCATTCAAATTTATGTAGATTCTCCTTAACCAAATAGCTTAACATGTTGCTACATTCACTGCTATGTATTCAACCTCTACTGTAGATTGAGAAACAATAGGTTTCTTCTTGGACACCCATGAAATTTCACTCAATCCCATATGAAACATGTTTTCAGAAGTGCTCTTCCTATTATCTAGATTTCCATTCTAATTACTACTAGTGTACTCAACCAACTAGAAATCATTTTATGTAGTATACAAAATCTCAATCCTTTGGTACCATTCACATACCTTAGGATCCTCTTTCCCACTTGCCAATGGGAATCCTTTGGTGTTTTCATAAATATGGAAATCAAACTTACTACATGCATCATGTTAGGCCAAGTTGCTATCAAATACATCAAACTTCCAACCATACTTTTGTATAATGTTGGATTCACATTCTTGCTACAATCTTCCTTGCTCAACTTCATACCTACTACTATTGGTGTTGGGGTTGCCTTGTTGTCTTGCATTTTGAATCTCTCCAAGATCTAACTTGCATATTTTTCTTGAGAGATAAAGATATCATCATACATTTATTTTACTTCTATGCCAAGAAAGTACTTCAAGAGACCAAGGTTTTTCATTTCAAACTCATTCTTCATGTCTTCTTTGAATTCACCAATTAGGAAATTATTATTTCCAATGAAGATTAAATCATCTACATATAAGAAAACAATCAAAATTTTATCATTTTCTACTTTGATGTAAAGGGTGGGCTCACCATTGGTTTTTTCAAAGTCATTTTTCATCATGTATGAGAAAATTATATTGTATCATGCCCATGGAGCTTTCTTGAGCCCATATAGTGCTCACTTCAATCTACAAACTTTGTGCTCTTCACCTGTAACTTCATAACTAGGTGGCTACTCCACATATACCTCTTATTTCAATACACCATTCAAGAATGCAAACTTCACATCCATTTGGTATACCTTCCATTTGTGCTCTGCTACAATTTCTATGACAACACACATGGTTTCCATTCTTGTAACTAGGGCATATGCCTCATCATAATCTCTACCATACTACTATTTTTACCGCTTGACCACTAAATGTGCCTTATGCCTATCTATTTTTCCTTTAGCATTGCACTTGGTTTTGTAGACCCATTTCACTCCAATTCCTTGCTTCTTGGGAGACAAAGTAGTTAAATCCCATGTTCCATTACTTTTAATAGCATCTATTTCCTCATCCATGGTATTACATCATTTCTTTCCTTTCACAACTTCTTCAAAGTAAAATAGATCACTGTGAGAAAATAATTAAAAATTAACACTCTCATCATAATATTTCTCATAAATTTCATCTTGGTGTATCTCCCTTAGAATCTTAGTCTTTCTTGGCAATAGGAAGATGAGAGTGGGATATGAATTCTTAGTATTTTTACTGCTATTATTTTGTGTACTAGCTTGAGGCTATCTTGAATTATTTGGAGCTGTCACTCAACATGCTAAAGGTTGCTTTCCTTTTTTCCTTTGTTTGTAATCCATGTTTGATGCCACATCATCTTGCTAATCACCAATTTCATCTTCTTCCTCATCAATGCTTAACACTTTTCTTGAAGTTCTTGAAGATTCATCAACTGAGCCATCCCATGTCTATTTTTCAAGAAACTCCACATCTCTTGAAATGATGATCTTCTTGGTGATTGGATCATACAATCTTTAAGCCTTTGATTCTAAGCTATAACCCGTGATGATAAAACTCACACCTTTATCATCTAACTTTTTCCTTTGTTCCTTTGGTACATGTGCATATACTACACATCCACATACTCTCAAGTGTTCAACTGTCCGTCTATTCCTTGACCATGCCTCAAAAGGAATCTCATCATGGACTACAATTGTAGGACACCTATTAATCAAGTATACTATTTTTGCTACAAACTCTCTCAAATTTTCAGTTGGAGCCCTTTTTCTTTCATCATGCTTCTAGCCATTTCAACAATGGTCCTATTCTTTCTCTCAACCACTCCATTTTGTTGTGGAGTATAACTAGCTATAACCTCCTTCTTAATGTCATTCTTCCTTTAAAATTTTAAAAATAAATTAGAGGTATACTTACCTCCTTTATCTAATCTAAGGACCTTTACATAGTGTCCACATTCTTTTTCAGCCAAGGCTTTAAATTCAACAATTTTTTCAAAATCTTTATATTTTCTTTTCAAAAATACACCCATGTCCTACAAATGAAATCATCTATAAATTTCATAAAATAAGTACTCCCCTCAATAGAAGTATTTTTCATAAGGCCAACTAAATCATAATGCACCAATTCTAATGGTTCTTTAGCCCTTCTAGAATTTCCAAAATTAAAGGGAAGCCTATGTTGCTTACCCAAAATACAAGCCTCACACTTTTTTCACATGAATTTACAACGCTAGGAAAACCCCCTGCCATTATTTTCTTGGATAATAAATTTAAACCAAAAAAGCCAAGATATCCATACCTGAGATACCATATCTTGGAGGGGTCTTCAATCACACTCCTAGAGCTGATTACTGATAAATGGTGTACTTTATTTCTTGGGAGGTGCACCATTGACTTAAGAATAGAAACATGTTTCTATCCTCAAAGGAAACAACTGATTCTTTATCATCTAAACTGCTAGAAGTATTCTCTTACTCCCATCCTTCTCATGAATGACACACTTTTCATTTTTCATCAACACCTTATAACCATTTTGTATAAGTTGTCCAACACTCATCAAATTGTGTTTCATACCAGGGGTAAAATATACATTTTGCATCTCCTTTTCACCTTGCTTGGTGCAGACCATGATAGATCCTTTTCACACTATGGGAATGGTTCTATTATTTTCCTTCTTAATTTCAAACGTGAAATTCTTATCAATGAAAGAAAAAAAACTTTCATTACCACTCATGTGGTTTCTACAACCTTTTTCTAGGTACCATACCTCAAGACTTCCTTCTTCACCAATATTACACATGATGAAGGCTATGGGATTGTTTGTATTTTCCATGTTCACATCAGCCAAATTTGCACCCTACTTTGACTAATCACCCTACTTCTTCTAGCATTCACTAGCATAATGCCCATACCTATGTAGTAGTAGCATTCTACATTTCTCTTATTAGAGTTGTAATTCTTCTTATCTCTTGAATTCTCTTGAGCCTTGAAATCTTTCTCTTGGGAAGTTGTTTTTTTTCTATTGATCTGGTGCTCATGGGTTTGAAGAGTTCCCATCAACTCATCCATGGTCAATGTGGTGAGGTCCTTTGATTCCTCAATGTCCATCACAAGATTGTCATATTTTTGAGGAAAAATCCTCAATATCTTCTCCATAATCCTTTTCTCTTCATAATTTTCTCCATTTGATTTGAGATGGATAATCAAGGTGGAGATCCTTGAACTGAGCTCTACAATAGGTTCATTATCCTTCATTTGGAGGTTCTCAAACTCCCTTTTGATCCTCTATAGCTTGACTACTCTAACCTAATCATTTCCCTTGAAGTTAGTCTCAAGGATGTCCCATGCTTCCTTTGAGTAATTTTCCATTGCAATCTTGGGAAAGATAATATCTGTTATTGCTCCCTCAATCAGACTTAATCCTTTCATAGCCTTTCTCCTTGACTCCTTTATCTAAGTCTTCTATGGGTTTGTGAGGGTATCATACAATTTTGGGGTGATAACATCATTAAACCGATTGATCACAAAATCCCACAAATCATTAGAAACCATGATGGTTTTCATCTTCTTTTCCCATGTATCATAATTCTATCCATTGAAGGGTAGTGGTTGTTTCCATATCTTTCATGCATCTCCTACCATGTCAAATACCTAGAAAAAATAATGCCTTTACTCATTGTGGATGTGGGGCCTCGAATCTCTGATACCATGTGAAAAATAACTTAAAAATTTTCTTGACACAAGAAGGTGTAGAGTGACAATTTTTCTCGATAGAAGAAGGTCTCGAGTGAAAGATAGATGGTGCCAAGTGACTTGACACATGAAGAAGTTGAGTGAACTCTATAGTAAGGGCAATTTGACACAAAAAAAATGTCGAGTGTGCTTGGAAACAAGGGAGAACTCGACACTTGAAGGAAAATAAAGAGGAGGTTGAGTGAGTACAAGGTAAGCTCAACTCATAGATGACTTGAGTGAGTTAATAACAACAAACTTTCTATTTGGTTTGCTCCAACATTAAAACATTGAGATAAAATAGAGACTTTCAAATATGAACTTCTCAAATATTAAGCATCACAAAATAGAAGGGAGACAACAAAATAGATATCCCTGCTTGCTTGCTTTCTATTCAATTGAGTTAAACTATTACAAATTTGGGAGCACTCAAATTCAACTAGGAAACTACAAAATAATTCATTTGATAAAACTAAACTTAAACTTACAACACTAAAGGATGCATACAATAATGCTTAGAGAAATCATTGCTTCATAGGGCAATTAAAAATGAACTTATAGGATGATAGGCAGATTCAAACACAAACTAAACTTTCCTTCTATTCTCTAAACTTTGAATATTCCTTATCCTCTATTTAGATCTACTTATCTTATTCCTTCTCTGCTTTCTATTATTTCTACTATACACTCTCTGTCTTACTAATCGAATGAATGAGATTCATTCCTTTTGCCTTGCTTTCAAAAAAATTTTCCCTCTCATTTTGGATTTGAAACTCACCAACTTGCATCTAATATTTTTTTGATTGCACCTGTAAATAGTCAGAGTGGTAGGTGGATGTAGAGCTCCAAGGACAACCATTCACATTTCAAATATTTCAACAAAAACTTGTCACAATAGAAAACTCCCATTTTTGCAATAGCTAGGAAGATGGTCATAAATCTTTAGACCTTACAATTGGATTTTATGGGAATTTCCTAAAAAAATTAGGCTATTTTATTAGACGTATTTTTTCCAATAGTTCATGTGGTAAATTATATAAGCTTACACTTCTTGCATAAATGTCTCTCAAGGGCATTTAAAGCTACATCACTTGAACTATTTCCTCTATTGTTTATTTTGTGAAGGACATCCAAAACCTATTCAAAGGCTCTCATTTTACATAGGCATATTGGTTATATGCCTATAAACTATCATTCTTTGATGTAAGATAATGAGAAAAGAGAGCTTGATGTTCTCTTTTGTTTCCTCTAATTATCAATTTTAGAATTAAGGTTCACATTTAATCAAGAATTAAAGTAGTGATTTGGAAAATATTACACACAATACAAACTATAACCTAAAATTTTGTAATTGGTGTTTGAAATTATCAACATATTAAGATCATGAAATTTTATGATTAGCAGATAGTGGCTTCCAAGAAATAAGATATTTCATTTTGTTAAATGTATAGCTTTGGAGTTTTATTAAATTTCCTAAACAAATGATCTTGATATTAAAATTGTTTGAGTATGGGAAAAGTTACTTAAAATATGAACTCAATTTTGTTGTTGGAATAGGAATAGAAAATTTGGAATACATTTTCTATTTGATGTTTGGTTCATCAATTGGAATAGGGAATAGGAATACATATTCCCATTTTGCCTCTAAAATGAGCTTATACATGTTCCAAAAAATAGTATTTATTGGAATAACCATTTCTATTTCCAATATGCATTCCTATTCTTCATTAGGATGCCTACAACCAAACAGGCCCTAAATGAGCACACCACTTGCCGAGTTGAGCATTTAACCTTTGATTTGTTGACTTGTTTCTTATTCTTTCTTATTTTTATTGATGTGACAGTTGTGTGAGAAGTTTTTCCTTTACAATATGTCAATAAGAAAAATGGAAGATAAGAAGAGGGAGATGTATGGATAGAGACAAAAACACAGATAGATGATGAGCTATGGAGATGATGAAAAATATTGATAGTAAGAGAGACTAAAAGAGATATAGATAGGGGAGAGAGGGATGTAGAGATAAATAAATATACAAATACTCAAAGTAGAGAGACAAATAGAGATGTTAGGATGGAGAAAGAAATAGGGGTGAGGGAAGAGAGAGATACAAAGAGATATAGAGTGTGGTAGACAAAGAGAGGGATAGAGAGAGAGAACTCAAGGGATAGACAAGTACAAAGAAACATAGATAGAAAGATGGCAGGAGGGATGGAGACAAAGTGATAGGAGATAGATAGATAGATAGATAGATAGAGAGAGAGAGAGAGAGAGAGAGAGAGAGAGAGAGAGAGAGAGAGAGAGAGAGAGAGATTTGTATCTTATTGTATATCTATTATATTCATTTTATAAGTACTAATTATTGCACAAACAATGTTTAATGATGTGAATTATATCTTTATTGTATTACAAATGCAAAAAAACAATGCTTAATGATGCCAATTATAAAAAATGAAGTATTGATAGTTCCAACACTTACAACAATTTACAAAAGTGAGGTTATATTTTTCATCTTGATTGTTAAGAAGTTTCTATTATAGAGAATGAACACTTCCCAACAAAATAGAAGGAAATATAGTGAGGAGTGGAAGGGAGATAGAAAGAGAAAAAGAGATGCATATACAAAGTAGTATAGATGGAGTAAATGAGAAAGGAGGGAGGGAATTCCATAGATAGATAAAAAGAGAGACATAGACAAATAGTGAGTAATATGATAGAGAGAAGTAAATAGATCTAATGATATATGGCTAGGAAAATGATAGAGAGATGTAGCTAAAGCTAGAGGGATATAGAAAGCTAGATAGAGGTAAATAACATTATATATAAGTGGAGCTAGATAGAAGTAGATAGAGTTATTAAAAAAGAGTAATGCAATTGTTTTCTATATATCCTCTCTGCTAAATATATATTTTTAAAAATTAATTTTCAATATGTCTTTGACATACTTATTGCACACCAAGGTGTGATTGCTAGTGCATATTCCCTATGATGAGCATGAAAATGGTCAGGTGGCTGACTGCTTAAGCATAACATACTAAGAATTGAATCCTTTATTAAAAGTATTAAAAAGTCTTTCCAACTTTAATTTTTTCTATAGTAATGGCTATCATAGGTTACTAAAGGAATTTCCTTCCCAATGATCAAATAAAGGTCTTGTTGTGGTTTCAAAATGCATGCCCCATTTTGCCTAGAAATGGGGATCCCTCACTTTATTTTTTTAACTTTCTGGATCCCTAGTCCAGGGTCTAACTCCTTTTAGGGTTTTGCTTACTATTCTTTTCCTGATCTGGGTCTCTACCTAGAAACCCAGATTCTAGAAACTAGGATTTTGGAAGAGAAATTCATTTTTTGCATTAAAAGATGCACACTAGCACACCTCACCAGGTGTGCTAGTGTGCTAAAATATCTATGACATGGAGAGGAAAACATTTTCCTCTTGGAAGTGCATAGCAATGTAGTTGCACACCTCCAAGAGGTGTGCTAGGCCCCAGACATATAAATCCTAGGGACCCCACCCTTCCTTACCTTCAATTGACTCCTTCGTGCTCCCTACCTCTCACCTATGCAACTCTTAAGGTGTGCAATTCTGCAACTTCATGCCTTTCAACACACATAATGCAATAAACTAAAGGCGAGAAGGTGCACATCTAGCACACCTTTGAGGTGCACTAGATGCACACCTTATTTTCAAAACATTAAAAAATGATTAAAAAACTTAAAACCAACATATCCTTACCTTAGGGTTAGGTGCATAGCTGCTCACCTTTACATAGACTTAAACATCCCTTTGTGCTATAAAGGTGTGCATATAGCACATCTCATGAGATGTACTAGATGTGCACATTTCATAGAGTTGGTGTATAGGTAAAGTGCATCTAGTGCACCTTTGAGGTGTGGAAAGTGTGCTAATATTTTTGTTTCAAGGTTAAAATTAGGTTTAAAAAAAAAAAATAGTGTTTGAGAGTTGAGGCTTCTAGGTTGTATTTTGGTCATTATTAGGGCTTATATTGTCAAGTTTTATTCAAAATTTTAACTAATAGATGTTTGTTTTGTGTAGATTCAATGGCTTCTTCATTGTCTTCCCTCACTACAAAGATGGTCCTGAAACTAGTGATTTTCAAGTTTCAAGGTGTTTTGGAAAAGTCACACTTCCAAGATGACTATTAAGAGATTCAAGACACTAAACTTGGCCATACGAACTAGAACACATTCCTAGTATTGTGCGACAAGCCTACGAAGAGGTCCCTGATGATATCTACTCTTGTGCAATTAGGATTAGTCAATGCAACATCACACCCATTATCAATACATTCCTTAGAGTTGATCATGGCACTGATAGAAAACTATGCCTCTGAATAAAGGGTCATAAAGAGTATAACTAGGAGATCATGTTAGATATCTAACCTAAGAAAATAGAAAAGGTATTCCATCTTCCAAGAGTAGATTAGTATATTAGATTGACTTATCACCAAGTAGAAAGATGGTACACAAAACATGGAGAGGAAGCATCATAAATCATCTAATTATCATACCAAATTGATAAAATTCCTCTTAGATGTAAAGCAGGCAAAGTGGGCATAACATGAGGTTATATGGAAGAGGATATTAGATATTCTATAATACTTTTGACTAGAGTCATGGGATTACCAGCATCAGGAAACTTGAATATATGGATGGTACACTTCATTGAGACTATAAGAACAATAAAGATACCAATTGATTGGGCTTTGATTCTTAGTGAGAATTTGGATGAGAAACTAGTGATAGTTAAGAACAACTATAAGTTCTACATGACATTCTATTTGGTGTACCTATTAGCTATGAGAGCAATAGATTATCTTAGACTATTCAAAAAGGGTAGCATACAAGATGTAAATGCATGACCCTATATAGTATATCCCTAGTTGGTAAAGAAAAAGCTTCCAGAGCACACCAAGGAATACAAAATTGTGAATGATGCCTTTATTTTTGCAATTATCCAGATCATTGAAGGGGATTATGTAAAAAAGGTGTCAGATGAGGCAGTGAAAAAGATTTTAGAAGTCGGTGCCTATACATCCAATTTAGGACAATCACTTATTTGACGGTAGCAAGTATGACTATCAATCCCAAGAAGCTCCCTAAGTATCAAAGTGATAGACTTAAATTTCTAGAGATCACTCAACAACTCTTGTCTATATATGATAGAGTAAGGAAGCAACACAAGATAACCTGGGTGTGGTCCATTATTATAGGACCATTTAGTGTGGTCCAGAGATAGGATATTCTATCTTTTGAGTATGAGTGGGATCAATATCCCTTGGATGAATATAACTCTCCTCATCCCTATTTTGATAACATTGGAACAATGTGGTACTTAGCGGACAAAACATTCCAACATGAAGATGCAATTGAGGACCACTGGATGAATGCAATATACAACTACGATATCCATATAAGGGATTATTGGAGGATGAATCTCTATTTGGCAAGTAGTCCTTTGCAGATGAAGATTCCTTTAAAGGTAATGTAGCAAGATACCAAAGATGTCCTAGATCCATTGTATAATAGAGAATAGGCTTTTGATTGACCCATTATGAATGTAGAGATTGATAAGGAAGAAAACTCAAATATTAATCATAGGGCTAGACACATCATCAAATTGATCAAGGATTGGATCAAAAGAGATTTCAAATTGGATCTGATTCCTCAAGCGGTAGTCTTTCATGCTACAACTTACCTAATAAAAGGTAGAGGAGCCAAGGTAATAGTGCCCACTTTCACAGCTTAGTCCCCAATGAGGCCAAAAATAGTGCACCAACTTGATAGAGAAGTTGGATATTATAGGGCTTAGAAAGGTAAAGTCAAGAGGAAAAGAACTTCACCTCAACAAACCAAGTCAAAAGTAGAACCAATTCAAGCACCACCACAAAAAGGGGTAGAGAGTGTACAAGGGTCAATGGATGTAGAAGCTACACAGACTTAGGATAATCCTCAAGTGCCACCAACAAATCAAGGGCAAGGGGGAGGTGAAATAGAAGTATATGAAGTGTCTCCTCCTCAACAAGAAGTACAAACCTCCCCATTGGATCCTAAGAGAAGAAAGATAAAAAATCCAATCAAGAGGAGACAAAAAGTGATTAGAAGAGTTATTCCTTTTCCATCAGTCTTGGAAGTCATTCTAGAAGGGGAAGAAGAGGATGATGAAGATGAAGAATATAACCTTCCTTTGAGCAAGAGGTCTCATCTTGCTAGAGTGACCAAGTTGGAGTAGAGAAGAAGCTCTACCATTACACCACCATCCATTCCCACTTAACCTATTTAGTCTACTACTTCAAAGGATGAGTTGTAGCAATGGATTGATGAGCAAGAGGGTGAAGTGGCTAATGTCTTTTAGATGTTAGATTTTCATTTTATGTCAGTGAACACTAAGTTGGTGGGAGATAAGATAAGGGATACTCTAAAAAATCAACCTCAAGAAGAGGATTAGAGTCAATTACCATCTCAGCCACAAGGACCTAAAGAAGCTCCATCATTACCAAGTCAAGCTACATTTTGTGTGGATAAAGGTTCAGCTACTCCTCTCCCTTTGAGTAATGAAGGAGAATAGGTCCAAGTAGAATAGGAGGAAGAACCACAACAAATACCTGCTGATGAAGTGTCAAAGGAAGGAAAAATATATAAATAGCCTCAATAGACTTCCCAAGAAAAAAAGGTGAGAACTGTAGTCTCCATGGATACAAAGACTACCTATGTAGATCTTGTTCAAACTCAAAATTGAAGCCCTTATTTTGAGTATCATTCAAAAAATCAAGCCCTATAAGCTCCTTTTTAATGCATGTGTACCCAACTATCCTTTTGAGGCCTAAGAGGTGTTTAATGTTTCTAACACCTTGAATTCAGTATTTCTATATGTCCCATAAGTATAAATTTCCATTCCAAGTCATTCCGTGAAGTTATGTTTTGAGCAACATCCAAATATGCATTTTTGCTTGTGTCAAATAGCGATAGGATGCCTTGTTTGAAATTGAATATCTTGCAACTGGTAATGTCTCATGAATTTCTACTTTGGAAGTGTTAAATGTCCATATTAGATCATGTATGTTTCAAATTTTATGTCATTTCAATATATTTTGACGAGGTTTTGAATCCCTCAAAGTTGGTTGTTTATTGTTGTCATGTTGATGCTAATTGTTGAGAATTCTGGGAGACTCTATTTGACTTGTTATAACTTTGACCTAGTTGATTAAAATGAGAAAATTATATTTTCATTGCATTCTAGAGGTCAAATAATTCTTATGTTTCAATTTTGAGCTTATGAAAAAACCGTTTGATCAATTTTTAAAAGCGATTCCAAAAACAATTTGTAAAGTTTTATTGGTGTCAAAATGCAGATTGGTTGGTACCCTTATTCATGATGCCATATCTATAAACTCATGATAGATGAGATCAAATGGATTGCACCATTGTGTTCTACTCTAAAAATTCTTTAATGTGTGCTAGTTTCAAGTCTTGACATATCTGTCTGCACACTTTCCCAGGTCCATTCTGTTTGCAAAAAACACTTTTCTGCCATTGTTCCCAGCTCTATAGTTCTAAGTATCCCACTTTGATTGCTCGCCAATTTTTTCGCATTATTTTTCATGAGCCCTAATCATAGATTTATATTTTCATCATGATAATGAACCAATTCCCCAATTTTTGTTCCCCCAAGTGCCAGTTTGACCTATTTTCAAAGCCAAATTTAAACATGATCAATTATTTCTTGACATGTTTGATTGCTAGTAGTTTTAAATGAGCAACTTCAATAGTTAATATCTTTTGATTGAGAATTCCTCATGAGATGAGTTTCAACAGGGTGGTAGAATGTGGGCTAGAGAATTAGTGTGTTTAATTTTAGAGCTCGATTAGGTGTTTTGGTTAGTTTTTAAGGCCAGCCAAAGGACCTCTTGGCACAAAGTTGATAGTTTGTAGAAAGACGTAAAATGAGTTTTAAAATTATTTCCAGTGGTCAAATTTTATTCAAATTATTATCAAAGGATTAATGGATCAATTTTACAATTCATTTGTTTGAAAATGATTTTTTTTTTAGTCAGACCCACTTTGGGGCCTAATTGATTTCATCAGAGTGTGAAGTAATACTTGAAGATTAAAATTGTCTTAGTTGGACACAATAACTATGAGAAAATATTCTCAGTTGCAATGAAATAATGTGTGTGTGTGTTTGGTTTTCCCACTAGCTCACACAAAAGATATGCCCAACTTACACAGATTGACTGGATGACCCTCTCCAGCATTACACAAGGATATAGTATGAAGATTTTTGATTGAAGGGGGGGGTTTCAAAATTGGAGAAGCAAGAAAGTTTGAACACATCGAGCATTATATGGATGGAAAGTTATAGATGCAAAATGAGATAATGTCAGTCCACAGAAGTGTGAGGGATGATGTCTTAAAATGATCAATGCATGGAGGGAATCATTACTTTATTAGTTAGGAATTTTGGGTCTAGACCCCTTTTCACAAAGTTTAATTTCATTATTTGGTGTGATATCCATAGTAGTAGTGAGTTTCCCCATGGTATACTCTCTCTTTATAAGATTATGCATGATTTTTCAATTGACTCTATTGCAAAGAAACTTCACAAAATTGTTGCCTTCCCTATACTTGATCCACTCAAATCTATCTCTATAGTCAACACAAAGAGTCTAGCTTGAAATTTCCAATGTCAAACACGATGCCTCACATGATTGCTTTTGCACAAAGCCATGCATAGTCAATCTACATTTGGATGCAAAGATCAATGAAGTTTTGATTGCTAAAAACTATGGTGTTGCCTTCACAACTTGATGCAACTCTTAGAGTTTGATCAATTAAAAATTATTTTGAGTCTCATGTTTTTTCAAATCATTGAATCCATTAGCCACCATCAGATGCTTCACATCTTCTTCCTGATACATTATCTGACTCTCCCATAGGTGATTTTGATAATGTCAACAAAAAGGCATATAAATGTCCTACAATTGCAACCAATGGCTATAAACAAATAGAGCAAGAAAAACCTCCTACACTATCTTTGGCTAGTAGAGGTTTTTACATAGTAGGAAACACACCTGATTTGATTGTGCTTGAGAAAAAGACCACAGAAGATAAAAATTTAAGAAAATCAATTTCATCTGGTAGAACTCTATCGAGGTCAAAACAAATTAACAACAATGATGATTCATAAAGGTATCAAGTTCTGGGTAAAAAATTGAGGTCCCAAGGAGAGCTATCAAAACTCACTAGAAAATGACCATGGCCTCTACAATAGGTACAACTAAAAAATTGATTTATTCATCAAAGAAACAATCAAAAGGAGGTAACTTTGTCAAGTATAACCTAAATGGAAAAGGCTCCAGGCTGCACAAATTTGTCAATAGAGTGTCTAAGAGGAAGGTCATCTCAACTTCAAGTGGTCATACATTATATCAAAGGAAAATGATTAAAATAGACAATGGGAGAAGTTGAAAGAAGATACACCATGAGATATGTAACATGCGACTACCATCTGACATTCAGTATTGATAAGTCATGCAAGAAGCAAAAGACATCAGAGCCACATAGTAGAGCAGAGAAATAGTTTCTTAATCCCACATTGATCCCATGAGGAGAAATATTGATATTTAAATACCTTCCCATCTAACATCTAAATGTCTTTGAGACATTCGGCTTTTAAAGCCATTAGCAAGTGCGTGAAGCGCCCCACTTGGCTAGGAGGAAATTTTGAACAAACTTAATAATGTCAACATGACTGGACCTTGATTGACCAAAAAAATGACAAGTGGTGGTGACATGGCACCAGCTAGACTAAGTTAGGTGAATCAAAAATTAACAAGTGGCAGAGGTTTCTTGATGTGGCACACTTCTGAAGGTCTTGAGGTGGTGATAATGCCACATGTTGTGACATCACTATGTCATGATGATGTGGTACATTGCTGATTGGGATAGTGACATAGAGACTGATGATGTGGTAGGCTGAGGTGGCATAGTAACAAGGTGGTGACATGGCGATGCCAAAAGGGCACTGATGTGTCCAAAGGTGCCATGTGTCATGATGTCATTATGTTGTGATGATGTGGCAAAATTCTAACTTTTCATATGACATAGAAAATGATGACATGGTAGACATGTGGTGGCCACATGGTAGGTTTTAGGTGACAAATAAAAATCTAGCCAAATAGAGCATGACATGTGGTAGGGCCAGTCAAACATGTTTGATCCAAATTGAATATTAGAGGGAAAATCAAATAGGCTTCACATATAATTTTTTTATTAGTTTCCTTTTCTGAACTTGCAAGGTCAGCTTTAAATAAAATTTTATTTAATACTATAGTTTAAACTTTAGGAAAAGTCAAAATATATGCCCAAATGTGGTTTCAAAGCCTTAGTAGGAGCATGTTTTTCATTTTAAGATTTTGGCAGTTTTCGATAATAGAATATGGCACTGTTATATATCATTGAAATTAGGAGAGAATGATCTTTCCATTTCTAGAGTTAGTTTTTGCATAGGAGGCCATTGGTATGATCTTTCCATTTCTAGAGTTAGTTTTTGCATAGGAGGCCATTGGTTCACACTATTCAGGGTTTTGTCCCAAGAACCCGATTTCTAATTTCATCCAGTTAGGGCAGTTCAGATCTAATTTCCAATGAAATGGTGAGCTAAGTGAACATAAAAGGTAGCATGAATGAAATTATGGGTGAGTTTTTTCACATCCAAATCAGTTGAATCAAGGTATCATTAACATTTTATGGTGCATTTCAGATATTTTGGTAATAAAAGGGTTTTCATCATTCAAGAAGAAATATTGGGTTTGTTACAAAACAATGATGAAAACCAAATCAGATTTCATGGATAAAAAGATGAGAGATGTTTTAAAACTAAAAGGAATGGAGATTCAAGTGGACACATGTCACTTCTAGATTAGATGTGGGATTCCATTTTTCTTCTATATCTTTCTTTTTCTCATCCATGGTAAGGGTTGGCAGTTTCAGTGTGAGACCACATTGTTGGTTCTAGTTTGCCTGTGAGATCACATTGTTGGATCTAGAGCTATGATTCCACCATTTTCTTTAGAAATTTACCTTGTAATGAACAACAAGAAATAAGCATATAGATAGTTCTGATCTATTAGAAAGTTTTACATTTCATTTTCATGCATCTTATTATATTTAATTCAAAGAAATGAATAAAAGTGCAGCAAAAAGTTAGTCGTCATTCTAATAGCTTGTCTCCCATTCATGTTGTTTGTGATCTTTTGTATTTTTTAAATAGAGGGTATGCAACTCAGTTGCAATTTATTGGTTGTGTATGTTGATTTATTTTTCTTATGACTCAAGGAGTTATGTAAATTCTTGATTAATCATCATAGGATTGCAGATCTCATGAAGAGATAGGTCAAGTATGGGATTCAGAAAGATGTAGATGTTTGATTCACAAGGTGAATAGATAGATTAGGAAGTCCTAATGTATGGGATATGTCAATGATTTTCATGGATGTGTGGGATTGCCCAATAGATAAGGCACTAATCAACTATAGGATCGAAGTGTTATGTTATTTGATGAAGGCACAATCCAAGAAAAAAACTATCACAAAAAGAAAGGCAGAATGTTATTATCAAAAATGATATGCTATTCCATTGAGTACAACAAAAATATACTCCACAACATGCCCTATGGAATTACAATATTATCAGATTTTGGAGAAAACCCTTCTCACAGTACCTTCTCCCAAACTCTACAAAAAGCTACCTTTACAATGTCAAAAATGTCCTTAAGTAAACCAAATTAGGTTTAGGGTTAGGAATAAATTTTATAATATGCCATTTTGCATCCATCACAAAAATAGAAGGTTCTAGAAAACACATCAGAAGTCGGTGTAAAATTGGAAGAACCCAGAAATGGTAGTCCAACTTTTGGGAGGCATAACTTTTGATCTGGGACTCTGATTGACAAACTGTTTACATTTCCAAAAATATCTCCAAGAGCTTTATAGACCTATGGACCTACTTTTCTTCTCCCCCATTTTTTGGGCCCATACGAGGTTTTTTAGTGCCTCAAATCTAACTTTGAAGTACTCTTAGGAGGTCTCTAGGCAACTTGAAACTACAATAAATTTCAAATCGTAAAGCCTTTTGACCTGATTTTTTTTTTGGAGTGCTTTAAATTAAATTATAATCATCCCTCCAACTTACACCCTCTAACTCATCATAATTATGGATCAATTACAAAATAACCTATTTTCTATATTGGCATGTACCCCAAGGTTCTCAAAAACTCTAAACCAGAAAACCAATAGTGGAACTATGAGAGTTGTAATCTTTAATTGACCCAAATATGTATCCAAAAATGAAAAAAAAAATTAAATAGAAACTAACACTAAGCATATTTTTGGGTGATACAAGATTTCCCTTACACCACCAGATGCTCCTACATCAGACACACAAGGTAGATTGAAAAGTGACCCTATCACTTTATAGCTGGGAGAGGAAAACCCAAATGGAAAACCTCTATTAAGGATATAAAATTTGAATCTTCTATTGGTTATCCTTTCTACTTCACCAGGTATTCTTCATATTGCCTATTTCTAGTACTTTGGCCCACACGACTATCCAAAATTTCTTCAATCTCTTCCTTCGTAGAAGTAGGAATTGGACATGGCTCCAACATCAACTCATCATCTGCACCATCATCATGATATTATGTTAAATCTACAATATTGAAAATAGGAGAAATGTGAATCCCATCTAGCAACTCCACCTCATATCTATTCCCTGAATCATGTTTCTTCAAAATTTTGTAGGTGCCAAATTTCTTCATCTTCAACTTTTTGTAGGTACCCACTAGAAATTGTTCCTTCCTCAAAGTATACCAAAACTTGATCTCCAACTTGGAACTCCATATGTCTCCTCTTTTGATTTTCCCTAGCCTTATACTATTGGTTCATCTTGGTAATATGGGCTCACACCTCCTCATGTAGGTTCTTGACATGTTCAACAAAGTCTTCTACCTCAGCACTTGTCCTCTCCCCTTGCTCCATCTTTCTTAGCTCCAATATAGTTCTTGGACTACTCCCATACACAATTTGGAATGGTGATCTACAAGTACTCATATTAATAGAATTATTGTAAGCAAATTCTACTTGTGGTAGAATCATATCCCATCCCTTGGGTTTATCTCCTATTAAACACCTTAGAAAATTGCCCAGACTTCTATTAACTACTTTTGTTTGTCCACCAGTCTATAGATGATGTGCAAAACAAAACTTCAATTTTGTCTTCAACTTCTTCCATAAAGTCCTCCAAAAATACCCAAAAAAACTAGTATCTCTATAAGAAACAATACTTTTTTGGAGACCATGAGTCTTGTGGTATAGAATGAAATGTTCCATCTTGGAGAACCTATCAAACACCACAAATACTAAGTCATTACCCCTTTCTATCCTTGTTAATCCAAGCATAAATCCATACTTATGTCTTCCCAAGGCTTCATTGCAATAGGCAATGGTTGATAGAGTCCAGTATTTTGACTAAATCCTTTAGTTGTTTGACATACTTGACAACTCTATGCAAACTTCTTCACATCTTGTGATAAGTGAGGCCAAAAATAATGCTCTCTAATAATGGAAATGGTCTTATCTTGACCAAAGTGTAATCATGTAATCTAGCCACTTGGTCCTATCTAGAGTAACAAGTTCTTTACAAGCCTTCCAAGCCTGTATAAATTTAGGATCCTTAGAATACAGATTCTTGAGTTCGTCAAGCCCAACCACTTCAACCTACATTATTGTTAGCAATAATTGTCTCCTACTTAATGCATCTAAAACCCTATTAGACCTTCTACTTCTATGTTTCAACATAAATGTATAGCTTTGCTTGAAATCTACCCATTTCAAATGTCTTTAATTCAATTTACTTTGGCTATTTAGGTACTGCAATGCCTAGTGATCAATATACAAAACAAATTATTTTGGTAAAAAATAATGCCTCCATTTCTTTAAGGCCTAAACTATTTCATAGAACTTCTACTCATAAATAGAATACTTCTTCTTTGCATTATTCAAATTTTCACTAAAGTAGGCAATAGGTTTACCTTCTTCGCTTAGGACAACACCAATAGCGCTGCCACTAGCATCTCAATCCACCTATAACACATTGTTGAAATCAGGAAGTAACAACATAGGTTGCTCTATCACCTTCTTCTTCAGCAATTCAAAACTCCTGGCAGCCCCTATAGTCCACTTGAACTATTTTCTATCCCCCCTTATTGTTTCAGTTAGGGGTGCACATATACTACTAAAATTCCTAATGAACTTCCTAAAAAAACTAGCTAGACCATGGAATGATCTTACCTTAGTGGTAGACCTTAGAGTAGGCCATTCCAAGATGACCTTCACCTTCTCTAGGTCAATTTTGAGACCCTTATTTTATATAGTAACCCCAAATAAATTAACTCCCTTTTGTAAAAGCTACACTTCTTCAAATTAATCAACAATTTCTCTTCCCTCAACCTTTCAAGGATACTATGAATGTGCAATAAGTGTTCATCTAAAGACTTACTAAAAATCAAAATATCATATAGATAGATAATAACAAATTTTCCCAAAAATTTCTTTAGTACCTCATTCATAAGCCGCATGAAGGTACTTGGTGGATTAGTTAGTCCAAAGGGCACAACTAACCACTCATATAGACCCTTGGTCTTGAATGTAGTCTTCCACTCATCTCCCTCTCATATCCATATCTAGTGATAATCACTATTGTGATCTATCTTTTTTAAGTATTTAGCTCCACTCAAACAGTCCATAAGATCATCTATTGTTGGCAAAGGAAATCAATACTTGATGGTTATTCTATTTATGGACCAAGATTTTGTACAAATTCTCCACTCTCCATCCTTCTCTTGAATCAAACCTTTCCTCAATAGCTCCTTAACTTGTATGTTTAGCTCTCAGTCTCATTAGGAGTCATCCTATGAGCAGCCTTGTTAGGCAAACTAGCTCTAGGGACTAAATCTATTTGATGACTGATTTTCATTATTGGTGGAAGCCCTTCTAGAACATTATTAGAGATAACATCTCCATACTCACATGATAGACCTAAAACTTCAAGTGAAATTTCACTACTACCTTCGTTATCTTTTCTAAGAATTAAACCATAACATATATGCTGATGTTCCATGCCATCTAGAAAATTTCTTCCATCAATAAGACATACCCTAGCACTAATGCATACCTTTTCACCCTCCTTTATTAAGGGCTTCAATTTGTGGTGAGCTCCATCCTTTGTTAGAGAGTATGTATTTGCATGACCATCATGTATATCATGCCCATCAAAATACCACAACCTTTCCAACAATAAATGGTACACATCCATTTTAATGATCTCATAGAGAGCTTCGTCATGGTAACTCCCAATCTTGAATTTTACCAAATATTTCTCACTAACTAGGACCTTATGATTATCCCACACCCAAGTAATCTAATAGGGTTGGGGGTGTTTCTCCCTATTGAGTTTTAGCTTTGATACCATCTACTTTGACACTAAGTTGTTAGTGCTTCCATCATCAACAATCACATCACAACATTTACCCTCACACTTGCACCTAGTACAAAACAAACTCCTCCTTTGTCCAGGTTTAGTCTCACCGCTCAATAAGACCCTTTCATTAATTAAAACCTCTCCTCTTTTTACATCCTTTGAATGCAATTATTGTGCATCATCATCCACATGAGCAACCCTTGCTTGACCATTAGCTCTCCTATCCATCCTTCCTTGGCATTGAGTGCATTTAAAGGCATGATGACTTTCTTCATCGCAATAAAAATAGGTATCATGAAAGCCTCCTCTTCATGAACCTTGTCCACATCCTCTACCTCTTCCTCTCTAATCTCCAAAGTTTTGATCATGAGAGTAGTTGAAACCCTCATTCCTCTGATTTTGGCTAGTACCCACATCTTCATTTTTGTTCTAATTTTCATTTCGGCCTACAAATGACTTGCCACCGCCCCTTCCTCCTTAATTGTGCCCTCTTTACCTTCCATCAAACTTTTTTTTTAGCTTCTCCTCAACTCACAAGGCAAAATGGTATGCCTCTTCAATGCTAGTCATTCTAACTAGACTTAAATCCTCCTAAATGCTAGGTCTTAAACCACTAAAGTAATGGGCAACCTTCTCCTTGTTTTCTTTTGCATGCCCTACTTTAATAAGGACTCATTAAAATTCCTCTATGTATTCTTGGACAAATTTTCCTACTTTCTTTAACATTTTCATCTTTTTGAACAAATAAAGCTCATAATCAACATGAATGAACTACTTCTTTAGTTTGTCCACCATGCGATCCCATCTTGTGATTTTCTCCTTTCCTCTTCTATTTCTTTCCAATTTGAATCTCTTGCTACCAAATTTTGGCATGGTGTTTTATTTTGGCTTTTAAAAATTTAACCCTATCAAGGTCCCTAATATCCTCATACTGAAAATATTTCTCTACCTTATTGATCTAGTTGATCAATTCATCCAGGTTTAGATTTCTCAAAAAAATGCCGATGTTAATTTTAGGTCTTTTTCCAAGATTAGTAATGGCCTTAAAAAGCCTCTCCTCTGCTTGGTTTAGGACTTCTCCTTCTCCTTCCCCTTCCTGCCCAATATTTCCTTCTTTATTTTATCCTCACTTTTGTCATCTATGGCAACATTCATCCCTCTACGAATCTCCTCCTGTAATGCTTGGACTTCTCTTTGGAGGGTTGTAACCTCAGGAGTAACAACTCTCACCCTTCCACCATGCTCCATTCATGGAGGAATATTATTTTATCAAAACCCAAAACCACACAGTCTGAATGCAAAATACCTCATAGTAGACTCTCTATCTACACACTCAGGAAGACTTGCTCTAATACCACTTGATGAAGGCATGATCCAAGGAAAAAATGATCACAATAGGAAAGGGGGAATATTATTATTAGAAATAACATGCTATTACATTCAGTACAACAAAAATAGACTCCATGACATGCCCTATAGGCTTATAGTATTATCAGATTCTGGAGAAAATCCTTCTCATAGTACCTTCTCCCAAACTCTACCAAAAATTGCCTTTACAATGCTAGAAATATCCTTACGTAAACCAAATTAGGTTAAGGGTTAGGAATGCATTTTAGAATATGCCATTTTGGATAAACCACCAAAACAAAAGGTTCTAGAAAATATGCCAGAAGTCGGTGTAAAATTAGAAGAATCAAGAAATGGCAGTCCAACTTCCTGGAGGCATAACTTTTGATCCAGGACTCTGATTGACAAATTGTTTACATTTTTGAAAAGGTCTCCAAGTGCTCTATAGAACCATAGACCATCTCTTCTCGTTCCCCATTTTTTAGGACTATACAAGGTCATTTAGTGCTTCAAATATAACTTCGAAGCACTCTTAGGAGGTCTCTAGGCAACTTAAAACTACAATAAATTTCAAGCTGTAAAGCCTTTTGACTTGATTCTTTTCTTGGAGTGCTTTAAATTATAAGTATAATCATCCCTCCAACTTACACCCTCTAACTCATCATAATTATGGCTCAATTACAAAATAATCTATTTTCTACATTGGCATGTATCCCAAGGTGCTCAAGAACTCTAACCCATAAAACCAATAGTGGAACTATGAGAGTTGGAATCTTTAATTGACCCAGATGGGTATCAAAAAATGAAAAAACATTAAATAGAAACTAACACTAAGCATATTTTTGGGTGATATAGGATTTCCCTTACACCACTAGATTTTCTTGCATCATTGTTCATGCCATGTTTTTTTCTGAAAATCAACATCATTAATATAAAAAAAATTCTTTAATGTTGAAGAACTAAAATGTGATAAATTTACTTAGATTAGCAATTTCTTTGGCCATGTTATTAACTATTCCATGTCTGAGATCTCTACATAAGTGTTAGAAGATTAAGGGTTTTATTTGCTTTGTTAGATTCAAGTGTATGTTTTAGCGCTGGTACCATATAAGTGAATCAGAGGTACACCCGCTTAGGTTTTGCTAAGCCTAAAGTAGCAAAAGGGCCTAGCCTTATTGTTGGCTGAATGCCTAAAAGGGTATGTTAAAAATGGGAAGTTGCCACCGTAGATGTATCTTGTTCTTATTGGGGTAATTTGAAACCACAGTGTTTCAAAACACCAACAAGATGACGACTCAGCTGGGGACCATATTGAATTGGTATGATGGAAAAACCTTGAGAATTTGAGAAAAGGAGTTTTAATACAATAGGAGAAATGAATGAAAAAAGTTGTAGCACTAAGTTTTCTGATGTGTTTTCCAATTTTCTTACTCAAATATCATGTACGGTCCCAATGATGCTTTGTTTAGGACAGTAGTATCTTTAAAGGTTGAATACAAGTTTTATTGTTACTAGGTTTCATCTTCAATCAATGTAGTTGGGTATTATTTCCAAAGTACTACTGTAAAGTCAGATTTAAAATTGATCAAAAGTGTTTTCTCTCTTCGAAGTGTTCAACAATTTGCAAGTCCCATAAGTTGAAAGTTCAGTTCAGATTTGTCATGTTATAAATTATGTTTTAAATCTTTCTCATGATTGTGATTGGAGACTTTCTAAAAGATCTTTGTACTAGTGTAGATTGGTTCTATATAAATGTTTTCAAAAGTTTTCAAAAATTTTCAACCTAGTTGTGCAGATCTAGAAAAGTTTTATAAGAAGATTTAACCAAGAAGAGAGAATATATGAGTTCTTGACTAATAAGTTCTAAAATGTTGTATGTGATATGCTTCCATAAGAAATTTGAATGTTAAGAGTGAATCACAATAGTGATTTCATTTTTTTCTCCTCAAAGAGATGGTGGCTCTATTTGTTTTTGATCAATGGTGTGAAGAAATGAGGTTTACACCTATGCCAAATCAATAGATTGAGTTTTCAAGCATCAACACTCAAGGTATTTTCCACTGTCATGAAATTCCTTTCCATCAAAGTAAATTCTACAAAATATTCTCTATCAAGTGGTTTTTTCAGCACTAAATAGGAGAATGGTTTGATACATCTTAACATACTTTGTGAAGGATAGATTCAACAAGTGTTTTTATATTTTAAATTATGTTTGGAGTTTGAATTGGTAGAAAATTTTGAAAATAATTGTAGTGAATGAGTTTCAAGTTTGTAAGAAATGGAAAATTTCTTTTCACCTAGTATGTAGTCCATGGATAAGAATTGTAGATCTATTTTTTCCAAGAGATACATGCCATTAGTTTTCAATGAAATTCATGGTTTCCCAAACCCTATGTCGTATGATCTTAGATAATATTTTCCTAAATTTGGTGGGAACTATGAAAATTCAGCCAGTCATCATGTTCAAATGTTTATTTATTTGATTGGTGATATCAAGATTGCTCATGAAGACATGCACATGAAGTTGTTTGTTCAAACTTTGGAAGGTGGCACTAGAGATTGGTTTTCCTTTCTGTTGGCATGTTCTATTTCATCTTGGGATTAATTACATTTAGCCTTCATGAAGCAATTTGGGGAAAGAATAAGCATCTCCGATCATTTTGAGAAGTTATTGAAGATTCACATTAGGAGTGATGAATTAGTTCCTAAATTTAATATTAGATTTGCAAAAGTTTTGAATGCGATACCTAAAAATTGTAAGATGGATGATCAAGTGTGTTTAGTGGTTTATCTTGAGCATTTGATAAAAAGATGAGTTATCTATTAAGAGATAAAGAACCTAAGACTTTGCATCAGGCATTCATGATAGCAATACAGATTAAAAATAGTATAAAGTATGAACTAACTAAGAGTCATTTGTATAGAAATGTTTGCTAGCAAGATGAAGTCATAAGGAGAAATCAATTTTTTAAGGAGTGTTAAATTTTAGATCAGCATATAGGTAATACTATTGTTGCATACAATTTTGTTAAAAATTCAGAATTTCAAACATGTAAAGCTGAAGATGAAGTTTCTTGGTTTCAAAAGAGAGATGATTTTGTTCTTGCTAAAAATTTTTGTAGTATCACAACAATAGATGATAGAGTTCATTCAATTGATGAGTTAGATATGCAAGAAATGATTTCAGTTATTCCTTCTCCTATTGATGGATTACATTATGTTTAGGATGTTATAAACTTTGAAAGTGCAAGATGTTCATCTTACTATGAGGATACATGTAATGCCCCTGCCAAGGGATCCAAAGAATTAACCTAGAATTTCACTAACATTTTTTTTTTCCATAGAAGTAAACATCACATATAACTTATGCACATTAATGGAAGCAATAGCATTATCCACCTGAAAGTAAACATAACATAAATAACAGATTAAATTCTTTAAGATCCCTTAACATGTCATAGGGTATGATAGGCACAAAGAATATACATATGTAGAATAAGGTACATCATCTTATTCTAATCCATGATACATCAAAGTAGAGATAATCACATGATACAACATCATAGAGAACATATACATCCATCATAAAGATCAAATCTAATAAACTAAGTGCATGATTCCTCCCAACCATTAATAGCATGATTAGACCATTATGGATCCTAGCCATCCCTCCGTGCGTAACATTCCAAATCACTGAAGAGATCATCGGTATTAACATAGTAGGAATGTCACTCCTAATATATACAACATCATATGTAGAAAGTAATATAACATGCAAATAAAAGCATAAGATAACATCATCTAACATATGCTAATCATTAATGAAAAAGGATACATATCCATCATCATGAAGGATGCATCAGCCACGATGTCTCAATGAATCTCAAAATGATAAGAGTGGAAAATATGCTACCACCCGACCGCATGGTACCTAAGTGGTCCACTCCCACCATGCTAAGGAGATAATCTCAAGTCCCAAACAGGCTATCAAAATCACATAGAAAAAATCTCCATAAGTCCAAGAATCCTAAAAGTATACTAACTCAAAGGTTCCTAACACAAAATCTGACATCTAATCCCAGAGGCACACAATGACATGTATGAACCTACTATGCAAGTAGGAAAGTGTCATTGCAATTATCACGTACAAGTTACCCTGGCAGTTAGGTAAACTCCACATGTCCATACTGATTTCATGTAGCCACTAGTATCCTCTCATACAAATGAGGCATACTACGGAATGCAAGGTTGCAACCATGCGTCTCACTACTCCCATCCTAGCCTGTACAAGCACTCAAGGCATGGGTGAGAATAATACTCTTATCTTTTTAGGTTCATTTTGTTAGTATTAAGTGTGAATGTTATCACTTATTAATTCAACTTACAATGAGTTACCCTGGTAGCCTCTTAGGACCCTGACCCCGATTGCAAGCCACTTCACATCACTACATGTAGATATCCTACCCTAATGCTCATGGACTCATAAATCTCAAAATCACAAAAGATAATCCATAATAAAATCATCAAATATGCATAAAAGCATCAAATCTCCATGAGCAAACATCCATAGAAAATCATGAACACAGCAGCTCTCTATTGGCAACTGAAGTATCACTGATAATCAAATATCCAATGGTTCTCAATAACCAAAATATATATCTCAATCATACTGATCGAAGACTCCAAAAATAGTTGATTCAAACATGTCATAACATGACATCATCAAGAATAAATCCACATCTCAGTCCCATCATGGCGACTAGAAAATAATCAAGGATAACTGATCGATGACCAAAATAATGGTTAGGTCAAGAGTCTCATACACAAGAATCTCAACTATAACAATCAATAATCACATCCAATACATAGAGCATTCCATCACAAACCATGGTTGGGTTTATAAAGATAGAGATTAAAACATCATCATGACATCACAATCACATAACCCCCAAGCCTCTGGTAGACGTCCTATACTGGTCAACACTAGTCAACCCAAAACCCAAAACAATAGCATAAAGAATACACAATGTAAACACATGTTTTGGTTTTGCTAAGTTTTCAAATTTGAATTTAAAAGTCTCAGTTTACGTTTTTCCAAATTATATTAAGTAGAGAAATTTCACATTTTTCCTAACCCATGTATTTGTTTGATAGATAAAAGTTTCTCCTCAAAACTATTAGACTCAATTTTCTAATTGATCTAATAATATTTTGTTTATATAACATTGTTTGAAAATTGACACTCTCAATGAATCAAAACTTCGATTATATATTGTAATAACTAATCTTAATTAAACTGTGTTTATTTAAATTAATTATTAATATCTCTTCATAATTGACAAGCTCAATATCAATATTTTAAATCATTAAAAGAGTGATCCATTAATTTAGAACTTTATAATATTCATTTATAATTAATTATATATACATATATACTTATATACATATATATACATACATACATATATATATATATATATATATATATATATATACATACATACATAAATATATATATGTAACAATATTTAATAATTAATGATATTGCAACAAAATCGAGATTCGTATCCAAATCTGATATGAAATAATGTTGCAAATAAAACTTTATATAATTTAAAACCAAACTCAAATTGCAATGCGATTTTAAAATTGCGCGGCCCAATACATTCGCACCGCAGGTACACTGCGAATCGTAGGTACACTGTGGTCGCAGGTACCCTGCAATCTCGCAAGCCTACGGTGGGTGGGGTATATAATACCCGCCCAACATCATATATATATATATATTTTTAACATGATTTTCAATAACATTTTTTATAAAAATGTTCCCATGCAATATGATATAATATTAACATGAAACTCTATCGTGATTTGACATTCGATTATTATAAAAATAAATAAATATATGTATATATATAAATATGTATGTATATATATATATGGGTATATATGTATATATATATGTATGTGTATATATATATATATATATACATGCAGAGTTTATCACCATCATAGAACATACATATATATATGTATATAATGATATATACGTACATGTGTATGTAGATTCAAAAATATACATAGTTTACTTAGAAATTCTAATTTTCAGAATTTTCCTTTAAATCTTTGATCTTCAAATTTATCCAATAAATAATCTAATGGGTTTGGCTATGAATTTAAACCCTAGCCCCGTTTTCTTTCAGATCTATGCATATAAAGACTTCCACATAAATTCAATTGCCCATATTGAGAATGCATACAATAAAAATATGAAATTCGTCAGAAGACATATGGAAGACATGAAGAAGACAGGGAATGCAAGATGCGGAAATAGCATAAGTAAAATCACAAGAATCTACCTGGATTTTGATGCTAATTCGCTCTTCCTCAGAAAACCCGCAGAGCAAGCTCCCTTCTTTAGAATTTTTGAATCCTCCAATGCTCCAATTGCACTCCAAACGCTATGTCTAAGCTTCTAGGGATGCCTGAATATAAAGAGCTCTCAAGAAACCTCTAGAATGTTTCTAGAAACAGCTGGAAGGTGTCACCAACTAAGCATGGGTCTTTTCCAACCTTCAAGATGAGCCATAGGGTTGTAGACACCATGTGCTTAATTAATGCACTAACCTCCGTATTGTTGACACATGAGAAATAGAAAAGTGCATTAATTCCCATGCAAGCTTATAACTCCAATCCACTTTTATTTTAACTTTTATAACTTTTATTATTATTATTTATTTATTACTTTATTATTATTTTATAATTATTATTAATTATTAATTTCTAATTTTCTTTTATTTAATTCTTTTCTCTCAATTAATTCTCATTTAATTAATTATACTCAAAATATCAAAGATCATGATATTTTATTAATTTTCTCCAAAATAATTAATTTATTAATTAAATCTATTTATTAAGACTTAATTAATAGAAAATTCACCATAGACCTCCAAGATAAAATATGAAAACCCATCATAGAACAAATCATACAAAATCAGTCTAAAGGGTTAAAAATCACGAAATATGTCATCCGACACATTCGGTGGGTACTCAACTCTGATACTTGTCCTAACTTTCTAGGACAAATGGTTTAAGGGTTTGGGATTTGGACTTGAGAATTTATGTCCCTTCTCTTATCATTGAGATAGTATAATAGGGCATGCTCATCTTGGCAATTCAGGGAAGTTGATATCTGGTACCTACAACCTGCAAAAAAACCATGCATGTACATACAATATATAATGCTAAGCTAAACAAACAATGGCAGGAAGTGGTGCATCATGTAGATCTCGACTAAGCAGGTGACTATGAATCCCTTCCTTAACCACATCAGAAACACCATACAATATGAAAACACACACACCATACACATGCAAGTATGGGGTAAGTATCCATAATAAAACAGATAAGATAATAACCATCCATCTAATCATCAATAATAACTGAAAATAGTATAATGATCATCATGTATGCATGAAATGTAAAATCTAAATGATCTCATCATATAACCACTGAATCCATAGCATAATGTCTAATAGTGTCAAAACAATACCACTAATCCATCAACATAAAACTAGTCTATCATAGTCTGATAATAATAACAATGTCCAGAAAAGATGTGAATGAGGGTAGGCACTACATCCATCCCCCCTTGGGTTAGGATTACTCCTAGAAGCCTACAAACAAGTAGGGATATAGCTCCCTCAATCTAGCTGCATCCTCCCAAGTAGCTGAAGAATCATCAGTAGGGTCCCATTGGACCCTTACCTGCTCGATGGTTCGACCCCTGAGGGTCAACCCCCACTGCTCCAAAATACAAACCGGCTCCAAAGCCACCTACCCGTCCTCTACCTGCAACACATTCCAATCACGAACATGTACAATATCAAGAATATATTGCCAGAGCACTAAAACATGGAAAACATCATGAATGCAAGCTAGGTTGCGCATTAGAGCAAGACGGTAAGAAACCAGGCCAATCCTCTCTAGAATCTCGAATGGTCCCACAAAGTGAGGTGCTAGCTTAGAACCCTTTCCATACCAGATTGGACTCTTTTGCGGTCGCACTCTCAAGAAAACCTTATCTCCCACAACAAACTGCTTATCAATCCTATGAGCATCGGCATACTTCTTTTGCCTATCCTGTGCTGTAGTCAAGTGCTCATGGATACACACTACCTATTGCTCCATATCACGAAGCATATCAGGACCCAACATGATGCAATCCTAAAGACTATCCCAACTCAATGGTGTATGACAAGGACGTCCATATAATGCTTGAAATGGTGCCATACCAATAGAACTATGATACCCATTATTGTATGCAAACTCTACTAGATAGAGATAATCCTCCCAATGTGTCTGCCTATCCATCACATACATCCATAACATATCCTCCAAAACCTGATTCACCCTCTCTATCTGACCATCAGTCTCTGGATGATATGTCAAACTAAAGTTTAACTGTGCTCCAAGCTCATGCTGCAGCGATGTCTAGAATGCAGATGTGAATACACGATCCCTGTCAGAAATAATCTTTCTAGGAATACCATGTAGTCTCACAATGTCACACATAAAGACATTAGCTACAGAAACTACTATGTAGGAAGACCTAATCGGTGAAAAATGTGCCACCTTAGTCAAACGATCAACGGTGACCATGATAGCATCATGATGTCGAACTGTCATAGGTAATCCTACAATAAAATCCATGGAGATGATATCCCACTTCCAAGAAGGAATGAGATTAGGCTGAAAAAGTGTAGCCAGGTGCTGATGTTCTGCCTTAACTCTCTAACACTCAAGGTACCTAGCCACAAAATCAATAATATCTCGCTTCATCCCAGACCAAAAGAACAAACGTCTCAAATCAGCATGCATCTTCTTGACACCTAGATGTGCTGAGTAAGGTGTACGATGGGCTTCTGCCAGTATCAACATGTGAAGCTCATCAGAAAATGGCACATAAATCTTCCCCAAATGTCTCAAAAGACCATTTGACTCTCGAACGTAGCCTGCAAACTTACCTTCCAAAGATCTTCCTGAATCAATCTCTCTACACACTTCCTGATACTAGGAATCCATAGGAAGTGCCTGAAGAATTTGACTCCTCAAATCCACACTAAGAGTCATCGATGATACCACATGTCTCTTGTGACTCAAAGCATCTACCACCACATTCTCCTTACCCTGAATGTACTTAACCTCAAAATCATACTTGCATAGAAACTCCATCCATCGCCTCTGGCAAGCATTCAAATTAGGCTGAGTAAAAATGTATTAAAGACTACGATGATCACTGTGTAGCTCAAATCTGTGCCTCAGCAAGAAATGTCTCCACCTTGTCAAAGCATGAACTACTACTGCTAACTCAAGATCATGCATAGGATAATTTAACTCATGATCCTTGAGCTTGCGTGATTCATATGCAATCACCCCTCCATTCTGTATCAACATTGCCCCAATCCCTTCAAGAGAAGCATTTGTACATACCATGAAATCACCTTCTGGATCCGGTACAGCTAGAATCGGTGCACTAGTCAAAAGCTCCTTGAACTTCTGGAAAGCTTCCTCGCATTTCTCTGTCCATACAAACTTCTTTCCTTTCCTTTGAAGAGAAGTGATAGGATGTGATATCCTAGAGAAATTTTGGACAAATTTGCGATAATAACTAGCTAAACCCATGAAACTACGAATCTCTGACACATTAGTCAGTGTCAGCCAATCTATTATCGTCTAAATCTTTGCAGGATCCACTAAAATACCATCACCTAAAATAACATGCCCTAAATACTGAATCTCCGATTTGAAGAATTCACACTTAGCTGCATTAGCATAAAGCTGATTGTCCCTCAAACACTGCAATACCAACCGCAGGTGTTCCTCATGCTCCTTTTGAGTCTTAGAATATATCAATATGTCATCAAGAAACATGAGTACAAACCTATCCAGATAAGATCGAAACACACCATTCATCAAAATCATGAAAACTGATGGAGCATTAGTCAATCCAAAAGGTACCACTGTGAACTCATAATGCCCATAACGAGTTCGAAAAGCAGTCTTGTGAATATCTGCTTCCTTAATGCGAAGCTGGTGGTATCCTGACTTAAGGTCAATCTTGGAGAATACTCTAGCTCCCTTGATCTGATCAAATAAGTCATCAATCCTAGGCAAAGGATACCTATTCTTAATATTCACCTTATTGAACTGTCTATAGTAAATACAAAGGCGCAAAGAACTGTCTTTCTTCTTCACAAAGAGCACTGGAGCTCCCCATGGTGATACGCTTGGTCGAATGCTCCCTTTGGCCAAAAGTTCCTCTAGCTGAAGACATAGTTCACCAAATTCTTGTGTAGTCATATGATAAGGAGCTTTAGAGATAGGCTCCACTCCAAGAATCAGATCAATACTAAAGTCAATGTCCCTCTTTGGAGGCATGCCTAGAATCTCACTTGGAAAAACATCCACGTACTCTTGCAAACTTGGGTGATCCAAAGTCTTCCTCATCAAGATCATTTACCATAACAACAAATATTTGACATCCCTTACAGAAACTTCACTTCATTTGCATATCAGAAATCATCCATAGAGATATAGGCCTCGGTATCCCAACTATCTTCACATCATTCCCTTGGTCATCTTGGCACAAAATGATCTTCTTCCTACAATCTATACTGGCTCTATGAGATCCAAGACAATCCATGCCTAAAAAAACATCATAGGAACCAAGGGGTATGACTCGAAGATTCACTGTCATATCAAAGCTTCCTAAGCTAAGCCCACACTTATGAACTACAAAATCTGTGGAGACCTTGATCCCTGAGGCTAGTTCCACTTGCCAACCATGATCTTGCTTCACCGCATCCAGCTTACACTTAGAAACTATAGATGGTGAAATAAATGAATCTGTAGCTCCTGAATCAAACAATACTGAAAGAGATATACCTCTAATAGCACCTGTGGTCTCAACCACTGTTCCTTGATGATTTTCCTAACACTAATCAACTGCTGCAAATACTCTATGAGCTTTACCTGCATCACCAACTGTAGGCTCTAAAACTGTAGGTCTAGGTCCTAAAAACTAAGGTGCTCACTGAGGACACTAATTTGGATAATGTCCAATCTGACCACATGAAAAAAATTCTATATTTCTACTAGAACCTCTTCCCATAGGTGGTACATTAGATTGCTGACAACTGTTCCTGCTCACAAAAGACTGGCTACTCTGAGCTGGCTGATTGGTCTGATTCTATCTATTACATTGAGCATTGTGGTTGTTCTTGGTTTTAGGACCTTTACCACCACCTTGAGCTTGAGAATTTGAGCCCTTCTATTGCTATGTCTATTGAGACTACTGCTGATACTATTTCCCCTTAGAGAAAGAGAACTTCTTGTTACCACCTGAATTGTAGTTTCTTTTAGATCCTGATGCTGCTGGAGCTCCTACAAAACCACCTTGACCAAGGTTGACACTTTTCTCAACAAGGATAGCTCGATGCATCGCATCCTTGATGGTTTTTGGTTCAAATACCTTAACTCCCCCAATAATATGGTTATTCAAATCCCTAATAAAATGTTGTGTCAACTAAGATAAATTTTCACTGAACCCTGAGAAAGGCATAAGCTCATAAAACTTACACTCATACTTGGTCATTGACAAAGTGTACTATTTGAGATTATGAAATTCATTAGCCCTTTGTTGTTTCCATTCCTCTGGTAGGAATCATTCATGAAAACTCTCTAGGAATAATTCCCATGTAACACTGCTCATATCGATTCCCAACTTCTTCTCCTCTATCGTCCACCAAGTGGCCCCAAAATTTTCTAGATTAGTGATCGCAAACCTTGCCTTAACATTAGTGTCAAACTCCTGCATGGCAAAAAATCCTATCGAGAGAAATAAGCCACTGCTCAGCCACATAACTAGAACCTTTCCCATTAAAAGGCTTAACCTTGGATCTTGAAAGATCCTTCATCTGAGTGGACACAATGGACCTCGGACGATCCTTTCGAGGACTCCTAGACCTGGGTCTATGCTCTTGTTCTGTTTGATGCACTTTAGGTTATTCTTGAACAAGAGGTAGACGTTCTAGAATAGTCTGCATCATTTGTCTCAAATCGACCTCTTCAGACTTAGCTTGGTCCTCTCTACGGCTCTCTTCCTACTATCTACTAGAGTGCTCTTCCCTGCTCTCTACACGAGCTGATCCCTCATGGGCAGGCTCATGGGCACTGACAGCTTTGCCACGACCACAGCCTCTTCCACAGCCTCTACCATGGCCTCTAACAGAAGACCTAGTCCCAGATACCATCCTAAAATAGTACAAGGTACTAAGTTAAGTTCTATGTTTAAGTTTAAGTAAAATTTCCAGTTTTGAAAACTAAGTGTTGAAGTATGAAAATTATACAAGTAACAGTTCAAGTTCTATTTCAGTTAAACTAGTTTCAAATTGAATAGATACACTTGATAGTTCAAAGTTCTAGTTGTTCCAAAATACCCAAAGTTCCCAATGTAGAAACTCGGGCTTTGATACCAAATGTAATGCCCCCGCCAAGGGATCCAAAGAATTAACCTAGAATTTTGCTAACATTTTTTTTTTCCATAGAAGTAAACATCACATATAACTTATGCACATTAACGAAAGAAATAGCATTGTCCACCTGAAAGTAAACATAACATAAATAACATATTACATTCTTTAAGATCCCTTAACATTGAATTACATACATGAATCCATATAGCACAACATCCACATGAAATAATGATACACCCAATATACAAATGTCCTTTCTGAATTACATTCCAGAATGCACAATCATCCACTGAGCATGTCACAGGGTATGATAGGCACAAAGAATATACATATGTAGAATAAGGTACATCATCCTATTCTAATCCATGATACATCAAAGTAGAGATAATCACATGATACAACATCATAGAGGACATATACATCCATCATAAAGATCAAACCTGATAAACTAAGTACACGGTTCCTCCCAACCATTAATAGCATCATTAGACCATTATGGATCCTAGCCATCCCTCCATGTGTAACATTCCAAATCACCGAAGACATCATCAGTATTAACATAGTAGGAATATCTCTCCTAATATATACAACATCATATGTAGAAAGTAATCTAACATGCAAATAAAAGCATAAGATAACATCATCTAACATATGCTAATCATCAATGAAAAAGGATACATATCCACCATCATGAAGGATGCATTAGCCATGATGTCTCAATGAATCTCAAAATGATAAGAGTGGAAAATACACTAGCACCCAACCGCATGGTACCTAAGTGGTCCACTCCCACTGTGCTAAGGAGATAATCTCAAGTCCCAAACAGGCTATCAAAATCACATAGCACAAATCTCCATAAGTCCAGGAATCCTAAAAGTATACTAACTCAAAGGTTCCTAACACAAAATCTGACATCTAATCCCAGAGGCACACAATGACATGTAGGAACCTACTATGCAAGTGGGAAAGTGTCATCACAATTATCACGTACAAGTTACCCTGGCAGTTAGCTAAACTCCACGGGTCCATATTGATTTCATGCGGCCACTAGTATCCTCTCATACAGATGAGGCATACTACGGAATGCAAGGTCGCAACCATGCATCTCACTACTCCCATCCTAGCCTGTACAAGCACTCAAGGCATGGGCAAGAACAAAACTCTTATCTTTTTAGGTTCATTTTGTTAGTATTAAGTGTGAATGTTATCACTTATTAATCCAACTTACAATGAGTTACCCTGGCAGCCTCTTAGGGCCCCGACCCCCATTGCAAGCCACTTCCCGTCACTACATGCAGATGACCTACCCTAATTCTCATGGACTCATAAATCTCAAAATCACAAAAGATAATCCATAATAAAATCATCAAATATGCATAAAAGCATCAAATCTCCATGAGCAAACATCCATAGAAAATCATGAACACAACAGCTCTCTATTGGCAACTGAAGTATCACTGCTAATCAAATATCCAATGGTTCTCAATAACCAAAATATATATCTCAATCATACTGATCGAAGACTCCAAAAATAGTTGAGTCAAATACGTCACAACATGACATCATCAAAAATAAATCCACATCTCAGTCCCATCATGGCGACTAGAAAATAATCAAGGATAACTGATCGATGACCAAAATAATGGTTAGGTCAAGAGGCTCATACACAAGAATCTCAACTATAACAATCAATAATCACATCCAATACATAGATCATTCCATCACAAACCATGGTTGGGTTTATAAAGATAGAGATTAAAACATCATCATGACATCACAATCACATAACCCCCAAGCCTCTGGTAGACGTCCTATATTGGTCAACACTAGTCAACCCAAAACCCAAAACAATAGCATAAAGAATACACAATGTAAACACATGTTTTGGTTTTGCTAAGTTTTCAAATTTGAATTTAAAAGTCTCAGTTTACATTTTTCCAAATTATATTAAGTAGAGAAATTTCACATTTTTCCTAACCCATGTATTTGTTTGATAGATAAAAGTTTCTCCCCAAAACTATTAGACTCAATTTTCTAATTGATCTAATAATATTTTGTTTATATAACATTTTTTGAAAATTGACACTCTCAATGAATCAAAACTTCGATTATATATTCTAATAACTAATCTTAATTAAACTGAGTTTAATTAAATTAATTATTAATATCTCTTCATAATTGACAAGCTCAATATCAATATTTTAAATCATTAAAAGAGTGATCCATTAATTTAGAACTTTATAATATTCATTTATAATTAATTATATATACATATATATATTTATATATATATATATACATGCATACATATATATATATATATATATATATATATATATATATATATATATATATATATATATATATATATATATGTATATATATATATATATATGTATATATATATATATATATGTATATATATATATATATATATATATATATATGTATATATATATATATATATAACAACATTTAATAATTAATGATATTGCAACAAAATTGAGATTCATATCCAAATCTCATATGAAATAACGTTGCAAATAAAACCTTATATAATTTAAAACCAAACTCAAATCATAATGCAATTTTAAAATTGCGTGGCCCAATAGATCTGCACCGTAGGTACACTGCGGATCACAGGTACACTGCGGTTGCAGGGACCCTGCGATCTTGCAAACCTACGGTGGGTGGGGTATATAATACCCGCCCAACATCATATATATATATATTTAACATGATTTTCAATAATGTTTTTATAAAAACGTTCCCATGCGATATGATATACTATTAACATGAAACTCTATCGCGATTTGACATTTGATTATTATATAAATAAATATATATATATATATATATATATGTATGTGTATATATATATATACACACAGAGTTTATCACCATCACAACACATACATATATATATGTATATAATGATATATATATATGTATATGTGTATGCAGATTCAAGAATATACACAGTTTACTTAGAAATTCTAATTTTCAGAATTTTCCTTTAAATCTTTGATCTTCAAATTTATCCAATAAATAATCTAATGGGTTTGGCTATGAATTTAAACCCTAGCCCCGTTTTCTTTCAGATCTATGCATATAAAGACTTCCACATAAATTCAATTTCCCATATTGAGAATGCATACAATAAAAATATGAAATTCCTCAAAAGACATATGGAAGATATGAAGAAGACACGGAATGCATGTACATACAATATATAATGCTAAGATAAACAAACAATGGTAGGAAGTGGTGCATCATGTAGATCTTGACTACGCAGGTGACTATGACTCCCTTCCTTAACCACATCAGAAATGCCATACAATATGAAAACACGCACACCATACACATGCAAGTATGGGGTAAGTATCCATAATAAAAAACACAAGATAATGACCATCCATCTAATCATCAATAATAACTAAAAATAGTATAATGATCATCATGTATGTATGAAATGTAAAATCTAAATGATCTCATCATATAACCACTAAATCCATAACATAATGTTTGATAGTGTCAAAACAATACCACTAATCTATCAACATAAAACTAGTCTATCATAGTCTGATAATAATAAAAATGTCCAGAAAAGATGTGAATGAGGGTAGGCACTACAATATAGAGGCTTAAAGTTATGTTTCAAGTGATGGAGATAAGGTTGTTGATCTGATATGCTATTAAGAAGCATCATGTGAAGAAAATGATGAGAGTGGTTACTAAAGTCAAGAGGAGGACAGTGATAGATCATGTTCATCTTCATATGAATCTAACACAAATTGGGAAGAAGAAAGCAATGATGGAACTGAGTACTCCTATGCTAGTAAAGGTATGAGTATTTTTTCTAAATCTAAAAGTGAAGTTCCATTTCAAAATCACAAAAATTAGCTTAAGGTTGAAAGTTGTGAAGAAGAGTTATCTACACAATATGATGACAAAGAGATCATTTGTAAGGATAGATTGATTAGTTGTGTAGATGAATGTTGTGAAGATGCGTGCAATAATAATTAGCAATATGTGAGTAATTTTGAGGTTAATGCATCAACACTCATTGATAAAATGAAAGATGATTGGTTTGCAAGACATTTGAATCATCTTAATGAAGACAATGCAACTAATATTGATCTATATTCTACATGCTTTGTTGATGGAGTTGATGGTGTATCTTCATTTGATAATTCTATTTTTTCTTCTTCATATGCTGAAAGTGTCCATGCCAGTGATGTTAGAAATAGTTTCAAGGTTTTCACTAATTCTTTGTATGATGAAGAGTTTGATGTTGATCAACACGTCACTTGTTATAATGTCTACAAATGAGCTTTGCATGGAATTATCAACCCACTTTTTGAAGAGCACATGGAATTTTCAAATTTAGTTGAGGATAAGTTTAATGATGATGCATTGTCTTTCTACTGTAAGAGATCAGATTATTTTTCTTCTAGATGTGATAATGATTATGATGATGAGGTTATGCCTCATGAGATTTATAACAAGGTGTTTGATGAAGTCATTATTGAAGATCAACATGTACCTTGTAGCAAGTTCTATGGTGAATACTCTAATATGATGACTAATTTATTTTCTATTTTCAAAGAACCATTTGAGGACTCTGGACTAGTCTCAAATTTTGACATGGATGACATTTGTGAGTATAAGTCTGATTGCTCATTCAAGTACCATCCGGTTATACTCAAGGATACACAATTTCAAGGTATGTGTCATCATTTTCCCCACGTTGAATATGAAGCCTTCATATTCAAGATTGATAGCATGCATGATTCATTTGATGAAGAGAATATTCAGTTTGAGTCTGATATGTTTGAGCATACTAATCAATACTTTCATAATGAGAAAGTTGTAGAAAGTGATCATAATTTTTATATGTATTATGGAAGTGAATGTATAGATTCTATTTTGCCAACTAAGTTGATTCATAATGCTAATCTGATTAGTGAAACTGATAGAAGAGATGTTTCTAGCTTACCTCATGAAAATTTAGATTAAAATCAGATCTATGATAGAGGTAAAAGTTTTTGTTGAATTTCAGTAGCCTAGGGCCATCATTTGTATAGCTTAGGAGTAGTTGTTTTCGCTTTCAATAAGATGTTCAAAGAGAAGTTTTCATTATCAAGTGTGTGGTTTGTTTCTTCTAGAGATCTAAATTTTCATGCACACAAGGGACAATCATCCCCAGACAGAGCCACTGTTAGGACTCAAAATTGAAGCCCTAATTTTGAGTAACATTCAAAAAATCAAGCCCTATAAGTGCTTTTTTAATGCATATGTACTCATTTGTCCTTTTGAGGCCTAAGAGGGGTTTAATGTTTCTAACACCTTAAATTTAGTATGTCTATATGTCTCATGAAGATAAATTTCCATTCTGATTCATTTTGTGAAGTTCCATTTTGAGCAATGTCCAAATCTTCATTTTTGTTGAAGTGTCAAAAAGTGGCAAGGGGCCTTGATTTCAATTGAATATCTTGCACCTAGTAATGTCTCATGACCTTCTGATTTGGGAGTGTTTAGTATCCATATTAGAGCACCTATGTTTCAGATTTTGAGTCATTTTGATATGTTTTGACTAGGTTTTGAATCCCTCAAAGTTGGTTGTTTATTGTTGTCATCTCGAAGCTAATTGTTCAAAATTCTGGGAGGCCCTATTTGACTTGTTATAACTTTGACCCAGTTCACCAAAATGAGAAAATTCCATTTGCATTGTATTCTAGAAGTTAGAGACTTGTTATTTTTCAATTCTAAGCTTATGATGAATCCATTTGATTAGTTTTCTAATGTGATTCCAAAATCAATTTGCAAAGTTTTACTGGTGTCAAAGTGTAGATTGGTTGTACCCATGTTCATGATGTCATATCTTTGAATACTTGATAGATGAGATCAAATGGATTGTATCATTGCATTCTACTCTAAAAATTCTTTAAGTGTGCTAGTTTTCATGTCTTGATGAATCCATTTGCACACTTTCCCAAGTCCATTCCATTTGCAAAACCACTTTTCTGCCATTGTTCCCAACTCTACAGTTTTGAGTAGCCCACTTTGACCGCTCGAAAAATTTGGCCCATTATTCATCATGAGCCCTAATCATAGATTTATATTTTCCTCATGGAAATGAACCAATTCCCTAATTTTTGTTCCCCCAAGTGCTAGTTTGACTTGTTTTCAAAGCCAAATCTGAATGTGATTTATTATTTTCTGACATGTTTGATTGTAGGTAGTTTTAAATGAGAAAATTCAATAGTTAATATCTTTTTATTGAGAATTTTTCATGATGCAAGTTTCAACGCAGTGCAAGAATGTGGGCTAGAGAATCAATGTGTTTGATTTGAGAGCCTAGTCAGGTATTTTGGTTAGTTTTTAAGGCCAATGAAAGGACCTCTTGGCATGAAGTTGATAGTTTGAAAAAAAGATGTAAAATGAGTTTTAATATTGTTTCTAGTGATCAAATTTTATTTAAATTAGTATTAGAGGATTAATGGATTAATTTGATAGTTTATTTGTTTGAAAATAATTTTTTTATAGATAGACCTGCTTTGGGGCCTGACTGATTTCATCAGTGTGAAGTAATACTCACTTATTAAAATTATCTTAGTTGGACATAATAACTATGAGAAAAGAAGCTCACTTAAAATGCAAGAATGTGTGTGTTTTTGGTTTTCCCACTATCTCACACGAAAGATATGCCCAACTTACACAGATTGACTGAATGACCCTCTCCACTATTACACAAGGATATAGTATGAAGATTTTTGATTAAAGGGGGGTTTTGAAATTGGAGAAGCAAGAAATGATGAATGCATGGGGCATTAGATGGATGGAAAGTTATAGATGCCAAATGAGATAATGCTAATCCATGGAAGTTTGAGGGAGGATGTCTTAAATCGATTAATGCATGGAGGGAATCATCAGTTTATTGGTTGGGAATTTTGGGTCTAGACCCCTTTTCAAAAAGTTCAATTTCAATATTTGATGTGAGATCCATAGTAGTAGTGAGTTTCCCCATAGTGTACTCTCTCTTTATAAGCTTATGCATGATTTTTCAATTGACTCTATTGTAAAGAAACATCACAAAATCATCACCTTCCCCATACTTGATCTAATCAAATCTATCTCTACATTCAGGACAAAGACTCTGGCTTGAAATTTCCAATGTCAAACATGACACCTCACATGATTACTTCTTCACAAAGCCATGCATAGTCAGTGCACATTTAGATGCAAAGATCAATGAAGTTTTGATTGCTAAAAATTGTGGTGTTATCTTCACAACTTGAATGCAACTCTTAGGGTCTGATTAATTGAAGATTATTTTGAGTCTCATGTTTTTTCAAATTGTTGAATCTGACAGCCACCATCAGATGCTTCACATCTTCTTCCTGATACATTATCTTACTCTCCCATAGGAGATTTTGATAATGTCAATGAAAAGGCATATAGATGTGCTAGTATTGCAACCAATGGCTATAAATAAATAGAACAAGAAAAACCTTCTGCAATATCCTTGACTAGTAGAGGTTTTTGCAAGGTAGGAGACACACCTAATTTATTTGTACCTAAGAAAAGGACCACAAAAGATAAAAATTTAAGAAAATTAGATTCATCTCGCAAAACTCTACCGAGGTCAAAACAAATTAACAATAATGATGATTCGTTGAAGGAATCAAATTTTGGGTCAAAAGTTGAAGTCAAAAGGAGAGCTACCAAAACTCACTAGAACATGATCATGGCCTCTACAATAGGCAGAACTAACAAATCTATTTATTCATCAAAGGAAAAATCATAGGGAGGTAAATTTGTCAAGTATAACCTAAATGGAAAAGGATTCAGGCTATGCAAATTTGTCAATAGAGGGTCTAAGAGGAAGACCATCTCAACTTCAAGTAGTTGCACATTCTATTAGAGGAAAATGATTAAAATAGAGGATGGTAGTAGTTGAAAGAAGATATACCACAAGATATGTAAAATGTTTCTACCACTTCACATTCAGTATCAATAAATCATGCAAGAAGCAAAAGCCATTAGAGCCATGTAGTAGAGTAGAGAAATGGTTGCTTAATCTCACATTGATGCCATGAGGAGAAATATTGATATTTAAATACCTTCCCATCTAACATCTAAAAGTCTTTGAGACATTTGGCTTTTAAAGCCACAAGAAAGCACATGAAGGGCCTTACTTAGCTAGGAGGAAATTTTGAACAAACTTAATCATGTCAGCATGACTAGACCTTGACTAATTAACTAAAATATGAAAAGTGGTGGTGATGTGGTGCTAGCTATACTGAGATGGGTGAATTAGAAATTGACAAGGTGTAAAGGTTTCTTGATGTGGCACACTTCTCGAGGTATTGAGGTGGAAAACAATGCCATGTGTCATGATATCACTATGTCACAATGACATGGTACAATGCTGATTGGGATATCAATATAGCAACTGATGATGTGATAGGTTGAGGTGGCACAGTGAGAGGGTGGTGACATGGTGATGCCAATAGGGTGCTAATGTGTTCAGAGGTGCCACATGTCATGACATTGCTATGTCACAATGATGTGGCAAAATGCTGACTCACAATGTGACATAGCGATTGATGAAATGGAAAAAATGTGGCAGCCACATGGCAGGTGTCAGTGATAAAGCAAAATCTAGCCAATTAGAGCATGACACATGGTAGGGCTGGTCAAACATATTTAACCTGGATTAAAAATTAAAGGGAAAATCAAATAGGCTGAAGAAATAATATTTTTTATTGTTTTCCATTTTTGAACATGCAAGGTCAATTTTAAATAAAATTTTATTTAATCCTATAGTTTAAGCTTTAGTAAAAGTCAAAATATATGCCCAAATGCAATTTCAAAGCCTTAGGAGGAGCATTTTTTTGTTTTAAGATTCTAGGAGTTTTTGATAAGTGAATATGGCACTATTATATAGCACTAAAATTGGGAGAGAACAAAATTTCTCTTTCTGGAGTTTTTTTTTGCACAAGAGGCCACTAGTTCAAGTTATTCAAGGTTTTGTCCTAGGTACCCAATTTCTAGTTTCATTTAGTTTGGGCAGTTCATATTTGATTTCCAATGAATGATGAACTATGTGAATATAAAAGGTAGAATGAATGTAGTTATGGGTGAGTTTTGTCACATCCAAATAGACCTAATCAAGGTATCATCAACATTTTATGATGCATTTTAGATATTTTGGTAATACAAGGGTTTTCATCATTAAAGAAGAGACATTTTGGGTTTTTTACAAAAACAATGATGAAAACCAAATCAAATTTCATGGATAAAAAAATGATAGATGTTTTGCAACTGCAAGGAATGGAGATTCAAGTGGACACATGTCACTTCCAGATCAAATTCGAGATTCCATTTTTCTTCTATATCTTTCTTTTTCTCATCCATGGTAAGATTTGGCAGTTTTCAGTGTGAGACCACATTGTTGGTTCTAGTTTGTCTGTGAGACCACATTGTTGGATCTAGAGCTATGATTTCACCATTTTCTTCAGCAATTTCCCTTGTAATGAACAACAAGAAATAAGCATACAGATAGTTCTAATATGTTAGGTAGTTTTACATTTCATTTTCATGCATGTTATTATTTTTGTTTCAAAGAAATGAATGAAAATGTAGCAGCATGTTATTCTTCATTCTAATATCTTGTATCCCATTCATGTTGTTTGTGATCTTTTGTGTTTTGTAAACAAAGGGTATTAAACTTAGTTGCAATTTGTTGGTTTTATATGTTGATTTATTTATCTTATGACTCAAGTAGTTATGTAAATGCTTGATTCATCATTATAGGATTGTAGATCTCATGAAGGCTAGGTTGAATATGAGATTTAGAAAGATGCAGATGTCTGATTCACAAGGTGAATAGATAGATTAGGAAGTCTGAGTGTATGGGATATGTCAATGAATTTCAGGGATGTGTTAGGGTTTTGTAGGATTATGCAATAGATAAGGCACTAATTAGCTATAGGATCAAAGTGTTATGTTGTTCATGTCATTTTTTTTGCTAATTAATCAAGTATTTTTCCTTTAATATTGAAGAACTAAAATGTGATACCCTCACTTAGCTTAGCAATTTCTTTGGCCATGTTATTAGCTATTCCATGTTTGAGATCTCTACACAAGTGTAGGAATATTAAGGGTTTTATCTACTTTGTTAGATTCATGTGTATGTTTTAGCATTGGTAATATATAAGTGAATCAGAGATACACCCACCTAGGTTTTGTAAAGCCTAAAGTAGTAGAAGGGTCTAGCTTTATAGTTGGCTTAGTGTCTGAAAGGGTATGTTAAAGATGGGAAGTAGCTGCCCCTAGATGTATCTTGTTCTCATCAGGGTAATTTGAAACTATAGTGTTTCAAAACACCAACAAGATCTCTCACAAAAGGAGAAGACTTTAGAGAGGAGTGATAAGGGGAAGAGCATAGTAGAACAAACTCCTTCTTCAAAAGGTAAATCTTTGATGGAACATATTATGAGATGGTTGAGGAAAGAGGTGATTAGAAACAAAAGGTAGCAATATTCCAATGAGGAAGAAGATATAAAAGAATTGACTAAAGCTCTCAGGAAACCTGATTCATGTCATGCCTGACCACTACTCCGGGTTTTCTACATATTAGGACTTTGATGTTATAAGTTTCTTTCTGATGTTATGTTCTTATTATCTATAGAACTTGGTTTTATTAATGTCCTTGGAACATGAGATTATTGTTGGAAAAGCTTTTCTATTTTAGAAATACTCTATTTTGAGCTTTGGTAGAAGCACTTATGAATCTGACAAACTTTTTGATGTACTTAGAAATAATGTCTGATGTTTCTAGTTTTAATGATATTACTGTGTATAGATTGCAGGTAAAATATGAGTGATAAAACTATTGAAAAGTTTTATTTAAAATTAAGCTCAGGTTTTATGGTTGTAGCTTTCATATTTTATTGCATATCAGCATATTGTTTAGGATTATCATGTTCTATATTTAGTATGACAGTATTAATGTTAATACACTATAAATTGGACATTTGCAGAGCTTTGGTATGATGTAATTGTAGTTAATCCATTGGCCTGTGATGAGTTTAGTTAAGTAATGTTGCTTAAGGTTATGATTTCATGTTTAAGGTGTTTTCCTAACTCTACATTGGCAAGTCATATATATATATATATATATATATATATATATATATATATATATATATATATATATATATATATATGCGGGTTGTGTATTTAAAGGGGTCTATATGTATCCTAAGTTTTTTTTTTTAAAATCTATTGCTATTAAAAAATGGTTTAAAACCTGTGGCTATTATAGCAAATGTGGCTATTTTTTTATTTCCCTAAAACCCTAATGGGTTTTGCATACATTATGCTTAAGGGATTTTGCATTTGTTTAAAACTTGGCTAAAATATGCTAGTGGCTATGAGGTAGCCATATGCACAACCCCATGTGAATTACAAATTCATTCATTTCATTTTAATGTGGCCTTAATAACATTGAAGGACTTGGTTGGCCAGTTCTATTGTGAATGGGATATTATGCTGGGAATGGCCAGAAAATTTGGCCACTTTCCTCTATTTTGTTTTACACCTGTGAGATGTTGTTGGGGTTTTGACAATATGAGGGGTTTCAGTTGGAAAGAGATACTTGCTTATGAAATTGAGCAAGGAGAATACTCATTGGGATTTATTTACTAATTGACATTTGGATTCTTTTGCTATCCTTCATTATGGAGGTTGGTTGCAAGTTTTGTATGGTAGCTCTGTGGAGATTGTTTTTCAGTTTGGACATTTGGGGCTTTTGTATCAAGCATATTTCATAGCATTTTTCCATCTTCTATATTTCAGGTAGGGGGCATTTTCTAACTTATTCTCTTATTGTTATTTTAGTGTTAATTGAAAGAATTAGGAGATGCTGCGATTTTTTTTTAAAATATCAACACCCAAGTGTGGGTGTATGCAGGGTTCAGCAATGAAATTATCAAGTTGTGCATATCCCCATACTCAGATGTGGGTATGGTGTAAACACCGTGGTTTTCTAGCATGCAGTAGAGTTTTGTTTTACATTATGGAAATGAGTAACATTATGAGGTTTTTCGCTTCCATAGAGCCACGTTCTGTGTGCTTTAAGTTTTGGTGTATGTTATTAATTGTCATTTTGTTAAATAGATTGCATGCGATATATATATATATATATATATATATATATATATATATATATATATATATATATATATATATATATAGCACCACTTTAATACCATGTCGTGATTATAAATCTAGGTTTATACTATAATGAGGAAATGAGAATACATAGTGAGTATTGGTTCTAGTAAAATTCGAACCTTGTGAGAACAAAGTTTTGTAGTTTTATTGTTTTGAATAAACAACACTTATCTGGGGCATTCAACAGTTTGTGTGTGGACTATGTTATAATCTTGAAAAAATGATATATGTATTAAGTTTCTTGTTGGATTAAATTTGGGTAGAAAATGTTAAAATACGACTATGTTTCAACCTGTAGCTTGGTTAAATATTTTGCATCTATTTTAACTATGGTCTGCAACATTTATGGAAAAGAGAAAATAGCATAAAAGATGATAGTCTATAGTATCGACATTTTGTCAAATAGTTGAGTGGAAACTTGAAAATATAGAGATATCATTGCGACAACATAATTTACTCATTATGTTATGGAAATTATACAGAGGTATCAAGTTATAATAGCTGATGTTTTATTGTAGGGTGTATGTGATCTGGTTTCGTTCACCATTGTATAAGGTATTATGTGATAGTTGAAAAATTTGATAGCTGATGTTTCTCGATCCCCTAAATGAAAATTATGTTGAACAGTAAGTGTGCATCTTAAAACATAGCAGACTTCCATTCTAGTTAATTACAGTTATTGGTAATAGCCTATGAGATGCCGTAAATAGAACTTGCATTTGGGAATTGGAAATAATGTTGAACTTTCAGTATCATTATTAATGATCTTTTGTTTGAAACATTAAGTAAGCTTGGACATGGAGACGTCTGCCAGATATGATTAAATTAGTTTGGTTATGTTATGAAGCTTTCCAATGAACATTTATATGATGGTTTGAAATTAAAATTTTATGAATCAGAAATCTTTTATTCTAATGATGTTATTGAGTTCATTATTTGAATTCAAAACTATTTCTTAGTTAGAAAAGATGTACCATTGATATATGTAGATGGAATTTATTTTAAAACAAGAATATCAACTGTACTTTGATCTTACTATTTTGTCATTCCGAAGGATAAATATAGATTTTTGACGACAACAGGGTTAAATGGTATAGTACTAAGATAAGTAAATATCATTAAACTAATGTCTCAGTTTAGTTATATTTATGAGTTCTTACTATTATAGTATTTTTTCTGTTGTTATTGTAATCTAAATTTACCTTTGAAATAGGCAGAATAAGATGTTGTTACAAATAGATTAAAGGATGTAGTATCATGTTGAATATTGATTTTATATTTGTTTCATGTACATTCTTAGTATATCGGTTTGATGTGTATTTTATGAATAGCTGTGATGAACATATATCGGGGTGGCTAAATTTGGTTTATCCTATTCAGTTAATTAAATCAGTGATAAATTTAAAACGAATTGGGTGGGTTAATTACATAAAAAAAGTTGGCCTTACCTATGACTTAAACCTATAAGGTTAAGTATGGAGTGCAAGGAAAATCTCTATTCTGTCTTTGACAAGTATAATAGAGAATTCTGTTATGTGTTGACTATGAGCATACCATACATGGATGTAGAATCTTAGTGCCATAACGATGAAATGTCAGTATATATATGATTCATTTCTAGGTTATTCTTAGTGCAAGTTTAATTTTGCATTCATAAGTAAATGATTACTTCTTGCATATAATTTCAGAATTGCACTATGTTAAGTGGATCAGATATCTGCATTATGGATATGTATATGGTTATTCTAACATGTATGTAGGTGGATTACACTTTTCAACTCAATGTGTACTGAGGCCTCTTTGTGTTGTGTTGCATTTCTGTGTGTTTTTCAGGTGCTTCAAGTTGATTAACAAGTAGCTAAGGATGACTATTGAAGTTATATCTAGAAATTAGAATTTGTTACTTGTAGTGTCCATATGTTGGACATAGGTGTTTAAGAATGACATTGTACTTCATTATTGTACTGAACTCAATATGTACTATCATTATAATGGAAAAATATATGGATGATATCATATTTCATCTTGAGTATTTTGGATCGAGAGTGACTCAATCATTGTATTTGTACTTGTATTAAGTTGATTAAAAAAAATGGTTACATTTTTTGTACTTGTTCTTGGTTTCTTATCTTTTGGTTTTTTTGTGGCATTACAAGTCACCTCTAAAAGATGCACATGCATTGGCCTTTATCATGAGTGATCAAAATGAGGAATTGTTTTCTCATGTTTCTATTCCTCCTCTACATTCAAATATTGAGGATTTCACTCCAAAGGATTATCAAATTAGGGAGGTTGTGCTTGGGAAAGCCACTATAGACACTACCAAATTAATGGTGACAATAGGAATCAAATAAGTGTTTAGGCACTTAGAACAGGATGAGATAAAAATAATAACTCTTCAACAGCATAATGATATCCTAAAAGGATATCTAAACAAAATTGTTGGTCCATTAGATCCTAAAAATCCTAAAGAAACTCTAAATGCTGCACTAGAGAAAAAGGATAATGAGACTGTGCAGTTAGATCCATTTTTGAAGGCTTTCCAACAATGGAGAGAAATTTTTGAAGAGAAAGGAATGTAGAGTATACAAGGAAATCTTAAAATATTAAACCATATGCAAAAAAATGTAGATAAGTTGGTGACACTAGGATTTTGGGTTAATGGATGAAGTACATACTCAAGGTAAGGACCTACAAGCACTATAGTCAATCAAGGGTCAAAGGAATCAGATGTTAATGGAAGTATATACAATAGAAGAGTTAGATAAAATTGATGATTGGATATAGAAGATTGCATATGACAATAAATTAATGGAAAAATTACACGTGGATATTCATAAGCTCAAGGATCAAGCCCAAGAGCAAATTTTGGAGGCAGAGAAACATTATAGTGATGTGTGCTTAGATATTTTTGAAGATGATTCAAGGGAAAAATTGATGACTATAGAGGTAGTTGTTGAACAAATTTGGAATACATTTGAAGAAGCTTCTCATGATGATGATATTAGACAAGCATTGAGGACTGAAGAAGCATTACTAGACTTGGATGTGAAATTGTGAGATTTTGCAAAAACTCACATTAAAGTATCCAATTATAGTCAAATAGTGAAGGAAAAATATGAAGCTTTATATTTTTTTGATGTAACCCAAGTCATAGATATTATTGAGAAATTTAATAGAAAATACCTAGACAGAGCTCTGGCATAAAGGGGAACAAAACCTAGGAGCTAGAATTTTAGTTTTGATACTTGGCAAAATTTTGCATTTTTTGAACCTACTTTGGAGGTGCATAGGTGTGCTAGGTTCACTACTTTTGAGTGTGATTTTTCTAAGGTGCACCAAAATCTTTTGAAAAAGTCAAAGGTGCACTGACAATTCTAAATTTAGAGCTTTCCATGTATCAAAAATGCATTCTGACGATAGTTTAACTCTTATAGACACCTAGTGAAGATTGGAGCTTCTATTTTTGGCACTTCTAGACACTCCTACATCATCTAATGGCTTTCTTCTTCTTATTTTCTCATGCGTTCTTTGTTTTAAGACATGTAAAAGCTCATGCATCCATTTAATGATATAAATATGGATGGAGTTCTATATACTATGCACCAATTGGAGAGTTAGTTTGTAGATAAATAGATTTGTTTTATTAGTTTATAAGCATATGTTTGCATAAAGATATCTCTCACTCTCAACACAAATTGAGGAGAAAATTTCTTATAAATTCAAGAATGTAATATGTATTCTAGGCCGTTATTTTGATGTAATAATATATGCTATTGGTGCTCGCATTTGGAGTGTAGTGATTCTTGCCTAAGTGTTATATTTTCTGAACATATGTTCATGGAATGTAATTGAGCCAACAATTTTATTACATTATTTTGATTGTGCAATCTTCTAATTCTGGTGTTTTCTATGTGGTTTACAAATTCTACTAATATACTTAGTTTGAGAAGAGCTCATCTATATTGATCATGCATAACATTTTGTCTCACATGAGTGCACTTTTTTTGGCCTTGCAATCTGATGAAAAGTGAAAAATCTTACGATTACTAAATTCCCATTGATGATTGTATTAGTGGAATTAAGGAAGCTATTCTCCTATTTTCATTGGTTACCTACCAATATTTTCAAAAGCTTAACTCATAGACATGTTGTTTATGTATCTTATGTCTATTAGGATTTTATTTTTCATGTTATTTTCTTAAATTCTTGTCACCCTATCTTTGTTATTTGCTTTACTAACCCTTGGTTAATTTAGGAAATCATATAGTTGTATTACCAAATTGTATCCATTAAAAAAATAGAAAAGTACAAAAAATATATTTATTTTTGTGTGGTTATTCTTTTGAGATATCAAGCAGATTCAAAATCTTATTTGAATTGGTTAGAACCAACAAAGGCCTCCCTATGAAAAAATACATTTATCTTCAACTAAGAAAATTCTAGTAAGTCACAAGATCACCTAGAACCTTGGAGTTGATCCCAGATTAGCTTTTCAAGAGAGGAGTCTGAAAGGATTCCCGTCGTTAAGCATTATGCAAAATGATAGCTCAATAGGTCTTCCGTGTTCATTGCCCAAAAATCCCTCTACAATATTGTTAATTTTCAATTAAAGGCTCAAGTTTATAGTCAAAGGAAGGCTTGAATTTTATCATTCTATAACTATTATCCAACCAAAGGAAAGAATCTACAACTTTGTGAGTATCAATAAGATTAGTTTACATCCATATGCAAGTGTCAAATTTTCTTATATAATTACCTCCTGAGAAGATTTCTATAGAAAATGATAAACTTAAGGCATGATTCATCTAACAAAGAAATGAATCCATACTATTCAAATGGGGAATATGGTTGTTTCTCTACCCCCCTAATCATTACTTACTAATTTTTATATATTTAATATTACGGTAATCATTTATACATTTTAACTCTAATATTCTCCCCACTCGTGTACTCTCCTTTAAACCAATATTCCTAAAATTCTTGTTTGAATTTGATATTATCAATCATTTATATTCTTTGGATGGAGGCATATTTCTTTGGCTTCTTCAATTGAGTGCACTGACACTGCCAAATATTTGATAGATGAAATGGTATTCCCTATAAACCATTTCAATTATTAAATTACGTAAAAAACAATATTAGATAGAATGATATTGAAATTAATGTTCATGGTATGTATTGCAATTATGAATAAATAAGAATTTCAAAGATCTCTTTAATTTAAATTTTAAGTAAATGAGAGTTTATAGTAAGTTTCTAATCAAGTTTATTTAGAACTTAAATCTTGGTATATAGCTTTCTATATTTCATATCATCGTCCTCATTAATAATGTTTAAACAATAGTTTTTTATTAAGCTAAAACAAGTTTTTTTACAAGGGACCAAAATCCAAATTATTTTACACAAACTAAAAGAGTATTAAGTCCTTAAGAAAAACAATGTATTGACTAACATGCACAATCTACCATTACTAGCTACACCTGGATAAAACCAACACCAAAATCATAAATAGAAAGGAATAAACAAAGAGTCAACCAAATGCAACCAAGACCAAAAGAGACCACAAAAATAAAAAGAAAACTAGGCTAGTTCTTTAACTTTTTCCTTCATCTCTTTCTAAATATCTTTAATCTACTCCATGAAATTCTTGAGTTTGTAATTATCAATCTTGAGCTTTTGTCTTTTCTATTATTATTAGAGCGAGACCATTTGCCAAATTCATCTTCTTCCTTGAAATTATCTTGTTCCTCGAGGTCCAACACTAATTTGACCTCCTGCCCCATTATGTGACATTCAAAACCCTGTTCAAATAGTCCATCAAAGAGTCCAATAATCCCTAACATTTAGAAAGAACATCCTTAGTTCTCCTTTCCATTTTTTCTATTTTATTTTTCATCTCTTCAATAACCTTCTAATTTCCTATGACTCTAACACACTATCCTTTTGCCTACTCTTAGTCTCCATTTCATTGATTCTCCCCTCAAGAACCTTGCATTTTAGATTAAGCACTTTGATAGAGTGGAAGGTCCATTTTTACAACCTAACAAATACAACAACATGGCTTTGGCCATTCCTAGCACCCCATGAGGAGGATCTAAAGCCAAGTCTCTAATATAATCTTCCATTAATTAAAGATTAAGCTCATCATCATCCACAATTTGAATGATAGGGATTCTCACCTTCCTCATTTCTTTCTTTTCCCATAATTCTGTATCCCTTTTTTTTTCATATTGGCATTCAATACCCTCTCTTTAAACATGAGAGAGTGAAATGTACACATAATGGTCAATGGACTCATCATAATCAACCAACCTAATGTCTTCTCTTGGTTCTCCCTCATACACATTGATTCTCTAAGAATCTTTATCATTTTTCTTATTAATTGGGGTAGCCTGGATACTCACCACTTCTTGGTAATTTTGGCTTTCTTTTCATTTGTATACCAAGTAAATAATTTAATTTTTCAATGAATTGGAGACTCCATACCACTCCAAACACTCTTTCAAAAAATTCAAAATTTTTGTCTTCCTCAGAAATGTTCATTTTCATTTCTTCTTTCCTTCAACTCTCATTCAACTCTTTCTCCTCTTCATAATCATTAATAGCCTCATTATCCAACACCATCTCCTCATTGATCCTTGAAATTTTCTTTTTGTTGGAACCAAAGGTATCAATCCTAGTCCCCACAAAATTCTTTTTACCTTACCCATTTTTGTTTTTTTACATTTTTCTCTTCAATTTTCTTCTAGATTGGATCATAAACAATTTTTTTCACATAGTTGTGAATTAGCCTCATCAAGACCTCATACACTATTGGTTTATAAGGGTTATTCCTTACAACATTGATACTTAGAGACAACAAAACAAGCAGATAAATAGGGAAATATTGTTGAGATAATGGGTGTTGAACAAATTGCATAATATTGTTATTTTATTATTTTATTTTATTATGTTGTACCTAGATGAATGTGCAACATGTAAAGATTTCCATGTAATATTCTTGATGAGTTGTATTGTAACATTGTGATAATGTTTTATGTAATTATTTAATATTGGGGAAAAAAGAATTAAATGCCCAATATTAAATGTGGGGTCAGTGGGTTAGGTAGCACATGGTTTTAGCACATGGTTTATGTAATACCACTTGGTGGTTTTGTGGGACTTGCTACTATATAAGTAGCCAAAAGGGTAGTTGTTGTAAGAGAGAGAGAGAGTGACAAGGAGAAGACAAAAGGCAAGAGTCGAGTGGGACAAGGCTTGACAGGTTAGCCAAGGGAGCATTTGTGAAGGTTGAAAGCATGGCATGGGATGTGTGGATTCATGCTTGTTCACATAAGTTTGTTCGATTGTGGCTATGGCCATGAAGGCTTCCATGGTTGTATGGCAATGGTATTTTTGTTGAATAATACATGGTGATGGATGCTTTTGGAGGTTGAGTTTTTCCCTCAATGAGGGTTTTCCAGGGTATATCTTGTGTTACAATTTTGTGGGTATGTTGTCTATTCTCTTGCATGTGGATTTTAATTCTATGTTTATTTCAAATTTATGATGGGTTATGTGGAAACAGTTATATTCTTTATTGCCAAGTTTCCTTACAAGTGGTATCAGAGCTATGATTTTATTATTGTAGCCCTAGATTGAATCCATGGGAATGCATGAGAGGATAAAAGGAAAGGGCAAGATATATGAATGATTTATTGCAGATCTGAGGCTTTTGGATTTGCTGTTATGATGGGACGGTAAAAGATTTTGGAATGGGAAATTGTTGGACAAAAAGATTTTTCAGATTTTTCATTTAAATGAGGGTTTTGGGGGGTAGCATGCAGAAATGACCTCTTGGGTAAAAACAAACCTCACCATTGGATCTGAGTCGACATTTCCATAAAATTTGATATATAATATTCCCTAGTTTGGCCATGTTTAGAGGAAATGAAAGAGTTTTTTGGTTTCAGCTCATGATGGCCGTCAAATTTAATTCCGTCAGAATTTTCGTCACTGAAAAAAATAAAAAATGAAAAATCGTATTGAAAATGGTAAAAAGACTGTCTTAGTAAAATGGCCATAACTTTTTCTCAGAATATCGGATTTCAGAGTTCTTATAGGCATTAGAAAGGTAATTTAGAGCACTACAACATGGTGTAGGTTTGATTCTATGATTTTAAAATTTTGTAAGGTTTTCAGAGCCCTAAAGTCAGATGTTGTTTATTTTGAGCACAAATTGGGGCATAACTTGGGCATACAGAGTTAGATTTTGGACTTCAAGTAGTCAACGGAAAGCTCTTAGAGAGCTCTACACATTGGTTTAGATTTGGTGCAGGTTTGGCATGATTTATTTGTTGATATATTCATCTGAATAGTTTATAGATATATTTTGACTATGGTAACTTGTGAGTTTATGGCATTGGAAATTTAAGTTTTGATGTCATTGTATACTCAAGTTTGGTCTTATGATGATATGGTTATCAGTGTTTAGTTTGGATATGCATGATGACTTGTTGGATCTACAAGTTGTGCAGTGTTATAAGAGGTCTATACTTACAGGTTGCATTTATGGCTTGGTTATGGGTTGTCTTTGCCCATTGATCTTTCATTATTGATGCATATTCAGATTGGTGGCTTGGATTTGGGTTGTCTATGTCCTAAGTCACATAATTTACTATTTTCTTCATGTAGAAGGGATGAGATGTTGTTACCAGGGATAGTCATGGTGGAGGATTGTGGTTGACTATGCTGACAGGTTGGACATATTGAGAGCCAGATGCTCGGTTCATGGATGTGATCATGGTGTCATGTATTTTGGCATGACATGATTGGTTATACAGGTACATCCTTGATGTTCATTAGCTTGGATTTTCTGATTTGGTTATGGTGGTATATCTTCTTGGTTGAGGATCATGGTTATTTAGTTTCTTTTGAGGAGCTCATGATGTGCACTTTGAGTTCTTTGATAGTTTGATGCCTTGGTTGATTCTCATGGTTAGAGGATGGGTTTTCATCATGATGTCATGGATAGTTTGGATACACGGTTTAGTGGGAGCTTATGACAGTGATGGGGTGACAGTGCAGGATTAGTTCCTAGTTTGGTTTATATCTTCTTGGTTTGGAGAGGATGGATTTTATGATGCCATAGGTGACTTGGTACCACAGTTGAGTGGGAGTTGTTGGCATTGATATATTTATTGAGTGTTTGTAGATGTTGGAGGTTTGTCTTAGATCCTGTTGCTGCAGAAGCGTCTTTGACATTTGCATGGTGAACTTGTTATCTTCATGGTGTTTGAAGATGGTTAGATCTTGAGGACTCATGGAGTTCTTGGTTATCTTTATGGTGTGTGGAGATGGTTTTTCTTCATGGTGTGTGGAGATGGTTGCATCTTGAGGACTCACAGGGTTCTTGGTAAAGGTGTGGTTTATGCTTTTATTTGGCATGTTATCCTTGGTGTGAGGATGGTTTCATTATTATGTCATGGTATACTCTTGATACACATTTAGAGTTGTGACATGTTATAGTATGTTCATACGGAGCATGTTATCTCTTTAGTTGAGATGGTGAGATCATGTTCTCATGTTTATGTTCCTGAGGCCATGGTTGGAACTTTGACATTGATCTTGATTTAGTTTATTTGCATTGAGTACACTGATCATAAGCTGGATACTTCATGATATTGCTATGTTGCATTTGGAGTTGGCATGGATTGATTGGTTACAGGTGCTCATGGATACTTAGAGACGGTGGTGATGCTGATTTTTCTTGGATTAGAGAAGTATTTGTTGAGATGGTTGATGGTTTCAACAGGAAGTTCGAGGGGCAGTCACCTGATATGGACTTGAGAGGAGATTGTTCTTAGATGAGTCTTGGTTGGAGACTTGGGTATCTTGATGAGCATTCTCATTCTCCACTCTTGGTCTACTCAACAATTTGCTACTTGAGAGGTATAGCCCATGATTTTCTCTCAGTTGCATTATATTTATGCTTGTCTTTCATGAATATGAATCTTGAGCTATGGTACATGAGTTAGTTCTGGAGGGTTCATTTGAGAGATGGTTTTAGAATTGGTTATCTCCATGTGCATATGTTGTTATGTTGGTTGACTTTGGAAGATGGTTTTATATTGGGCATATTCCTTGGATTAGGAATGGTTATTCCTCGGTTTAGGAATGGTTTATGAGTTTGATCTTCTTGTGAGAGGCTTACATCCATGATGAGTTATATGGTATGGTTTGGGTGTTGTTGAGGCTTCTTGTTGGGGTTTTATGGAGGAGATCATACTTGCACAGTTTACATCTAGAGGTGTGTGTAGAAGGACATGATACAATTTATGATTTGCATGGTTTCTCTAGTCTTGGTTATCTTCCTGGATGTTCAGTTTTTCTTACATTGGATTTGAGATTGGTTAGAGATTGTGATCATTGGTTTGTGCTCATGTATGTCATGTGAAAGATGACATGGTTATTTCCTTCTCTTTCCTTTGTTGGTTGTGGAGAGTTTGAGAGACTATTGGAGACTTGTTATGAGAGTTTTTCTTGCAGGATATCAGTTTATGTATTGTGGATGTCCTTGATGCTACATGGATTCACTTCTTTGAGATGTTGTGAGTGGATTGGTTATAGATTTGACATTATCTTTTATAGTGGGAGCTTCTTGGTATATATGTGGTAGGTATTGCTCTTGAGGCTTGTGATTGCAGGTTGTAGATTGGATATGTCAGTGATATGAGATTCACTTGTTATACCTTTGAGGTATGGATAGTTGGATGGGTTTGGCACTTGTTGTGGGTGCTATTTCAGCTATGGATATTTTGACAACTACAGATACATGTGATTACCTTTGGATCAGGTTTTTTGTGCTTGGAATTTTAGTTGGTACAAGATTTGATGATCTTCTAATGTGAAAGGTTGGGTGGTTTTCTCTTTGGATGGCCTCTATGTATGTCCAGTGGGAGTGGCATAATAGGAGGTGAGATCATTCATGTTCGAGATGCTGGATACTTTGATTTTGTTGCGGGTACCAAGATGGAGCACTTGGTTTATTTTGATCCATGATGGTGAATGTGCTGGGAGGGATTGTTCCCTTGTTCATTTATGTGGCTACGAATTGACCCTATGCAATGTATACAACAAGTGGGAGATTGTTGAGATAATGGGTGTTGCACACATTGCATAATTTTGTTATTTTATTATGTAATGTTGTACCTAGATGGACGTGCAACATGTAAAGATTCTCATAGAATATTCTTGATGAGTTGTATTTTAACATTGTGATAATATTTCATGTAATTATTTAATATTGGAAAAAAGAATTAAATGCCCAATATTAAATGTGGGGTCAGTGGGTTAGGTAGCACATGGTTTTAGCATATGGTTTATGTAATACCACTTGGTGGTTTTGTGGGACTTGCTACTATATAAGCAGCCACAAGGGTAGTTGTTGTAAGAGAGACAGAGAGAGTGACAAGGAGAAGACAAAAGGCAAGATTCGAGCGGGACAAGGCTTCACAGGTTAGCTAAGGGAGCATTTGTGAAGGTTGAAAGCATGGCATGAGATGTGTGGATTCATGCTTGTTCACATGAGTTTGCTTGGTTGTGGCTATGGCCATGAAGGCTTCCATGATTGTATGGCAATGGTATTTTTGCTGAATAATACATGATGATGGATGCTTTTGGAAGCTAGGTTTTTCCCTCAATGAGGGTTTCCTAGGGTATATCTTGTGTCACAATTTTGTGGGTATGTTGTCTATTCTCTTGCATGTGGATTTTAATTCTGTGTTTATTTCAAATTTATGATGGGTTATGTGGAAACGGTTATATTCTTTATTGCCAAGTTGCAGAATGGGAATCATTGGCTACTACATGAGGTAAGACATGTTCCAAAGTTGAGTAGGAATTTAATTTTAGTAGGGCAACTCGGTGATGAGGGTTGTGTAGTTACTTTTAATGATAAAAATTGGAAGGTTTCAAAAGGTTCCCTTCTAGTAGCAAAAGGTGTGAAAGTAGGCACCTTATATATTTGTACAGGTCATATTGTTCCTTCTACTTTGATTGTTTCAAAGAAAAATGAATGTTCAGGAACAATTGCTGCAGTTGAGCAAGGAGAACAAATAGCTGCTGTAGATTCTGATACAACATTGTGGCACAATAGACTTGGTCACGTGAGTGAGAAAGGTATGAAAGTACTTCATTCAAAGAAAGTTTTATCAGGTTTGAAATGTGTGAATATGGATTTTTATGAAAGTTGTGTGTATGGAAAACAAAAGAGAGCGAGTTTTGTAAAGATAGGGAAGGAAAACAAAAAGGAGAAATTAGAGCTTGTGCATATAGATGTATGGGGACCGGCTCAGGTATCTTCCCTTGGTGGCTCTCATTATTATGTTACATTTATTGATGATGCAACTAGAAAATCATGGGTTTATTTCCTTAGACAAAAATCTGATGTATTTCAAAATTTTAAGAAATGGAAATGATTGGTTGAAAATGAGACTGGTAAGAAATTAAAATGTCTTAGATCTGATAATGGTGGTGAGTATTGCAATCATGAATTTGAAGATTATTTTTCCACTAATAGTATTCGTAGACAAAAAACTATTCCAAGAACTCCACAGGAAAATGGAGTGGCTGAACGCATGAACATGACTATAATGGAGCATGCAAGGAGCATGAGGTTGCATGCTGGGTTGCCCTTACACATGTGGGCGGAGGCTGTCAATACTGTAGTATATTTGATTAATAGAGGTCCCTCTACTCCTTTGGGCTATGGTATTCTAGAGGAAGCATGGACTGGTAAGAAGGTGAGTTATTCTTTTCTCAAGACCTTCGGTTGTGAAGCTTTTGCGCATATAGACTCTGAAAATAGAACCAAGCTAGAAGCTAAATCAAAGAAATGTGTCTTTTTTGGATATGGCATTAATGAATTTGGTTATAGGCTTTGGGATTTTGAAAATCTTAAAATTTTTAGAAGTCGGAATGTCATATTCAACGAGAAAGTGTTGTACAAAGATCTGTTACAGCAACATGAGAAGAAAGAAGATGATTATGTAGTGTTGGATGATACTCCAAAAGTTGATGTTCCAGCCATTCCTCATGATGTGCAACAATTGCAACAACAAATACCACACACACCAGTAAATGTTAGAGGGTCAACAAGGCAAATTAGACCTCCACAAAGGTTTTCTCCCTCTTTGTATTCTATTTTACTTACTGATGCTGGTGAACTTGAAAGTTATGATGAAGCTATGCAGGTGGATACTAAGATTTAGTGGGAGTCTGCAATGAAAGATGAAATGGACTCTTTCCTGAAAAATAAGACATGGGATTTGTGCAAGTTTCCTATAGGTAAAAAGGCTTTACAGAATAAGTGGGTTTATAGGTTGAAAGAAGAGGAAGGAGGTAAGAAAAGATTTAAGTCCAGGTTAGTTGTAAAAGGATTTGCACAGAAAAAGGAAATTGATTTTGATGAGATATTTTCTCCTGTTGTTAAAATAACTTCTATTCGTACTGTTTTAAGTCTTGTGGCTACTGAAGATTTGCATTTAGAGCAGATGGATGTTAAAACAACCTTTCTTCATGGTGATTTGGATGAAGAAATATATATGGCTCAACCATAGGGTTTTGAGGTCAAAGGTAAGGAGAACTTAGTGTGCAAATTGAAGAAAAGTTTATATGGCTTGAAGCAAGCACCTCGGCAATTGGTATCAAGCATGGTTTTGGCCTGGTCATGGGTTCAAATCTCCCCGATGCCTTCTCGACCCACATAAGCACCTGATATGTGCATCGAGGGGGAGATTTTTGGGTGATGCGACGCTCTCCCCTACCCACAGGTGGTTAATTATGTGGTGTTCTATGTTCACTAACAGTCATGGCTTTTGGTGCAACAACAAATGGGCCCTAAACCCATAATAGATCTAAAATAAACACGGAATTAAAATCCACATGCAAGAGAATAGATAACATACCCACAAAATTGTGACACAAGATATACCCTGGAAAACCTCATTGAGGGAAAAACCCAGCCTCCAAAAGCATCCATCATCATGTATTATTCAGAAAAAATACCATTTCCATACAACCATGGAAGCCTTCATGGCCATAGCCACAACCGAGAAAACTATGTGAACAAGCATGAATCCACATATCCCATGCCATGCTTTCAACCTTCACAAATGCTCCCTTGGCTAACCTATTAAGCCTTGTCCCACTCGACTCTTGCCTTTTGTCTTCTCCTTGTCACTCTACAACAACTACCCTTGTGGTTGCTTATATAGTAGCAAGTCCCACAAAACCACCAAGTGGTATTACATAAATCATGTGCTAAAACCATGTGCTACATAACCCACTGACCCCACATTTAATATTGGGCATTTAATTCTTTTCCCCCAATATTAAATAATTACATGAAATATTATCACAATGTTACAATGCAACTCACCAAGAATATTCCATGGGAATCTTTACATGTTGCACGTCCATCTAGGCACAACAATACATAATAAAATATAATAATAAAATAACAATATTATGCAATGTGTGCAACACCTATTATCTCAACAATCTTCCACTTGTTGTATACATTGCATAGGGTCAATCCGTAGCCACACAAAATGAACAAGGGAACAATCCTTCCCAGCACATCCACCATCATGGATCAAAATACATCAAGTGCTCCATCTTGGTACCTGCAACAAAATCAAAGTATCCAGCATCTCAAACATGAATGATGTCACCTCCTATTATGCCACTCCCATTGGACATACATAGAAGCCATCCAAAGAGAAAACCACCTAACCTGTCGCATTAGAAGATTATAAAATCCTGTACCAACTGAAATTTCAAGCACAAAAAACTTGATCCAAAGGTAATCACATGTATACGTAGTTGTCAAAATATCCATAGTTGAAATAACACCCACAACAAAGTGCCAAACCATCCAACTATTCATACCTCCAAAAAGGTATAACAAGTGAATCTTATATCACCGACATATCCAATCTGCAATCACAAGCTTCAAGAGCAATACCTACCACATATGTACCAAGAAGCTCCCACTGCAAAAGATAATGTCAAATCTATAACCAATCCACTCAACACATCTCAAAGAAGTGAATCCATGTAGTATCAAGGACATCCACAATACATAATCCAATATCCTGCAAAAAAAACTCTCATAACAAGTCTCCAATGCTCTCCCAAGTTCTCCACAACCAACAGAGGAAAGAGAAAGAAATAACCATGTCATCTCTCACATGACATACATGAGCACAAACTAGTGATCACAATCTCCAACCAATCTCAAATCCAATGTAGTCAAAACTGAACATCCAAGAAGATAACTAAGACCAGAGAAACCATGCAAATCATAACCTGTATCATGTCCTTCTACACACACCTCTAGATGTAAACTGTGCAAGTTAGATCTCCTCCATAAAATCCCAACAAGAAGCCTCAACAACACCCAAACCATACCATATAACTAATCATGGATGTAAGCCTCTCACAAGAAGATCAAACTCAATAAAACAATTCCTAAACCAAGGAATAACCATTCCTAATCCAAGGAAAATGCCCAATATAAAACCATCTCCCAAACTCAACCAGCATAACAACATATGCACATGGAGATAACCAATGCTAAACCATCTCTCAAATGAACCCTCCAGAACTAACTCATGTACCATAGCTCAAGATCCATATCCATGAAAGATAAGCATAAATATAATGCAATTGAGAGAAAATAATGGGCTATACCTCTCATGTAGCAAACCGCCGAGTAGACCAAGAGTGGGGAATGAGAATGCTCATCAAGATACCCAAGTCTCCAACCAAGAATCATTTAAGAACAATCTGCTCTCAAGTCCATATACGGTGACTACCCCTCGGACTTCCTGCTGAAACCATCAACCATCCCAACAAATACTTCTCTAATCCTAAGAGAAAGCAGCGTCACCACCATCTCTAAGTATCCATGAGCACCTGTTACCAATCAATCCATGCCAACTCCAAATGCAACATAGCAATATCATGAAGTATCCAGCTTATGATTAGTGTACTCAATACCAAGAAACTAAACCAAGATCAATGTCAAAGTTCCAACCATGGCCTCAAGAACATAAACATGACAACATGATCTTACCATCTCAACCAAAGAGATAACATGGTCCACATGAACACACCATAACATGTCACAACTCTAAATTTGTATCAAGAGTATACCATGACATAATAATGAAACCATCACCATACCAAGGATAACATGCCAAATAAAAGCATAAACCACACCTTTGCCAAGAACCCTGTGAGTCCTCAAGATGCAACCATCTCCATACACGATGAAGAAAACCATCTCCACATACCAGGAAGAACCATCTTCACATACCATGAATATAACCAAGAACTCCATGAGTCCTCAACATCTAACCATCTTCAAACACTATGAAGATAACAAGTGCACCATGCAAATGTCAAAGATGCTTCTGCAGCAACAGGATCTAAGACAAACCTCCAACATCTACAAACACTCAATAAATATATCAATGCCAACAAATCCCACTCAACTGTGGTACCAAGTCACCTGTGGCATCATAAAATCCATCCTCTCCAAACTAAGAAGATATAAACCAAACTAGGAACTAATCCTGCACTGTCACCCCATCACTGTCACAAGCTCCCACTAAACCATGTATCCAAGCTATCCATGACATAATGATGAAAAACCATCTTCTAACCATGAGAATCAACCAAGGCATCAAACCATCAAAGAACTCAAAGTGCACATCATGAGCTCCTCAAAAGAAACCAAATAACCATGATCCTCAACCAAGAAGATATACCACCATAACTGAATCAGAAATCCAAGCTAATGAACATCAAGGATGTACCTGTATATCCAATCATGTCATGCCAAAATCTATGACACCATGATCACATCCATGAACCGAGCATCTATCTCTCAAAGTGTCCAACCTGTTAGCATAAAATAGTCAACCACAATCCTCCACCATGACTGTACCTGGTAACAACATCTCATCCCTTCTACATGAAAAAAATAGTAAATCATGTGACTTAGGGCATAGACAACCCAAATTCAAGCCACCAATCTGAATATGCATCAATAATGAAAGATCAATGGGCAAAGACAACCCATAACCAAGCTATAAATGCAACCTGTAAGTATAGACCGCTTACAACACTGCACAACTTGTAGACCCAACAAGTCATCATACATATCCAAATCTAAACATTGATAACCATATCATCATGAGATCAGTCTGAAATATGAACTGAGTATATAATGACATCAAAACTTAAATCTCCAATGCCATAAACTCATAATGTTACCATAGTCAAAATATATTAATAAACTATTTAGATCAAATATCACCGAATAAATCATGCCAAACCTACACCAAATTTGAACCAATGTGTAGAGCTCTCCAAGAGCTTTCTGTTGACTACTCGAAGTCCAAAATCTGACTCTGTATGCCCAAGTTAAATAAATAACATCTGACTTTAGGGCTCTTAAAACTTGACCAAATTTCAAAATCATAGAACCAAACCTACACCATCTTGTAGTGCTCTGAATTAGCTTTCCAATGCCTATAAGAACTCTGAAATCCGATATTCTGAGAGAAAGTTATGGCCATTTTACTAAGACTATCTTTTTACCATTTTCAGTACGATTTTTCATTTTTTATTTTTTTTTAGTGACGAAAATTTTGACAGGATTAAATTTGATGGCCATCATGGGCTGAAACCAAAAAAACTCTTTCATTTTCTCTTAACATGGCCAAACTAGGGCATATTATATATCAAATTTTATGGAAATGTCGATCCGGATCCAATGGTGAGGTCTATTTTTACCCAAGAGGTCATTTCCGCATGCTACCTCCCAAAACCCTCATTTTAAATGAAACATCCGAAAAATCTTTTTGTCCAACAATTTCACATGCCCAAATATTTTAACATCCCATCATAACAGCAAACCCAAAGCCCTTAGATCTGCAATAAATCATTCATATATCTTGCCCTTTCTTTTATCCTCTCATGCATTCTCATGGATTCAATCTAGGGTTACAATAATAAAACCATAGCTCTAATACCACTTGCAAGGAAACTTGACAATAAAGAATATAACCGTTTCCACATAACCCATAATAGATCTAAAATAAACACGGAATCAAAATCCACATGCAAGAGAATAGACAACATACCCAAAAAATTGTGACACAAGATATACCCTGGGAAACCCTCATTGACGGAAAAACCCAGCCTCCAAAAGCATCCATCATCATGTATTATTCAGCAAAAATACCATTTCCATACAACCATGGAAGCCTTCATGGCCATAGCTACAACCGAGCAAACTATGTGAACAAGCATGAATCCACACATCCCATGCCATGCTTTCAACCTTCACAAATGCTCCCTTGGCTAACCTGTCAAGCCTTGTCCCGCTCGACTCTTGCCTTTTGTCTTCTCCTTGTCACTCTACAACAACTACCCTTGTGGCTACTTATATAGTAGCAATCCCACAAAACTACCAAGTGGTATTACATAAACCATGTGCTAAAACCATGTGCTACCTAACCCACTGACCCCACATTTAATATTGGACATTTAATTCTTTTCCCCCAATATTAAATAATTATATGAAATATTATCACAATGTTACAATACAACTCATCAAGAATATTCCATGGAAATCTTTACATGTTGCACGTCCATCTAGGCACAACAATACATAATAAAATATAATAATAAAATAACAATATTATGCAATGTGTGCAACACCCATTATTCTCATGCATTCCCATGGATTCAATCTAGGGTTACAATAATAAAACCATAGCTCTGATACCACTTGTAAGAAAACTTGGGTATCTTGATGAGCATTCTCATTCACCACTCTTGGTCTACTCGACGGTTTGCTACATGAGAGTTATAGCCCATTATTTTCTCTCAGTTGCATTATATTTATGCTTGTCTTTCATGGATATGGATCTTGAGTTATGGTACATGAGTTAGTTCTGGAGGGTTCATTTCAAAGATGGTTTAGCATTGGTTATCTCCATGTGCATATGTTGTTATGCTGGTTGAGTTTGGGAGATGGTTTTATATTGGGCATTTTCCTTGGATTAGGAATGGTTATTCCTTGGTTTAGGAATGGTTTTATTGAGTTTGATCTTCTTGTGAGAGGCTTACATCCATGATTAGTTATATGGTATGGTTTGGGTGTTGTTGAGGCTTCTTGTTGGGGTTTTATGGAGGAGATCTAACTTGCACAGTTTACATCTAGAGGTGTGTGTAGAAGGACATGATACAGGTTATGATTTGCATGGTTTCTCTGGTCTTGGTTATCTTCCTGGATGTTTAGTTTTTCCTACATTGGATATGAATTGGTTAGAGATTGTGATCACTGGTTTGTGCTCATGTATGTCATGTGAGAGATGACATGGTTATTTCTTTCTCTTTCCTTTGTTGGTTGTGGTGAACTTGGGAGAGCATTGGAGACTTGTTATGAGAGTTTTTTTTGCAAGATATTGGATTATGCATTATGGATGTCCTTGATACTACATGGATTCACTTCTTTGAGATGTTGTGAGTGGGTTATAGATTTGACATTATCTTTTGCAGTGGGAGCTTCTTGGTATATATGTGGCAGGTATTGCTCTTGAAGTTTGTGATTGCAAGTTCTAGATTGGATATGTCGGTGATATGAGATTCACTTGTTAAACCTTCGAGGTATGGATAGTTGGATGGGTTTGGCACTTTGCTTTGGGTGCTATTTCAGCTATAGATATTTTGACAACTGCGGATACATGTGATTACCTTTGGATCAGGTTTTTTTTGCTTGGAATTTTAGTTGGTACAGGATTTTATGATCTTCTAATGCGATAGGTTGGGTGGCTTTCTCTTTGTATGGCTTTTATGTATGTCCAGTGGCAGTGGCATAATAGGAGGTGAGATCATTCATGTTCGAGATGCTAGATACTTTGATTTTGTTGTGGGTACCAGGATGGAGCACTTGGTGTATTTTGATCCATGATGGTGGATATGCTGGGAGGGATTGTTCCCTTATTCATTTATGTGGCTATGGATTGACCCTATGCAATGTATACAACAAGTGGGAGATTGTTGAGATAATGGGTGTTGCACACATTGCATAATATTGTTATTTTATTATTATATTTTATGTATTGTTGTGCCTAGATGGACGTGCAACATGTAAAGATTCCTATGGAATATTCTTGATGAGTTGTATTGTAACATTGTGATAATATTTTATGTAATTATTTAATATTGGGGGAAAAGAATTAAATGCCCAATATTAAATGTGGGGTCATTGGGTTAGGTAGCACATGGTTTTAGCACATGGTTTATGTAATACCACTTGGTGGTTTTGTGGGACTTGCTACTATATAAGCAGCCACAAGGGTAGTTGTTGTAGAGTGACAAGGAGAAGACAAAAGGCAAGAGTCGAGCGGGACAAGGCTTGACAAGTTAGCCAAGGGAGCATTTGTGAAGGTTGAAAGCATGGCATGGGATGTGTGGATTCATGCTTGTTCACATAGTTTGCTCGGTTGTGGCTATGGCCATGAAGGCTTCCATGGTTGTATGGCAATGGTATTTTTTCTGAATAATACATGATGATGGATGCTTTTGGAGGCTGGATTTTTCCCTCAATGAGGGTTTCCTAGGGTATATCTTGTGTCACAATTTTGTGGGTATGTTGTCTATTCTCTTGCATGTGGATTTTAATTCCATGTTTATTTTAGATCTATTATGGGTTATGTGGAAATGGTTATATTCTTTATTGCCAAGTTTCCTTACAAGTGGTATCAGAGCCCATTATGGTTTTTAGCTCTGATACCAATTGTAGGGCCCATTTGCCGTTGAACCAAAAGTCATGACTATTAGTGAACATGGAACACTACATAATTAACCACCTGTGGGTAGGGGAGCGCGTCGCATCACCCAACAAATACGCCTTTTACCGGTAAGTATGAGCCCTCTCATATCTCCCATCTAAGGTACTGTACTCCATCACTACAATTAACACACATGACACCATAAAATTTAATGAAAGATGTAACAAAAATACCACATTCCCCTTTGATAAGATACCATCTATTTCCTTAGAAAATTTATTTCCGACTCATTTAGAGTTCTTAAGTTCTTCAAAGAGGAGCTTACCTTTAGCACTAAGCCTAGTAATATATAAGAAATAGTTACTATTATTTATTTTTTATACTTTTGATGTATATAATATGTTTTCATGAATACTAGTAAAGCTTTAATTTCTATATTTTATTCTTAATAGAAGAAAATCAATATATTTATATCTATATTATAATTATATATATATATATATATATATATATATATATATATATATATATATAAAGATTGTTAAATCTTAAGTAATGTTGTCTTAAATATGGTCATAAATGAAGCATTTATATTAAACCAAAGAAAGATACATATCTATTATATTGTGAGACAGAGAGAGATAAATTGCATTTAATGAATATATCTTGTTTTGTTAATTGAATTTTTTTTTTTTTTAAATAATAATTTCTAAGTAGAGAGAGAGAGAGAGAGAGAGAGAGAGTGAGTTCACACCATTTCTTAATAAGATAATGATTTATTTGGTAAAAAAATAAATTTTGAATATGATTTTTAAGTTTATAAAATAGAGAAGGTTCAAACTATTCTTTAATAACTTTAAATAAATTTTATTAATGAAACTACAATAATAGATAAGAATTCAACCCACTTAATTTAAATAAAATAAAATATAAGGACATTAAAAAAAAAGAGAAAAATAAAAAATATGTCATAAAAAGGAAATTATTAGAAGCCCAAATAAAAGTAATCTAGATAATAATCTAGGAGTATTGTTATAAAAATAGTAGATTGCTAAAAAGAGAAAAGATATTATAATAGTTTAAAATAATAATATATATATGAAAAAGAAAATTAATCTAGTTCACAACAAAGATGGAGGATAAAATATATTTGATATTATATTTTTTAATAAGACTAAGAGTTAAAGGCATTTATGCATAGACTTAATGCATAATAATAATTTAAAATAAAATAAATGAATTCTCTAAAGACTAAAAAGCATAAGAGGACTAGGCATAATTCTTCATATTATAAGCTAAATGAAAAATTATCTCAATGTGAGAAGCTATATGAAAAATCATCCAAGTGTGAGAAGATTGAATGATATATTATTATCTTGGATAAGCATTAAGTTTAAAAGGACTTTCAAAATTTTAGAATACCTTAATAGTTCACAAAGATGCCCCTTTATTAAAATAAATTTAATGGAAAAAATTTGCATACCACAAATCAATTTGATAGTAGTAATAATATATCACAACTCTCAAAATTCCTAAGATGGAATTTTTCATGGATGGATACAAACATAAGAGAGTAAAAATTAATTCATTTAAGATGAGTGTTAAGCCTCATAATTTCAATGAAATCCAAAGAAAAATCTCAAATGGACATTTCCTAAAATATCACAACACACTATTTGTTAATTTTCATGAAATCAATGTGCTCATTAAACATTATAACTTGTAGAGTTAATACAATAAATAATTTGATATTTTTAAAGAACAAATTCAACTCATATTCTTCATTACTAGTTTATAATATCATTGTAGCATCTTAAAAAGAAAGAACCTATCATTAAAAAAATTATCTACCATCCTTTAGTGAATTTATGATCTGTGGATTTATTTGTGCTTGAATGACTCTTTTTGCTACACTAATTAGTTGTTTTTAAATTATTTTGAACAACCCCTGAGACCCTCCAATATGAGACTCTGGCATCCCCTTGTGTATAGGTGGACCCTAGTCAACCTATACCTGAGGCTAAATGAACTTTAGATCTCATGTTCTCTTGAGTTTCCCAATTGGTTTTCTTGATGCTTTAGTTGGCTCTATTTGTTTAAGTTTTCAAAAGATAGTATTTAAGGGAGCTTGGACATTTTAAATTTTTAATCTTATACACATAAGACTATCATACACACACAAGAGACATCATATGCATTCATTATTTTTTTTTTCTCAAGTACTTCAGAATCTTATGAAATTCTTGACATTCAAGGATTCATTGGAAACATTTCCTCTTCAAGATATAACATCCATTGTGGGTCATCAAGGGAGGATATGTACATCATATTCATTCATTTTCTTCTACGTCTTTATATAACATCTATATTTAATGATCCATGATTTTGTATTGACAAGTTTCATTGCATTTGGGGAGATTTCCTACATTCACATTGAAAAATTGGCATCATATATAGATAACATTTAAAAATCTTTCCTAACAATGATCTCATAAATATAGTTAAATTATTGATGCAATGTGAAAGTAAGTGAATCCCCAAAGGATATAACCAAGTTTCCAACAAAAAACTAGACAATAAAAACACAATACAATATACAAGATCTTATGCCAAAACCAACTTCTTTATTCATCAAACAACTAATTACATGTAATGTGTGCAGTTGAATGCCTTCTTGGTTATAAAAAAATACAAAAGAAATTACAATAATATTTATATAAAACCTTGCAAGATCCAAACAAATTCTATCTAGCCCAGATCTGTAACAACAAAAAACTTTGGGAGAAACCTCAAGAAATATATAAACTAGTGGTCACAAGCCACCAAGCAATCTCCTTGTTTCCTAAATGCACACTTAGCTACTAGCTCTACACTTAAATTGAAACTATAGATTCCTTTCTCTAATATTTTCTACTTTCTTACCAAATCCACTACACTCAACTCCTTGGGTAAAACTACATGCAAGAATTACCATAGTAGTGACCACACATCACCTTCTTCAATTAAGTCCATCAACTCCAAGGGAAAAACCACTCCAACATACATAATTGCAACCTACTCCAAGATGTTCATGTATTAGACACCCAATGTGTGAAAATATGTTCTTAGTAAATAGAATAACATACTCTAGGATTCAACACATAAACCTTGAACTGGTTCTTCACATACATGTCCTTCAAGTCCTTAACTCACACATTCTTTCCCTTGTTCTATTTCTACAAATCCTTTTCTACAACAAACAATTATTTATTCTACTTTTTCACATCATTCCTCTATGTACCACATGTCTATTTTCCATGTTGATCTCTAATCCCTTAAGAATCCTTTCATCTTGCCTATCAAAACTCAAGTTTCTCCTACTATGTTTTGCATTGTGCAAATTAATCTGGGAAAAATTATGCCACCCTTCTCAATAGTAAATACATTCTTGAAAAAATAATATATTTTCCCACAATAATACTACCAAGGTCTACCAAGTATATGTGACAACTACTCATGTCCATAATATCACATAATACTTGATCCACATATTGTCCAATCAAAAAATCAACAAGATACTTCTCCCTCACTTCTAAAGCATGTTCATCTTGCAAACAACTGATCCTATAAGGAATATGATGTTTCATTCTCTTCAAACCAAGTTTATAAACCATCTCCTCAGTATGAAAGTGATCATTACTACCACCATCCACAATCAAATCCCAACAAATTCTAGCATTCCTAAAAAAATTCCTCCTCTAACAAGTTTCAAACACCTTCTTACCAAGTAACATTTGTTGAATTAGGAAGCTCTCCTCTTCCCACTTGGCCCCATTCATTGAGTGGTCAACCTTATTGAGCTTTATAGTTCTTTTATCACTAGTCTTCTAAGAACATTCAAAAGATACATGTCCTTATTTACCACATCTGGAGAAAGTACCTTGAAATCCAACTCTATCTATTCCTTTCCTCTGTTCAATATGTTTTGGTTCATCCTTAGCAATCATTTTATCTTTTAACTAGCCATCCTACCTTTCCTTCCCTTGAGAATACCTTTATTTCTTCTCTTAAACATATTTCCTAGCTTTAGAGCATACTAATAAGCATCGTCAATCAAATCAATCATCAACATACCAATCTCATCCTAAATATGGAATCTAAAGTCATAAATATATGTTGGAAATGATTAAAAAGATCATGAGGGAGATTTTTGGAAATGATTAAAAAGATCATGAGGGAGATTGTTGGAAATGATTGAAGAGATCATACATAAAAAGTAATGGAACTGGTAAAGAATGTTCTCGATCATTGTTTTTTCATTAATGTCAAACTTGCTACTTGTAGGAATGACAATTGCTTTAGTGATCCAAATACTATTAATTGGTTGATTGACAAGGAGGAAGCAATCAATAAGATGTAGTACACCTAGAGAAAGGTTGAAGTTATGATGTTGTAATGAAGTACACAGATCAGCTAAGCCATTGATGAAAAAGTGCATTGATGACATACTCTAAGACACAAAGAATGGGCACACTGAAACATATCAAAGATGTAAGGTTTTAGCTAAGTCATTTGTAAAGCCTAAGTCTATTAGAGAGTGAGCCCAACAAGCTAGTAAGTGGCGAATAGATTCCTAGTTAAAGCCGAGTGAGTGAACTTCAAATGCCAAGTGAACTTCAGATGCCGAGTGAACTTCAAATGTCGAGTGAACTTCAGATGACGAGTGAACTTTAGATGCCGAGTGATCTTTAGGTGCTGAGTAGGATACAAGTGCCGAGTAACACAGAGGTGTTGAGCATCAGTAAACCAATAATGCCAAGTTGCTGCATTATTTCGAAGATCGAAGATTCATCAGATCTAAGCCGACAAGGTTGTTATCTAGAATTTTGTGAATTAAATAGAAGATAAGAGTGATAAGTTGGTGGCACAGAACACCATGTAGAACATTTTTGGAGAATACAACTGGACTCTAGATGAAGTTTCTAGATAAGAGCAAGATATGGGATAGATACATTGTATCCTACCTAATCCATTTGAAACCTTAAAGTTGGAGAGGGAGAATCAAGTGGCAAAGGAAAACTAGATTTCTATTTAAGGAGTAACAAGGTCACGAAGCAGAAGTGAGGAGGTCAAGCATGAAAGCATAAAGTGTTGAAGGAGGTGCTAAGGAGTAAGCGAGCATAGATACTCGACTTCAACAGATGACCACATATATGGTTCCATTGGTATGATGAGTAAGAAGACTTAAGGAGACAAAGCTTGAGATGACAAGTTGTCAAAGTTGAAGTGATTAAAACCAAGCAAAAGAACTGAATTGAAATGTGATCTAAAATCTGCAAAATATGTTGTAAGTTGTATCAGATCAAAAAGCTATTATTGTTACCTCTAGCAATTGTAACATATAGTTTAAATCCTATGGACTTAGGTTGGTTTAATAGCCATGTTATAAATCCTTTAATAGGGTGACATTCCAAGTGAATGTTCTAAAGTCCTTTGACCAGGCCCATTCCTAACAATATGGTGAAAACCTCTAACAAGGTCAAATTTAATAGTGTGTTGTAAGCTTTTAATAGGGCATCACTTTAGAAGAGTGACAATTAAGTAGCATGTTACTGGTGGTTTTTCCCAAATTGGGTTTCGACGTAAATCATTGTGTCATGTGTTGATCTTGCATGTTTTATCCTTGCATAATGATTTTTTGTAATTTGCTAAAATAATTGATTTAAGTTTGGATGGATGAAAAGTTTATGGGCTCACTATAATTAGAGAACAAGTACTATTAGGACATTTAGACCTTGAATAACTAATTCACCCCCCCTCTTAGTTATTCTAAAGAATTCTAACAATTGGTATCAGAGACAAATTGCTGATTTAGTTTAAAGGGACTATAAGTAGAAAAGATCAAAATGCCTAAGAGAGAAGCTCCCAAGCTCAAAAAAGACAACTTTGTTGCATGGAAAAGTTTGATGAAGCTACATCTTGGATCCATAGGATATTATGCCCAAAATTCAATTGTCACTAAACATGTTGATCCAACTGGTACTCTTACTGTAGAAGATTTGAAAAACAAACAAGAACACAATCAGACAATGCTGGAGATTGATTTCGCACTCAACTATGCTAAATTTGATGATATCAAAGGATGTGACACTCCATTCAAGATGTGGAAGGCCCTATCAGACATTTATGGAGGAGATCAGAATGTCCAAAGAGCAAAAAGAGAAAACCTCAGAGGAAAGTTTGATGATATGAAAATGGAGGAAAGTGAGAATACTGCTCAGTATGGCGCTAGAATAAAGGAAGTGGTAAGTGCAATAAGATGTTTGAGTGGTCAATTGGATGAAGATATTGTTAATAGTAAGTTCTTAAGAATTTTTCTCCCTATCTATGCTATTAGAGTATCAACAATACAAGAACTAAGATGTGTACTAGGAAACAATCTAAGTTTTGAAGGTATAGTGGGTAGACTAACTACATTTGAGTTATCCAACTTTGATAACTACAGACCTGAGAATGTTGAATCTGCTTTCAAATACAAGCTATCACTGAAAGATGTTGGATAGGTGAAATCAAAGAAAGGAAGAAAAATGAAATATGTATCTAGTGATAGTAGCACTGATGAGGAAGATGTGGAACAATTGGAAGCATTTCTAGCTAGAAGATTTCACAAAGGCAAAGGAAAATTCAAAGGTAAGATACCTATCATTTTTTTCAATTGGAATGAAGTAGGACATATTGCTGCAAGGTGTACATAGAAAAAATATTATAAGGAAGGCAACAAGTACAAATATAGAAGAGAAGATGATAAGAGAGATTACAAAGACAAAGGCAAGAAGTGTTATATTGTCGAAGAGAATTTTGATGATCATGATGATGAAGTTTTTTATGTAGCCATGAAGGACCAATTTGATGAAGAAGAACCTACAACACTAATAATATGTACGAACAATAATGATGTATGGATCATAGACAGTGGATGCTCACATCACATGAAAGGAGACAAAAGTAAGTTTGTTAACTTTACTCAGTATGATGGAAATAGTGTTAGATTTGGTAATGATGCTCCATGTCAAATAAAAGGAAAAGGCTCCATTAAGCTCACAAAAAAAATTTCATGTGATAATGCATACTATGTTGAAGGATTAAACTATAATTTTCTGAGTGTCTCACAGTTAGGCAATGTAGGATGCAAAGTAGAATTTGGAAACAAAACTGTAAAGTACTGATGGTAAATTGATAGGAAAAGGAGATCAAACAAAAAGTAATCTATTTTACCTTGATATGGATGATGTTTCTTGTTTTGTAGCAAAATTTGATGATGAATGGTTATGGCATAGAAGGCTATGTCATGTCAACTTTGACAATCTGGTCAATATCAGTAAAATGAAGAAAGTCAAAGGTTTACCTAAATTGAAAAAACCTGACAATATCATTTGCAAACAATGTCAGCTAGGAAAGATGACAAAATCAAGTTTCAAAAGAAAAAACTATACATCTAAAGAAGTACTTGAGTTAGTTCATACTAACTTATGTGGTCCAATGGAAGTACAAAGCTTTAAAGGAGATAAATACATAATGTTGTTTGTTGATGACTATTCTAGGATGATGACTGTTATGTTCTTAAAGCAAAAATTTGATTATTTTCAAATGTTTAAGTGGTATGTGGCTAGAGTTGAAAAGGAAATAGGAAAGAGTTTGAAATGCCTGAGATCAGACAGAGGTGGTGAATTCACATCAAATGAATTTGAGATATTTTGTAATGACAAAGGAATCAAAAGGAAAATGTCAGCTCCTAGAACTCCCCCACAAAATAGAATTGTTGCGAGAAGAAATAGATCTGTGATTGACTGTGCCAGAACATTAATGATGGAAAAGACTGTTGCTCTAAAATACTGGAGAGAAGCTGTAAGTGTAGCTATTCATACACTAAATCATGTACAAGTCAAGAAAGGTACAAATACAACACCTTTTGAATTATGGTATGGTCACTTACCCAATGTAAAATATTTCAAAGTATTTGGTTGCAAATGCTTTATCCTTAAAGATGCTAGAAATAGAAAATTTGATGCAAAAAGTGATGAAGGCATATTCCTTGGTTACTCCACTAGAAGTAAGGCATATAAGTGTTTGAATACTAACACTAACAAAATTGTGGAAAGTGCAAATGTAAAATTTGATGAGCATACAAAAGTCCAAGCTGAAGAACCAAAGAGAATAGACGAATACAAAACCTTTGTGTATTCTTATGAAGGAATGCCTATTGATGAGGATGTTGTCAATCAAATTTGGATTCAACAACAAATTTTAGTTTCAGCTGAGTTGCAGAATGAAGATCCTAAAGTCAGTACACATGAAAGAGATGAAGAACAACCTGATAGCTCAGTGCATAGTGACCCTGAATTTGAAAGATCAAACATGGAAACAAGGACATAACAAAGATTTTCCAAATATGTAAAAAGACATCACCCTGTTGAACAGATAATTGGTGACAAAGATGCAAGACCAATGACAAGGAATAGACTAAAATATGAATCATGTTTGATCAGCAAATCTAAACCTAAGACAATATATGGTGCATTACAAGATGATGACTGGTATAAAGCTATGGAAGAAGAGATTGATCAAATAAAGAAGAACAAAACTTGGAGTTTAGTTCCCAGACCAGCTGACAAGAATGTGATTGGCACCAAGTGGGTATTCGGAAACAAGTTAGATGAGAATGGCAAGATTACTAGAAACAAAGCTAGACTAGTATGCAAGGGTTATGCTCAAGAAAAAGGATTAGAATATGGGGAAACATTCAACCCTATTTCTAGAATGGAAGGAGTAAGAACTTTACTTGCATATGCTGCATATAAATGTTTTAAAGTCTATTAGATGGATGTAAAGTCTACTTTTTTAAATAGTATATTAGAAGAAGAAGTCTATATTGAACAACCAGAGGGATTTGTTGATGAGAACAACAGGGATATGGTTTGTAAATTACATAAAGAACTCTATGGTCTAAAACAAGCACCCAGAGCATGGTATGAGATACTTCACAAGTATCTAGTGCAAATAGGATTTGAAAGAACTGATGATAACAACAACATGTACATCAAATCAGAAGAAGGTAAGGATATTATTGTATCTGAAATCTTTGTGGATGACATAGTTTTTGGAGGAAAGGAAGTGCTTTGTAGAGGCTTTGTTGACAAAATGAAACATGAGTTTGAGATGTCTATGTTTGGTAAGATCAAATTTTTTGTTGGATTGCAAGTACATCAACTAAAACATGGTATATTTGTGACACAATCAAAGTACATCAAAGAGATACTTAAATTTTTTGGATTGGAGGAGTCCAAACCAGTCAGCACACCAATGGTAATAGGAAATAAGCTATCCAAAAATGATGTATTAGTTGAAGTCAATCAAAAAAAGTATAGATCCATGATTGGAAAAAATCAATATGTTGTACATAGTAGACTAGACATAGCTTTAGCAGTTGGAATAGTGGCTAGATTCTCTGATAATCCCAAAGAAAATCATCTCATAGCAGTAAAAAGAATAATGAGGTATCTCAAAGGAACTGATAACTTTGGTCTATATTACAAAAAGAATGATAAGTTTGAGCTCAATGCATATACAGATGCAGACTAGGGAGGCAGCATTGATGACAGAAAAAACACAAGTGGAGGTGCATTATTTTTAGGTAAAAGGCTAGTTACTTGGACTAGCAAGAAACAAACATGCACATCCCAGTCCACCATAGAATCAAAATATGTGGTAGCAGCAGTCAATTGCACAAATATTGTGTGGCTCACACATCTATTGAAAGGAATGAAAGAAGAGGTAACTAAACCTGTGATATTGTATTGTGATAATAGAAGTGCTATAAACATATCAAAAAATCTAATAATGCATGCAAAAACAAAGCATATTGCAATCAAGTATCACTATGTTAGAAAATTGGTAGAAGAAAAACAAGTGAAGTTGGAATACATTCACACAAAAGAACAAACTACAAATATCTTCACCAAACCAGTGCCCAAGGATGCTTATGAATATCTTAGCAACAAGTTTGGGGGTAATACCCCTAATTGAAGAAGTGTAAAACAACAAGGAAGTTGCCCTGCACCAATAGGAATAAATCATTGAAATATCTAAAAAATGATGTAGAGGATGACAACAGGAGTAGAAACTCCAAATTAGTCACAAGCATGGTGACAGAGGGAGAAGACATTATAGGCAAAGCTTATATTGTGCATATTAAAGATGCTACATCTTTGGCATTTATGTCAAAGAGGGAGAAATATGCAAAAAAATGATCAATACAAAGCAAGAGGCTACTGGAAATATAGATGAAGTAACTGAGAGGGGAGGGGTGAATTAGTTACCGCAAAACAAGTCCAAAAAAAAATCCCTTAGATGTCTCAAATGCTTATTTACTGCCGATACTCGGTAAATAGTGCAGAAATACTTTTACTCGGTAAGTTAACTAGTTACTATTCATCTAGCATTCAAAGTTATTAATATGCATGCAAAGATTAACTAAATGAACACAAGAGACACCAGATTTAACGTGGAAACCCAATATGGGAAAAACCACCAAGTAACTAGTCACCAATTTTCACTCTTCTGAAGTGAGCCTTGTTAGGAGCCAACCCTATTAAATGTTACAATATGCACTGTTAGGTGTGACCTTGTTAGAGGATTTAATCACCCTGTTAGGAGTGGCCTAGTTAGAGGTCTTTAGAACAATTCAACTAAACTATCACCTTGTTAGAGGATTTACAAAATGGCTATTTAACCAACTCTGTAAAGAGATTCTGAATTCACTGTTACAATGATAAGAAAGCAACAATGAAATGATCTGAATGATATGCAAATTATCTTTTTCTGATTATAGATCCATGTTCTACTTTTCTGAATCCTTACTAATCAAATACGACTTGGCAACACCTCTAGGATATCTAATCCTTCATCAAAATTTTCTCTTCCATTCACTTTTTTTTTTTTTTTTTCACTCTCACATACACTATTCCATAACTTGAATATCTATATATATAACTTTTAGATTTATCAAGTCAGCTCAAATACAAGTTACAATAACTAAAAAAAATCAGTCAGCTACATTAATTCCATGAAACAATCAAAATAATAAAATCCTTTGCTGGCTGACTCAGCTCAATAATCTAGTGTTAACCTAGTGAAGCTCAGTAAACACTGCTTTAGAATGTTTTCTAGTGTTAATCAAGTGAAGCTTGGTAAACACTTTAAAATCTTGCAAAAGTCCATTGGAGACTGAGTGAACTCAGTGAGCACTAACTTTCCTTTTCTATCCTAGTGAACTCGGTGGAAGTTAACTTCCTACCATATTTCCTTCGATGACCGAGTGAGCTCAGTAGACACTAGCTTTCCTTTGCTGACCGAGTGAACTTGGTAGAAGGTAACTTTCCTTTGCTGATCGAGTGATCTCGATAGAAGCTAACTAATGACTGATATGACATTTGTGTAACATCAAAGACAACATTTAATTAACAATTGTATCCAACAATCTCCCTCTTTGGCATTGATGGAAACACAACATGTCATAGCATAATGAAATTTGAAAACAAGTCTAGCAAGTCTTTTCTTTAGCAAAATCCCTCTTTCATTAATCTCCCTCTATGAAGAAATTACTTAGCAAACCTTTCTTTCAAACAAATTTCAAAAATATATGATAGTAAAAACTCTCCCTCTTTGACAACACATGACAAAGACAACATAACTCAAATGAATTCTAATGTACCTTTAGTTCTAATTCATATGCAATGTTTTTTGTCAATGATGCATCAACTGATAGATCTTCAACTTGGTATGCATTAATGCATCACTAAAACTTCATTTTAGTGAACTTTGGATAGGGGAGTGACCCCTAACTTACATCTTAGATACAAGAATGCATCCTTAGGTAATGGCTTTGTGAGTATGTCGGCAATTTGGTCCTTTGTATGGACATATTCCAATTTGATCTCCTTATCTTGCACCAATTCTCTAACAAAATGATATTTTATTGCAATGTGCTTGGTTTTGGAATGCATTACTGGATTCTTAGATATGTTGATTGCACTTGTGTTATCACAGAGCATAACAACTAGTTCTTTGATTTCCACCTTCATGCCTTCCAACAACTATTTAAACCAAACAATACTAGAACAGTTTACTGCTATAGAAACATACTCTGCCTCTTTTGTAGATTGGGATGTACAATTATACTTTTTGCTTGTCCAAGAAACCAACTTCTTTCCTAGAAAGAATGCTTCTCCACTTGTACTTTTTATGTCATCAAGGTTTCTTGCCCAGTCAGCATCAGTAAACACTTTTAAATTCAGATTACCTCCAAATTTGTACCATAAACCATAATCTTCAGTTCCTTTCAAATATCTCATTATTCTTTTGATTGCCATCATGTGATTTTCTCTTGGTTTTTCTGAAAATCTCGCTATAATCCCAACTGCAAGGGCAATATCTGGCCTGGTATGAACTACATACTGCAACTTTCCAATCATAGATATAAACAAGGTTTGATCTACTTCTTTTGATTCATCTTCCTTGGTAACTTTTAATCTAGTACACATAGGAGTTCCAACTGGTTTACAATCTTCTATACCAAACTTTTTCAATATCTCCTTGATGTATTTTGATTAAGTGATGTAGATACCATTTTTATTTTGTTGAATTTGAAGACCAATGAAGAATTTTATCTCACCAAACATAGACATTTCAAATTCCTTGTTCATTTTTTCTAAAAATTCTTCTTAAAGATCATCATTTCCTATGAAAATAGTATCATCTACAAATATTTCTGCCAAGACAATTTTATCATCTGATCCATCCTTTATATACAAGCTACTTTTATCATTAGTTCTTTGAAAACCAATTTGAATAAGATAGTTATGTAATCTTTCATACCATGCTCTAGGGGCTTGTTTCAGACCATATAGTGCCTTGTGTAATTTGCAGACCATGTTTCTTTTATCTAGATCAACAAAACCTCCAGGTTGTTAAATGTAAACCTCTTCATCCAGTATACCATTGAGGAATGCTGACTTGACATCCATCTGATAAACTTTGAATCCTTTGTGAGCAGCATATGCAAGTAAGGTTCTCACTCCTTCCAGTCTTGCAACAGGAGAAAAAGTTTCTCCATAGTCTATTCCTTCTTCTTGAGCATATCCTTTGCATACTAATCTAGCTTTGTTTCTTGATACCTTACCATCTTTAGTCAACTTGTTTATGAATACCCATTTAGTTTCAATCACATTTTTATCTTTAAGCTTGGGTACAAGAGTCCATGTCTTATTTTTCTCTATTTTCTCTATTTCTTCATTCATAGCCTCAATTCAACTATCATTTTCTAAAGCATCTTTGATATTTCTAGGTTCAAAATCAACAAGTAAACAAGTACCTTTCAACTTATTTCTTATCATGGTTCCTTCAGATTGTCTCCAATGATCTAATCTACTGAATGATGTCTCCTAACATATTTTTCTAAAATAGGTTCTTTGCCTTTTGAATGAATTTTATTTTTATCCTTTTGCATTTCAACTTTAGGTTCTAGCTGTTTTGGCTCGGTAGATATTGGCTCAGGTCCTTCAGACTCAGTAGACACTTTCTCGGTAGCATCTAAGTGTAACTCATGTTGTTGTAGCTCAGTTTGAACTTCTTATAACTCGGTTACTAATGACTCAGGAGTAAAAGATTCCTGATTGATTGGTACTATACAAGGTTCAATGAAAACAAACCTTCTATAATCTTCTAGTTCCCTTTTGCTTTCTTCTTTAGTCCTTTCTACAAACTCATCAACTTTAACATGTGCACTTTCTATGACTTTGTTAGTAGACAAGTTCAAACATCTATATGCTTTACTTTTACAAGAATATCCCCAAAATATTCCTTCATCACTTTTCACATCAAATTTTCTTTTTCTAGATTCTTTTAAAATGTAGCATTTACTTCCAAACACTTTTAGATAACTTACATTAGGTTTATAGCCATACCATAGCTCATAGGGAGTTTTGAATGGGTCCCTTCTTAGTTGTACTCAGTTCAGGGTATGAACTGTAGTGCTGATAGCTTCTTTCCAGTATTTGATAGTAATGCCTTTTTCAATCATTAAGGTTCTTGCACAATCCATGATAGATCTATTCCTTCTTTCAGCTATTCCATTTTGCTCATGAGTTCCAGGAGTTGACACCTATCTTTTGATTCCTCTTTCAATACAAAAGTTATTGAACTCATGTGAAATGAATTCTCCACCTCTGTCTAACCTCAAGCATTCCAATCTTTTCCCTATTTCCTTTTCTATTTTGGCCAAATACCATTTGAATTTCTCAAATGCTTTTGATTTTTTCCTTAGATACATGACAGTCATCATTCTTGAGTAGTCAAAAAAAAATAAAAGAATGAAGAACTTTTCTCTAGTATAGCTTTCAATTCCAATGGGTCTACATAAATTAGTATGCAGAATTTCTAATATATCTTCAGATTGATAGTTTTTACTTTTAAAGCTAGTCTTTCCCATTTTACCAATCTAACAATTCTTGCATAGACCGACCTTAGGTTTCTTTATGTTAGGAATGCCTCTTACTTTCTTGAATTTGCTTATATTTACCAAATTATCAAAATTGACATGACACAAATTTTTATGCCATAACCAACTTTCTTCAAATTGAGCAATAAAACATGAACCTTCACCAAGTTCAGGATAAAATAAGTTACCTTTTTTTTGAGTGCCTAATCCAATTAGTTTTCCTTTGTCATCCAACAGTCTTGCTTTTCCATGCATGAATTCCACTTTGAGTCCATTATTGAGTAGTTGTGCCACACTCAACAGATTATGCTTTAGTCCTTTTACCCAATAGGCATTATCACATATAAGTTCTTTGGTTAGAGAGATTCTTCCTCTTCCTTTTATACAACAAGGTTCATTGTTACCAAATCTTACACTGCCACCATCATATTCTTCAAAATATTCAAACTTAGTTTTATCACCAGTCATGTAATGAGAACAACCACTATCTATGATCCAATCATTTTTGCTCATATGAGAAATGAGTTCCATTTCCTAATCATTATCAGACTTATCTTTCATAGCAATGTAGACAATTTCGTCTTCTTCATCATCATTAGAATCATTAAAATCTTTAGCCATAAAACATGTTTTCTTACCTTTGTCTCTGAAGGATTCAAAGTCTTTCTTGCCATTGTACTTGTAATTTTTCTTCTCATCTTTGTTTTGTTTGTTTGGGCACTTGGCAGCAATATGACCAATTTCTTCACATGAAAAACAAATTAGAGGAAGTTTACCTTTATATTTTCCTCTACCTCTAGAATATTTCCTTGCTAGTAGAGCTTCAATTACTTCAAGATAACTGTCTGAACTTTGGTCTGATTCATCTTCACTTTCTGACTGGGATTCCTTTTTCTTTTTCCTTTTCTCCTTAAGTGAAAGCTTGGCTTCAAATGCAGATTCAATATTTTTGGAAGTTGGAACATAGTTGTCAAAGTTGTCTAGTTCAAATGCAGTTAATCTTCCAACTATGGCCTCTAGATTTATCTTATGATTTGCTTCACATCTTCTTTCTTGAATTGAAGAGACTCTAATAGCATAGATTGGTAGTAATGTTTTGATAACTTTACTTATAATTGTCTCTTCACTGATATCTCCTCCAGAAGCTTTGATTGCACTAAAACGTGCTTTAACTCTTTCAACATATTTGACAATGTTTTCATCCTCTCTCATTTTCATTTGGTCAAATTGTCCTCTAAGACTTTCTACTTTGGCTCTTCTCACATTATCATCTCCTCTATAGATTTCTTTTAGCTTGTCCCACATTTCAAAGGCAATTTTGCAATCCTTGATGTCATCAAATTCTTCATAACTCAGAGAAAATGTTATATGTATCATCATAATGTTGTGAGTCTTCTTTTCAGCAATATCATTGACAGACAGTATACCAGCAGGTTCTTCATATTTTTCATCAAGGTACTTTAGTCCTCTATCACCAATGGATGCTAGGTAAAGTCTCATTAGTCCTTGCCATGAAGAGAAGTGGTTTCTGTTGAGTCTAAGAATTTCCCTTTTGTAAGGCATCTTGATCTTTAGCTTAGATCCTTGAAATCTTTTCCTGAAAGCACCAAAAGCTCTGATACCAATTGTTGGAAATACAGATGAAGTAACTGAGAGGGGAGGGGTGAATCAATTACCACAAAACAAGGTCAAAAAAATTTCCCATAAATGTCTCAAATGTTTATTTACTGCTAATACTCGGTAAATAGTGCAGAAATACTTTTACTCGACAAGTTAACTAGTTACTATTCATCTAGTATTCAAAGTTATTAATATGCATGCAAAGATTAACTAAATGAACACAAGAGACACCAGATTTAATGTGAAAACCCATTATGGGAAAAACCACCAAGTAACTAGTCACCAATTTTCACTCTTCTGAAGTGAGCCCTGTTAGGATCCAACCCTATTAAAGGTTACAATACACATTGTTAGCTGTGACCTTGTTAGAGGATTTAATCACCCTGTTAGGAGTGGCCTGGTTAGAGGTCTTTAGAACAATTCAACTGAACTGTCACCTTTTTAGAAGATTTACAAAATGGCTGTTAAACCAACTCTGTAAAGAGATTCTAAATTCACTGTTACAATGATAAGAAAGCAACAATGAAATGACCTAAATGATATGCAACTTATCTTTTTGCTGATTACAGATCCATGTTCTGCTTTTCTAAATCCTTACTGATCAAATATGACTTTGCAGAACCTCTAGGATATCTAATCCTTCATCAGAATTCACTCTTCCATTCACTTTTTTTTTTTCACTCTCCCACACACTATTCCACAACTTGAATATCTATATATATACCTTTCAAATTTATCAAGTTGGCTCAAAATAAGTTATAATAAGTAAAAAAAATTAGTCGGCTATATTAATTCTATGAAACAATCAAAATAATAAAATCTTTCGCTTGCCAACTCAGCTCAATAATCTAGTGTTAACCTAGTGAAGCTCGATAAACACTGCTTCAGAATGTTTTCTAGTGTTAAGCAAGTGAAGCTCAGTAAACACTACTTTAGAATGTTTTCTAGTGTTAACCAAATGAAGCTCGGTAAACACTACAAAATCTTGCAAAAGTCTTTTGGAGACCGAGTGAACTCAGTGAGCACTGAATTTCCTTTGCTATCCTAGTGAACTCGGTGGAAGTTAACTTCCCGCCATATTTCCTTCGATGACCAAGTGAACTCGATAAACACTAGCTTTCCTTTGCTAACTGAGTGAACTTGGTAGAAGCTAACTTTCCTTTGCTGACCAAATGATCTTGGTAAAAGCTAACTGATGACTAATATAACATTTGTGTAACATCAAAGACAACATTCAATTAACAATATTATCCAATAGAGGCAGATATATATGAAAGAGGGAGATATATGAGATCAGTAGTAAGGATGCAGTAGTCAAGAAAGTAGCAGACAACATATACAATCTTGGTGATAACTAAGTTGATCAATTGATCAGTTTGGTTTGGCATCAATGCCAAAGAGGGAGATTGTTGAAAATGATTGAAGAGATTGTACATAAAAAGTAATGGAACTGGTAAAGAATGTTCTCAATCATTGTTTTTTCATTGATGTCAAACTTGCTACTTGCAGGAATGACAATTGCTTTAGTGATCCAAATACTATCAATTGGTTGATTGACGAGGAGGAGGCAATCAATAAGATGTAACTAGTACACCTAGAGAAAGGTTGAAGTTATGATGTTGTAATGAAGTACAAAGATCAACTAAGCCATTGATGAAAAAGTGTATTGATGAGATACTCTAAGACACAGAGAATGGGCACACTGAAACATATCATAGATGTAAGGTTTTAGCTAATTCATTTGTAAAGCCTAACTAAGTCTATTAGAGAGGGAGCCAAGCAAGCAAGTAAGTGTCAAATAGGTTCCTAGCTGAAGCTGAGTGAGTGAACTTTAGATGCCAAGTGAACTTCAGATGCCGAGTGAACTTCAGGTGTTGAGTGATCTTCAAGTGCCGAGTAGGATACAAGTGCCAAGTAACATAGAGGTGCCGAGCATCAGTAAACCAATAATGCCGAGTTGGTGCATTATTTCTAAGATCGAAGATTCATTAGATCTAAGTTGACAAGGTTTTTATCTAGAACTCTATGAATTAAATAGAAGATAAGAGTGATGAGTTGGTGGCACAGAACACCATGTACAACATTTTTGGAGAATACAGCTGGACTCTAGACAAAGTTTCTAGATAAGAGAAAGATATGGGGTAGACACATTATATCCTACCTAATCCATTTGAAACCCTAAAGTTGGAGAGGGAGAATCGAGTGACAAAGGCAATCCAAATTTCTATTTAAGGATTAACAAGGTCACAAAGCAGAAGTGAGGAGTTCAAGCATGAAAGCATAAAGTATTGAAGGAGGTGCTAAGGAGTAAGAGAGCACAAATACTCTGCTTTAACAAATGACCACAAATATGGTTGCATTGGTATGATGAGTAAGAAGACTTAAGGAGACGAATCTTGAGATGACAAGCTGTCAAAGCTGAAGTGATTAAAGCCAAGTAAAAGGAGTGAACTAAAATGTGATTTGCAATCTGCAAAATATGTTGTAAGTTGTATCAGATCAAAAAGCTATTATTGTTACTCTCTAGCAATTATAACAGATAGTTTAAATCCTACGGACTTAGGTTCATTTAATAGCCATGTTATAAATCCTCTAACAAGGTGACATTCCAAGTGAATGTTCTAAAGTCCTTTGACCAGACCCATTCCTAACAGTATGGTCAAAATCTCTAACAAGGTCACATTTAACAATGTGTTGTAAGCCTTTAACATGGCAGGCTTTTAATAGGACATCACTTTAGAAGAGTGAAAATTAAGTAGCATGTTACTGGTGGTTTTTCCCAAATTGGGTTTCTACATAAATCATTGTGTCATGTGTTGATCTTGCTTGTTTTATTCGTGCATATTGATTTGCTGTAATATGCTAAAATGATTGATTTAAGTTTGGATGGATGAAAATTTTATGGGCTTACTATAATTAGAGAAAAAGTATTATTAGGGCATTTAGACCTTGAATAATTGATTCACACCCCCCCCCCCCTCTCAGTTATTCTAAAGAATTCTAACAGTATATCTAGCCACTTTTTCCTTAGAAATTTATCTATTTCCAAACTGGATTTTTAACTTTTAGAACTCCTTTGTATAATCCATCATAGACATATTCTTCTATTTTAGATTCTACAAGCTCTCAAAAAACTCAAATTCATAATTAATAGGAATGAACATAACTTTCAATGTTTTTAACGATCAATCTCCACCTAGTGATCTTGATTTCAGCTTCCTCTTCTCTACCTCTCTGCAATTTCTTCCACTAAAAAGTATCATATCGCTTTAAATTTCTCAATGTCAACCTCACTCTAAGTGGATCACCAATATCCTATAACTCAAAGTAGTTTGTAACACCTCTCATGTTTTCATTTTGTACCTTGTTATATTTTGATTTGAAAGATACTTGCTACTCAAGTTATTTTTACATTTTAGAGGACCTGAGGGTCAGATGTTATACTTTGATTTCAGTATCATAGATGTTAGATTACTATATTTTTTAGTTGATCATATTTTTATGATGATTCCATTTTGAGATGACAATATGTTTTATGATGATATGGTTATCTAGTATTTAAACATATCTCTAGTTATGTTATATGTTGGATTTAATGTAATGGTTATTTACTTCATTCTTTCTTTGTGATGCTTTATGCAAATGTGAGTGATGTAAATAGATTATTTTGGTATAATTGAATAAATGGTTGAATTAGGTTATTTAATGCATTTATTTCTTTGACTATGTTATTATACATAATTGCACTTGATCATGTGTTTTAGTGTACATGATTTATATCCCTGGAAGTGGCACATGGAGATAGTGATTCAACTATTCATATTTTACCAATGGCATCCCCATATGGTTGATGTATCTTATTTAAGTGTTTTAATTAAACCTTTCGGTGATTTGATTAAATCCAAACTCATTTGCATTGTTTGATTCGACCTGTGATTGTGTTTATGCATTTAGAGGTTTGCATTGTCATGAAAGTTGTTTGGGAAATTTCTGTGATTTTGGGTTTTCATGTTTTATTTGAATTGATTTTAATTTTTGGTAGCTTCTCCATAGATGAATTGAAATTAATTGGAATAACCTATTTTTTTCTAGGTTGATTCAAGATTTAATTAGGTTTCCTAGGTATTTACCCTAATTTACTATTCACTCAAAAAGTGAATAAGTATCCAAAGAGGAAATTAATTCCTCACTTCTCACTTATGGAAATTAGAAATTTGAGAGCTTTTTCCAAAATCCTCTTCTAGAGGATCACACTTCTATTTTTTGTGAGAGCTATAGGAGTGGGATCTTTGTGAGATCAATCTCATTAGATCCATCTCAGGGAGACTTTGCTTTGCAAAAAAATTTAGAAGTTACTATAGGATATTTATTTTATCTAGATGATTTATGTTTTAGCCCTTTGTCTATCAGGTAGGGCTCTCCCATTTTAGTGTTTCAGCTCCATTTTTGTTTTCATTTTTGGTACTTGTTTGTTAAGAGACTGAGAACTAGTGCTCCCCTCCATTTTTGATTGTTTGTTTTGACTAGTTGGTTGGGTATGAATGTTTTCTTGATTTTTGGGATGAGGGTTTTGGGTTTCACACTATTATGGCAGCCATTTTTGCATATGGTGTTTGAACCCAAAATTTATTGGATTTTTTCAGCTTTTGTGCCAAAAGAAAAAATGAGTTTTAATTTTGAAGTTTTTGAGTTTTGAGTTTTTTTTACCTCAATTTGCATGCCACCTAGTTTTCTTGGCATGATGTTGGTCATGGACTTGGATTATACATAGGATGTTAGTTAGACCATTCTTACACTTTTATGTTCAATTAGGATGTGTGTTGTATCTTTCCTCCTAAGCTTGTATTCAGTTGAGTGTTATTTTGCTTATGTTCTGATCTAGTCCTTGTGTTATGATCTTTGTGATGTTGGTGTACCACACATAAGAACATGTGTGTGCATTTTTGGGTGACTTGCAAGGCTCACACTCCCATTTGTACTTCAGTGAAGTTATGTTCATTTGGGGTTGGGTTGGGAGTATGCATGCCTATAGGGACTAATCATTGGATGAGTATGAGTAGGGTAGGGTAGCACCATGGAGGGGGCTTCTATCTTGCAGTCTCATGACCATTGCCTAGGGGGTTGGAAGTTCTAACAAGTGACAACTAAATAATAAAATGAAGATAATAAAAATGACATAGTATGAGAGCCTTCTGTTGGGAAGTTGAGTAAACATAGTATAGAGTTTGGGGTTTCCAATGCCAAGCAACTCTCCATGCAACATGTCCCTATATAGTTATCCATTGAGTGTCTGACTAGGACCTATAATACTTGCATTGTCTCATAATCTTGGTTCAGTCATATTTACTGTTTGGCACGAGTGTTAGCCATGGACATTTGTTTATGTGTGTTTGTGGTTGGATCATTATCTCTATTAGTACAATAGGAGTGGACGTACAGGTTTCACATGGTTGGGAGGAATTTCTACCTATACCACTAATGGCGACTGATGTATAAAGATAGTCTATTATTCCAATGTGACTGATGCTTGATGTTTCACTTAGTATATTTAGGATTCTAGAGTATGTTTTATTGTAATTTATGCTTTCATTATAACTCTTGGATATCATGTTTAGATGATGTTAGTTAATTTGACACATTCCTATATTATGATGCTTATCATATGATTAGATGATATGATTTACTTGTTTGAGTATGTATTGCTTTATTGGAGAAACATGCTAGATTTCCTTGTTCTTATGATGTTATTATGTCTTAGAAGTGACGCCCTCATAAGACAACTTTGAATATCTAGTTGGCAGTTTAGGATACTATGCATGGGGGATGGCTAGGGCCTTCATGGTCTCATGATGGTATTATGGTTGGGAGGAATCACACAAGTGTTTATTTGATTTTTTACATTATGATGTTGCTTTTAGTACATTTCCTTTACAACTATGGTTTAGATGGTTAGTTGATTTTCATCTTTTTGCTCTTGTATTCAAGTGTGTAAGCCTTGACTTGCGGATCTAGAACTCCCCGATGTGGAGGAAATTATCTTTCATACCTTTGTATCTTATGTTGTTCTTTCTTGCTATTGTAAATCCTGATGCAAGATTATACTCTCTTGTGTGAGAGATTGACGTTTTGCATGGTGTTTTGCATTTCTTCACATGACTCTTGATACTTCCTCACACAAATCTCAACACCAATGTAGTGTATTTTGGCCGATGGGCCAAGTGTTTCTTCATATGGCATGGTGTACTTTCTTGTACAAAGAGGTACTTCCTTGTGTGAGACTATTAGTTGTATTTTCTTACATAGAAGATAGTGGGCATCTCTATTGTTTTTAAGAGAATGGAATTTGGCGATTTGAGTACCCTTCACGATTGCTTGTATTTTTAGACTTTGATAGATTGAAGATTATGTGTTTTCTTGTCATCTTTGTTTTTATCTTTTAGCTGAGCATGACAATTGGTAGTGGTTTTTGGAGATTCATTTTTTTAGGGTTTTTGGTTAAGTTTTCCATTGTGATCCTAGTGATCCTTATATGTTGATTTTCGTGTGCATCCATACTTGTTTACAAAATATATATTGGATTTAATTTATCCTTGTTCTAAGGATCTCTAGGTGGGGCATTACATCTAGTATTAGAGCCCATGTTGCAACATTAGGATCTTTGTGTTATGCTTCTACTATGTTATTGTTTTTGGTTTGTGTATTGTTACCTTACATTTTTTATTTTTATATCTTGTGGTGGTGGTGGTTCATGCTTGTGACTTTATGGCTATGATTTATGTTTCTAACCCTCATCTTCTGATTCCTTAGTGATGCCTCCTATATGTAGACCTAGTGGTCAGGGTAGTAATTGATGTAATCATCGTGAAGAAGAACACCAAGAGGAGGAACGTCAGGATGGGGAGGGAGAACATGGTAACAATGATTAGGGTGGCATTGGGGCATTGACACCTTTGCTTCAAGAGATCATAGCTTGGTTGGGACCTTATATAGAGGGAAACCAAAATGACCATGGCCAAGAAGAGGAATCTCATCGTGGAGATTCCCATAGGTCGAAGCATAGGGAGGAAGAGGAACATAGCTGTGAGTGGGAACATTCTCGTACACTACCTAGTGGTAAAAGGAACTAATGGAGGGGTAGTGGTTTGGATGATGACTTCACCTAAGTGGAGATTATGTGGGAACTTCAAAGGTCTAAACCAAAAATATTTGAAGGCCAAGGGATATGGCTTACGACTGAGAGCTGGTTACCAAATATGGGGCATTGATTTTCCTTATTACCATATGGAAGCAATGTGAAGGCCTATTGTGCTATCACATAGCTAAGAGACCATGAATCTATATGGTGGGATATGGATAGCAAGAAGATCCATATCAATGTGGCAAATCACACTTGGGAGATTTTTGAGGAGAGGTTTAGGGAGAAATTCCTTTCTTCATAGTATTGTGAGGCCCATACTGATGAATTCCATGAGCTCAAGCAAGGGAATATGTTAGTGGATCAGTATGAGAAGTAGTTTCTTAGGTTGAGGTAGTATCCAAGTTAGTTTCATGATGAAGCACTCCTCACCCAATATTTTGTTAAGGGCTTTAGTGAATCTATCATTGGAGATGTCTATGTTCACCAGCCGAGGACAATTGCACTTGTTGTGGAGAAGAATTATTTAGAGAAATTTGGTTGGGGTTTTTAGTTGTAAAGAATTCTCTCAAAGTGAGAGTGAACAAATTTAATGGTAGGATGTACAGGCTCCCCAATTCATAGGAAAGGGCCAAGCCTCATCAATACCCTCTCAAGGTGGGCATCATTGTGGAAATTGGTAGAAAGGGTTTTGGACCAATGGTAGATAGTCTTTAAGTACACCAAGGAAGAAAGGGGATGACCAAAGCCATGGGAAAAAGTTTTAGCAAGATCACCCTCCTTAGACTAGTCAGTAAAACTCTAGCAAGGGAAGTTCACCATATTCCATTGCTACTCAACGTGGTCATGGAACTATTTCCATCTTTGTAGGAAACTGTTATTCTTGTGGCTAGCCCAACCATAAAGCATTGGGATGTCCTATCAAACCTTCTTCAAGACCTGGGAGAGGTGCAGCTAGGTTAGAACTATGAGAGATGTAGGTAAAAGCCATTGAATCTCTGCAACAGTTGATAATTATCAAGCTAAGAATGAAGGTACCATAGTCGAGGCTATAGGTACATTGCATGGTATTTCATCTTCAATTTTATTTGACCCAAGTGCTTTAGATTTTTTTATTTCACTATCTCTTATTAAATGATGTGGGCTAGTGGCAGTACATCAAGTCAATAGATAAAAAGTTGAGTGAGCCACAAGATCCAAAGTAGTTGTAGATTCCTTGGTTAGTGGTTGTAGTTTGAACTTTGGTACCTTCACCACCATAGTGGATCTTTGCATTCTACCTCTAGGATCATATGACATTGTGTTGGGCATAGATTGGTTAGCCACCTATTAGGAAAATATATATTTCCACTATAAGTCAGTGCAATGTGTTGATGACATAGGTGGGAAGGTGTAACTTTTAAGGGTCCATAGACCAATCTCACTTCAAATGATCTTAGCTAACTAGCTGAAGTAGAGTGTGTGGAAGGGTTGTTAGATGTTGTAGTTTTTGTCAGTGATCTTGAGGAAGCCAAGAGCCATACAATGACACTTGATGATCACCCACTCCTTAGTAAGTATGCATATGTGTTTCTTGATAGATACAATGTATGCCACCACCACATGACATTGATTTTTCGATTGATCTCATACTAGGAGCAGAGCTGATTTCACAAGATCCTTACCACATGACTACTTAGGAGTTGAGTGAGCTCAAATTGTAATTGGAATAATTATTGGCCAAGGGCCATATTCATCCTAGTGTATCCCTGTGGGGTGCACCATTCATCATTATAAAGAAGACAGATGGATCATTGCATTTATGCATTGACTACTAGCAATTGGATAAGGTGATGATGAAGAACTAGTATCCTTTTCTAAGGATAGATAACTTGTTTGATCAGATGAAGGGAGCATGAGTGTTCTTGAAGATTGATCTTAAGTTGGGATACCATTAGCTTCATATTCAAGAGGTTGACATTCATCATATGACTTTTCATATAGGATATGGGCATTATGAGTTCACAGTTGTACCCTTTGGGTTAACTAATAAGCCATGGGTGTTTATGATCCTGATTAATGGAGTATTTCACATGCACCTTGATCAATGTTTCATTTTATTTTTGGATGGCATATTAATATATTATAATACTATTGAGGAGCATGAGGTCCATTTACACTAGGTATTGTAGTGCTTGAGAGATCATCAATTGTATGAAAACTTGGGTAAATGTGATTTCTTCTAGTCAAAGGTGAAGTATTTGGGGCATATCATCACCGGTGATAGTATTACAGTGGATCTAGAAAAAATATGAGCTATCATGGATTGGCTAATACCCACTAATGTTTTGGAGGTACGTAGTTTCATGGGATTAACAGGTTATTACCATTGCTTCATGAAGGATTGCTCACGTATGGCTCATCCCATTACTTCTCTTTAGTGAATAGGGAAGAAGTATGTTTGGTTAGACCACTGTGAGGTATCTTTTAATGCTCTTAAGAACTGTTTGACTAGTGCACTAATCCTGTATGTGATTTTATGGTTTGCATAGATGCTTCATTGGAAGGTGTGGGTGTGTTGTTATTGCAAGATGGTCAAGTGATTGCATATGAGTTTAGAAAACTCAAGGACCATGAGCTTGAATACCCCACTCATGATTTGGAACACACAACCATGGTGCATGCTCTTGTTTGTTGGAGGCATTTCCTTTTGGGGAATAGGTTTGAGTTGCATAGTGATCATCATAGCCTGTTCTATATCTTTGCTTAGCCAAACCTGAATGCACAATGATGTTGTTGGATGGAGTTCCTTTGTGAATATCACTTTGATGTTCACTAAATTAAAGGGAAAGAAAAGGTTGTTGTCGATACCTTGAGTAGGAGGCGACATGAGATATGAGTTTTATCATTGGGAGTGGATTTGCAAGGTCATGTCTTGGATGCCTTGCCTAGTACAACATAGTATTAGGAGCTGAGGGTGGATATCAAGTCAGGACATACCCTTGAGGGGACATTTTTAGGTTATTTTCTTGAGTTTGATGGACTAATATGACACTTGGGGCATATCTATGTACCAATGTCAAGTGATCTTCATACCTTGGTTTTGTCAAAAGTGCATCATTTACCATAATCCACACATCTTGATGTTAAGAACATGCATGCCAACCTTAAACAATTATATTTTTGGGCAAGGATGAGGCATGATATTGCTAATTTTGTTGCTCAATGTCTCAAGTACTAAAGAGTGAAGGTAGAGTATCAACATTTGGCAGGTCTTTTACAGCTACATGTTATTCCAAAGTGGAAATAAGAAATGATATCTATTTATTTTATCATAGGGTTTCCTATATAATCATGACAGCATGATTGTATCATGGTGAAAGTGGACAAGTTTTCCAAGGTATCACATTTTTCACCCATAAAGACATCCTACACAACTTCTTCTATAGTGCATGTCTTCGTGGAGGATATTTTTTCATTTGCATGGGATCCCTCGTCAAATTATTTTGGATAGAGATCTAGTTTCTAGTTCAACACTATGGATGTCTCTCCAACATACTTTGGGAATGCAACTTAATTTTAGTTTAGCTTATCACCTAGAGATTGATGGTCAGACTGAGAGGGCAAACTAGGTTCTAGAAGACATGCTTCGCATGTATGTGATGGAAAGATAGGTGAAGTGGGAGGATTATTTATACCTTTTTGAGTTTTCATATAACAATAGGTATTGTAGTTCTCTTGGCATGTCACATTTTTAGGCCTTGTATAGTAGACTATGTTGTACCCCTTTGAGTTGGGGTCATTTGGAGGACCGAGTTCTTCTAAGTCTAGAGATGCTTTAGGATATGGAGCAACCGATTATTCATATTAGAGAGCATTTGGTTACTACTTAAGATAGATAGAAGAAGTATGCAGATGCCCATAGGTCGGATCATCACTTTTCTATTGGTGATAGGTTGTTTTTTAGAGTGCATTTGAGGAAGTGCCCCATCCATTATGAAAAAGGCTCTAAGTTAGTGCCACATTTTTTTAGACCATTTGATTTCATCAAGAGGATTAGTCTTGTTTCTTATTGATTAGCATTGCCACCCAACCTATCGTGCATCCATGATTTTTTTGATGTTTTGTTTTGAGACATTATATTCTCAATGTGACCATGTTTTTGATTGGGATTCTTTATAAGTGGAGGATGAGTAGATTTCTTTGAAGCCCATTCATATCCTTTAGCATCAGAGATTGAATTTGAGAGGTCATGACATAGAGAATGTAAGGATCTAGTGGGACTCAAGCGATGAGATCTCTACTACTTTGGAAGATGCTACACATTTGAGAGATTTGTACCCCTATCTTTTTGCAGGCTTCCAGGAGTAAGTCAATTCCTAATGGGGGAGGATGTAGTACCTCTTGTGTTTGCAATATGTACCTCATTATATTTTGATATGCGAGATACTTATGTTATTTTTACATTTGAGAGGACTTGAGGGTCAGATGTAATACTTTGATTTTAGTATCATAGATGTTAGATTACTATGTTGTTTAGTTGATCATATTTGTATGATGATGCCATTTTGAGATGACTATACATTTTATGATCATATGGTTATCTAGTATTTGGACATATCTCTGGTTATGTTATGTGTTGGACTTAATGTAATGGTTATTTACTTCATTCTTGCTTTGTGATGCTTTATGTGAACATGAGTGATGTAAATAGATTATTTTGGTATAACTGAATAAATAATTGAATTAGGTTATTTAATAAATTTATTGCTTCGATTATGTTATTATATGTAATCATACTTGATCATGTGTTTTAGTGTGCATGATTTATATCCAGTTAGTAATTCAGCTGTTCATATTTAACCAATGTCATTCCTGTATGGTGAACGTATCTTATTTAAGTATTTTAATTAAACCTTCTAGTGATTTGATTGAATCTGGGCTCATTTGCATTATGTGATTAGACTCATGATTATTTCTATGCATTTAGAGGTTCACATTATCGTGAAAGTTGTTTGGGAAATTTATGTGATTTTATGTTTTTAGGCTTCATTTGAATTGATTTAAAATTCAAGTAGCTTTTCCATAGATGAACTACAATTACTTGGAATAGCCTATTATTGTTTGGGTTGATTCAGGATTTAACTAGGTTCCTTGGTTATTTACCCTAATCAATTATTCAATCAAAAATTGAATAAGTATCCAAAGAGGAAATTAATTCCTCACTTATCACTTTTGGAAATTCAAATTTTGAGAACTTTTTCCAAAATCCTCTTCTAGAGGATTGCATTTCTATTCATTGTGAAAGCTACAAGTGTGTGTTCTTTGCGATATTGGTCTCATTAGATCCAACTTTGGGAGACCATGCTTTTCTACGAATTTCAGCACCTACTCCTAGATATTTATGTTATCTAGTTAATTTCTATTTTAGCCTTTTTGGCTGTTAGGTAGGGCTCTCTCATTTTAGTTTTTTAGCTTCATTTTGTTTCTATTTCTAGTAGTTGTTTGTCAGGAGGATGAGAACTAGTGTTCCCCTTTATTTCTGATGGTTCTTCCTAGTTGGTTGGGTATGAATATTTTCCCATTTTTGAAAATGAGGGTTTGGGGTTTCACACTCTTATGCTGGTCATTTTTGCATACAATTTCCAAACCCAAATTTTATTACATTTTTGTAGATTTTATGCCCATAGAACAAATGCGATTTAATTTTAAAGTTTTTGAGTTTTGAGTTTTTTTACCTCGATTTCCATGCCACCCAATTTTATCAAATTTTCTAGGCATGGTATTAGTCATGGACTTGGAATATCCATAGGATGTTAATTAGACAATTGTTTCACATTTATTTTCCTTGTTTTCTCATCCAATCCTTGTGTTATGAACTTTGTGATGGTGGTGTGCCATACATAAGCACATGCATGTGCATTTTTTGAGTGACTTGTGAGGCCTAAACTCTTGTTTGTACTTTGGTGGAGTTATGACCATTTGGGGTTGGGTTGGGAATATGCATGCCTATATGACCTCATCATTGGATGAGTATGAATAGAGTAGGGTAGCACCATGGAGGTGGCTTCTATCTCGTAGCCTAGAAGATCTAACAAGTGATAACTAAATAAAATACTTGGTAATAAAACCAAGATAATAAATAGGACAAAGCATGAGAGACTTCCATTGGGAAGTTGAATTTTCATAGTACCAAGCTTGGGCTTTCTAATTCCAAGTGACTCTCCATGAAATGATTCCCTACATAGGTATCCATTGAGTATCTAACTAAGACCTGTAGTACTTGCATTGTCTCATGATCTTGGTTTAGTCATCTTTATTGTCTGGCATGAGTATTAGCCATGGACATTTTCTTTTATGTGTACTTGTGGTTGGATCATTATCTCCATCAACATGATAGGAGTAGACCTATGGGTTTCACATGGTTGGTAGGAGTTGCTACCTATAGCATTTTTGGGGATTGATGTACAAAGATGGTCTATTATTCCAATGCAACTGATGCTTGATGGTTCACTTAGTATATTTGGGATTTCAAAGTATGCTTCCTTATGATTTATGCTTTCATTAGAATGCTTGGATATCATGTTTAGATGATGTTAGTTTATTTGACGCATTCCTATATTATGATGTTTAGCATATGATTAGATGACATGATTTACTTGTTGGAGTATATATTTCTTTACTAGAGTAGCATGTTATATTTCCTAGTTCTTATTATGTTATTACATTTTAGTAGTGACACCCTCATAAGAAAGCTTCGACTATCTAGTTGGTAGTTTTTGATGTTATGTAAGGGGGATGGCTAGGGCCTTTGTGGTCTCACGATGCTATTATGGTTGGGAGGAACCACATAAGTATTTATTTGATTTTTTACATTTTGATGTTTCTTTCAGTATGTTTCCTTTACTACTATGTTTTAGTTGGTTAGTTGTTTTTCATCTTTCTTTTCTTGTGTTTGAGTGTCCAAGCCTCAACTTGTCGATCTGATACTCCATGGTGTGGAGGAAATTATCTTTCTTACCTTTGTATCTTATGTTTTTCTTACTGTTGTTGTGAATCCTTGCATGAGATTGTACTCTCTCATGTGAGAGATTGAAGTTATGTGTGGGGTCTTGAATTTCTTTGCCTGACTCTTTGTACTTCCTTACATGAATCATAACACCAGTGTAGTGTATTTTGGCTACTAGACCAAGCATTTCCTTATGTGAGGGGTTAGTTCCTTATGTGGCATGGTGTAATTTCTCACTCAAAGAGTACTTACTTGCACAAGACTTTCAGTTATGTTTTCTCATGCAGAAGATAGGAGGCATAGTTTCTATTTTTCGAAGAATGCAATTTGGAAATTTGAGTACCCTTCAAGGTTTCTTGTATTTCTAGACTTTGATAGATCAAAGATTATTTATTTTTTTGTGATCTTTGGTTTTTTCTTTTCGTTGAGTGAGTTAGTTGGCAGTGATGTTTGAAGATTAGTTGGTTGTCGAGGTTGTTGGTTAAGTCTTCCATTCTGATACTAGTGATCCTTGTATGTTGATTGTTGTGTGTATCCATACTTGTTTAAAAAAATATTGGATTTTATTTATCCTTATTCCAAGGATCTCTAGGAGGGGCATTACATATTCTTCCAACTTACCGATCTAATCAATCAGGTCTTTGGGATTAAAAGCATTTAAGAAATTAGAAACATCCATCTTATGAGTCAATTTCAACTGAGCACCAAATCTATCCAACCAAACAATTCTATCTTTCACATATCTCTCCATGCAATCAATTCTATCTTCACCACTAGATCTAGCAATCTCTAATTCTCATATGGTTCCTCATAACCATCATCCATGACTATATTCCTCAATAGACTAGATATAGCTCTCATGATCTCTTCAACAACCATATCATTCTTCATCAACTCCATCTCATATATGAAATATGATCTAACCTTATTTGAAATTTTAGTCTCCATAACATTATAGAGATCTATAATCACACAAAGGTCCAATCTTCTTAGAGGAATCTTCTAAGATCTTGCAAAACCCTATGAAATTAATCACCCACTAGAACAAACCTTCACTTTGATACCACCTGACACAATGTGAGTTTGAGTGAATTCCTGAAGGAGATGACCAAGCTCCCAACAAACAACCACACAACATAAGATACAAGACCTAATACCAAACTCAAATCCTTTATTCATCAAATAACTAATTACATGAAATGTTCTAAACTCTAAGACCTTCCTAGTTGTATCCAAATATAAAATCAATTACATAAATATTTCTACAAGACCTTGCAAGATCCAAAAAAACCCTATCTAGCATATATCTATAAAAACACAATAATCTGGTAGAAACCTCAAGAAATATTAAAATTTTTCTCACAAGATACCAATAAATCTCCTTATTTCCTATGCCCACACTTAGCTACTCAATCTTCTCTTCATTCACAACTCTAGATTCCTTCCTCAAATCTCAGACACTTCCTTACCAAATCCACTACCTAAAACACTACCCAAACCCTTCTTATACTTACATGACCGCAAGTTAGTTTTTTATAAGTAGAATAATCTAGAACCCAAATAAATATTATATTCCTTAGTTGGCTTACAATAATCTTTAAATGTATATATGATAAATAACCAAGACCCCAAATAGGTCCTCACACATCTCATGATCAATCCACATCATGGTCACACACTATGCATATTAAATGCATAAAATTAGCCAATCAAATCTTTCAAGAACATCATCTAATGATCTACACCATTGAGCATCAGTAGTAACTACCAAGAAAGCCAAGCATCAACGAGTATACCAAGAAAAAATATCCACTCAACTCCTACAAGCATCATCAAGAATAAGTTCCACCAAGAAGATCATCTATCGAGCACCACAAGTCTCACTAAGTTCCTTTAGTCACTGAGCTCCTCGAGAAAAAAAAAACACAAAAGAACTACCCTAGTTGTGACCAAGCATCACCTCCTTCAATCGATTCCATCAACTCCAAGGTCAAAACTACTCCAACATACAAGATTCCCAACTTTCCCAAGATTCTCTTGCATTAATTATTTATAATTTGCCCACTTCCTCACATGCTTTACATTTTATTTAAATCCAAGGTTATTTATTTATCTAGGGATTCAACAAGGCAAGCCCTCTACAAATAAATAAATTAAATTTCTCTAATTTGTTGCTTTAGGATTAATGTTCTATATATGGATCTTATTACCCTTTTCATAGAAATTTTGACATCTAAGCATAGGTATAGGTAACACTAACCTAATATGGTGTACACTAATGAAATGAACTATACTCTCCATTGTAATGTATATGTCTACATAGGTTGACATCTTCTGAAGACAAATTAATTTGTAGATTTTATTTCTATACCTTTCTAGTTTCAAATTTAGTATATATTCTATTACTATTATTTCTAGTTTACTATTTTTGTAGCCTTTCTAGATCTAATAATGGACTCACAATATATGTTTCTCAAAAAACTATAGGAACCTCATAATTATTATGCATTAGTAGGTCAAATATTATATACCACCTATCCCAAATCTTTGATCTCATCCTATTGTAAGTATAACAATCAATAGAAAAAATTTTGTAGTTTCTTCTAGTGATTTCTGCCAATAGAATCAATGAAACTAGAACATATACCAGCTTTCCATATTCCCATATCTTTCATTTTCTCATGTGATACCCCATCAACATAAAATGCACAACACCTATCCCTCCATGAACCCCATTTCATAACCTCCTTAGGCACCTCACTTTAACTATTGGCCATTTTTTCTAGTGTATCCATTGGGGTTGAGTAGTGAGAATACTATATGACCTCAACCTATTGACCATTTGGTAAATGTGAGAGGTATTTTGTGTAATATGATTGATGAGGTCCTCTAGGTAGAATTTATATGATTTGATGGGATATGCAAAGTGTTTATAGGTGACCATGGTTGTTGATGGGGAACACTGAGTGGAGGGTTTTATGGTTGTGGCATAGTGAGTGGAGGGTTTTATGGTTTTCCCATAGTCAATGGAAGGTTTTGTGCTTGTGCATTTGAAGTATTTATGGGGGTTGATTGTGTTTTTTGTATAGGAGGTGGTATTTTTAACTCTATGCCATTTTCTTGGAGTCTTTGAAGCATATGATAAAAAATAAATCAAATTACAAACCTTGATTTAATAAGAAAGAGAAACCTAAACAATAAAAAAATTAACAAAATAAATTGTTTATAGGGCCCCATACCTGCCAATGTTAAAAAAAATGACTATTTTTTGAAAAACTGATTGGGTTTGTGATTCACACTTGTTCCTTAATCTGCTCTCCACATTTTTGTGGCATTAAAAATCCCTTGGCCACTGCGAACATAAGTCAAATATATGAAAATAAAACCCAATTAGGTTTTATAAAACAAAATTTGTTTTAATAACCCAATCATCTTATGCATTGTATAATTTTGGCTAGGTTTGGATACCAAGCTTGGCCACTTTTCAAATTTGAAATAACATCGATTGGATTATTCATAACCTAATCGGGTTAGTGAAGAATTTATTTTATTTTGTTTGGTATCCACTAAATTGTATACCATCTTGGTGTACATACCCCTAAAAGTATTTACCTATTCAACACTTCTCTATTATATGATAAATATAGTTCACTAATAATGAACAAAATTCCTTTATATTGATTAGCTTTGTACATATCCTTTTTAATTATAATAATATAGTTATCCCATAACTTGCCTATACTTGTTCTCCTATTTCCTTTGCTTTAATTAGTCTCTTCCTTTTATAGTGTATTCCTATTCACATGTTGTCTTCATCTATCTAATGAACTTATTCTTCCTATATAGTTATTTTACATCAATGAAAAACTTGTCTTCCAAATCATCATTGACATCATCATCATATTCCAACACCTGTACTTTTATAGAAAATTCATGTTTATTTGATAGGCATGTTTAGAGTGTATATTTTGATGATGATCTTGACAAGGTATTTTTGTAATAGGTTTCATAAAACATATGTTGTGAGGATAAACCAACTCTAGAGGTAGTTTGAGAGAATTTTACCTCCCTTCTACTTGAAGTGACATAGATCACAACTGATATCTCATTTTTGACAAGGCTCATAAACTATGACACAAACATATTTTTATAGTTTTGTAAATGTCATAACTATGCCATAGGGAATTTAATAAAACCATTTGAGTGTAGTTGCTCCCAAGATATTTGTGAAAATATACACGAGGAACATGCCACTAGAATCAACTTATTTCAACATGTCATACAAAACACCATGACCTTGGCCATAGGATCTCACTTCCTCTTATATTTATCAAATCTTGGCATCTTAAAGTGTTTGGGGAAGCATGTTTCTATGATAGAATGGTCAAATGGGTAAGCATATATTTCCTCAATTTTAAACATTTTTTCCTTAGTGCCACCTTTTAGTTCCTTGATTGTGTTCCTCATTTCTTCCCATTGAGGGTTAACATATGCTACAAGAGGTAGACCTAAGTCATTCACCCTTGGTGACTGATATGTATATGACAGTATGAGTGGACATGGAATAATTATATGGATGTATTGTATATATTGGAAGGATGATTATCTATCTATGAACATATATTGTAATGGGTTTTGTGGTGGAGGTTGAGGGGAGTACTATGATTGAACATTTTGTAATTATTACAAAAAATTAGGGTAGGTATATGATTTGTTTTTTGGTACATATGTATGGGATTTTTTTTATGATTCTTGCATGTCCAATATGTGATGGTTTAGGAGAGGTTATAATAGTTCTTTATAGAGTGGTGTAGATTGCTATAGTAGTTCACTGAAGGTCTACACAATACAAGTAGAATGTACACATGCATTGAAAGTTGGTTGGCCATTTCCAATAGGAAACATAAGGTAATTAAAAAATAGTGATGTAAACACTTTCTACTATTGGGGAGGTGAAATTTTTTGAATTTTTGCACATGATGGGATCACAAGGCAATTCATGTATGATAAAGTTTTAGTTTAAATGATTGTAAAGGTAGAGGTTGCAATAGTTGTAATATAAACTACAATTGGGGTACTACTCATATAATAGGAGTTTGAGTTTGAATTCCGAAGGTATGCATTTTTAATTTTGAAAAACCTCAAGAAGATGTAGACCCTATGTATGGTGGAAATGGTGTTTAATAGCTTGGGTTCTTGTAAAAGGGTTGGTAGATATAATGAATAGTGAAATAAGTGGTGTTGGTTGTCACTCCCTATTAGGGGATTCCCTATTGTAAAATTTGGAATCTATTGTAACATATATTGAGATGCGTTGGATTCTAGGTAGATGAAAAAAATATTTTTTGTTGAATGGTTTATTGTGTTTGAGAGGTAATTTCTTGTTCATGTGGCTGGATGACACACACACACACTTATGCTAAAAAATAGAATGGTTGTGGAATATTATTTTAGAATTCTTATTGTCATGGAATTTCTAGTGAAGATTGATTGAGTGATGGGGGTATTTTTTGACAGGGAAAAAACAAGGGGTTGTATGATGAAGAGTTGTGTGATTTATGAAATTATAGCAATAATCTGGGTGGAAAATTCTTTTAGGCCCCCAATGTATTTTAGAATAGGTCGATGACTTTATCTTGGGATGTAGAGTGGTTGTGTGGGTCTATGGAACTCAATGATTTCAATAAACATGAACCTTCTCATGTAAAATTGGAAATTATGGAGTCTATGTTATGTGCAATAATAATACCAATTAGCTAGACATGACCAAGAAGGTTCATAAATGCTTCCATGGTTCTCATTGTTGGTACCTAATCCTGGATATTTCCTTTTCTTGAACTTGGATTTGAGGATTAATTATAACAATAACATAATTAGGATTAAGTTGTCAACTACAAGAACCATCCATTTGATTAATATTAAGTTGTAAATGGGCCTAAAATTAAATGATGGATTTCCTTAATTCACATTGCAACCAAAGCTGACGATGATGACTTTAAACTACAAACAATGTCCTACAAGATTTTTGAAGGATAATACATTTTTCTAGGATTATGATGGTGAATCCCAAAGCCTAAGGATGTATTTATTAAACATAAGATAATATAAACTATTATGATCTAATTATGATAATGTTTACAATAATGATGCTAATAAAATACCTAAGGATAAATCTATAATGGTGAAAGGATAAATTGGTGTCAAAAATATGTGAGTTGAGTACCTAGTTTAAATTTGGATGGATGTGATTGTCAACTTAGGTAGAGTTATGATATTTAGGAGACAACGCTAGTCAATTTGAACCAACCTATAAAAGAAGGTGACAAGGAGAAAAATGATGAGATAAGGTACCCTAGACACAATTTAGTCAAATTGTGAAGTTGTAAGGATGAATATTTTTGTATGATGTAGATAATAATATCTCGAAGGATGATGACACCAAATTGGGAAATTTAGATTTTATTTTTCTAGAGAAGGGATATGATTAACTTGGATAAAGTTTAGCAAATACATAGGTTGTCTAGGGAAAATTATTTTAATGCCTAGATATGTTCGTTAAGCATGGCCCTAAGGATAGGCTCTAAGATGAAAGGATGGTACTGGAAGTGTGAAAGAGAAATGATGGATTTTTTCAGAGGTCTCAAGGTGGATGTAGTCATAGTTTACTCCTAGTCTATTCCAATAGTGATTAATTTTGTAGTTGCATATAAATTTTTAAAGTTTCTCTTGCTATGAAATTTTGTCTCTAATTGATTTAAAAAGGTATTTTTTCACTTTGGATTATGGCCTTCTATTTTCTTCTCTTTGTATGATAAAGGAAATTAAACGTGTACCTTTTTGTGATTGGTTTAATTCTTTATGTGTTTGGCTATTAGAAATAATATTTTTTCTTTAATTAGTAATTTGTATTATTAGGGCCACGACTATGATAAATATTCCCAATTTTGACTTTGAGACAATAATTTTTGGAACAAGTGAATAATAAATACCTAAAGGGAAAAATAAATATTGAGGGAGTAAGATAACAAGTCTCTTGCAAATAGAATGCGCCAACTATTTTTATATTTATGACAATTTTTTAAATGTAGAATTCAAAAAAAAAAAACTTTATCTTTAGGTTAATTATTATCAATATACTATTGATAGGCCCATAGGGAAGAGACCAATATTGGTATATCTAATTTTATTGCATTGTTTCCCTCTTCATTTACTAGGTAAGCTAATGCAAAGGTGACTCAAGGTTGTGACAAATATGAGACCTCCTTTTGTGGTGTTTATGAATTTTGATGATGAAATCCAAACAACCGTATGTCCACAACTAGGGTTAACATAAATGGAAACTTCAAAGGATGACACAATCATATTTCATTATGAATAGTATACTAAGGATGATATGGTGGCTACTAGGTTAGCTCATAGTAAAATTCATGACATCATCTAAACTTTTTTATAAGTTCACACCTCACTTAAAATACTACCTAACCATGCTATCTACATAGGGGTAGTTCACTTGATCCAAACCACCATCAATGCATGTGACCTAAAATTGAGAGGATAAAGGAAATTGTTAACTCAATAAATATCTAGTGTTCTAATTAGGGGTTAGTAGTTTAAGAGTAGTCCTATGATGAGGAAATACACCTGCTAGACATACCTTACCAGAAGTGAAATAGGTTTTTCAACTTTCTTGTCATGAAAATTCTACAAATGGAAAGGGGAAAGGATGAAAATACAAACATCCTTTTTTAAATTACTTTCCATCTAAAAAATAAGACACTTATTATTAACATGCAAGCTTCATTTTGAAAAATAGTTTTTTAAGTACCTTAAACAAATATTGTTCAATTCCCTTAATTATTTGGTATTTTTTTGTTTTTATTTATTCCAAAAAAGAGTTTTGAGTTTTTCTTGTTAATTTTTAAATCCAAATTAAGTTGTGAAAATGATGTTTTTGTGTGAACAAGGTATATTTTAGAGCCAAAAAACTAATGAGTGCATTAATATTGTCACTTAAAAATAATTCATGATCTTTTAAGAAGAGAGTTCAATCTTATTGTTTGCACAAGTCACATAAACCCCAATGATTTAAGCACAATCCCATATATGGACTATATACATGATCTTGTAGGTCTATTAAAAAAACACAAAATGGTAAAAATTAAAGAAAATAGTAAAATGAGACCTTGTGTTACTATGAAGTCAACCTACAATATGATATGGTCAAACATAAAAATTAAAGGAACAATTTTGAATGATTTTAATAGAATGTAAAAAAATCCTTATGGCTTATAAATTACGTGTTCCTTCAAGGTCAACCCATGAATTCATAAACTATGCAGTAGGGGAAAAGGAAAGAGAGGGGATGTTTTGAAGTTAATAAACCTTAGAAGACTAGATTGCAATGTCGTAGGAAATGTCCATGATTCTATCAAATGTCCAAGTGATCTTGCTAACTTATATGTTTGCAACTTTTGAGGTTTTTTTACCTTAGGAAAGGTGTCACCCAAGCTAGTTTATTGGTCACCAATGCTACATAAAATCAAAACCCTATTGTTAAAAACTCAAAAATCATTAAACCTTAGATGAGGGGTTAGTATTGCAAGATAAAAATAGAACACTAGATGAGAGAATGGCTCTTGTTGTGGGTCCCACCAAATGTGCCAAAATTAATGCAATAAAACTATCATGTTAGGAATATAAAGAAAGATAAACATTCAAAAAAGAAGCATAGAATAAAAACAAGAAAAAAATAAAATACCCATCCTAAGAGAATACAATTCTCATTAAACATTTGGATCTCTTTTTGATATTTAGATATAGTCAAAGGATTGGATGTGTTCTCAATTATATATTCTTCAAGCTTCAAGGGATGAATTTTGGAATGATTTTGTCATAAATAGGGTATTTTATTTCTTCCAAAATGACATTATAAAATTTCTCAAGATTGTTAATGAAAATGAGGAATGAAGAGGCTTAATTTATAAGAAAATGGAAAATGGAATGGATGCTCAAGATACAAAGGTGATGAGTGGCTAGGATATTGAACAAAGATTGTTTGAGTGTGGAACCTATCATGGAACAATTATTATTTTGTTAATGATGACAAACCTGCTACTTGTTGGCAAGACAATTGATTTTTGGTATAAATGCTATCATTTTTTTGATCGATGAAGAGCATTTGAAAATATAACATAACAAGAGTACCTAGAGAAAGGTTGAGTTATTGATGAAGGGCCACACCACCCGTACCAACTCACAACCAAAAATGCAACAAGATGGAGATAGAGAGATGACAAAAAAAATGCTTCATAAAGCATCATCCATTAATACTTGAAATCCACTAGAAGAGATTACATTTGAAGAGCTTACAATTCAAGAACTTCTATTTCTCGAACTTCCATTAGAAGAGCTTCCATTCCTTGAACTTCTTGAACTTAATTACAAACAATTATAAGCCTTGCTTAAATAGGCACTTCTAACCCAAGGCATTACAAACACAAGCAATGTGGGATAAAAGGTAAATACAACTACCTTTAAATAAATATTAAATTCCCACCCAAATACAACTAAGCACCCAACAAATATTAAATGCATGATTTAAGGAACTTGCCACCTACACACCTCGATTAATGGAATGACAACTATTTTTATTATTTTCTATTTATGCCACCCATGCACCTTGAAAATAGAGATTCCTCTTTTCTCCACTTTCCCTTATTTTATTTTTAAATTATTTTTCCTTCTATTTTCGTCACTTTCTCTCTCCTCCACAATTTTTTTTTTTTTTTTTTTTTTTTTTTCCCTTTTTTTTTTTCCCTCTTTTTTTTTTTTTTTTTTTTTTTTTTCTAATAATTTAATTTTCCCATGTAAGATGCTCCTGCATCAGACTCCCTTAGTAGATAGAAAAGTGTGTCCCACACTTTGATGCCAAAAGAATGATATACCACCATCTTCATCTTCACCACAAGCTACGACCTCAATAGGGACAAGAAAAACCAACATGCAAATCTTCCACATTTTTTTTTTTGCTGATGCATGATGCTCCTGCATCCGACTCCCATGGTAGGAAAAATTTTGTGAATATGGATTCACAAAATGAAGTAGCCACTGTTGACAGATTTTTTTTTTCTCTTCCTCCAACACATAGCTGGAACAAGTATTTGGTGTCGATATATTTCCTTCTTTCTTCTTTTCCAACACCTGGCTGGAACAAGTGTTTGTTGTTGAAATCTCGCATCTGCAATGAACTCTATCCAAGTATAACCTGTAATAAACCCAACAACACCATACCAATCTTCCTTTGCATACCACACATGACTAATAAGATCCTCATGCAAACCATCATCAATATCTTTTAAACTCATATCAAAGACAACATCCCATGATTCATAAGAATTTACCTGTTTGACATCTTCATCTTTGCTTGCCTCTTTTATGTCATCAACAATGCACGTAACTACTCCACTTGTTTGATCTCCAACTAAGGCACTATACTCTTCCTCCATTGCTGCAATCTTCAAATCATCTTGATCTATTTCAGGTTCATAAATCTTGCCATCTTCATGCTCTTCCTCTTCTCGTTCATCTTCTTCAACTTTAGGTTCGCAAATGATTTCCTCTTCATCTGCTTGCTCTTCCACTGGGTCATCTTTCTTTTCCACATCCAAGGAATTATCAACATCTTTTTTTTGGTGACATGCTCTTTGTTTCCGCAACTCAGCTTCTAATTCATTCACTTGCTTCTGTAAATCAACTAGCAATGATTGTTGATTTCTTGCTCTAAATTTCTCAAGTCGAGGAATCCTCAGAATCCATCCAATCACAAAAGTCATCTTCTTCTTTCTCTTCTCCATAATCAAGTCTTCAGAAGAAAAATCTTGTCCAAAACAAGAACCTCGTGCAAACTGCCTCACAGTCGGCGCTCTGTCTACACAATCAAGAACTTGTTCACAAACTTCACCCAACTCAAGGTCCTGGTGCAAACTGCCTCACGTTCGGCGATCTGTCCGCACACTCAGGAACTCCTGCTCTGATACCACTGATGAAGGGCCACACCACCCGTACCAACTCACAACCAAAAATGCAACAAGATGGAGATAGAGAGATGACAAAAAAAATGCTTCATAAAGCATCATCCATTAATACTTGAAATCCACTAGAAGAGATTACATTTGAAGAGCTTACAATTCAAGAACTTCTATTTCTCGAACTTCCATTAGAAGAGCTTCCATTCCTTGAACTTCTTGAACTTAATTACAAACAATTATAAGCCTTGCTTAAATAGGCACTTCTAACCCAAGGCATTACAAACACAAGCAATGTGGGATAAAAGGTAAATACAACTACCTTTAAATAAATATTAAATTCCCACCCAAATACAACTAAGCACCCAACAAATATTAAATGCATGATTTAAGGAACTTGCCACCTACACACCTCGATTAATGGAATGACAACTATTTTTATTATTTTCTATTTATGCCACCCATGCACCTTGAAAATAGAGATTCCTCTTTTCTCCACTTTCCCTTATTTTATTTTTAAATTATTTTTCCTTCTATTTTCGTCACTTTCTCTCTCCTCCACAATTTTTTTTTTTTTTTTTTTTTTTTTTTCCCTTTTTTTTTTTTCCCTCTTTTTTTTTTTTTTTTTTTTTTTTTTCTAATAATTTAATTTTCCCATGTAAGATGCTCCTGCATCAGAATAGAGAGATGACAAAAAAAATGCTTCATAAAGCATCATCCATTAATACTTGAAATCCACTAGAAGAGATTACATTTGAAGAGCTTACAATTCAAGAACTTCTATTTCTCGAACTTCCATTAGAAGAGCTTCCATTCCTTGAACTTCTTGAACTTAATTACAAACAATTATAAGCCTTGCTTAAATAGGCACTTCTAACCCAAGGCATTACAAACACAAGCAATGTGGGATAAAAGGTAAATACAACTACCTTTAAATAAATATTAAATTCCCACCCAAATACAACTAAGCACCCAACAAATATTAAATGCATGATTTAAGGAACTTGCCACCTACACACCTCGATTAATGGAATGACAACTATTTTTATTATTTTCTATTTATGCCACCCATGCACCTTGAAAATAGAGATTCCTCTTTTCTCCACTTTCCCTTATTTTATTTTTAAATTATTTTTCCTTCTATTTTCGTCACTTTCTCTCTCCTCCACAATTTTTTTTTTTTTTTTTTTTTTTTTTTTTCCCTTTTTTTTTTTTCCCTCTTTTTTTTTTTTTTTTTTTTTTTTCTAATAATTTAATTTTCCCATGTAAGATGCTCCTGCATCAGACTCCCTTAGTAGATAGAAAAGTGTGTCCCACACTTTGATGCCAAAAGAATGATATACCACCATCTTCATCTTCACCACAAGCTACGACCTCAATAGGGACAAGAAAAACCAACATGCAAATCATGCAGGAGCATCATGCATCAGTTATTTGGTGCATAAAAGGAACACTAAGACCAAGTAAGACATGGATAACATGATGTATTGTTGATCTACTTAAGGCTAAAGTAAATGGTTACTTAAGCCAAGTATAGAAGAAGAGTTTTCATAAAAAATGTCTACCAAATTTGGCCGAGCAAATAGTGTAAGCCAAGAAAACCTAGTCATGGTTGAGCAGAACTTAGGATGTGCTAAGCATTAGTAAAATTTAGTAAGTGATAAACATCAAGGAAATAAAATTGGTGATTGAGATGAGAAGATGTAGTTGATGTTGAGAAACCCAGTGTTGGTCGAGCATCAATAGATTTTAATTTTTGAATGAATAGTATAAACACTGAGTGACAACAAAAAGTGTTAAATCAAAAATTTCATAAATTTGGTCTGACTAATTTTATATCTTGAATTATATGAAGTGTGTGGAATATTTCTATGATGAGCTAGTGGCACATAATTCAAGATAAACCATTTTGAGGAAAATTCAAAGAGGATTGTGGAAGAAGTTTCTAGAGGGACTAAAATGAAAAAAGTGTATAAATTCATTGAATCTTATCTAATCGTAAAATGGATGATTGTGGTTAAATGGAAAATGACCTTATCTCTCTATTTATAGAGATAGTAGGCTAGAAGAAAAGGTATTCATGTGCGAAAACCCAAGGAAGAAAAGAAGTATAGGGTGTTGATTCATATGGTGGCTAAATAGAAGAGTCTAGAATTGGCATACAAAAAAGGAAGGCTTATGAGGATGAATGCTTGAAGAGTGAACAAGCTATTAGAGATGAAGAGTATGAATGGAAAGAATAATGGAGGATTGAACCAAATATTTCTAATCTACAAGTGAGCTATATTTTATTATCAGATCAAGTCTTGCTATTACTTTCTAACAATTATATTAGTCTAGATAAATCCTTTGGATTAAGGTTGACCTAATAGTCATTTATACATCCTTTAACCGAGTGACATTCTAATAGAATGTTCTAAAGTCCTCTAACAAGGTTCACTCCTAATGGGTTATTGAAATCCTTTAACCAAGTCACATTTAACAGTGTGTATTGTAACCTTTAATAGAGTTTCTTTTAATAGGCCATCGCTTTAGAAGAATGAAAATGGTTAGCATGTTACTAGTGGTTTTTTTCCAAATTGAGTTTCCACATAAAATCTTAGTGTCAAATTGTGTGAATGAGTTTGTAGTATTTCATCTTTACATTTTTGCAAAGTTATTTTTGATGGAAATATAAGAGGAATAGTTGAGAGGGGAGGGGTGAATTAATTACTACTAAAAAAAATATAAGATCCCTTGGATGTCAAATAAAATTTAGATTGATAAAATTGATTACTGCTAATACTTGGTAAGCATACAAAAATTGCTGTAACTTGGTAAATGTAGAGAGTATATTACTTTAATAGATCTTAAGATGTTATCAATAATTTACTTGCAAGCATCCAAGTAATAACATGAACACATAAGACACCAAATTCTAATGAGGAAACCCAATTTGGGAAAAATCAGTAAATGTAACTAGTTACTATTTTTCACTCTTCTGAAGTGAGCTCTGTTAGGAGCCAACCCTATTAAAGGTTACAAAACAAACTATTAGATGTGATGCTATTAAAGGATTTAATCACCTTGTTAGGAGTGGCCTTGCAAGAGGTCTTGGAACAATTCAATGGAATTTCCACCTTGTTAGAAGATTTTACAAATGGTTGTTAAACGAACTCTGTTAAGAAATTTTTAGATCACTGCTACAATGGTTAGAGAGTAAAAATGAAATGACTTGATTGTGATGCAACTAAATTTTCTGATTATAGATCTCTATTCCAGTTCATACTTGATCCTTCCTGATCAAATAACACTTTTTTTCTCCACAAGGATACATGCTTATCCTTTAAGTTCGATTCCTCTCTTCTTACCTCTTTCAATCAACTTTCATATCACACACTTTGAAATCACAACTTGACCTTTTACTGATACCTTCCAAATTTTTGAGTTGGCTCAAATACAAATTAGAATAACCAATATTTATCACCTTAGTTAGCTAGAATCAATAGGTAAAATAATTAATCTTTACATGCCAAAATAAGAAAATCCTTTGCCAGCCGACCGAGCTTGGTAGAAACTGATTCTGAAGTGATTTCCTGTGTTAACCAACAAAGGCTCAGTTAACACTGTGAACTTACAAAATCCATTTCGTAACCAAGTAAACTCGGTTAATACTAACTCTGTTCAACTTTCCCTTTGTTAATCGAGTGAGCTCGGTTAACACTATTTTCTACACAACTTCCTTTGATGCCTGAGTGAGCTCGGTAGATACTACCTTCTGTATAGAGTAAATTCATGAATGCTTAGTAGAGAAGAAAAATTGTCTTCATTGACCAAGTGATCTTGGCATGCAATGGTTGTCAACTAATATGAAATTTGTGTAACATCAAAGACAACATAGAATTAATCAATTGTATCCAACAATCTCCCTATTTGGAACTGATGACAACACAACATGTCATAGTACAATGAAATTTTGAGAACAAGACTCCCTCTATTAGAAAGTTTCTCCCTCTTTGATTTTATATAGAAAACTTCTCCTATAGTATTCTCCCTCTATGAAGGAACTACTTAAATTTTCCCTCCACAAAATTTTAGAAAAATATGATAGTAAACTTCTCCCTCTTTGACAACACATGCCAAAGACAATTTCGATTAGTATCAATGTACATTGAGTACAGATTCATCTGCAATATGTCCTTATCAATACCACATCAACTAATTGATCTTCAACTTAGTTTCTGTTGATTCATCACTAAACTTTATTTAATGAGTTTACCTCTTAGATACAAAAATGCATCCTTAGGTAATGGCTTTGTGAATATATCTGCAATTTGTTCTTTTGTATGCACATATTCCAATCTAATTTCTTTGTCCTGTACTAATTTTCTTATAAAGTGATATTTTATAGAAATGTACTTTGTTTTGGAATGCATCACTAGATTATTTGATATGTTGATTGCACTGGTGTTATCACAATACATGACTATTGGCTTTTTGATTTCAATCTTTATTCCTTCCAACAACTGTTTGAACCAAACAATGTTGGAGCAATTCACTATTGTTGCTACATATTATGCTTCTACTATGGATTGAGATGTACAAATTTTCTTCTTGTTTGTCCAAGATACTAGCCTTTTACCAAAAAAAATGCTCCACTACTAGTGCTTTTCCTATCATCAAGATTTCCTACCCAACCAACATCAGTAAATACTTTTAAGTCAATGTTTCCTCCAAGTTTGTACCATAAGCCATAGTCTTAGGTACCTTTTAGATATCTCAAGATTTTTTTTATTGCCATCATGTGATTTTCTCTAGGTTTAGCTGAGAATCTTGCTACTATCCCAACTACTAAGGCAATATCAAGCCTTATATGTACTACATACTATAATTTCCTAATCATTGATCTATATAAGGTCTGATCTACTTCTTTGGACTCATCGTCTTTTGTAAGCTTAAGTCCAGTACACATGGGGGTTCCAACTAGTTTTGAATCTTCCATTCCAAATTTCTAGAGTATCTCTTTGATATACTTAGATTGAGTGATATAGATACCATTTCTATTCTATTGTATCTGCAATCCAACAAAGAATTTTATTTATCCAAACATGGACATTACAAATTCTTTATTCATTTGTACTGAAAATGCTTTGCATAAATCATCATTTCCTATTAATAGAGTATCATCCACAAATATTTTTGCCAATGCAATATTCTTATCTAGTCCTTCCTTGATGTAGTTTCTTTGATAACCAATTTGTATCAAATAGTTATGTAGTCTTTCATACCAGGCTCTAGGAGCTTGTTTTAGATCATATAGGGCTTTGTGTAATTTGCAAACCATGTCCCTTTTGTTTGGATCAAAAAAACCTTCTGGTTGTTTAATGTAGACTTCCTCATCAAGAATTTCATTCAAGAATGTAGATTTAACATCCATCTAATATACTTTGTATCCTTTGTGAACTGCATAAGCTAGTAAAGTCCTAACACCTTATAATCTTGCAACAGGGGAAAAAGGTTCACTGTAATCAATACCATCTTCTTGAGAATAGCCTTTACATACCAATGTTTCTTTGTTTCTTGACACTTTTCCATCTTCATTGAACTTATTTCTAAATATCCATTTTGTACCAATCACATTTTTATCTTTGGGCCTAGGTATAAGAGTCCAAGATTTATTCTATTTCTTCATTCATAGCCTCAATCCAACTTTCATTTTCCAGTGCATCTTTAACACTTCTAGGTTCAAATTTAGCAAGTAAACATGTACCTTTTAGTTTCCTTCTTGTCATTGTTCCATCTGATTTGTCTCCAATGATCTGATCAGGTGCACGATGCCTTTTGACATATTTAACCAATATAGGTTCTTTGATTTTTTAATGAATTGTATTGTTTTCATTTTGAATTAAAACTTTAGACTCAGGTCCTTCTATCTATGGCTTAGGTTCTTCAGACTTGGTATGCAATAACTTGGTAGCCTCTGAATGTGACTTGGGTCCCTATGACTCAGTTTGCACTTCCTACAACTCGATAACTATTGGAGTTTTGGAGAGCTCAAGAGATGAAATCTCCTTCTTGTCAAATGTGTTTTGTAATTTATTAGATTCATAGTATACAAATCTTTTGTAGTCTTCTAGCTTCTTTTAGCTTTCTTCTTTAGTCTTTTATGCAAACTCGTCAATTCTCATATGTGCACTTTCTATGATTTTGTGAGTGGAAAAATTTAGAATTTGTATGCTTTACTTTTGCAGGAATATCCTAGATTTATACCTTCATCACCTTTTACATCAATTTTTTTTTTTCTAAATTCTTTCAAGATATAACATTTGCTACCAAATACTTTCAAGTAAGTTACATTAGGTTTGTAGCCATACCATAGTTCATAGGGAGTTTTGTTTGAGTCCTTCAACTGAACTTGGTTCAAAGTATGAACTGCAGTGCTGATAGCTTCCTTCTAGTATTTAATAGCAACATTCTTTTCAATCATTAGTGTCCTTACACAATCCATGATGGATCTATTTCTTCTTTTAGCTATTCCATTTTTCTCAGGAGTACCAAGGGTTGATACTTGTCTTTTGATTCATCTTTCAATTCACAAATTGTTGAATTCATTTGAGATAAATTCACCACCTCTATTTGATCTTAAGCATTCCAATATTTTTTTGATTTCTTTTTCTACTCTAGCCAGATACCATTTGAATTTCTAAAAAGCTTCTAATATTTCTTTCAAATACATAATAGTCATCATTTTAGAAGAGTCATGAACAAAAAGAATGAATTTTTTTTCTCCACTATAATTTTCTATTCCAATGGGTACACATAAATTAGTATGCACAATTTCCAAGACATCTTCTGACTGATAGTTTTTTCTTTTAAAACTAGTCTTTCCCATTTTACCAATTTGGCAATTTTTGCATAATCCAACATTAGGTTTCTACAAATTAGAAAGACATCTTAGTCTTTTTAGTTTGCTAATCTTGACCATGTTATCAAAGTTTATGTGACATAGTCTTCTGTGCCATAGTCAACTTTCTTCTACTTGAGCAATAAAGCATGAAAAATCACCAAGATCAAGATAAAATAGGTTGCCTTTTGTTTTCTTTCCTAATCCAAGAAAAATTTCCTTAGTTATGTAGTAATCTTGCCTTACAATTCATGAATTCTACCTTGAATCCAATGGTGTTTAGCTATGCTACACTCAATAAATTATGTTTTAGTCCTTCAACCCAATAGGCATTGTCACATACAAGTTCATTGGTAAATGAGATTTGACCTTTTCCTTTTATGCAACAAGATTCATTGTTTCAAAACCTTACACTACCTCCATCATAGTGTTTGAAATGTTCAAACTTAGTTTTGTCACCAGTCATATGGTGAGAACATCCACTATCTATGATCCATGTGTCATTTTTGCTAACATGAGAGACAAGTGTCATCTTATCTCCTTCATCATCAAATTCATCTTTTACAACAATATACACTATTTACTTTTCATTGTTATTAGAATCTTTAGCCATAAAACAAGTTTTCTTACCTTTTTCTTTGTAGGATTTGTGACCTTTGAATTCCTTCTTGCCTTTGTACTTGTGGGTTTTATTTTCTTGCTTGCCTTCTTTGTTTGGACTCCTAGCAGCAGTATGACCAATTTCTTCACAAGAAAAATAGATTAAAGGAATTTTACCTTTGTACTCTTCTCTGCTCCTAGAATATTTCTTTGCATGTATAACTTCAACAATTTCAAGAACACTATCAAAACTTTCTTCTATTTCTTCCTCACTTTTTGATTGATTTTCTTTTATTTTCTTGTCTTTTTCTTTGAGTGAGAGTTTGGCTTCAAATGCAACTCAATATTCTTGAAAGCAAGAACATAGTTGTCCAAGTTGTCTAGATCAAAAGCTATCAGTCTTCCTACTAGGGCATCCAAGCCTATCTTGTTATTTGGATCACATATGTTTTTTTAAATAGCAGACACTCCAATTGCATAGATGGGAAGCAAAGTTTTGAGTATTTTACTTACAATAGTTTCTTCTTTGATTTCTCCTCCAGATGCTCTGATTGCACTAACACTGGCCTTGATTCTTTCCACATATTTTGAAACATTTCCATCTTCTCCCATCCTCATTTGATAAAATTGTCATCTAAGGCTTTCTACTTTGGATCTTCTTACATTGTCATCTCCTCCATAGATTTCTTTCAATTTGTTCCACATATCACAAGTAGTTTTACAATCTTTGACCTCATCAAATTTAACATAACTAAGAGAAGATGCAATGCCAATCATCATGATATTATGGTTCTTTTTCTCAGCAATATCTTCAACTGATAATGTTCCAGTGGGAGTTTTACATTTTTCATCAAGATATTTGCATCCTGAATCACTGATGGTAGCCAGGTGAAGCCACATAAGTCCTTGTCATGCTACAAAGTTGTTTATGTTTAGCTTTGGAATCTCTCTTTTGTAAGACATCCTGATTTTTAGCTTAGGTCCTTGAAACCTTCTCCACAAGAACCAAAAGCTCTAATACCAATTGTTAGAAATATGAGAGGAGTAACTGAGAGAGGAGGGGTGAATCAATTACTACTAAAATAAATCCTAGATCCCTTGGATGAAGTTGTGGTATCCAAAACACATGCCCCATTCCTCACTAGGAATGGCGACCCCCTACTTTTTTCAACTCCCAGACTCACAGTTCGAGAGTCGAGAGAAGAAATTTTTATTAGAGTTAGAATTTTTGAGTTAATTTTAAAAAAAAAAATCATAAAAACATTAGAAAAATTGAAGAAACACAAAAACATTAGAAAAATAAAAAAATGCAAAAGCATAGAAAATTATAAAAATTCAAAAAATTGAGAAAATATTAAAAAATTAAAAAAATTCATCTCAATGCACATGCGCGCATGCAGGCAGAGTGTGCAACGCACACTGGTGTGCACACTGAGGTGTGCCATGCACTTAGCCCACTATGGGGAAGGGTTATAAAACATCCCTCCTCGAAAGAACTCTTCATACTTTTTGATTTTTTAGAGGTGCTAAGTTCCATTCCCATGCTAAGGTAAGGCAGTGGTAGCATTTGTTATGTCTGTGCCTGCGCAAAGGCAACGGTGGCACTTGTTAGCTTGTGCCTCCTCAAGAAAGTAGTGGTGATTGTTATGACCATGCCCGTGCAAAGGTAGTGACAATGCTTGTTATGCTAGCACCTGTGAAAAGGCAGTGATGATGTTTGTTATGCTTGCACCTGCTCAAGACAGTAGCGATGCTTGTTATGTCCGCACCCACTCAATGTAGTAATGATGCTTGTTATGCCCACGCCCACTCAAGGCAATGGCTATGCCTCTTGGCATGGTGCTCGTAGTTGCGGTACCTTTGATGCCCCCATTTTTTTTGGTTGCATGTGGCACATTGTGCCTTCACCCCCGTATGCTACGCATTGGCAACACTCGCTTACAAACCCTGATCATGAGTAAACCCTAATCATGCACTCATGCACCCATTTATTTTATTTTATTTTTTGTTAACGTTAAAAAAAAATTAAATTAAATTTTTTTAATTTTAATTTATTTTTTAAATGATAAGATTTTAAAAAAAATAAACAAAATAAAAAGGGAACAAAATATAAAAATAAATGAAAATAAATAAAATGCCCAAATGGGGCATTTTTTCTTATGTTTATTTATTTCATAATTTTTACATTTTTATCCTTGGACTAATAACATTTTTCTCACAATGTGTAGGTGATTAAATGGCACCCACATCTGAAGTTGCACCCAAACTAGTAGTTTTCAAGTTGCAAAGTGTACCTTCAAAGTAAAGATTCCATGATGATTATCTTGAGATCTCAGACATAGACCTAGGACACATAGACTTAGGAGAATTTGCAACAAGCCAATAGAGAGGTAAGCCATGATATCTGCATTGATCCATTTAAGATTGGTGAATGCAGCATCACATCCTGTGTCCATATAATCAGCTAAACTGATCATGGCCCTGTCACAGTGTCTCTATCTGGATGAAAGGGTAGCCAAAAGTGTCACAGGAGAAGTGGTGTTGGATCTGGGACCTAACAACATTGAGAGGATCTTTCATCTTCCTAGATTAGATCAATTCATCAGACTATCATATGAAGTAGCTAAGAGATGGTACAAGGAGCATTAGCAAGAGGCAATTGACATAATACAGTCTTCATACCTCATTGAGAAGCCTCCTTGGGGAAGGATAAGGGGGAAAGTGCACATGAATCAGCAATACATGAAGAAAGACATTAGGTATTCTATTATTCTCCTAAGAAGAGTCATGGGCTTACCCGCAACAAGTCACCTCATTACTTTCATGGTCAATTTTATTCAGACCATCAGACAGGCAAAGATACCATTAGATTGGGCCACCACACTAAGTGAAAACTTGTGTGAGCAACTAAGGATGGTAAAGGACAAGAAGAAGTTTTACATGACTTCTTACATGGTGTACCTACTTGTAGCAAGGGTGAAAAACTATCCCAATTTGTACAAGAGAGGTAGTATGTAGGATCCAAATGCCTAGCCATACATAGTCTATCCCCAGCTAGTGAAGAAGAAGCTCTCAGGGTAGAGCAAAGAATATAGAATTGTGAATGATGCATTCATATTTGCAATCATTCAATTCATTGAGAGAGACTATGGGAAGAGGTTATTTGATAAAGCCAAAGCACAAGTCATAGCTCTTGGAGCCTACTTCATGTAGTTCAAGATGTTCACATATCTTTGGGTAGCTGGTGAATCCATCAATCCTAAGAAGATCTTGAGATACCCAAGTGACAAGTTGGTAATATTTGAGATTTCTTGACAAATTAAGTTGGCCTATGAGAAGATAAAGAGATAATGGAGACCTTTTTGGGCATGGCCATTAGTCATTGGACCATATTAGATGAAGAGGAAATAGGATATTTCATCCATCGAGTGGGAGTGGGAGAACTATCCTCTTGAAGAATAAAACTCTCCTCGACCATACTTTGACAATGTTGGGAAAGTGGAGAGTCTAATAGGAAAAGACTTCCATCATGAGGATGTTGTTGAAGATCATAGGATGAATTCCACAAATGACTATGATGTTTGCATTAGGGACTATTGTAGGATGACTTTGTATCTAGCAGAAAAGGCTCTCCAATTGAATATCCCAGAGGAGATAAAGTAGCAAGATTTTAAGGAGTTACTGGAACCCTAATTTAATCTTGACAAAATTGGTGAAACACTTATTTTAAATATAGAGATTAATAGTGAAGAAGGGGATGATATTAATCATCGAGTGATGCATGTCATCAGAATGACAAAGAATTGGATCAATAAACCTTTTCCACTTAATCAAATTCTTGATACTATGATATTCCATGCACATCCTCACCCAGAAATAGGTAGAGGAAGGAAAGTAACAATTCCTACCTTCGTAGATTAGTCTCCTCTTAGGTCAGAGATAGTGTACCATCTTGATCACTAGGTTTGATATTATCACCCTCCTAAAAGGAAAGGAAAGAAAAAAAAGAAAGAGGACCTCTACTCATAGGATTTAGATAGAACAGGCATTTCCCTAGTAGTAGGAATAGAGATCATAAGGGTCTCAAGAAACTAGAGCTACCCAAGTCTAGGATGAACCACAGTTGCCTCCTATTGTGTCCAACCAATTAGAAGAGGGAGAGATTCGACAAGTCTCCATTCCTCTAGTGCAAGATGAACCAACTTCTCCTTCTACCTCTAAGAAATAGAAGAAAATAATTAAGATTTAGATGAAGAAAAGGAAAAGGATTAGTAGAAGATTAGTGCCTAATCCATCTATCCCCAAAAGAATTCTGGAAGGAGATGAAGAAGAAAAAGAAAAAAAATTAGAAGAGGAAGAGGAAAAAGTGCCCTATAGGGAAGAACTTGACTGGCTAGAACCACAGAGTTGCAAAGGAGAAAGAGTGCCATGGGTACCCCACCATCCACTCAAGTAGAACCTTTAGAGCTTTCTTCTTTGGAAGATGAAGTACAAAAATGAGTAGATGAGAAGACTAAAGAGAGTTATGATGTTTTCTCAATGTTAGATTTTGATTTCATGCATGTAGGTATAGAGTTGATTTGGGATAAGATGAGGGTAATCCCTAGAGGTGAATCTCAACAGGAAGACTGGACAGAGATGCTACCATATACACAAGGACCTGATCTTACTCCTCCATCTCCACCATGAGTTACAATGGTAGAATAGGGCTTGGTGATTCCTCCACCTCAAAGTTTACAGGAAGAGCATGTTTAGAAGGAAGCATTATCAGAGGAGAGAATGGAACAAAGGGCTACCGATGAAGTGTCAAAGGAAGGACAAATGGTAGAATATTCTCAACCACTTTCCCAAGACACCAAGGTTCAAGCTATAGGGTCTATTGAGACTGAGGCTATAGAAAAAGAACCCTCCCAATTAGAGACAACTCCTAGAAGGAGTGAAAAATGAAAAGTAGTAGAACATACCCCTTCATCATCAAGAGCTAGGTCCTCAATAGGATGCATCCCTAGCTGGGTCAAAAGGAGATAATGAGGAGTACTAAGCCTCAATTATATGCTTCAGAGGAAGAAATTTGTGACATTGTAGAGATCTTGAACAAACCTAAGTCTCCATCACATGAGGCATCCCCATTGGTGTTTGTCACCACCATACAAAACTAAGATTTATTTACAAAAGTGGCTCTCCCTCTTAAAGGTACAGATGTAAAAGGCCTTAGTCTCGAGGATTATGAATTAAAGGATATTATGTTGGGAAGGCCTAAAAGGGATTCAACCTAACAAATGATGACTATGGGAGTCAAAGAGGTCCTCAAGTACATGGAACAAGAGGAGATTGAACTCCAAGCACTTTGAAGGCAAGTTGAGATCCTAAAGGGATATCTAGCTGAGGTCATTGGTCATCTTGATCTTGGACACCCTAAGCATACTTTAAATACTGTACTTAGAGAAGGGGGAGGTGTGCAACTTGACCCATTTTTGAGAGCTTGTTAGGAGTGGCAAGAAAGTTTTAAGGAGAAAGGTGTTACAATCATCACAGGGAATTTTAAGTTACTACATGCTATGCAGGAGAATGTGAACAAGATCATGGCAATTTTGAAGCAAGACTTTAGTATAATGGATGAGGTATGTGCTTGGAGTAAGGATTTATAGACTTTACAAGCCATAAATGGCCAAAGATATCAGGTTTTGATTGAATGTATAAACCGGGGAAGAATTAGACATGATTGATGATTGGATAGAGAAAACAATAGACAACAATAAGGTAATGGAGACATTACACAAGGAGATCCATCAGCTCAAGGACCAAACCTAAGAGCAAAATTTGGAAGCAAAAAGACACTATAGTGATGCATTCTTGGATATTTTTGAAGATGAGGAATGAGAAAAATTGTTACCTATAGAGATAGTCATGGAGAATTTCAGGAAGATTTTTGTGAAGGTTGTTGATGATGAAGACATCCGACAAGCCTTCAAGATAGAAGAAGTCCTATTAGAGTTGGACACCAAACTTAGAGATTTTGTAGAGAATTGAATTGAAGTGGACAACTACTGATGAAAGGTCAAGGATAAATATGAGGCTTTAGATCTTCCAAAGGTGGCTAAGGTGACTGACATGATAGAGAAATTCAAGTAAAAACATCCAAACATAGCTTTGGGATGAAGAAGAATAAAACTCAGATGCCAGAATTTCAATTTTGACACTTAGTAAAATTTTGAGATTTTTGACCTTGTCGATGTCCATAGCTCTGCAGCTCCACAAGTACGTAGGTCCGTAGCTCTATAATTCAGAGGTGCATTGACAATTAATTGCTTGTTCCAAAAATAGTGCTTTCCATGCAACAAGAATGTATTATGATGATAGTTTGACTTCAACACATGCCTAGTAAAGGACCAGCTTCTATTTTTGGCACCTCCAAATGCTCCTACTTTAATTGAAGGCTTCCTCCTACTTTCTCTATCATGTTTTCTCTATTTTTGACATGTAAAGTTCTCATGCATCCAATTAATGAATAAAATATGGATGGAGTCCCTCTAAGCATCAGATTAATGGTTAGTTTGTATATATTTAGTTTGTTTTTAATGTTTTAAAAGAATTTTATTACATGAAGATATCTCTCACTCTCAACACAAATTGAGGAGATGATTTCTTATAAATACCCCATTGTAAAATGTAACAAGGGCTAACATTGTTATGCAATAAAATTATGCTTTTGGTGATTGCCTTTGAAGTGTAGTGATTCTTGCCTAAATGTGTCATATTTTAGTAGATTTTATTCATGAGATTTTGATTGAGCCAAAGGTTTATTGCATTGTTTCTGGTTGTGTGATCTTTTAGTTCTGGTGTTTGCTACAGATTTGCAAATTTTGTTGACGTATCAAGTTGAGAAAAGATCATCAAATTGTGCCTGCATAACCTTTTGTCTCACATGACCAGATTTTCCATGGCCTTGTGATTTGATGAAAGGTGAAATATCATATGATTGTAAAAGTTTCTCACCAATGATTGCATCAGTGGATTCTAGGAAGTGCTTCTCCTATTTTCATTGGTTTCCTACCAGTTTCTTTGAAAGTTTAACTCCCAGCATGTTATTTTCTGTAGCTTATGTCCATTTAGGATTTCAATTTCAAGTTATTTCAATTTCATGTTATTTTCTTTCAGTTTCATTATTTTCTTTTCTAACCCCTTGTTAGAATAGGAACTCATTTTAGTTGCACTATTAGATTGCATTCATTGAAAAAACCAAAAAATACAAAAATATTGTTCTTTTGTGTGTTATTTTGAGACAGAAAATAGATTTACTTCATTTCGAGATCATAATAGAACCAGTAAAGGCTTCCTCATGAACAATTACATTTATCTTCAACTGAGTAGATTTTGGTATGTCGCAAGACAAATACTAAACCTTGGAGTTGATCCCAAAAAGATTAGCTTTTCAAGAGAGGAATTGCACAATAGATTCCTGTCATTGAGCTCATGCATAATGACTGCCCACCAGAAGTGGTGCTAGAAGGAGGGCCCCTTTTGACTCTTGGAAAGGAAGAAAATTTGTCAAAGTTTTGGAATTTTACACTTCTACAATAATCTGTACTTCATGAAAGTTCAAAAAATTTCTTGAGTTTTTGAAAAATTTAGGTCTACAGCTCCACAAAACTCTATAGTGCACAAAATTCAAAGAGTTGAGAAAGCGTACTTTTGCAGAGAGGTGTTCTTTTTCTTGTATTGATGCAAGCTAGAGGATATTGATCCAAAATCCCCATTTTAATGAGCATTAAGGTCTATGCCAAGTGCACACGAGTTTCTCAAGCCTACCCACTTCCACAAACCACTTAGTGACAAGGGAACATCCCAAGTTTAACCACTTCCATTTGAACTTTCATCATCTTCTTCAACTCAACCTCCACTCCAACCACCTGGTGGATCACCACATATTCCAATAGCTACTCCTCAACAACTACCATTAGGTCTGCCAAACCCTCCAATGGCCTTTTTTGTAAATGTTGTAGACTCACCAGTAAACTTGAGAGGTGCACTCCATGACCTCCCTAAGAACCTCGAGAAGTTTTGCCCAAGATTCATCTATGGTGAAACATGAACTGCTGAAGATCATGTCAATGTATTTAAAAAAATTTGCAACTGCAAGTAGGTTGCTAATGAGGATGCAGTTCTTTGTTTATTTCCTTACTCTTTGGGAGAAATTGCCTTCAATTGGTATGTTAATTTTCCACCTGGATACATTGGAGATTGGGATACATTCAAATATATTGTTCTTGAAACAATTCAAAACATTCATCAATCCAGTTGTGATACATTAAAAATTCATATCAATGAAAAGGGACCCAGCTGAGACAATTTCCCACTTGAACCATCACTTTCATATGGCCTACCGCAAGTTGGAAATGCCATACACCATATCGATTGAAGCCACTATTCGGATTTATCTAAATGCTATGGACCATCTTACTACAATTTTTTTGAGAAGACCTCCTATAAAAAATATTGACACATTGGATAAAGTCTTCATAGAGGTAATCACATTTATGAAGCAAGCCAATCCTAATGGAGGAGGAATGATGCTTCCAATACAAGCAATCCCTACGATGCCAACATACCAAGGTGCCTAGCCAGTTCATACCTATGAATCCAATTCCATTATAGTAGGCACCTGCTCCACAAAATCAAGTGATAACATATGTAGGGTATGAGCCTCCAAAAATAGCTTTCTTTGAGCAAAAGGCCATAGTTCCTGTGGAAACAGACAATAACCTCATTTCAGAAGTTGATCAAATGAAGAAGACTATGTCATAGATGCACAATGAATTGACACATCTTAGATTGTCACAAGGAGAAAATAACAACATCCAAAGAAACAACGCTAGCCCCTACAACAACAATTTTGGTTAGAATTACAATAGGAACTTCAACAGGAATAATAACAAAAACAATACATGAAACAACAATGGAGGAAACAACTTCAATCTCCCTGATTGCAATAATGGCTTCCAAAGAAAAAATTGACAATGGAACACCCATCTAAATAATGAAAGAATTCTTGCTGATAACAACAACAACAATGTTTAGTATGCTGATATCAATTAGTATGATGATAGCCAAAATGCACTTAACAATAATGGTTCTTACTATAATGGTAATCAAGAGGCGAATCAAAATTCATAGGTAAATGACAATCCTCCTCCTATACAATTCAATGCTATGCTATTGGAATCCTATGATTCTGTACAAAATGCACAAGTAGAACAACTAGAAAGTGAGGAATTCTCATTCCCATTTAGTCAGGAACCTTATATTCAACATGATGAGATGTTTTCTTTTTGCAATGGAAATCAAAATATGTATAATCTGAGAAATAGAAAGGATCCCTTGATAGATGGAATTCCTCCCAGTTTGCAACCAACTCCACCTAATCCAAGACCAAGTAACAATTTGCCACTGATAAGACCAATGTACAAAGGAAAACCAAATTAAAATCAAGTGAATGTACTAACAATACTAAAAAATCTCACTTGGTCTACTGAAAAGAGCAATGCAATAGAAGATTTGAAGAGAACTAAAGCCAATATGTCTATGTCTGACATGCTATGGTATTGTCCACAATAACAAGAAGCTCTTATGAAGACATTGGATCATACAAAGGTCTCCCATAATAAAAATATTGTCCCTCAAAAGATAGCATCTCAATAAGTGAATGTTGCAGAAGCAATACCCACTATGTTCAAAGACAAAGTTGAGGTACCCTACTTTTTTTTTGAGCATTAGGATATATGGGAAGAATCTTCACAATTGCCTTATTGATTCGAGAGCTTCATGCAACATAATGCCATTATCAATAGCTCAAAGGCTAGGAGTTAGTCCTCAACCCTCTAATCAAGCGGTGATATAGTTGGATAAAATAGAGGTAAAAGTCATTGGTGTATTGAAAGATGTGTAGATATAGTTAACAATTGACCCTCAGATTCAAGATGTTATCGACATACATGTGGTTGATATCCCTAAAACATATGGATTACTCCTGAGTAGAGAATGGAAAAAATGCCTGAGAGGATGGTTTTCTATAGACTTCACTCAATTGTGGTTTCCATGGAAAGGACTGAACAATCAAATCAAGATAGATGCTGAGCCCAAATTGAAAACAATGAGAAAAGATTACAATGCCCCAAATGAGATAGGATTCTTACAATCAAATTTGGGTTTAGACAAAGTAATAGTATTGGATATAGTTCCAACCAATTCATCTAAAGATCACAATGAAGAACTTAAGGTGCTAGTACCAAAAAGTGAAACTGAGACATAGTTCATAGACAATATGGTGACTAATTTACAATGTTTAGGAGAGGAAGCTGATCCCAGCATCCTCCTCCTTTCAGGATTTTGGCAGTTACATAAAGTTAGTCACTCAGAATTTGAATGTTCATCATGTTAAGAAGAAGTTGCAAAGGTATTGACCCACATAATGGAAAACAAGGATAAAAACACCTCAATAGATGAACTCACAAAATGCCAAAATTCTCATCTAACCTTGTTGAAAAGATTAAAGAAGAAATTGAAGATTTGAATGTGTCATATAGTGACACCTTGTTAGATGGTGGAGGTTTGTCTTCTCCTCCTCCAGGGATGATTAAAGTCCAAAGAAGAAGACGATATGTGAAAGTTAAAGGATGGACTTCAGTAGTCATTCATCCTAAACCTAAAGTTGAGGAAATCAAATAGCTAATAGGGGAAATTCAAGATAAAAAAGAAAAGAATAGACTTCCTCTATCCACCAATTATGAAGGGGACTCATCAAGTATTACACAAGGAAAGTTACAATGGGTTCCTAAGAACCAATCATTCAAGGCTCAAGTGAAAGAAAAGTTAAGGAAAAATGAGCATAAAGTCAAAAAACCTAAGGAAAATCCAATTTGGACACTCTACTTTGATGGTTCTAGGTGTAAAATGGAGCCAATGCAGGTATTGAATTGGTCAACCCAAAAGGTAGGTCTTTCTATGCTACATATTGATTACAATTTAGATGTACTAACAATGTTGTAGAATACGAGGAGTTAATTTGAGGACTTCTCTTTGACCTAGATAAAGGAGTTAGAACTCTCACAATTGAAGGGGATTCTCAATTGGTGATACGACAAGTAAAATCCATATACTCTTGCAATGATAAAAGATTACTTGCTTACAGAAAAAGGGTATGGGATATATTGGATGACTTTCAAGCTTTAAACATCAAATTCATTCCAAGAAGAAAGAACATGGTAGTGGATGTGCTTGCCATTTTAGAAAGTTCTTTACAACCTATTGAAAGAAACAAGTTGAAAAGATTTTTAGTAGAATTTGTTGCTATTCCATCCATTCCTGATAATGTCATAAACTTCTAGGTATTTCAAGATGATTAACATATGCTTGATTTTATCATGTGCAGTTGCCATTTTGAGGGAAAAGAGATTGATGGTACACCAGATGACAAGCTTGAAGATGATGAGCTTGAGGATGAGGATGGGATTCTTAATCTAAAGACTAACACTATTCCAAAAGGAATGGTTGAAGTAGAATGCATCTTTGATTATGATGAATTAGCACTCAATAGAAGGGAAACTCAAGAAAAGGGAATTGAAGAATGTGACTCGTATAATTTGGGTATTGATGAAGAACCAAGAATGGTACAAATAGGAAAAGTGTGAACCTCACAAGAAAGGGAGGACATGCTCAAATTATTCACTGACTTTAAGGATGTTGGAGCTGTATATGAGCAATGTTAGTATGCTAATAGAAACCAAATTTAAATAAAGCTTCTACAAACTAAACAAAATTCATAAACTTCAAGATAGACTAAGATGAGCTTTCAATTGAGAATATGAGCCATTAATGGACTCTCTCAATAAGAAGCTCTCTTGTTGAGTAGCTTTATCTAAATGGATAGGATGTATGCTCAATATGCTTCCAAAGGCTTCAATGGATGATTGTGGATTTTTGGTGTGGATAGATGGCTTTAGTATGGATTTGGCTCTCAAAATAGCATTATAACTTTACTTCATGGATTGTGTTATTTTGCAAAGGGGAAGGATCCAATTTATAGGCAAGAGGCTTGAGGGTTTGAGGGCTAAGATGCCAGGATGGGAAAAAGCTTATGGAGGGCTCAGATTGCATGAGAGGAGAGCACATGGATTGTGCTTCCTTATAGCCAATCAAGGAGTGACACATGTCACATGGTGAGAGGATAGAGGAAAGGGGAAGGATGAGTCAACAAAGGAGGCTCAAGGGATAAAATCTTCATAAAGACCCTCATAATGACTTGTAAGAGCAATAAAAGGGCTTGTAAGAGTCATTTATGACCTAGTGGACTTCATAAAGTTTTATGGTTGAGATATTTTGAGGGTGATGAGAGCAATTTCGACTTGGACTTGATTAGGAAAGTTTTAAGCTTGTTTAGGCTTGTGCAAATGATTAGAGGATGGATTAGGATGGTTTAGGATTAGCTTAGGGATAGGCAAGTGGATGGCATTTAATGAGGGTGGGTGAAGGAGGAGATATTTGTTAACTTTGACTTGGGTTAGGAAGTTTTAACTCATGTTTAGGAAATGTGACAAGGTTAGGAGGGGATTAGGATTAGGTTTAAAGACATCTCCTAGAAGAGTCTAGACTTTGGATGAGGATAAAGACTTTCTAGAATAGTCTAGAATTTCCTAGGGTGAGGATAAATTAGATTTTTAGGAAATAAATAAAGTTTTATTTATTTCAAGGGTTTGGGTTGAGGAGATATTTATTAAAACTTTTTTAATAAACATGAGGATTAATATTTAATTTTAATTAAATATTTTGAGTTGGGGTTAGGGGTAGGAAATGATGAGATTAGCCTTTAATCGAAATTAAAGAAGGATTAGAAGATTTTGGAAGAGGTTATTGGTCATAAGGAAATTGGCCAAGTTTTGGGCAAAAAATAAATTTTTTATTTATTTTAGAATTTTTGGTCAATTTATTAATTAAATAATTAATAAATAAGAAAATAATGTTTAAATAAGATTTAAACATTTTTGGGAGGGATTCCTTAATTAAATATTTTTAATTAAGATAAAGGGATTTAATGGCATAAAAATTAATTAATTAATTAATTAATTATTTAATTAATAAATGATGATGTCATCAGGACTTTTTCAGAAAATAAAAATACTTTATTTTCTAAAGGTTTTTAGGTGTCTACATTTTGCCCCTCTTTGATGTGATGCCGCAAGTGGCATGGCATCAAAGATAAGAAAATAAGATGCCCAAGGCTAGAGCAGAAGAGGAGAGAATGGACTGTGAGATGCCCCCTCAAGAAGGCAGCGGGGAGAGAAAGTGAGGCTCGATGGCTTCTTGAAAAGTACAAGAATCCGAGATGAGCAAGGAGACTTAGATTGGCAAAGAGAAGGGGCTGAATTAGCTCAAACTATCACTATGGGAGAATGATAAAGGAGAATCAGATGCACAAGAGGAAGCAAGCTTAAGATCTCAGGGATTACAGAGGATGAAGGAGCAGAGTGCTATAAAAAGGAATCTAAGATAGGGAGATGGATGAGGGGATTATAAAGCTGATGCAATAGGATTTCAAAGAGTTATATTGGTGGAAGATGGGTTTCGGAGATCCCTAGGACTAGGATTGTGGATCTCGAAAGATGAGGCTTGGTGGGTTGATTTGGATTGGTGGATCCCTAAGACTAGGATTGTGGATCCCTAAAGCTAAGAGTGATGAGTGATTCAAATAGATATTGATGCATCAGCTGGGGTAGGAGAGACGGATGCTGGATATGGATGGGGGATAATGGAGATGAAGGAAACCCATTGAAGCTTTTTGAGCGGGGGGATACTTCAAAGAGAAGTACCACCATGTAGTTGAGCACTAGATTTTCTATAGGACTATTGGTTAATTGCCAAGGTTACCAAGAACATTAAGGCCTTTTCACCAACCATCCAAAGGACTGATGGACTAACTCAAAACAAACACGCAAGGATTGCCCTAGCATCACACATGAATCCAAGAGGAAGTAGTGTGGAGCTGACACTGGGTAACCCACAAGCAGAAAAGAAAAAAAAAAACAAAAGACTTGATCAAGACCTTACGCTCAGATTGCCCCATTCGTAGCATACCATGATATGGAAGATCGTGGCAACCTTGAGGAGGAAACAAAAAGATTGCTTGGAAAAGATATTTCAAGACCCAAAAGGGAAGATTCCAAATCAAAAGAAAGCAAAAATCCAAAAGAGAACCGTTTGCCAACGAGATGGGTAGGACGAGGTACTAACAGACCAAGATCAGACATGAGGAAAGCTATATCCTGTAAGGACCTATCAGAGAGCACCTAAGCTGGTGGATCTAGATGAGTGATGTGTCAGGCAAGCTGAACTAAGAAGGATAACACTTTGGTGACAAGAGATCTAGCTAAAGGATGCATTGGAATAGCTAACCAAGGTGTGCGATGTGTGCAAGATGTTGACCAAGGACGAACTGACATGAACGCTGGATAGATACAATGGTACTAAGCTAAAGAGGATGTACAAGCTGATGGACCAAGATATGTTACAAATGTACAAGTTTTTTCATGTTTTGGTTTTTGTGAGATGGAAATTTTTGTGAAGGATGGGATGTCTATAATAGGTGATAGGTGGATAGGTAGATGGTTTGCGAAAAGATTAAGTGAAAATGGGGTTTTGTGTGTGCACGTGATAGTATACAAGCTAGGATACAAGATTATTTATAGACTGGAATATGGTACAAACCTTGGACAAGATTCGGATAGACAAGGTATGGTACAAGATTTACAAGGTATAATATAAGCTTTGGTACAAGATTTACAAGCTGTATAGGAGGTATTTACAAGCTTCATCATATTTTGGATATTTGGTTGGAACACCAAGGGAACAAGCAAGTGTGTCTTATGGGATGGTGGGTAAATGGATGAGGGATAGGATAGTGATAGATAATGGATTAGTCTTTAGTACACAAGGCGCCTGAATTATCAGGTTTTCACCAAGGTACCTATCCAAGGTGCTTGAATTGCCAAGTTTTCACCATTGGACGCTTATTTCTCTTTACTATTTTTTTTTCTTTTGTATTTTTCAAAAGCTTGGTATACCAAGGATCTTCAAGCATAGAACTTCTTGAGATGAATGATGTTGGTAGGATCATTCAAGAGTTCTCCTTCTGGTGTAGATAGCTGATAAGCTCCAGAGCCAAAGGAAGCAGTGACAACATAAGGACCAAGCCATGTAGGTTCAAACTTGCCTTTCTTTTCTCGATCTACTTGGACTTTCATGTTTTCTTTGAGGACCATGTCACCTGGCTAAAAGTGTCGTGGAAGCACCTTTTTGTTGAAATTTCTTTTGAGACGAGTTTGATAGACTGTGAGATGATCATAGGCTTGTTGCCGCTTCTCGTCTAAAAGATCTAGCTGGGTGAGCCGAGCTGCTCTATATTCTTCATCTGATATTTGCCCTTGCAAAGATATGCGCAAGGAGGGAAGTTCAACCTCTATAGGTAGTACCACTTCGGCACCATAGACTAGGGAGTATGGAGTTGTGCCTGTGGATGTACGAAAGGAAGTTCGATAGGCCCATAGCGCTAGATTTATTTGTAGGTGCCAATCACGGCCGGAATCATTGACAACTTTCTTTAGAATTTTGAGGAGGGTTTTGTTAGTTGCCTCTGCCTGGCCATTACCTTGTGGAAAATATGGGCTAGAAAAGCAGTGATGGATGCGGAGGGAAGTGCATAATTCTTCCATGTTGAGATTTTCAAAGTTACCTCCGTGGTCGGTGAAGATGGTGGATGGGATGCCGAAGCAACAAACAATGTGGTACAAGATGAACTTGGAGACTTGAACTCCTGTAGCTGAGACTAGGGGGACTGCTTCCACCCATTTAGTGAAATAGTCTGTAGCCGTTATTATCCATTTATGTCCATTAGATGAGAGGGGTGTGATAGTTCCAACTAGATCAAGGCCCCAACAAGCGAAAGGCCAAGGTGGTGCAATAGGTTGTAGATTCTGTGCCAGAGCGTGCACAAGATTTGCATGCTACTGACATGGGAGACACTTTCTGACAAAGTCACAGGAGTCTTCTTCAATGGTAGGCCAATAGTAGCCTGCTCTAAGGATTTGTCGCGCTAGGACAATACCACTCGTGTGGGCACCACAAAGTCCAGAGTGTACTTCCTTTAACACCATCGCGGCCTCATTTTGGTCTAAACATCGAGAGAGAGTATCGTGATAACCCCAACGATATAGGGTATTGGCTATGATAACATAGCGGGATGATTTTTGGATGAGGTTCTGGCGTTGGGTACGTGTGAGGTAAGGGGATATGATACCATCGTTAAGGTAAGCGTGAATCTCATGGTACCAAGGGGATTGGGGACCAACCAAGATACAAACACGGTTTGAATCCTCATTCACATAGGCGGGTGTGAGGAGTTGCTCCACTAAAAACTCATACTGTGTAGCTACTTGGGGAATTTCCAAGAGCGAGCCTATAGTAGCCATAGCATCTGCTGCTTTGTTCTGTATTCGAGGCACTTGTGTAAACTGAAGCTTTGTAAAATGTTGGGTTAGCTAATCAACCAGTTCTTTGTAGGGTAATAGCTTTTCATCTTTGGTTTGATATTCATTTAGGTCTTTCTTGATGATGAGCTGAGAATCACCAAAGATTTGTAGCTCAACAATGTTCCATTCTGCAGCTATCTTTAATCCTGCTATGAGGGCCTCATATTCAGCTATATTGTTGGTGCTAGGGAATTGTAGCTTGAAGGCTTTTGGAATGTAATCTCCTTGAGGTGTGACCAATAATATTCCTGCCCCTGATCCATGAGATGTGTATGAGCCATCAAAATAAAGTTTCCATGGGGGTTGTTCTTCAATTAGACAGATATGCTCATCTGGAAATTCTATGATCAATGGATAAGCATCTATTAGAGGTGCATCAGCTAGGTGATCTGCTATAGCTTGCCCTTTGATTGCCTTTCTATCCACATACTGGATGTCAAATTCACTAAGGAGCATAACCCATTTGGCCAAACGGCCTGTAAGTGCTGTTCTAGAGAGCATATACTTGAGAGGGTCAATCTTGAAGACTAGTTGGATGGTATGACTTAGCATGTAATGGCGAAGCTTTTGAGTTGAGAAAACAACTGCCAAACAATCTTTTTCCATAGGAGTGTAATTGAGTTCATAACCAACTAGGGTTCTACTGATGTAGTAGATGGCTCTTTCTCTGTTGTAGTCATCAAGCTATGCTAGAAGTGCCCCTAGAGTAGTAGGTGTTGCTGATATGTACAAAATCAGGGGACGACCAGGAACTGGTGGAACCAAGATAGGGGGATTGATGAGATACTGCTTGAGATGGTCAAAGCTGCACTGACATAAAGGATCCCACTTGAAGTTCTCATCCTTCTTTAGTAAATGCAAAAATGGTGTACACTTATCTGCAAGTTGGGAGATGAAGCGTCGAACAGGTTGGAGCTTTCCTTGAAGAGAGCGAAGCTGTCGCAGTGTTTGGGGAGGAGGCATGTCTAAAATAGCCTTGACCTTCTTGGGGTCGATCTCTATACCTCGTTTAGAAACTATGAAACCTAGAAGCTTGCCAGATGTGACCTTCATAATGAAGTGGGGAACTTTTTCCTACAAAAGAATGCCATTTGGATTGATTAATGTAGTAGCTACATTTCAATGAGCGATGGATGAAGCTTTCAAAGGATTGATTAATAGGTGTTTAATTATCTACATGGATGACTTGACTATCTTTTTGAAAGATCAAAGTACCCACATTGTTAATCTAAGATAGGTATTCAGTAGATGTTGTAAATATGGCATATCTCTCAATCCCAAGAAATGTTCATTTCGTGTTAGTAAAGGAAAGCTCCTAGGACATATTATTTCTGAAGTCAAAATATCCATTGATTCAAATAGAGTAGAATCTATTCTAAAGCTAGCACCTCCACATAATCAAAAGGAATTGAAGTCTTTCTTTGGGAAGATAAACTTTGTGAGGTAATTCATAAGTGGATTTGCTGAGATCATCCATCCCCTTAATGATTTACTCAAGAAAGGAGCTAAAATAGAGTGTTCTCTAGAGATAAAAAAAAAATCTTTTGAAGACATAAAGGTTTCCATTTCCATGGCCCTAGTTTTGGTGAGTCTAGATTATGAGTTGCCTTTGAAGATTTATTCCTTTGCTTTCGAACATTCTTATGCAAGCATCCTAACACAGAAAAGGGAAATGGAAGACGAAAGACTAGTTTCTTTTATGAGTTTTCCTCTAAAGAATGAAGAGTTGAATTATTCAAACCTTGATAAATAATCCTTTTCATTAATCAAGGTGGTAAAGAAGTTCCATCAATACATATTGAGAAGTAAGGTCAATGTAATTGTACCTGATCCAATAGTAAAAATACTTTTGATGTAGAATGAACTTGGTGAAAGGAGAGGAAAGTGGAGTGCCATACTTCAAGAATTCAATCTCAAAATTTAATCTATGAGATTAGTCATAGGTCAAGGGTTGTCAAAGATGATAGCTAATAACCAAGATGGAAATGAAAAGGAATTCAACTTTGACGATAAAAAATATAAGGATGATCAGAAGAAGATGGTTGTATCACATGTTGAAATTAATTAGGTTGTGGTGACATATGTTTGGCATCAAGACATTCTTTATTATCTCCTACAAGACCAATGCCCAAAGTGGAAAAATAGTTCACAATGTAGGGAACTTAAAATGAAATGTAAGTCCTATATGCTACATGACAAGTTGTACAAGAAAGCCTATGAAGGGATTTATCTAAAGTGTTTAGGCCGTAAAGAAGCAAAAGAAGTCTTGGAACACTTTCATGATAATTATGGTATAGGAAATGGTTTGGTAGAAGCAACGACCCACATGATTCTAAGATTAGGCTATTTTTGGCCCTTGATATTCAAAGACACTTTCGAGAATGTGCACTCTTGCCATATCTATCAAACTAGTGCCAATAGAGAAAGGAATCTGATAATGCCCTTACAACCTGTGTACAAGATACACCCCTTCGTAAAGTGGGGATTGGATTTCATTGGTTCAGTAAACCCACCATCATCAACTAGACATGCATTTATTCTCACAGCTATAGATTACTACACACAATGGATGGAAGTAGAAACATTCAGAAATTGCACTACTACAATGGTGATAAACTTTTTGGAAGAACACATTATTACTAGATTTGGAATGCCATTCACCCTTGTGTGCGATAATGGGTTTGCTTTCACATTCGCATTCTTGACCCAGTGGACGTTCGAAAATAAAGTCATTATCAAGTTTTCTTCAAATTATTACCTACAAGGAAATGGGGTAGTAGAATCTACAAACAAGAACTTGATCACAGTAATAAGATGATTTTTGAAGGAGAATCCTAGGGATTAGCATATGCAACTCAAATATGCCTTATGGATAGATCAAGTGAGAGTCAAAAACACTTTGGGAACTTCTCCATATTTTCTCATCTATGGAAAAGAATTAGTATTTTGACTCAATCTCAAAATTTTTGTTTTGAAGTTCATGAGTGGGTATGTTGAAGATGCTGACAAACTACAAATAAGATTGATGAATTTTCTAGAGATGGATGAGAAATGGACAGTTGCATTGGAGCACATGGCTAAACATTAGGCTGTTGTAAAAAGATGGTTCGACAAGAGAGCCATGATTAAATAATTCAAGATTTATGACCTTGTTCTACTTTCGGATAAGGTGAAAGAAAAACTAGGCAACCATACCAAGTTTCAACACTTATGGATAGGCCCTTATCAAATTGTGAAAATTCTAGGAGAAAACACTTTTAGGCTCAGTTCCTTACAGTGGGAATTTTTGTCCTTGCCCGTAAATGGGCAATTTCTAAAGCATTATTTTGAAGCCTAAAAGACAAAAAATAAATAAAAACTAGTTAGATTTTATTTTTGCATTTAGGTTAGATTTTCATTCTAGCAAGTATGTTTATTTCTGCAAGTGTGTTTTCTTTCAGTCGTGTGTTTCTTTTAAAGTTGTGTTAGTCTTGGGGGGTAAGGTGTACTTGAGATTTTTCTCAAAGATTTTTACCAACCACTCTTTGGTTTCGATTTCAAGAATAGGTATTTCTTTGTCAAAATATTTGGACAATTGTGTGTCTTATACCAACCAAGCAACAAACAATTCTTGAGGAAATAGGGGATTTTTAGTCTAGAAATCAAAAGTCTAGACCAACAAGTTTCTCAACACTTTGCAAAATAAAATTTTTGATTGTTTTAAGTGTTGTTGAATTGAAGCCAACGATGACAAGAGATGATCCAAACTTCAGCCGGTTCAAATAGGAGGGGTCTCCTTGAAAGGTTGCTAATATCATTGTTTGGCATGAGAGTTTCTAAAAGTTCTAAAAGAGGAACACAGGGGATGTTCACAAGAGATCGAATCCAAGAAATGACACTGATATTTTGACTACATAGTCTAAGTGTAGTTAGGATACAAAGAAAAGAGAGAGAGAGAGAGAGAGAGAGAGAGAGAGAGAGAGAGAGAGAGAGAAGAAGAAGAAGAAGAAGAAGAAGAAGAAGAAAAGAAAAAAGAAAAAAAGAAAAAATACGGTGTTAAGTCTAAAGGATTCTAAAGATTTTAAATGGAAAAAAATACATTTTCAAAACAAAGCATCTTGTATTCAAAGTATTGTTTCATCAAAAGTAAAATTTTGAACAACATGGAGCAATTATTCAAATGACCAAGAAATTAAAAGAACATGGCATCTCACCAAGAGCCCTTGAATTGATTCTCTCATCTGGTCAAGCAATTAATTGATATAAAAAACCTTCGTGGAGATTCTAAATGAATGAGCTAGGAGGAATGGAAGATTATTTTTGAGTTGTCAGAAAAAATTGATAGACTACATCCTGAGACATCAAAGGGAATGAATACACAATGCACACACTAAGTTTGAAGGTTTCAAATTCTAAGATTGTGATTGTAAAGTCATCCAAAAGATGCTTGAGATGTTCAAAGTTTGGTTGATGTTTGACATACATTGGAGGAATGTTTGCTGATGAAGAAATGCCTTGGTCATTTCTTCCTTTTTTCCAGGGCTATTTGTTGTGGTATCCACAACACGCACCCCATTCCTCACTAGGAATGGGAACCCCCTACTTTTTTCAACTCCCAGACTCATAGTTCGAGAGTTGAGAGAAGAAATTTTATTAGAGTTAGAATTTTTGAGTTGAAAAATTAAAAAAACACAAAAACATTAGAAAATTTGAAAAAAAACAAGAACATTAGAAAAAAAAAGAAGCAAAAACATAGAAAAAATTGAAAAAAAAAAAAAATAAATAAATAAAGAAAATATTATCTAAAAAAAATTCATCTCAATGCCCATGTGTGTGTGTGCAGGTAGAGTGCGCGATGCACACTGACACGCTATGGACTCGGCCCACCTTGGGGAAGGGTTATAAAACTCCCCTCCCCAAAAGAACTCTTCATACCTTTTTGATTTTTTTGGAGGCACTAAGTTCCATTCCTGCACTAAGGTAAGGTAGTGGTGACGTTTGTTATGTTCATGCCTGCTCAAAGGCAACAATGATGCTTGTGATGCCCACACCCTCTCAAGGCAGTGGTGGCACTTGTTATGACTATGCCCATGCAAAGGCAGCAATGGCACTTGTTATGACTGCACCTGTGCAAAGGCAATGGCAGTGCTTGTTATGCCTATGCTCATGCAAAGGCAGCAGTGGCCGTTGTTATGTCTACTCTCGCTCAATGTAGTGGCAATGCTTGTTATACACTGATCTAATTTCTAGGATCTAGGACTATTACAGAGAATGTTAACCAATTACATAAAGTTAATTTTAAAGCTTTAATAAAGAAAATTAATGTAATTGCAATTAAGAAAAACACAGAATGAAATGACAGAAAGAGAGATAGGGAGACAACACATTTGATTTCAATGTTCGTCTGGTTAGGACTACGTCTCTGGGTCCAGCTCCAATAGGGGGATTGATTTGATGAACTCCAATAAATCAATACAAGTGATTTGTGATAATTCCCTTCAAGTACACATAGAAAAATTCCTCTATGTGGAAGAAAAATCACTAAGTCTCTAGATACAAAAATTCTCTCTCATCCTTTGCATAATTTCTCCCTTATTTTCCATGCCTTCAAAAGGCCCCTAACCCCTCTTTTTATACAAAACAATGTCTAATAATAGGGCAAAAATACATTTAGACCCTTACAATAGTCCCTCCTCGGAATGGGACTCATTTCCATTTTATAATTTTTTCCTTATTTACTAATTGCCCTTATTTAGGCAAGGGGAAATCGGGCTTTGATAAGCTTTAAATAAAATCTATGCTAAAAATATGATAAGCCACTCACGTGGCACAATGGCAACAAATATTTTGAAAAAATGAAAAATGGAGGGACGTCAGTGGTTCCAACCACTGCATCGCCCTTTAACCAAATTTGGATCGGCTGCAAGTTATTAATAATATTGCATCGTCGATTATTGAAGGCAATCAGTGGCATAATGGCCACTAGCTCTGTTTTGATGCCCGGTGGTCACAAGGTTGACCCCCACTATTCACTTGTCAATGTTAAAATTAAATGAAGCCATGTATATATAATGCCAACAAACTTGAAGGTGCCATGTGGCTTCCTGCCATACGCATGGCACCTAAATTTTTTATTAATTAATGCCACGTTGGTGACATGTGTTGCCTCCATAATCTACCACGTCACCATCATTAATCCTTTTGGTCAACCACCTTTGACTGCACATAAGTTTTGCATATAGAGTCCAATTTTGACGAAATGAATGTTTTTGGAAAGCTCTCGACAAGACCTTTGATTTGTCACCAACTTTGACCAATTTTGGAGAGTTTGAAATTTTTCCTTTTCGATGATCTCTGCCCAAGGTTTGACACAACTTTGACTGGCCATATCTCAAGCATATGAACTCCTTTTTTGCCCATTTGAATTGCATTGGGTGCAAAATTTTGAAGACTTTAAAATTATGTTGATTGTTGGAGTTTTGGAGATACTTCAATTGTTGGTGAAATATCCCCCAGATCAAGCCTCCCCACTGAGAAGCTTTCGGACCATCGAAAGTTTGATTACTCAAAAAATAGGTGAGGGTATTTCTCCCTCACTTTACCAATCTCCATCCATCTTGTTTTGCTTGGATGCATCCCTTTCAATCCCACTCGGAGGTATTCAACTAGTCCTCTTCATGAAGTTCTGACATTCTTGTCTAGGATGACATCTTCTGGAAATTCTGTCATATACTCTGGTGAAAGATCATCAATTGATGGAACCTGAATACTGATGTCTTCATCCAAGATCATTGGAGGCTCATACAACTTCAGATTCTCAATGTTGACAACTAAGTAAATTTGCATGTATGGAGGAAGATTAAGGTGGAAGGCATTAGTACGAATCTTTTCCAAGATTTCAAAAGGACCATACCTGATAGGCTTGAGCTTTCTTCCTTCACCTTGCATTCTTTCCTTATTGATATGTAACCAAACTCTATCACCAACTTGGAACTAATGATCAATGCAATGCTCATCATGGGAAGCCTTGTATTTTTCTTGGCTCTGCTCCAACTATGCTTCTACTACTTGATGGATTACTTGGACCTTTTGGATGAACTTCAAAGCCCTTTCTGCATCATGGCATGCATCGATGATGTTGTCCTTTCCAAAAGCAAAATCCATTGGTGTTTTTGGAAAATATTCGAAGCAAGTCTCAAAAGGAGACCTCTTTGTGGAAGAGTGTGCTGCATGGTTGTAAGCATGTTGCACATAGTGAAGACTTTCATCCCACAACTTAGGATGCTTGTTGTAGTAACCTCTAGGCAGATGCACAATTGTCCTATTCACTACCTCTGTCTGTCTGTCAGTCTGTGGATGGAAGGTTGTACTCTTCTTTAGCTTGGTATCCATGAGTCCCCACAAAGATGACCAAAATTCCCCTAAGAATCAAGAATCTCGATATGATACAATAGAAGTGGGTAACCCAAAATGAACTCATACATTTTGAAAGTACACATGAGCAGTCAGTTTATCAGTGACCTGCTTTTTACAAGGCATTAAAATACGCATTTTACTGAACTGATTAACTACTACATACAAATAATCATGACCCTTCCTAGACATAGGTAAACCCCCTACAAAGTCCATAGACACACTTTTCCATGGACAGGATGGTACAGGTAATGGTGTGTACAAACCCAATTTCCTATTACTTGGCTTATTGGTTGCACACATTACACATCCTTTTCTATACTTGGTGACAGTTTCCTACATACGAGGCTAGTAACAATATTTATGCAACTAAGCTAATGTCTTACTTACCCTGAAATGCCCTACAATCAAAGAGGTGTGTGCTTCACGGATTACATGTGCTTGTTCATCTTTAGGAATGCATAGTTTCCCCAAGTGGTACAACAAATTATCCTACACATAGTAATCTTTCTCTTCCACATGTTTACCCTGGATTAAACCTGCATAGATATCCTTAAAGTCCTCATCATTAGCATATTGTTCTTGAAAACTTTCATGGACCATAGAACTATTCTGAAGGATTATCAAAGCATTCTTAATAGGAGGCCTAGAGAGCATATTTGCTACTTTGTTATGGGAACCCTTTTTATACTTAATTACCAAATGAAATTGTTGTAGAAAACCCATCCACCTAAAGTGCCTACTTTGTTGCAACTTAGATTGTGAGTGCAAATATTGTAGTAGCTGGTGATCAGTGTGGATTATAGTCTCCTTTCCCATTAATTAGTGCTTCTATTTTTTAACACTTTGAACTAAAGCATAAAGTTCCTTATCATAAGTAGGATAATTACATACTAGTCCTGAAAATTTTTTCAAAGTGGTAGAAAACTGGTTTACCTCCTTGCATGAGTACATCTTCCATGGAAAACCTGCTTGCATCTGTCTCAATATCAAATGGTTGAGGTAAATCTGGTAAAGCTAGAACTGGTGTGGTGCTCAACTTTTCCTTCAAAGTGTCAAAAGCCTTTTGTTGTGGACCTCCCCACTGAAAAGTGGCCTTAGTATTGGTCAATGCATCCAACGATGATGCAATATAAGAGAAGTTTGCAATGAACTTTCTCTAGTACTGGATTGCACCTAAAAAGCTTCTGACTTTTGTAATTGTACTTGGCTTAGGAATTTTGCTGCGTGTGCTTGAAGGGAATTATCACAAATCACTTGTATTAATTTATTGGAGTTAATCAGATTGGTCCCCCTATTGGAGCTGGACTCGAAGATGTAGTCCTAACCAAACAAACTTCGAAATCAAAAGTGTTGTCTCCCTATCTCTCTTTCTGTCATTTCATTCTATGTTTTTCTTAATTGCAATTATGTTAATTTGCTTTATTAAAGCTTTAAAATTAACTTTATGTAATTGGTTAACATTCTTAGTAATAGTCATAGATCCTGGAAATCAGATCAAATTTGGTATGAAAGCTGCTGGTTATTAATAACATTGCACTGTCAATTATTGAAGGCAGTCGGTGGCATAATGGCCACCGGCTCTGTTTTGATGCCCGGTGGTCACGGGGTCAACCCCCACTGTTCACTTGTCAATGTTAAAATTAAATGAAGCCACGTATATATAATTCCAACAAACCTAAAGGTGCCACATGGCTTCCTGCCATACATGTGGCACCTAAATTTTTTATTAATGAATGACACATTGGTGACATGTGTTGTCTCCATAATCTGCCACATCACCATCATTAATCCTTTTGGTCAACCACCTTTGACTACACATAACTTTTGCATACGGAGTCCAATTTTGACAAAACAAATATTTTTGAAAAGCTCTCGACAAGACCTTCAATTTGGTGCCAAATTTGACCAATTTTGGAGAGTTTGAAATTTTGCCTTTTTGATGATCTCTGCCCAAGGTTTGACCCAACTTTGATTGGCCATATCTCGAGTGTATGAACTCCTTTTTTGCCCATTCGAATTGCATTGGGTGTAGAATTTTGAAGACTTTAAAATGATGTTGATTGTTGGAGTTTTGGAGATACTTCAATTTTTGGTGAAATATCCCCCAGATCATACCTGCACTTGCTGAAGGCAACGGCAGTGCCTCTTGGCTTGGCACTCGTGGCTGTGGTAATTTTGATGCCCCCATTTTTTTTGGTTGCATGCCATGCATTGCACCTTCATCCTTGTGTGCCACACATTGGCAGCTCTTTCTTACAAACCCTAATTGTGCACTCATACACCCTTTTTTTTAATTTTATTTTTGTTAAAGTTAAAAAATAATAAAAAATAATAATTTTAAAAAATAAATTTAAATTTAAAAAAAAAATTAAAAAAATGATAAAATTTTTTTTAAAAAATAAAAATAAAAAGGGGACAAAATATAAAAATAAATGAAAATAAATGAAATGCCCAAATGGGGCGGGTTTTTTTTTTGTTTTCTTTATGTTTATTTAATTCATAGTTTTTACATTTTTATCCTTGAACTAAAAACATTTTTTCTCACAATGTGCAGGTGATTAAATGGCATCCACGTTCGTAGTAACACTCAAATTGGTAGTCTTCAAGTTCCAAGGTGTACCTTCAAAGTTAAGATTCCACGATGATTGCACTAAGATCCAAGATATGGACCTGGGACACACAAAACTTAGGAGAATTTCTAAGAATTTGCAACAAGCCAACAGAGAGGTCAGTAATGATGTTCGCATTAATCCATTCTAGATTGATGAACATAGTGTGACATCTTGTGTCTGTATAATCAGTTGAAATGATCATGGCCTAATCACAACATTTTGTTCTGGATGAAAGGGTAGTCAAAAGTTTCATTGAAGAAGTGGTGTTGGATCTATGAGCCAACAACATTGAGAGGGTCTTTCATCTTCCTAAAGTAGAAAAATTCATCAGAGTGTCATATGAAGTAGCTGAGAGATGGTACAGGGAACATCAAGAAGAGGTAATTGACATAATACAGTCTTCATACCTCATTGAGAAGTCTCCTCAGGGAAGGATAATAGGAAAAGTGGACATGACTCAGGGATACATGAATGAAGACATTAGGTATTCTATTATTCTCCTGAGCAGAGTCATGAGCTTTCCCGTAGTAGGTCACCTCATTACTTTCATGGTCAATTTCATTGAGACCATCAGATAGGCAAAGATACCATTGGACTGGACCACCACACAAAGTGAAAACTTGTGTGAGCAACTGAGGATGGTGAAGGACAAGAAGAAGCTTTACATGACTTCTTACATGGTGTACCTACTTCCGAAAAGGGAAACAAACTATCCTAGTTTATATAGGAGAGGTAGTATGCAGGATCTGAATGCTTGACCATACATAGTCTATCCCTAGCTAGTGAAGAAGAAGCTCTTAGGGCAGAGCAAAGAATACAGAATTGTGAATGATGCATTCATCTTTGCAATCACTCAATTCATTGAGGGAGACTATGGGAAGAAGTTATTCAATGAAGCCAAAGCACAAGTCACAACTCTTAGAGTCTACTTCATATAGTTCATGATGTTCACATATCTTTAGGTAGCCAGTTTATCCATCAATCCTAAGAAGCTCTCGAGATACCCAAGTGACAAGTTGGTACTATTGGAGATTTCTCGACAAATTGAGTCAACCTATGAGAAGATAAAGAAATAATGAAGACCTTGTTGGGTATGGCCATTGGTAATTGGACCATATTAGGTGAAGAGGAAATAGGATATTCCATCCTTTGAATGGGAGTGGGAGAACTATCCTCTTGAAGAATACAACTCTCCTTGACGATACTTTGACAATGTTGGGAAAGTGGAGAGTCTAGCAAGAAAATATTTCCATCATGAGGATACTATTGAGGATCATTGGATGAATGCCAAAAATGACTACAATGCCCTCATTAGGGACTATTGTAGGATGGCTTTGTATCTAGCAAAAAAGGCTCCCCAGTTGAATATTTCGAAGGAGATAAAGCAATAGGATTCTAAGGAGTTACTGGACCCCCTTTTTAATGCTAAAAAAATTTGTGAAAAGCTTATTTTGATTACAGAGGTTGACAAAGAAGAAGGGGATGATATTAATCATCAAGTGAGGCATGTCATCAGAATGACAAAGGATTGGATCAACAATCCTTTTCCACTTGATCCAATTCCTGATACTATGATCTTCCATGCACATGCTCACCCAAAAAGAGGTAGAGGAGGGAAAGTGACAATTCCTACCTTCACAGTTCAGTCTCCTATTAGGCTAGAGATAGTATACTAGCTTGATCATCTAGTTGGATATTGTCACCTCCTAATAGGAAATGAAAGAACAAAAGAAAGTGGACCTCTCCTCAAAGGATTCAAATAGAACAAGCACTTCCCCAGTAGCAAGAATAGAGTCCACAAGGGTCCCAAGATACTGGAACTACCCAAGTCGAGGATGAACCATAGTTGCCTCCTATTGTGTCTAGCCAACCAAAAGAGGGAGAGATTCCATAATTCTCCATTCCTCCTACCCAAGATGGACCAAATTATCCTTCTACCTCCAATAAATAAAAGAAAATAATTAAGATTCAGATGAAAAAAAGGCAAAGGATTAGTAGAATATTAGTGCCTAATCCATTTATCCCCAAAAGAATTTTGGAAGGAGATGAAGAAGAAGAAGAAACAAAATCAAAAGAGGAAGAGGAACAAGGACCCCTATAGGGAAGAACTCAGCTAGTTAGAGCCACAGAGTTGCAAAGGAGAAAGAGTGCCACGGGTACCCCACCATCCACTCAAGTAGAAACTTTAGAGATTTTTTCTTCAGAAGATGAAGTATAGCAATGGGTAGATGAGTAGAGTGAAGAAACTGATGATTTTTTCTCAATATTAGATTTTGATTTCATGCCCATAGGTATAGATTTTATTGGGGATAAGATCAGAGACACCCCTATAGGTGAACCTTAACAAGAAGACTGGACGTAGATGTTACCAAATACACAAGGACTTGATCTTACTCCTCCATCTCCACCATAAGTTACAATGGTAGAATAGGGCTTGGTGACTCCTCCACCTCAAAGTTCAGAGGAAGAGCATGTTTAGAAGGAACCATTATTAGAGGAGAGACTGGAACAAAGGGCTACCGATGAAGTGTTAAAGGAAGGAAAAATGGTAGAATATTCTCAACCACTTTCCCAAGACATCAAAGTTAAAGCTACAGGGTCTACTAAGTCTGAGGCTCTAGAAGAAGAACCCTCCCAACTGGACACAACTCCTAGCAAGAGCAACAAAGGGAAGGAAGTAGTAGAACATACCCCTTCATCATCAAGAGCTAGGTCCACAACAGAATGCATCCCTGCATGGATCTAAAAGGAGATAATGAGGAGTACTAAGCCTTAATTTTGTGCTTTAGATGAAGACATTTGTTACACTGTAGAGATCTTGAACAAAGCTAAGTCTCCATCAAATGAGGCGGCCCCATTGGTGTTTGTCACCACCATACAAAACTAGGATATATTTGCACAAGTGGCTCTCCCTCCTGAAGGTATAGATGTGGAAGGCCTTACTCTCAAGGATTATGAATTAAAGGATGTTATTTTGGGAAGGCCTACATGGGATTCAACCCAAAAAATAATTACTATGGGAGTCAAAGAGGTCCTCAAGTACATGGAACAAGAGAAGATTGAACTCCAAGCACTTGAAATGCAAGTTAAGATCCTAAAGGGATATCTAGTTGAGGTCATTAGTCCTCTTGATCCTAAACACCTTGAGCATACTTTGAATACTATACTTAGAGAAGGGGGAGGTGTGCAACTTGACCCATTTTTGAGAGCTTGTCAAGAGTGGCGAGAAAGTTTTGAGGAGAAAGGTGTTACAATCATCATAGGGAATTTGAAGTTACTACATGCTACATATGAGAATGAGAACAATATCATGGCAATTTTGAAGTAGGACTTTAGTATCATGGATGAGGTATGTTCCTAGAGTGAGGATTTGTAGATTCTACAAGCCATAAAGGGCCAAAGATACCAGGTTTTGATTGATGTATATACCGAGGAAGAATTAGACATGATTGATGATTGGATAGAGAAAATAATAGATAGCAACAAGGTAATGGAGACATTACATGAGGAGATCCATTGGCTCAAGGACGAAGCCAAAGAGTGAATTTTGGAAGCAGAAAGACACTATAGTGATGCATGTTTGGATATTTTTGAAGATGAGGAATGAGAAAAGTTGTTACTTGTAGAGATAGTAGTGGAGAATTTTAGGAAGATTTTTGTGGGGTTTTCTGATGATGAAGACATTTGACAAGCCTTCAAGATAGAAGAAGCCTTGTTAGGGTTGGACACCAAACTCAAAGATTTTGCAGACTCAAATTGAAGTGGAAAACTACCAATAGAAGGTCAAGGATAAATATGAGGCTTTAGATCTTCCAAATGTGGCTAAGGTAATTGAGATGATAGAGAAATTCAATGGCAAACATTCAAACTTAGCTTTGGGATGAAGAAGAACCAAACCCAGATGCCAGAATTTCAATTTTGACACTTAGTAAAATTTTGACATTTTTGACCTTGTCGATGTTTGCAGCTCCATAGGTGTATAGGTATGTAAGTTTTCAGCTCCACAATTTAGAGGTTCACTGATAGTTAACTACTTGTTCCAAAAATAGCACTTTCCATGCTACAAGAATGCATTCTGATGATAGTTTAACTTCAACACATGCCTAGTAAAGGACCAACTTCTGTTTTTGGCACCTCCAAATGCTTCTACTTCAACTAAAGGCTTCCTCCTACTTTCTCTCACATGTTTTTTCTATTTTTAACATGTCAAGGGCTCATGCATCCAATTAATGAATACAATATGGATGGAGTCCCCCTAAGCACAAAATTAATGGTTAGTTTGTATATATTTAGTTTTTTTTTTAATGTTTTAAAAGAGTTTTATTGCATGAAGATATCTCTCACTCTCAACATAAATTGAGGAGATGATTTCTCATAAATACCCCATTGTAAGATGTAACAATGGTCGTCATTATTATGTAATAAAATTATGCTTTTGGTGCTCACATTTGGAGTGTATTGATTCTTGCCTGAATGTGTCATATTTTTGTGGATTTCATTCATGAGATTGTGATTGAGCCAAAGGTTTATTGTGTTGTTTTTGGTTGTGCGATCTTTAAGTTCTAGTGTTTGCTATAGATTTATGAATTCCACTGACATATGAGCTTGAGAAGAGATCATCAAATTGTGCCTGCATAACCTTTTGTCTTGCATGGGTGCACTTTCCATGGCCTTACGATTTGATAAAAGGTGAAATATCATATGATTGTTAAATTTTCTCACCGACAATTACATCAGTGGATTCTAAGAAGTGCTGCTCCTATTTTCATTGGATTCCTACCGATTTCTTCAAAAGTTTAACTCACAGTGTGTTGTTTTTTGTAGCTTATGTCCATTTAAGATTTCAATTTCATGTTATTTACTTTCAGTTTCATTATTTTCTTTGCTAACCCCTTATTAGAATAGGAACTCATTTTAGTTGCATTGTTAGATTACATTCATTGAAAAAAATAGAAAATACAAAAATATTGTTCTTTTGTGTGTTATTTTGAGACAGAAATTAGATTTACTTCATTTTGAGATCATAATAGAACCAGCAAAGGCCTCCTTGGGAGCAATCATATTTATCTTCAACTGAGCAAATTTTGGTACATCGCAAGACAAATAGTGAACCTTGGAGTTTATCCCAGAAAGATTAGATTTTCAAGAGAGGAATTGCGCAATAGATTCCTACCATTGACCTCATGCATAATGGCTACCCAATAGATGTCAAATAAGATTCAGATTGATAAAATTGATTACTATTGATACTTGGTAAGCATACAAAAATTGTTGTAACTCAGTTAATGTAGAGATGTATTACTTTAATAGATCTTAAAATATTATTAGTAATTTACTTGTAAGCATCAAAGTACTAACATGAACACATAAGACACCAAATTTTAACATGGAAACCCAATTTGGGAAAATCCACTAAATGTAATTAGTTACTATTTTTCACTCTTATGAAGTGAGCCCTATTAGGAGCCAACCCTCTTAAAGGTTACAAAACACACTGTTAGGTGTGACCTTGTTAAAGAATTTAATCACTTTGTTAGGAGTGGCCTTGCAAGAGGTCTTGAAATAATTCAATGGAATTTCCACCTTGTTAGAGGATCTAAAAATGGCTGTTAAACCAATTTTGTTAAGATATTTTTAGATCACTACTACAATGTTTAGAGAGTAACAATGAAATGACTTGATTGTGATGCAACTAAATTTGCTGATTGCAAATCTCTATTTTGGTTCACACTTGATCCTTCTTGATTGAATAACACTTTTCTACTCCACAAGGACACCTAATTATCCATTAAGTTCACTTCCTCTCTTCTTATCTCTTTCAATCAACTTTCATATCACACAATTTGAAATCACAAGTTGACCTTTTACTTATACCTTCTAGATTGTCAAGTCAACTCAAATACAAATTAGAATAATCAATATTCATCACTTCAGTTAGCTAGAATCTATAGGTAAAATAATTAAGCTTTACATGCCAAAATAAGAAAATCCTTTGGTAGTTGACCTAGCTTAGTAGAAACTAATTCTGAAGTGATTTCCTATGTTAACCAACAGAAGCTCAATTAACACTGCAAACTCACAAAATCACTTTGGTAACTAAGTGAACTTGATTAATACTGACTCTATTCAACTTTCCCTTAGTTAATCGAGTGAGCTTGGTTAACACTCTTTTCTGCATAACTTCCTTCAATGCTCGAGTGAGCTTGATAGATACTGCCTTCTATACAGAGTAAACTTAGGAATGCTCAGTAGACAAGGAAAACTAGCTTCACTAACCAAGTGAGCTTAGCATGTATTGACTATCAACTGATATGACATTCGTGTAACATCAAATACAACACACAATTAATCAACTGTATCCAACAATTTTTACCTAGGATAGTGACCTACTAAGTTAAGGTATTAAATGTTCTAGTGGATGCATGCATGATATGGTTTTATAGATATGAATTTGTTAATCACTGAAAAGTTTTATTTGTACATTTGGACCTTGGATAACTAATTCAACCCCCTATAAGTTATTCTAAATAATTCTAACAATTGGTATCAAAGCAATTGGTTCTTGTGAGGAAATAGTTTGAAGTTACTAAGAGCTAAAGATCAAGATGTACAGAAAGGAGGTGCCCAAACTAAACAAGGAAAAATTTCCTACATGCAAAAGTCTTATGAAGCTATAACTAGGAGAACCTGGAGATTATGCACAATCTACCATTAACACTGAGTATGTTGATCCTACTAGAGCCCCTACTCTTGATGATTTGAGAAAGAAGAGGAAACACAATGAGGTAATGTTAGAGCTTGCATATGCTCTAAACTACTCAGATTTTGATGACATCAAAGGATGCAATTCTTCTAAAAAGATCTTAAATTCTATAGAGATGATCTATAAAGGAGATAAGAATGTTCTAAGAGAAAAATGGTGACATGAGAATGCAAGAAGGTGAGACTATAGTATAGTATTGTACAAGAATCAAAGATGTTGTGAATACTATCAAAGGAGAAAATGGTGTTAATGAAGATGAGACCACAATCGACAAAGTATTAAGAATGTTGTTTCCTATCTATGCTATTAGAGTCTTTACCATACAAGAACTAAGGTGTGTTCTAGGTTATAATCTAATCATTGAAAGACTGATGGGTAGACTCACTTCTTTTGAACTTTCTAATTTTGATAATTTCAAAATTGAAAATGTTGAATCTGCTTTCAAAACTAAACTGATACTAAAAGAACCTAAAGAGAAAAAGAAAAAGGTCAAGCATATTTCTAGTGATAGTGATATAGATGAAGAAGATGTAGAAGAGCTTGGAGCATTGCTGACTAGGAGGTTTCACAAAGGAAAAGGGAAATACAAAGGTAAGTCACCTATCATGTGTTTCAATTATAATGAGGTTGGTCATATTTCTGCAAGGTGTCTAGAGAAGAAGAACAATAGAAGTGGAGATAAATATAGAGGTAAAAGAGATGAGAATAAAAAAGATTATAAAGAAAAAGGAAAGAAGTCTTCCTACATTTTTGAAGAGGAAAAAAAAGATGAATCTAGTGACCATGATGATGAGGTTATGTATGTTGCTATTAAAGATGATTTTGATGAAGATGAGGAAATTGAATTGATATCTTATGTGAGCAAAAGTGATAGATGGATCATTGACAATGGATGCTCACATTACACGACTAGAGATGAAAGTAAGTTCATTATCATTGAGTATTACAATGGAAATAGTGTTAGATTTGGTAATGATGTACTTTTTCTAATAAAAGGTAAAGGATCAATTAAACTGACATAAAAGATGTGTGACAATGCTTGCTATGTAGAAGGACTTAACTATAACTTGTTGAGTGTGTCAGAATTGAATAGTTTAGATTGTAAAGTTGAATTTGATAACAAGTCTAAGATCTATGACTCTAATTGGAAATGGAGATTAGACTAGAGGTAGTCTATTTTATCTTGACATGAATGATGCCACTTGTCTTGTTGTAGAATTTGATGATGTGTGGCTACAACACAAGAGGTTATGTCATGTTAACTTTGATAACTTAATTATGTTAGTTTGTGGTGAATTATTAGGAAAGTACCATACATACTTCACACTATTAGACTTTTTTTTTGGTGGATGTAGCCTAGGGATTGGGTGAACCATGTTAAATCTTGGTCTCTTGTGTTCTTTTCTGTGTGATCTATTATTTTTTGATATTGCTTATATTTGCATGTAATTGTTATTTTTGTCTGTGGTTTAATCCTAACAAGTGGTATCAAAAAAAGGTTGTTATTTAAGTTATCCTTTGTAGGAAAGTCTCACGATTTAGTGGGAGTGATGGTAGACGAGGGTAAGGTGAGGGTTGACAGGTCTAATGGGAAGAAGTTTCAAGTATGGAAGATGCAAATGAAAGACTATCTTTATTAGAAGGATTTATGGAAGTCGTTGGAAGGAAAAACCAAGAATTAGGGATCTATGTCAAATGATGATTGGGATCTTTTGGACAGAAAGGCACTTGGTAGCATTCGGTTATGCCTAGCACCATCGGTGGCATTTAATATTACAAAAGAAAACAAAACTATATGAAAAAACCTCTATTTCAAACAAGGTATTTCTCATGAAGTATTTATTTAATATAAAAATGATAAAAGGTGGATTTGTTGCAGATCATTTAAATGAGTTTAATACTATTACTAGTTAGTTATCTTCTATGGGTATCAATTTTGATGAAAAAATTAGAGCTCTCTTTACTTTGTGTTCTTTGCCTAAAAGTTGGAATGGCTTGGTAATGGCTATGAGTAATTCTATTCTTGGATCTAGTACCCTAAAATATGATGATGTGATTGGTGTTATTTTGAGTGAGGAAACTCATAGGAAAACCTCAAGTGGATCTACATTAGGAAGTGCTTTGAATGCAAAAAGTTAAGGTAGAATGACTAAGAGAGGAAGTAATTCTATAAATTATGGAAAATCAAGAGGAAAGTCAAAGGGGAGGAGATTTCAATCGAGAGGACCAAATGATTGCTAGTACTATGGGAAATTAGGGCATAAAAAGAAATATTATTGGACTCAAAAGAAAAATGAAGGAGATAAACCAGATGGAGACAAGGAGGCAAATGTGGTAAGTAACAAATCTGAAGAGGATGCTTTACTTCTATCTTTAGAAAGTTTTGACAATTCATGGGTTTCAAATTCTAGTGCTTCATTTCATGCTACACCTTATAGAGGTTATTTCATTAATTATGTCCAAAGGGATTTTGGACTTGTTTATTTGGGGGATAATGAACCCTATCAGATTGTTGGAAAGGGAAAAGTTAAGATTAAGTTATAGAATGGGAATCATTGACTACTACATGAGGTAAAACATGTTCCAAGGTTGAGTAGAATTTAATTTCAATAGGGAAACTTGGTGATGAGGGTTGTGTAGTTACTTTTAATGATAAAAATTGGAAAGTTTCAAAAGGTACCCTTGTAGTAGTAAAAGATGTGAAAGTAGGCATCTTATATCTTTGTACAATTCATATTGTTCCTTCTAATTTAATTATTTTAGAGAAAAATGAATATTCAAGAACAATTGCTGCAAATGAGCAATAAGAACAAATAACTGCTATAGTTGTTGGTCCTTAGATAGTTTTGACATTTGAGTGTCAACACACTTAACCACTTTCTACATTGAAGCCAAGTACACTATGTATGCTGAGCCACAATGTGTGACGAGTTAGATTTTCAACAGGTGTTGAGTGACTTCAGGTGCTGAGTAGTATATAATTGCCCAATGACTAATAGGTGCTGAGTCATAGTTGTTGTTGAACAAGTTAGGATGCTTCATATGCCAAGTGATCCAAAATCATGTATGTGCTAAGTGAGATAGAGTGTAATAGGTGTCGAGCAAACTAGGATAGTATATGTGCTGAGCACAAGTAGTCCACTATGTGCCGAGTAACACAGAATCAACATATGAGTTTGTGCCTTCATAAACTCAGATGTAAACTATTTTTGGAGCCAACATAGAGAGACATAGAAGAAGAAAAAGGATAAGAATAAATCTTTTATGTTCCCTATATGATATACATGTAGTCGATTAAAAAAATGCAGAAGGCATGCAACCAATGAGTAGGAATTTGAGATTCAATATGAATGGATGAGAACATTCTATGGGGAGATTATAGTGAAATTTAGTGTGAAGGAAGTAAGATTTAGAGGAAGAGTGCAATAATTTCATATCCAGTTGATCATAACAATGCAAGGGTCAAGGGACATAATTAGATATCATATCTAAGAGGATCAAGATTAGAGAGAGCAGATCAAGTGGCTAAATCCAACAATTAGAGATTGCATACTATCAGGATTATTGTTCAAATACTTACGTACCATTGTATTAGAAGTTAAAAATTCTATTTTGATAGGTTAGCTTAATAGCTAGGTAGGAAAACATTTGGAGAAGGTGATTGAAAATCCTATTGTATTAGGTGGGTTTAACAACCTATTGTAAATCCTTTAACAGGGTGACACTTCATGTAAAGTGTTTCAAAATCCTCTAATCAGGTCACTATTAACAAAGTGTAAAACCTTTAATAGGGTAGGCCTTTCATAGGGTAGACCATCATAAGTGGTTGAACATTTATTACTGCAATAATTTTTGTGGGTATCATCCCCACCCTAGTTTTACCTTCTTATTCTTGGAGGGTTTCTAGGTTACCAAATCTGGTGTTATGTGTTATTGCATGTATTTACTTTATGTTCATTTATATGTTTGCATGCATGAAATTTAATTTTTAGTTATGTGTTTAAAGGATTGAAAAAGGTTAAAAGTGTGATACTTTTGATTCACCCCCCCTATCAGAAGCACTCTTCCCATTTTGAACATTCCAACAATTGGTATTAAAGTAGAGGTTCTCATAAGGAGAAGCCTAACAACTTAGAGAAAAGATCTAAAGATGGAAGTCTTCAAACTTGGGAATATCATAGACAATCAAGTGATCGATGTGCACCTAGCTCTACACAAAGTGGAAGAAGCTAGAGAAGAATTGAGAAAGTCCTTAAAAAGAAGGAAGGAGATAGCCATAGCTGAAAATGACATACACTACAAGGAGATTGATACCATACAGGTGTTTTCCAACGGATATTCCAAGGAATTTGATGTAGCAATAGTAGAACTGATGGAGAAAAATAGAGCACAAGCTGAATAAATTAGATTACTCAAGCTTGAACAAGAATCACAAGCCACAATGCTTTGTGAAGTGACTAAACAAAAGAAGAGAGCCATTGGAGACAAGGAAGTGATAGAAAATGACAAGAGAAATCTTACCAATAGACTGGAGGAGAAGACAATTGAGTTTGAAAAGATTTCAAACATGCAGCTAGACACCTTAAGTCAGATGATGAATGCTCATCATGAGCTAAATATGAAGGACATTGAGATCTCCACTTTGAAGATGCAGAATGAACAATTATAGAATGAATTGAAGAGATAAAAGGAGATAGTATAAAGCTACAACAAACCCAATGAAGTTATTAAGTACTTTGAGCAACTATTAAAATCACCAAGGGCTAGTAATGATACTTCAGGACTTGGTTACACCAGCACTAAACAAGAATAATCCAAAACTATAGAAGAAAGGGGTAACAAAGGTAAGAACACTAAACCTACTTTTCATTTTTGTGGTAAAAAGGGACATACCTCTACTGTGTGTAGGAGCAAGAATAGTCATCAACATGATAAGCCTACTAGTGCAAGCTTTTGTCACAAGTGCAAAAAGCAAGGACATCAAGCACATGAATGTAGAATAAAGACTATGAGGACACCAAGATTTGAAGGTCATTGCTACAACTACAAAAATATGGACATAGAGCATTTGAGTGCTGATCGAAGTCTATGTGGACACCTAATTAGCTTGCAAGAGGAACCAACCATGCACATCACTACAATTGGGATTACAACACCAGGTATAGCTGTCACTATTGTCAAGAGTATGGACACATTCTTGAAAATTGCACAAGGACACATTTTAGAGGGATTTACAGTAGATGGTTAAGTCAAATCACATGTTTTAGTTACTTGAAGACTAGACATATTAGTAGGAATTGCCCAACAAAGTCAAAAGCACCCAAGACAGAAGTCAACAAAGGAAAAGAGAAGGTTGATGTTGAACAAATAAGAGGACAAATGAACAAGACTTGGAAGAAGAAAGGTGAGTGCAACACATCAAATGGAGAGATCACTTCACCCAAAAGGTCAATTGATCACACTTCATCCAACTAAGAAAAAGAAAGGTACATGGGACTGATATACAAAGTCAAATCATACACCAGTTCCAAGGACAAAGAAGTACTACAAGGAAGAAATCTGCATAAGCAAAGATGACAAGTAAATTTTTTTAAGAAGCTACTGAGTTACACTTGGATGCCAAGTAAAGCTCCAATGGATGCCTAGCTAATAGTTGAAGCTAAGTGACGAAGTAGTCTATTGAAAATCGAGTAAATAAAATACAATGGGAGCTGAGTTTATAGATATATGCACAAAGCAATTAATGCTAGGTCTTTGATAGGTATAAGGTTGAATTTTGTTCATTTTCACGCCATTCAAACATAGAGCAAAGCCAAGAAGAGAAAAGAAGTGATCAAGCAAAAAAGTAACAGGCAATTGCACTGATTCCAATAGAAATTTAGCACAATCTCATTGATTTAAAGGCATTTATCAAGTGTCGAGCTACACAGAGTTAAAGCTTTTAATATGTTTAAAGCCCTAGTTTGGTAAAATGGCCTCTAGTTCATGAAACCTAAAAGAAAAAGAGAGTCATGAGATTCAGCTAGTTACCAATGAGGTCAAACAACCTAAATTCAGGCCAATCCCTGAAGTTGCCTACAAAAATGACCCAGCTAGTGCATTATCCATCATTCCACCTAAAGTGGTCATTGTGCAAGATGTGAGAAAATGTTACAACTGCAAAATTGGTGCCATAGGTGACTTTGAAATATTCCAAGCTTATTATTAACCATGTGAGAACACGATTTTGAAAAAGGAATTTGAGATAGTTGAGAAAAAGGGTTTGACCAATGCCCTAGTCTACCCTATAGGATTCAAAATTGAATGGATTCACATTGTTTTGAGTCAAATTCATGATGGATGTCTATGGCTAGAGACAGGACCTATTAAGATTACCAAGAGAATAGTTCATAGGGTTACAAGATTCCCAACGCTAGATCGGCTAAAGACCTTGAGAAGTGACATACAGAAGGTTATTAAGAAAAATACAGGAGCTAAATGGAACAATAGGGGATGACCATTGATACAATAACTGATCCACTTCTAGATTTTTCTTTGAGAATTATATCTCACAAATTCTATCAATCCAGTAGACTAAATAGTGTGCCATGTTTAGCAATTTATGTACCCTACAAATTGGTAAAGAAAGATCATACCTATGATCTGGCAGAACTCATTTTGGAGCAAATTTATGAGAACCTAGGAGCAATAAGGAGATCAAAAGGTGGTCAATGAAAATTTGGTTCATTTATTATGTGTATATTCTTTTATGTGATGGAAGAATTCTCTTCTACAGGAAAGGTGAATTAGAACCCCAACAAAATTGCAATAACACAAATCAATGAGTTCATTGACAAGACAGGATACAATGTTGAGGCTCAAATGACAAGATATTTTGAAGACTTTAAGAAGTCCATGAAGAAAAGAATGAGAATACCAGTCTCATTAGTAGAGAAACATGTCAATGACATATGTTTCTTGGTTGACATTGACTACACCTACATCCAAGCAACAATACCAAAAGTAAGATGGCTAAGACCATTAGGATATGAACTTGATGTAGATGAAGCCTCAATAGCAATAACAACATTGCTCATAGAAGAAATTGGTAAGACAACTCCTCACTTTGGGACATATGATGTTGTTAAGTCCAAAGTTGAGATTGAATTGAAAATGGCTTCTATCAGCAAGAAGAAAGATAAAATGGTATGGAAGACAAAGAAGACATTTGGAGCAAGCATTGAGTGAAAAGCAGGTGAAGAAGAAGAAGAAGAACAAGTAGAAGGAGATAGTGAAGAAGAAGAAGAGAAAGGGCAAGGCCTAGTTGAGCTAACACAAGGCTTAAGGGAAGACAAGGAGGAAGGTGCAGAGGGAGAAGAAGTAGAGGAAGCAACTAACTTGACGAGAAAAAATAGAGAAAGGAAAAAACACAGCCTACAACTCAGCCCAAGCCTAAAAAGGTCAATAAGCCAGCTCCAACTAAGCCAGCAAGAACAAGGGCCACTACAAGATCATCTACTCAAAAGGCTAAAGAGGCATCAAAGGATAAGAAGAAAGCCATTGTATAGCCTATAGAAGAGCCCAAGAAGAGAGGAAGGTATGTGGCACAACCGGATATAGATGATGAGGAGAGAACAGAATCAGAGGACATTAGCCAATTTAAAGTGGTAAGTCATCCTCCTAAATCTGCAATTCACAAACTTTGTAATAAGATTTAAAATGAAAATTTGAATGATTTAAAGTCTCTTAATTTCAGTAAGCTCAGTAGGGAAGAGTAGAATAAAGTAGAGGAATCTATGTATGCCATGATGACAGAGTTTAAAAACACACCTCTAGAGCTTGACAATACCATGCCTAAGGAATTGTATGAAATAATTTAGAATAAGTGGTATTATTGTCTAAAGATGGAAAGGGAGATTAGAGAATCTACCCTAGCACAAGTAAAGCCTAACATGACAAAGGCTCAAATAACCAAGGCAAACAAGAAACATAGTGGCAAGTTTGCACCCAAGTACAGAGCATTTTGCATCCTTCAAAACTAGATTGAAGATGTTGTGAATAAATCCACACAATTGTGGAAAACAATTTATAAAATAATTGATGAGAAGGTAGAGGAAGAAAATAAGATAGAAAGTAGTGCCAAAGAAAAGGTAGAGAAAAAGAAGGTAGAAGAATAAAAAGGACAGGTAGAGGCAAAGGAAATAGAGAAGAAAGAAGAAGAAAAAAAAGAGGAGGAAAAGAAAAATGAGGAAGAAAGAAGAGAGGAAGAAAATAAGGAGAAAGAAGATGAGGAATCAGCTAAGGGAGAAGAAATGGAAAAAGCTGATTAGCAGCAAGAAGAGGAACAAAGTGTGCAAGACACACAAATGCCACCTCCTAGCCCTCCTCATACAACCATCACACATTTAGAGATAATAATCATTAAGGATGTTGCTGCCAAGTCAGCTCAGAACATCAATCCCCTTACTATAGAGGATCTCTCCAAGATCCTTCACCAATCTACTTTACAGGCATAGTTATGCACAATCCTTGTATTGGTGAGTGTTGATGAGTTACAAAAAGTAGTAGCAGCACTACAAAAAGAAAAGGTGAAACCAAAGGAACCACCTTTCACATATACAACTACTAAGACTAAATTTTTGATGCTTCCACCACCACCTCCACCAAGTGCAACAATTAATATTGATTAGATGTTGAGTGTAGAGGAGAGGAAGTTAGATGAAAAAGAGGATACAACAAAAGAAAAGGAGCAGGCTATCATTCAAACATTGATAGAATTACCAAAGACTGGCACTCCTACAAAGACCATTCAAAAGCTGAGCACTGAAGCCATCCCCTTGCAACTTTCAACTCTAGGTTCAAGTTCAACAAGAGTGGCCAGGGTACTTTACTATGGAGACCCTAAACAGATGAAGATATTGTGATTCCTTCCTATGATTCCAAGACTATAACAATGGCACAAATGACTAAAATGCAAAATGCATTAGACAGAAGGATGAGGCAAGAAATATTGAAGAAAGAATTTAAACATAAGAAATCACTTCATGACATCAAGGACATCTTCATGGATGCCTTTAGCTTGCAGTCACTAGATGAAGCAAAGCCTATAATAGAGAAATTATTAGACATAGTTGACCAGGTGACAAATGAAGACTAGGACACCAATGTTAAACTCATGGAATGGTCAGAAATAAAATTTCAAGGAAAAGTGAATGGGAAGATATCAAGTGGCACAACACTTGAACAGGTAGAGCTGACCAAGAAAATAGATAAGGTCAAAATTGTTCTTGAAGACATATTTTCATTATACAGGAAGTTGTATGATTTTTCCAATTTCACAGAAGAAAAAAATCAAAGAATAATGAGCTTGGAAAGAAACCTGAAAATCTCTAGCATGAAATTACCTAGAGATCCATCTCAAAGTGAGAAGCATTTTGCACAATCGCTTCACACACAAAGGGAGTTAGCTGTAATTACATTAGAGGAGGCCAATATTAAGGCTAAATTGATGCAAATTTAGTCCTCCATAAACCTCATTTAGAAGTCCCCCACAAGGAACAAGTGTATGCTGAAATAGTTTTAAAGAAAGATCCAAATCTTTCTACACTTGATGGACTTGTACACCTTGCTGTAGAGACTCCCATCTAGCACAAGTCACTTGAAATTTCTTTGGAGAATTGGAATGCAACTCTAAAAATAATAATGGAGGTAAATAGTAATTTTTTGGCTAAGTATGGAATTACTCCTTAGAACCCTTTGACATAAGTGTCAAAAAGGGGGAGAAATAATAATAAGGAAAGGAGGAGATAATAAGATAGGGGGAGAAATAATGATATATCAAAGGGGGAGAATGCTATAAGTTTTGTTTACAATATTTCATTCATTCTAAGAGGGGAGATACAAAATTTTGGCAATCATATGGAAAATAGCTCTGATGCAAAATGCAAAAATCCCATAAGCTCTGATAAATTAGATACAGAGATACAAGTACAAAATTCAGGGACAGGGCAGAAGAAAAAGAGTATTAGGCACATTTAGCACATAATTTTGGTTGCAAAAATGACAAGGCACAAATCAACTCAGGGAGAGTTAAGGTATTTTGAACAAATTTTTGAATAAAATTTTGAAATTTTGTGGATAGGGTACTCATAAGGATAGATTAGTAATGTCTAGTTAAGTGTTTTTGACACTCATGTCAAAGGGGGATATTGTTGGTCCTTAGATAGTTTTGACATTTGAGTGTCAACACACTTAACCACTTTCTACATTAAAGCTAAGAACATTATGTATGTCGAGCCACAGTGTGTGCCAAGTCAGATTTTCAATAGGTTCCGAGTGACTTCAGGTGCCGAGCAATAAATAAGCATCGAGTGACATATGGGTGCTAAGTCATAGTTGATGTCGAGCAAGTTAGGATGCTTTATATGTCAAGTGAGCTAGAATCATTTATGTGTCGAGTGAGATAGAGTGTAATAGGTGTTGAGTGAACCAAGATAGTATATGTGCTGAGCACTAGTAGTCCAGTATGTATCGAGTAACACAGAATCAACATATGAGTTTGTGCCTTCACAAACTCAAATGTAAACCATTTTTGGAGCTGACATAGAGAGATTTTGAAGGAGAAAAAGAATAAGGATGAATCTTTTATGTTCCCTATATGATCTACATGCAACCAATTAAAAAAATGGAGAAGGCATGCAACCAATGAGAAAAATGCAAGGAATGAGTGAGAATTTGAGATTCAATATGAATCATAGATCCATTACTAACCCTAATTCTTCACAATCTTTAAAGGAAAGTCAAAACCCCCATTGCATGTGTGGATGAGAATAGTGTATGGTGAGATTATAGAAAAATTCAGTGTGAAGAAAGTAAGACTTAGAGGAAGAGTGCAATAATTCCATATCCAGTTGATCAGAATAGCACAAGGGTCAAGGGACATGATCAAATATTAGATCTTAGAGGATCAAGATCAAAGAGAGTAGATCAAGTGGCTAAATCCAACAATTAGAGATTGCATACTGTTAGGTTTATTTTTCTAATACTTTCTTGCCATTGTATTAGAAGTTCAAAATCCTATTTTGATAGGTTAGCTTAACAACTAGGTAGGAGAACCTTTGGAGAAGGTGATTGAAAATCCTATTGTATTAGGTGGGTTTAACAACCTATTGTAGATCCTTTAACAAGGTGACATTTCATGTAAATTGTTTGTAAATCCTCTAATCAGGTCACTATTAACAAAGTGTAAAGCCTTTAACAGGGAAGGCCTTTCACAGAGCAGACCACTAGAAGTGGTTAAACATTTATTACTGTAGTAATTTTTGTGGGTATCATCCCCACCCTAGTTTTACCTTCTTATTTTTGGAGGGTTTCTAGGTTACCAAATCTGGTGTTATGTGTTATTGCATGTGTTTACTTTATGTTCATTTATATGTTTACATGCATGCAGTTTACTTTTTAGTTATGTGTTTAAAGGATTGAAAAAGGTTAAAAGTGTGATACTTCTAATTCACCCCTGTTTTTAGAAGTACTCTTCCCATTTTGAACATTCCAACAATAGATTTTGATATAGTGTTGTGGCACAATAGACTTGGGATATGAGTGAGAAAGGTATGAAAGTACTTCATTTGAAAATAAAGTTTTACTAGGCCAGAAATGTGTTAGTATGGATTTCTATGGAAGTTGTGTGTATTGAAAACAAAAGAGAGTGAGTTTTATGAAGACTGGGAAGGAAAATAAAAAGGAGAAATTAGAGCTTGTGCATATCAATGTATGGGGACTAGCTTAGGTATCTTCCCTTGGTGGCTCTCATTATTATGTTATGTTCATCGATGATGCAACTAGAAAAATATGGATTTATTTCCTTAGACAAAAATTTGATTTATTCAAACTTTGAAGAAATGGAAATGCTTGGTTGAAAATGAGACTACTAAGAAATTAAAATGTCCCAGATCTTATAATGGTGGTGAGTATTGCAATCATGAATTTGAAGATTATTGTTCCACTAATAATATTCGTAGACAAAAAATTGTTCCAAGGACTCCACAAGAAAATGGAGTGGCTGAATACTTGAATAGGACTATAATGGAGCATGCAAGGAACATGAGGTTGCATGTTGGGTTTCCCTTACACATGTGGGTAGAGGCTATCAATATTATTTTATATTTGATTAATAGAGGTCCCTCTACTCCTTTGGGTTGTGGTATTCTAGAGGAAGCATGGACTGGTAAGAAGGTGAGTTATTCTTTTCTCAAAACCTTCAGTTGTGAAGCATTTTCTCACATAGATTATGAAAATAGAACCAAGATAGAAGCTAAGTCAAAGAAATGTGTATTTGTTGGATATGGAATTATTGAATTTGGTTATAGGCTTTGGGATTTTGAAAGTCATAAAATTGTAAGAAGCAAGGATGTCATATTCAATGATAAAGTTTTGTATAAAGATCTATTGCAGCAACATGAGAAGAAAGAAGATGATTATGTAGTATTGGATGATACTCCAAAAGATGATGTTCTAGCCATTCCTCATGATGTGCAACAACTGCAACAAAAAATACCACACACACTAGTGAATGTTAGATAGTCAACAAGGAAAATTAGACCTCTAAAAAGATTTTCTCCCTTTTAATATTCTCTTTTACTAACAGATGCCATTGAACCTAAATTTTATGATGAAGCTATGCAGGTGGATGCTAAGATTCAGTGGGAGTCTGCAATGAAAGAAGAAATGGACTCTTTGCTGAAAAATAAGACATGGGATCTATGCAAGTTACCTACAAGTAAAAGGGCTTTATAGAATAAGTGGGTTTATAGGTTAAAAGAAGGGGATGGAGGCAAGAAAATATTTAAAGCCAAGTTAGTTGTAAAAGGATTTGCACAGAAAAATGGCATTGATTTGATGAGATATTTTCTCATGTTGTTAAGATGACTTCCATCCATATTGTTTTAAGTATTGTGGCTACTAAAGATTTGCATTTAGTGCAATTTGATGTTAAAACAACCTTCCTTCATGGTGATTTGGATGAAGAGATATATATGGCTTAGCCATAGGGATTTGAGGTTAGAGGTAAGGATAACTTAGTGTGCAAATTAAAGAAAAGTCTATATGGCTTGAAGCAAGCACCTCAACAATGGTATCTAAAATTTGGTAGTTTTATGCATGAGCATGGATATAGGAGGTGTCATTTAGATTATTGTGTTTACTTTGAGAGGTTGGATTCTAATAGCTACATTATTTTATGTTTATATGTTGATGATATGCTTCTAGCTAGGTCTAACATGGATTATATTAAGGGGCTAAAACATGAGTTAGCACATGCACTTTCTATGAAGGATTTGGTGGTAGCAAAACAAATTCTTAGTATGAATATTTGTAGAGATAGGAAGAATAGGAAATTGATGCTATCTCAAGTTGATTATATTGAAAAGGTGTTGCAATGTTTCTCTATGGAGAATGCTAAAGCTATCAATCCACCTTTACCTAATCATTTGAAGTTGACTAAGGAGATGTGTCCGAAGACACAATAAGAGGAGGTGAAGATGTCAAAAGTACCCTATGCTTCAGCTGTAGGAAGCTTGATGTATGCTATGTGTAAGAATTTGGCTTAGGCTAGAATTCACCCAAGAACTAAAGAACTCAAAAAGAAGTACATAGTAGACCAAATGGAGAGAATATGATTAGAATGACGATATTCATTCAATATGCTAGCTTGAGAGTACATTAGGAGTGCTTGTATATAACGGATTCAGGAGAGCTTCTAGAATGCATAGAAGTAAACAACATGATAAGTCATACAACTAGGCACATGTCCACTAGATATGGGTTATCCTCCATTAAGCATGGAATTAAGTACGATGATGTGAGGATAAGCCTACAATGGTGTAGACAACATGTGCTAAATGAGAAGTGCAAATAACTGTGTTTTCAACATGACAACTCAGTGAATGATGCAAACTCTTGTGTTGTAGACACCATGTGCATAATTAGGGTTGCATACATAAATGAGAGTACACAAACTCCTAAGTGTCTCACCTAAATAAATAATAAAATAATGCATTGACTTAAGTAAAATTAAGTAAGTGTAATAAGTAAATACTTATTTACACCAACACCCCCCCTTAAGTGTAACTTATTGGAATGCCCTTAAGCTTACGAAATCTAGGATGATATGCAAGATGGGTCCCGACTACTAGGCCATATTAGGTACCCATGTACATAATGATATGAAATCTCTCATAAAGTGGAGAAAGAGGGAAAATCTCATGGGAAAAACCCTCCCCCAAAAACAGAGATAAATAGGGATGCATGGATGGATGGAGAAATCAAGACCCCCCCATTATGACATACATCTAATATATACATAAGAGAATGATGAGAAGATGAAGAGAGACAAAATAGGCTCCCCCCCCCAAAGAAGAATGTCGAACAGTGATTAATCCAATGAAGAAGCTGATCCAAGACTGTAGAATGGTGTTCCTCCCCTTAGGAAGAAACAATGCCAAGGGTACAAATGAGATGCTTCCACTGTGTGCGGAAAGAATCCCATGGATAAGTGATGCCCTAAAAACCTACTCAACTGGCTAAAGAAGCTATCTCAAAGAATTGTTTGTCTCTACAACTAATGAAAAACCCTACTGCAATTGTTGATCATAAGTATCCACAATCACTTCAACCTATAAGGATTGATCATGTAGAGAATGAACAAGAGAGTCAGATGCAACCCTCATGACAACTCGAGAAGGTGATTCTGCATCAAGAAGAATAGGAAAATCATTAATACTATCCCCCAAATCTATCATTGAACCTGTATCTAGAAGATTGAATGTACTCTACTGCTCTGGACCTATCACTGTGGTGATGTATGCATGTGGATTAAACTAATGAAGTGACCTCTTGCTGCAACTGTCGATAGAAATCCATGTGTCTGAATCTGTTGAAGCACTATCACTGGTGTCACTATCAATTTCCACACTATATGATGTGCAGAGAGGAGTAGAGGACAAGCTTGGTGAACTTTCCTCAAAGTATGCATCCTTCTCCCCAAAAATCTGATGTATCTTAGGATCTAGAAGTCTGTATGCCTTCACATCATCTTCATAACCAATGAAAGTACAAGGCTGAGATGACTGTGCCTTGCATCCCTTGGAAAATTTGTTTGCCCATGTAGGACAACTGAAGAATCTAAAGTGTGTCACAATAGGTTTTCTTTCGTACCATGCCTCAAAAGGAGTTTTCCCATCTAAGGCTAGATGAGGAGAATGATTAAGAATATGAGTGGCACTAGAGATTTCTTTGACTTCTAATGATGGATGTAGAGACTTGGCTTGTATCATGCAACTTTCCATAGACTTAAGAGTTCAAATTCTCAAAGTTGTAGCATCTATCTTATGCAGACTGAATGCTGGCAAAGTCTGAAGATCAATTCTTTCATATCAAAAGTCCATAAGTCTTTTGTTCACATACATGCTTCCATTGTCCATTTAGAGTACTTTGATGGCCTTTATGGATTTCCATTCTACATGAGTCTTGAAGGCTAGAAACTTTTCCAACACTTCATCCTTACTATGCAGAAAGTAGACCCAAGTGAACCTTGAAAAGTCATCAACAAAAGTCAGTATGTAGCAACCCTGGCTAAATACAAAAGGAGCTGATAATACCATGTGAACCATCTGTAGAACACCTGTTGCTCTAGAAGACTTCCATCTCTATAATTTCCCCTCTAGATGCATATCCACTAAATCTGTTGAACATTCACCCTTAGAAAAGTTGATTTGAGGTAGACCTTTGACCATTCTATTTGTGCAAAGTTACTAAAGGTAGCAGTAGTCAAGATGACCATACCGCTCATGCCATAATTTCATGTTTGAATTGGATTGAGTTAACAATGTCTTGGAAGGAGACTTGGGCACAAAATGAGAGAAAGAGTACAACCTCTTGTTGTGATTCACTTTCCCACTGCAACCAAGGAGTTGTCTTTTAGACTATGCACTTTTACTAAATCTGGAAGGAACTCAACTCTATGTCCATATTTGAGGTCAGTGATTTGGTGGATTGATAGGAGATTTGAACTTAGGTTTGGAACATAGAGAACATCCTAAAACTCTCCATTTTCCATCTCCATGTTTCCTTTTCCTTCAACTTCCATTTTTCTATCATCTCCCATGAAGATGTACGACACCTTGGACTACTTCATTGAAGAAAAATCCTCCTTTGAAGAACCCACATGATATGAGGCACATGAGTCAAATATCCATTCCTTTGAAGAGTTTGCATTTTCCATGAATGCTTACCTTTTTCCCTTTGAATCTGAAGATGATCCTTTCTCCTTATAAGAATTAGGCAATGGAACATTGTGTTTCTTCATGATGTTGGTCAACACATAAATCTTTTTAAGATAACGCTCATGCTCTTTATGACCCAATTTCTTGCAATAAGAGAACTTCTTCTTCTCCTTATTGTTGTCGCCGTTCTTGTTGGAATTTGAGGACTTTCCTTGTTAATTGGATTGAGGTGTTGTCTTTTTTGCATCCTCAAATTCATCCTTCTTCCATTTTTTCTTACCCTTTCCTTTATTTGAAGATTGTCTAGCTGAATTTTGAGAACCCTCATTGTTGGCCACCAATGCTTTAGACTGAGGTGATTTGAGAATCCCCTTTGACTTCAACTTCTTTTCTTCATCATCCAACAGTTTAGCATATTCATCGAAAGTGAGTTTCTTGTAGGTAGACCCTAAGGTAGTCTTAGAGGTGTTAAAAGAATATACAAATGTGGAATACTCTGATGGTAGCTTCTTATGTATGAGGTAGATCAACCTGTCATCTTTGATAGGACTCCCACAATCAGTAAGCTTTGTCCTTAGTTCATTCACCTTGATGATGAAATCCTGTATTGAGTCATATGACTTAGGATCTAGGAGACAAGGTCATCTTCAATTTTGAATACATCCTCTTAAGACACTTTACCATAAAGGTTTTCAAGGGTATCCCAAGCTTCCTTAGATGTAGTATACTTCTTGATTTGATACATGACCTTATCATCAACCCCCAAACATATATCACCTAGGCCTATCCTATCCATTGCTACCCAAGCTAAAATATCAGTTGCTGATACTTTATCACCCACTAGTTTAGGAAGAGTACCATCTACATATTGTGAAACTCCATTATGAATTAAGTGATACTACATTTTGATTGACCACATAGCATAGTTTATGAGGAGTTAATTTAGGAAACTTAAAGTTTCCCATAATCCAGAAAATGAAAGAAATGTGTAGAAAAGAGAGAACACAACACCAAGAACACCCCTCCTTTTCACTAAATCAAGAAACCCCCCAAAAATAGATGCTTCAAAAAATTTATCAGTAGTGCAATTATAATGGGCCACTTGCCAATTTTGGCCTTCACAGACTTCTAATTTTCTTGTTATAACCTCTATATGGATTACAAATTTGGAACTTTACAATGTGCTACAATTCTAAAGCATTACAAAGCAAAGAAAAGCCATATTGCTGAAAGTGTCACTTTTTTCCAAACAACCATACAATCTAATAGCAGATTTGGAAAGTAGACAAAAACTAATGCACTTTAAAAACAAAACAAAACTTGTTTTCGACTCTAGATGTGCTTGTATGAAGTGTTTGAAGTTGCAAAATGTAGGATTATATAGGTACAGTCACCAAAAAATGCAAATTCTGACAAATCCATGCACCAAAACTCAAAAAAAGATGCACCACTAAAAAATTTAGGAAATTCTACCCAATTTCAAAAAAAATAGCACTTGATTTGGAGTTCGAATGTTTGAGTTTATTTCTATAGGTGCCGATTATAAAACACATCGCTGGAAAGTCCTTGGATGCCCCAAAATCCTGTGAAACATTGCCAGATTTAACTGCAATTGTCGAAAACTAGCTTTGTCATGGCTGGAGTTATTTTTGGGTTTTAATCCCACATGTATGGGATTTGCACTTGAAGCACTGTATAAAGTTAAACCTCCACAATGTTTAATAAAAAAGAGGCTCTGTTGCTTAGTAAGCAGGTTGCCAGTTGCTTACTCGCTGTGGATTGGTGGGTCCATCTAGAAATATTATGTAGAGGCTGGATTATATTCGTAGTACAGCCTGAGTAGTTTGAAGTTGAATTGACAGCCACAGAATAAAACTTGTGAAATAATTAAAATAATCCTCTAAAATTGTAGAGCTAGGAGCTGACAGCCCAGTTCTCCAAAAAAAAATTCTCTGGTTAGGCAACTATTCTAAAAATTAAAAATCTAAAAAATACCCAAAATTGTAGAGATGAAATAATTGATAGATCTGAAAATTAAATAATCAAATTACTTAAATGACCATACTCAAACTACAAATTGGGGCCTCTTGATTTGCAAATTTTTTTTCCTCATGATCAACTTTCACCTAATATAGGAAAATTTATAGTCAATCTTCATCGAATCAACGCTCTGGATGCAATGGTGAGGTTAGATCTAGCTCTAGATGCTCCCAATTTCTATGGATCCTCTAGATTCATGTTGAGGTGCTGAAGCATGAATGGTCTTGAATGGCTGTGTGAAGAGAATCTCCCTCAGCACTTTGATATGATGTAAGAATTTTGCTTAGGCCAAAATTCACCCAAGAACTAAAGAACTCAAACACAAGCACACAATAGACCAAGTGGAGAGAGTATGATCAGAATGATGATATTCATTCAATATGCTAGCTTGAGAGTACACTAGGAGTGCTTGTATATTAAGGCCTCAAGAAAGCTTCTAGAATGCATAGAAGTTAGCAACATGATAAGTCATACAACTAGGCACATGTCCACCAGATATGGGTTATCCTCCATTAAGCACAGAATTAAGTGCGATGATGTGAGGATAAGCCTACAATGGTGTAGCACGCAAATTAGTGGTGTAGACAACATGTGCTAAATGAGAACTATGAATAACTATGTTGTCAACATGACAACTCAGTGAATGAGGCAAAATCCTATATTATAGACACCATGTGCATAATTAGAGTTGAATACATCAATGAGAGTACACAAACTCCTAAGTGTATCACCTAAATAAATAATAAAATAATGCATTAACCTAAGTAAACTTAAGTAAGTGTAATAAGTAAATAGTTATTTACACCAAAAGTATGTATAAGGCCATATATTTTACATGTAGTTGGAGTTGTTAGTAGGTATATGAGTCATCCATGAATTGAGCATTGGAATGCAATCAAATGGATTCTCAGATATTTGAGAGGATCATCTAATAAGTGTTTACACTTTAGGGGCTCTGCTACTAATTTATAGGGCTATGTTGACTTGGATTTGGCTAGGGATATTGATACCAGGCAGAGTACTACAGGTTATGTATTTACTAATGATGGGGTAGTCGTGAGCTCGATTTCTCAGTTCACAAAAGGTTAATGCTTTATTCACTATAGAGGTAGAGTATGTTGTTTTTACAGAGGCAAAAAATGAGATGATATCGCTTCAGTTCTTTTTGGAAGAATTTGGACACCCTTAGAAGGATAATTATTTGTTTATAGATAGTCAGAGTACCATTCATTTGGTGAAGAATTTTTCTTTGGATTCAAAGACCAAACTCATACAGTTGTTGTACCATTTCATTCAGTCAGTTTTGGATGATGGATAGTTAAATTTGAACAAGATACATGCAAATGACAATCCAGTAGATATGTTTACAAAGGTCATAACAAGAGGGAAGCTGGACTCCTCTTCAACTTAAATTGGTCTTCTAGACTAAACAAGAATAAAAGAATAGCAAAGTATAGGGTGGTTTGATCTAGTAGGAGCTCCATGTGGTAGTGGTATTGCTATAGGATTAGTCTCTAAGTGGCAGATTATTGTCTAGTGTGGAGTTTGATCAGTCCCCAAGTGAGAGATTGTTAGTTTGTCGTGACTGATTAGGAAACTACTGTACATACTTCATAAATTATTTGGGGCCTATTTTATCAAGATTTTGAGATAACATGTAATTATTAATTATAACCTTAAAGTGGTAAAAATACTTGAATAAGAGGGCTTAGGGTTAGGGATTGTTTCATTGTTGCGATACAAAAATTGGTTCTTGCAGTGGTATTGAGCTATAACGGATTACATATTGTGATTAGGTTGTAATCATTGGATTGTAATAATATCAGACTTTCTATTTAGAGGACATAGCCCAGGGATTGGATGAACCATGTTAAATCTTGGTGTCTTCTGTTCTTTTCTATGTGATCTATTATTTTCTAATATTGCTAATATTTGCATGAAATTTTTATTTCTTTCCATGGTTTAATCCTACAAAATTAATATCAACATGAAAAGATTCAAAGGTTTTCCTAAATTGAAGAAACCTAATAATGTGATTTGAAAACAATGTAAAAAGAGTGAAAATGGGTAGCATGTTATAGGTGGTTTCTCCCAAATTGGGGTTCCTTACATAAAATCCTTGTGTCAAATTGTGGGAATGAGTTTGTAGCGATTCATGTCTACATTTTTGCAAAGTTATTTTGACCTAGGATAGTGACCTATGAAGTTAAGGTATTGAATGTTCTAATGGATGTATTCATGATATATTTTTATGGATATGAATCTATTAAGCACTAAAAAGTTTTATTTGTACATTTGGACCTTGGATAATTGATTCACCCCCTCTAAGTTATTCTAAAGAGTTCCAACATAGGATGCAATGAAGAGATCACATTGATTTTTCTTTGTCAAACTCATAGTATTGTGTAAAGAATCACAAGTAGAGAGATTATAAGGAGAGGTCAAATTCATTAAAGAAAATGAGAATTTTTGGAATAAGGCTAGGGTAAAATTTGTAAGAGGGATATACAATGTCTAAGACGTGTAATTGTCTTTAACATTTGGGGGCTCACATTGGTAGAATGTAGAAAGAGTTGACTTGGCTTTGGGGTTAGATATATTAATCCCCATGATTAAGGTTGTATAAATGTTTAGTGTTGGATTAGGAAGTGATTAGTGTGGAAGTGGATGATTATGGATAATGCAATTGAGTGAATTAATTAATTTGTGTTAACTAATTAATGAATAGGGATTAGTATGTGTGAATGGGTTGGGTTGAGTTTTAGACAAGGTTCAAGGGTTAGGTTAAGGGTTTCTATTGGCTTTAAAGTTAGTATCCATGTGCTCTTATTGATTAATTGAGAATTATTTAATAAAATAGGAAATTTTGGGATTGGTTTCAATAAATTATGTATTTACTCAAATTAATGGAAGAATATGGATTTGATTAGTTATACGACCATAGGTTGTCATTTTGATAATTAATTCTACTATACTCAAATTGATTAACTAGGAGGATGACATAAATTAAATAAATATTAAATACTTAATCAATAATATCCTAAAAGAGAGGCAAGAGCATACAACACAATGCTAATTTGTGAGCCTCTTATGTCAAATGTCTTATGTTAGATTCTACTTGATTAACACATAAAATTATAAATTACAACAAATAATGATAACTAGTCTAGGTTTCTACCCATTACTTGAAATAGTAGAAGAAACAAAGAACTAAAAGCTAAAAATTTGGTGTAGTAAGGGTAAAGTGGAGGCTTTGTTTCTCCCAAATTGATATGATATTATTTACCAATATGGTGAATGAAAAAGAAGGAAGAATATGTTCAATTTATAGGAAAATGGGAGATGGAGTGGACAATCAAGATGAAAATTTAAGGAGTGGCTGTGATGTAATATAGAGGGAGCACATAGATTGTGCTTCTTCTCTTGTGACAAGTATTACAAGGAGAGATTTTGGGAGGAGAGATTAAATCTCTTGAGGAATGCAACCATATTTGGAAGAGGTATGATATAGAGAGAGCACATGGATTTTGCTTCTTCTAACACATTACCTTGTGGAAAGTATTAGAAGGAGAGAGATTGGGAGGAGAGATTAAATCCCTTGAGGAATTCAACAATATTGGGAAGAGAGATTGGGGAAAAAAGGTGTAAGAGGGAGATGGAGTGTGTAAGATATATGCAAGTTAATTTAATGTTTGGGGTTATATTTCTTAATCTTTATGATTAATATTCTCCAAATATTTAGGGTTATAGTAGTGTTGTATTAGGAAGTGATTAGGGTGCAAGTTTAAGTTTATGGAGAATTCAAGTTGGTAATTCAATTAATCAAGGTGAATTAATTACTTGAGAGAGTTAAGCATGTGTAAATGGGTTGGCTTGAGTCTGAACCAAGGGTCAAGGGCTAGGTTAAGAGTTTGGTTGGGACTAGCTTTCAGGTTGGTGTTATCCTCCTTACCCTATATAATCAAAAAATGAATTTGAAAATGAATTTAAATAGATTATGAATTTACTCAAATTAATAGAAGAATAAGAATTTAACTAATTATCTAGCTATGAAGTGTCATTTAAATAATTAATTATATTGTAGTTGATTAAAATTAATTAACTTGAGTGATGACATATAAACTAATTAAATATAAAATATTTAATTAACAATATCCTAGAAGATAACCAAATATTTAAGAGTCTACACTTCTAAGAGATCATTAAAATAATTATTATCTTTGGATCATGTGAAACATTTAGAGACATTCATCTTTCTTCCTACAAGTTCTTATCTAAAATGGGAAGACCATATGCATGATTATATGAAGAGGTTACATGACATTCTCTATATTATCTCATATGGGGGAACATCTCATGTACTTCTATGTTAGAAGTAGTTCTTGGGAGGTCATCATAAGTCCTTCCTTATATATGCTATATTATTCACACTTCTACTTTTTTTTTTATGCATCATTTATCTTTTGGAGAGGTGTTTTATTTCCCATAGGATTTTTTCCTTATTTTTTCTTACAAAAAATTGTTTCTACACCATGTACACAAAATGGCTAATAATTGAGACTCACTTTTTTCTTGTCCTCCTAAGTTATTCTTAAGGAAAAGTTTTAATGTAATTATTTAATTTATTTAAACTTTTATTATTTGAATCCCGCTTAGGCATCCATGTCAAGTTTACACTTGTCTACACAAATTTTCATTGTTTAGAAGTTGTTAAATGAGATGTCTTAATAGTTGTCAGTTCTATTTTGACAACTCAACCTAGGTTTATGGGAGGCAACTTGCTACCACCCATCAAGTGTCAGAGCATACTTGCAACTTAGATCTATATGTCCTCTAATCATTAAAATGGTTGTCATTTCTCATTGTGTTAATGTGCTTCATTCTATTTCTTAGATCCTCCTCATTTTATATATTTAAAATAAATTCATATTAATTGATGGAAGGATCCATATGATAATAATTATAACATTAACCTTAATTTAACAAAATTTAGAGTGTAGTTTTAGTCTACAATATTTTATATGAAGGTTCAATTAATTTTTAATAGATAGGTTTCAATTTAGTTTAGTTCATATGTTAGGATGGGATACTAAATGAAACACAAGGTATGGAGTAGAATACTAACCCAAATTTAATAATAATTAGCTTTTCACTTTTAGTGTTTTATTTGGTTTAGTGAGAAGGTTATTGATTTATCTATTCTACTTATAGTTAAAATACCATAGTCATAGTTCAATTCAATTTAGGGATAAATTTGGTATAGGGTTAGGGTTGGATTTTATAAGGTTGATACTTATGGTTTAATTTGGTATAGTGCTAGAGAAAGGCTTGGAGTTGGAAATTTCAAATTTAATTATTGTTTTCTATTTGGATTGTACTTCAATTTGGTTTTTCCTTAGGCATAAGGTATAATTTGGATTATTTTTCAATATGGTTGAAGGTATATGGGTTGCTTTTTTTATATTTAAGTTCTAGTACAATTTAGTTTAGGGATAGAGTTTTATAGGTTTATACATAAAATAATGTTCATCTAGGTTTAGGTTTGGGACTCAATATGGTTTGATATTTTTCAATTAAGGTAAAATAAATTTTTGAGGGACCTTTGACCCCTTACAAGTAGATTCTATCAGAACTCCATCACCCAAGAAAAACAAGTGCTACATAGTGGCTTAATACTCGCCTTTAGCTTTTATATAGATATAGTTTTAATTTAATGAATTTATTATAGTTTATAGAATATTTTTAATTAATAAAACATTAGATAATTATAATTTTTTATAATGATATTAGTTATAATTTAAATTTAAAATTTATTCATAAATATATATATGTCCTATTGTATATATGTCATCTGATAATATTATATTAGAAATATATTAAAATATGAAAATAATAATATTTTTATAATAATAATATATAATAGTATTTCTTAAACTATAATATAATATACGAGAGATATCTTTTTAGTAGTTTTAAATTGAATGAAAAATATTATATTATAAAAAAATACAATATTAAAATACAAAAAAATAAAACCAAATCAGTTACATTAAAAGTATTAAATATTAATAACTCATATTCACCTTCATAAAAACTAATTCTATAGAGGCAATTGAGTATTAAAAAATAAGGGTTTGAGGCCCTCCAAACAAACCAAGTGAGAAAACATGACTTCCTAAGCCATCAATCTAAATTCCTTGCAACATTTATTTACCTAAGAAAGATGTCCACTTTACCCAAGAGTTGGGAAGACCCAAAACCTTCAATTCACCATAACTTAAAATAGCTAGCCCAAGAATCATTGAGTACCACATGATTAGCTACATTGTAGTACATAATCTAAAACTAGATAAAATCAAACTTGGCACCCACAACCCATATAGAGGAAGGGATGACAAACTCATCCTAAGTGAAGACCATAAGATTCCCCTAAACAAAATCTAGCTTCATTAGATAACGAAAAAAAAGAAGCTCAGATGTATAAAAGGGAGTGAAAGAAAATCACACACCTACCAAGATAAAGAAACATTGAAGAAAAATGAGACATTACCTAACCTCTCAACAAAGCTCCCCTGCACCTCAATAACAAGGGATTTGACCTTGATGGGAAGAATAGAGTGGAAGAAAAACCCCAAAAGAATACCTCTTTTGAAACCAAGCAATAGTAAAAGAATTTAGCATATCTAACTTCCCATCCTCATAGATGACACAATATATCACCACCTCAAAAGATTATATCTCCACCTCAATAGGATAAGAGTGTTGAAGAGACAACAATGACAAGAAAACTTCAAACCAAAAAACCTTCACCAGAAGCCATTGAGGCCAATGGATAGACTTCACTTTTAAAGAAACAAGAAAGAAGCCATTGAGGCCAATGGATAGACTTCACTTCTAAAGAAACAGGAAAGAACATAGAGTCAACCAAACGATTGAAAGAAAGAAGTTCTAGATTCTATTGGGGAGAAACCTCCTACAAAATAAGAAAACACTTATCAAGGAGGGCTCAAATTTTATCGTTCTTTAACTATTATCCAATCAGTGGAAAGAATCCATGAGTATTTTTTTTGATGAATAGTCCTTTTCAATTAATAAAATTTACTAAGATTACAATTCACAAAAAAGGGCCGGGGGATACAGGATCACCCCGTGAATGAGTTCAATCAGCCGAAGCTGGAGTAAAAAACATGGCCGCAGCTAGCAACTATAAACTATTCATCAAAAAAACATTTAAAACAACCTCATGCTGCCAAGGCAGTACCAGCAGAGGGAGGAGGATCATCTTTATCAAGAAATCCCTACACATTAGTGGGATTGTGAGGCAGACTAGGAACAATCTAGCCGTTAGTAGCATCTACAGGATCTGGGGTAGTTGCAGTCTCCACATCCCTGTTGTCTAGTTGCGGAGGAAAAATTGCCAAGGCAAGCCGAGGAAACTTGCCAGAGTGCGCCCGTCTAGGGGGAGGAGCCGAAGACCGGCCAGAAGCTTGCCCAGGGGGGGGAGCCAGGGACTAGCCAGAACCACCATGTGGTGGGGAAGCAGAGCGACACCTCCAACTACCATGACCACTGTTGGGAGAGCAGTGGCGGGGACCCTAGGAGCGCGGCGTGTGTGAATGGCGGCCAAAAGACTAGCGTCTGGAACGGTGACCACGAGATGAGGAGGTATCAACCAAGGCATGAGGAGGCACTCAAAGAGCATTGCCCCAGTGGTTTAACAATTCCTGTAAGTGGGCAACCTCCAGGGAAACTTTATTAGCTTGCACCTATATCTGCATAATGACATTGTTACAAATGCATGCCTTAGTGTACATTGCAATGTTAATATCCATGAGTATTTGACTGTCAACAAGATTAGTTTGCTAAATCTTAAAAATTTGTTAAATCTTAAGTTATTTTGTCTTAAATATGATCATAGATTTCTATAATATTTTATGATAGATGCAATTTACATTTAATGAATATATCTTTAATTATGTATTTTGTCAAATTTTAAATTTGAATTGTAATTTTTAAGTTTAATAAAGAAAAAAGAAGTATATTATTTAATAACCTAATAAATCATTTCATCAAACTTTTAAATTTGATAACATTTTTTAAGTTTATAGATTTTATGAGGGAGGGAGAGATGGAATGTATTCACATCATTTCTTAAAAATCTAATGATTCACTCAGTAAAACTTTAAATTTTGATTATGGGTTTTAAGCTTACAAAATAGAGAAGGTTCAAATCAAACTTTAATAACTGAATAAATTATTTTAAGGGGGTTACATTAATAGATAGGAGTTCAACTCAATAATATTAATAAAATATAAGAATATTTTTTAAAATAGAGAAAACTCATAGGAATGTTATAAAAAGGGAAATTATTATTAGTTAAAATAAAATTAATCTAGATTATAATCTAGGAGCATTGTTACAGAAATAAGAGATTATTGAAAAGAGAAAAAATATTATAATCATTCACAAAAAAGAATATATATGTGAAAAAATATAATAAATCTAACACAAAAAAGATGGAAAGTAAAAAATATTTTATATGGTGTTCTTAATAGGACTTAGAGTTTTCACTAATTAAAGCTGAAAGGGTTGGACCCATAAAATTTAATGTAAGATCAAATCTTAAACAAATAACCCAAACTATCATGAGCAGTGACCCTACCAAAAACTAGTCAACACCAAAACCAACAACTACAACTAAAACAAACACAAAAACTTTAAACCAAACCATCCTAGGAAAAAAATAAACCCCAACCATCAAAAAAGAGTTTTTAGATGGGCTGAGCTGACAACAATATATGGAAAACTAAACCAACCACCAAATTCATGTAGCACACAACACAAACTAGGATGGAACACCTAGCAATAAAAACCATAGCATCAAGGACTGACACCAAGAACTGAAGGGACCCAAAACCATCATGAGGCTCTAGAACACAAACCAATGGCTTACTTTTGTAGATCCTTGATATTGTCCAACAAGAAGAACTTAGGGTGAGAAATGTTGAACTTGCTAGAACCCTGCAAGGTCTTCTATTGCCCTTCCTCCTTTCTTGGGGAGCTCATCTTTTCTTTTGTTGGATTTTTAAGGAGAAAAAGTCCTAATCATAGAACTAGAGAAAGTCTTGGGTGTAGTAGGACTACGAGATTGTCTCACCTTGAAGGAAATAGCCTTTAATGTTTTCTTATTAAGCTTGAGGGCAAGGTGTGAGGAGGATTGAAGCATCACATCCCATTAGAATTTATATCTAGTCTAAGTTAAAGCCCTTGATATTATTGTAGGGAGGCTTATACTTTACATTTTTTAACACACAAGGAAAGGGAGGAGTATATCCAAAAAGGAAAATAGAATAAGTCATTCCTATGAAAATAATTCAACATAGGGAAAATCTAAGAGTTTTCAACCTTTTGTACATCCCTTTGCAAACAAAAATTTGAATGAGCACCTACATTAGGGCCTTCCAAACTACTTCCTTCACCTCTATGTTAAAACCATAATATAATTATGGGATTTTTTCTGCTGGCTCCCTAAACCTCTCCAAAGCATTTTTGAATGATATTTTTGTGTTTCTTCAAATCTTGACCCCTTCCATGCTCAACACAATGATGACAGAGATGGACTCAGGGGCAATGACAAATAAAACACTAGCCACCATAACCTTTTCACCATCCTAGGACTCCAATTTTTTTAGAAAAATATTTGGATTATAACCCTTCATGCTTGTAATATAAATTATTATACTTCCCTCTTGAAGGAACTCCTAGAAATACTTGTTATTTCGGTACTCTTCCCATTCATTAGGCTTAATCTAATAAGGGTCTCCTCCCATCCTTATGTTCTGATGAAATTTGAAAAAATACACCACTTCAAAAAATAATAGACCCACATACACCAATAAATTCAAACTCAATATTTTCTTTGTAATCATGCTAAAATGTGAAATCAAAATAGAAATCTAGCTCATAAAAATACTTTTGCAAAAAGACCCAATAAAGAGTAATAATAGAAAGTTTATTAATGCATGATTTGTGTGCAATCATGATAGATTTCTTTATACACTTCCACCATGATAAGAAGAGGGTCATTCCAAATTTTAAACCCCTTCACATATCTCCCCATACTAAAAAATATATCTACAACATGATTGTCCTCTTCATAGGTGTGTGAAAATGAAATCTTTTCCAAGTTACATAATAGGTATTTTATCAATGTGATTACATCCATATCATGTTGGCCTCTCTTTGCCACAACTTTTAAAATATTGATTGTGTTTAAGGCATCCTCTTCAATGATAGCTTCTTCACATTTTTCCTAGTTAGAACTAAGACCCCATAGTAAAGGGCGAGGTGTTTGGCTATATAAGCAGTTTGGACCCCCAAGTTGATCGAGTAAGTTTCTAGAAAATAACCTTTTGAGCTTCTCAAAATGACACCCCCACCTACCCCACCTATTTATCTCATAGAGGAACCATCAAATCTCAATTTGATCCAATCTTTTGTGGCAGGGGTGCGGGGAGCATTTTATATTCCTTCTAATAATAGATGTCAGATTACTACAAGCTCTCATGTTTTCTAGCAACCCTTATTTCCCACCAACCTCCAAATCATAGGAAGATATGGTGGAACCATGGTTAGTAGGACATGAATGGTCTTTATATATTCTCCTTCACATTCTAGATAAGCCACATGCTGACTGATTTAGCATTTTTTTATTTGTCCCCAAAGATCCTATTATTGTTTTCCTTCCATAGATGTTGAATTCCATATTAAAGGTACTATCACCATAAATTAATGATAAAGGGATGAAGATAAGGGGATCTACAAGAATTGAAAACATCTTTAGGGTCATTATTCCAACACCAATGCTCTTGGAACAAGCACATTATGATTTGTTTGACTTCCCATATAAGAGGGCAGGAGAAGAGCATGTTGGTGTAGGAGCACCAAGAAAAGACATCAAAGGAGTCTATAGTATTCATAATTAAATTAAATTACATTTGAATTTACATTGTCATTTTGAGTCAATTTGAACCACTATGTAAGACTAAAAGAGCCTACTATAATGAGTTATCCTAAGATGGTCTTGAATTAGTTATTTTGGGAAATTTATGTCAAATTCTTATGAAAGGATAAAATGATGATAAAATACATTATTATTACACTCTAATATATTTGTAATATTCTTATGAATATTTAAATGTTCTTGAGTCAACTATTGTAAAAGTTGTAAAATGCAACTTTTGAAAAGTCGTAAAAAGATAAAATGTGAAGTCGGATGGTCATAAGAGGAAGTTGAATAGTTATAAATTCCAAATTAAGGTGTAAATGTTATAAAAATATATGTAATGGTATTTCATAGGCATGATGTTAAGTTGGAGAAGGATTGGAAAGAATTGGAAGCATTCTGATATCATATTTTTATTGTTTTGTTGTCTTGAAAGTTTTTCCTCTTGTTCTTAGGACTTGTATGGCCATGCAAAGCCTAGAAAGAAGTGTATTTATATTATATTACTTTATTATATTGAATAATATTTCCATTTATTTTGTTTTGGGATGAATTCACATAGTATTGAGAAAGTTATCAATGTTTTGGTGAAAATCATTTGTAAGTGCCCAAAACTCTGATTCATCATGACTAGTTTTTGGAAAACAATCATAATTTTTTATTGCACCATTGGAGCTTGAAATAAATTGGAAAAATGATATATAATTATCCATTATAAAATATGAGTGGTTGGACTAGATTTATTATGAATACTTTAAGATTTATGGATGATTGTTTATGACTATATTTTTATAACTAGAATAAATTTTATTTCACATGTGTTCATGCCTCTATCATGTTAAATATATTATGTTGATGATTGGAACACCATAACTGATTTGGGGGTTCTTGAAGGGTTATGTTTTTGTAGATTCTCTACATTAGATGTGGACAATTGACTCTGCATTATTTTCACATAGAACACACCTATTCACAATCTAAATACCTATTTTTTCAAGAATATAAGGAGTGAAAATATAATTATGATCAATAATGCAATTAGAGAACTTAATTTTAGGAATAAATTTATTATCCCAAATTATTCTCTAGTCAATAGGGATGGCCAATTAGAAATAATAACACTAAGAGTTAAAGGCATTAATGCATAGAATTAATATATAATAATATAATTTAAAATAAAACATAGAACTTAGCATCAAATTCTCTAAAACCAGATAAACAAAATAGGATTAGATATGATTCTTCATACGAGAAGCTAAATGAAAAACTATTTAAATATGAGAAGTTATATGAAAAATAATCTAAGTATGAGAAGATTGAATGAGAGATTATTTCTCCAAAGAAAGGGCTAAAAATATCAATTTGGATAAGGATCAAGTTTAAAGAGACTTTCAAAAGTTTATAATACCTTATTAGTTCACAAAGATGGCACTTTATTAAAAATAAATTTAATGGAAAAATTTTACATGCCACAAATCACCTTGATAGTAATAGTAATATGTCACAACTCTCAAATTTTCTAAGAGGAAAGTTTCCATGGAGGAAATAAAACATAAGATAATAAAAAGTAATTGATTTAAGAGGAGCATAAAGCCTTATAATTTAAATAAATCCAAAGAAAAATCTCAAGTGAAAATTTTGTAAAATAACACATTACACTACCTATTTCAAGCATTCCTTTCATTGTTCTTATTTTTCATGAAACCAATTTTCTTATAAAACATTATAGTGTAGAGTGAATACAAGAAATAATTTTAGACTTTCAAAGAATAAATTTAACTAATATTATTCTATGTTAGTTTATAATATCATTGTACCATCTTAAACTAAAATAAATCATCATTTAAAAGTTTAACTCCCATCCTTTAGTGAATTTATGATCTATGGACTTATTTGTGATTAAATGAATCATTTTGCTACTCTAATTAGTTATTTTTCATATTATTTTGAATGACCCTTGAGACCTTGTAATAATACACTATGGGGTCCTTTTGGGTATAATTTTTCCCTAGTCAACCTATACTTGGCACTAAATGAACTTTGGATCTTATTTTCTCTCAAGTTTTCCAATTGGTTTCTTTGATTCTTCAGTTGGCTCTCTTTGTTTTAGATCTCGAAAACTTGTATTTAAGGGACCTTGGGCATTCTAATTTTTATATCTTAGACACACATAAGGATATCATAAATGTAATTCTTACATGAGAAATCTATGGTCAAGAACATTAGAATCTTAGGGAATTTATGGCATACAATTATTCATTGGGAACATTTCCTCTTCATGATGTAGCATTCATTGTGGGTCATCAACGGAGGAAATGTGCATTGAATTCATTCAATTAATTCTTCTTCTTTAAACAACATCTAAATTTATTGATCCATGATTTTGTATTGGCAATTTTCATTACATTAGGGGAGATTTTCTACATTCACATTAAAGACTTGGTATCATCAATAAAGAGAATCTAGAAACCTTTCCTAATAAGGATTTCATCAATAGAGGTTAATTTTTGTAGAGTTCAACTCACTTCCTACATTCTTTACATATAATTTAAATCCAAGGTTAATTGTTTATCCAGGTCTTTATCAAGGCAAGGCCTCTATAAATAAATAAACACAAATATTCTCCTATTCATTGGTTCAGGATCATTGTTTCATATAGGGATCCGAGTACCCTTTTCATAGAAATTTTGGGACTCATAGAAGTTTTAGGTATAGGTATACATTGACCTAATGTGACATATACATCTCAAATTACCTATACCCTCCATTGTGATGTATATGTATACATAGGTTGACATCTTCTTAGGAAAAAATACTTTCTAGGTTCTATTGTGGTAGCCTTTCTGGTTCAAAATCATGTGTATGTTCTATTACTATTGTTTCTAATCTACTATTTGTGTACCCTTTCTAGTGCTAATGATGAACTCACAATATAGTTTTCTCAAAAAACATAAAGGAACTTCATCAATATTATGCAGTGGTAGGTCAAATGCCATATACCACCTATTCTAAATTTTTTATGTCATCCTATTGGGAATACACCAACGAATATGAAACATTTTGTTGTTTTTTTCTAGTGGGTTTCTACTAATAGAATCGGTAAAATGAGCACATGTATCACCTTTCCACATGCCTTTATCTTTCACTTTCTCACGTGATAACCCATCAACATAAAATACCCAACACCTATCCCTATATGAACCCCATTTCATAAGCTCTTTAGACACCTCATTCACACTATTCACCATTTTTTCTAGTGTATCCATTAGGGTTGAGTGATGATAATAGTAGAGGACCTCAATCTATTGACCATTTGGGAAATGTGAGAAATATTTTGTGTAAGATGGTTGATGAGGTCCTTTTGGGTAGTATTTACATGATCTAATGGGATATGTGGAGGGTTTAGAGGTGGTCACGGTTGTTGAGCGGGAACATTGAGTGGAGGGTTTTATGTTTTTCTCATAGTCAATGAGAGGTTTTGTGCTTGTGCAGTTGAATTATTTATGGGGGTTGATTGTGTTGTTTGTGTAGGAGGTGCTCTTTCAACTCTATGTCATTTTATTGAATTCTTTGAAGAATATCATATTAAAATAAAAAATAAAAATAAAAAACCAAATTACAAACCTTAATTTAATAAATAATGAAACATAAATAATAAAAGACTTGACAAAATACCTTATTTATGAGGTCCCATTATTGCAAATGCTAAGAATATTACTATTTTTTGAAAGAAAAATTATATTTGTGCTTCAAACTTTCTCCTTTTGTTGTTCTATACATTTTTAAGGCATTATAATTCACTTGGACACTAGAAACACAAGTCAAATATATGGAAACAAAGCCTAATTTTGTTTCATAAACCAAAAATTAATTTTGAAACTAGATTGGATTATATATTGTATTATTTAGGTTAGGCTTGGTTACAAATCTTGACCATTTTTTCAAATTTTAAATAACTTGATTGGGTTATTCATATCCTAATTAGATCACTAAAGAATTTCTTTTTGTTTTGTTTAGTATCTACTAAATTTTACACCATCTTGGTGCACAAACCCCTAAGAGTCTTAACCTATCCAACATTTCTCTATATTTTGATAACTATAGTTCACTTATAATGAACTAACTTCCTTTGTAGTAATTAGCTTTGTACATATCCTTTGTATTAATAACAATATAGTTTTTGATAAGCTACTTATACTTGTTATCCCTTTCTTTTCTAATTAATCTCTTATTTACAATAGTGTATCCATATTTACCCAATGTCTTCACCTATTTTACTAAATTATTCTTCCTGCATAGTTATTTGACATCAATGACAAAATTGTCTTCAAATTCATCATCATCATAGTCTAACACTTTTATGTTTTTAGACAATCCATGTGTGTTTGATCGGCATTTTTAGAGTGTTTTTTATCGATAACCATCTTGACAAAGTATTTTTCTAATAGGTTACATTATATACATATTGTGACAATCAACCAAATTTAGAGCTAGTTTGTGATAATTTTACTTCTGTTCTATTTAGAGTGGCATATATCACAACTAATAGCTCATTTTTGACAAGGTTTGTATACTATGACATAGACAATGCCATACAAAATCGTATAAAACCATTTTAAGATAGTCCTTCCCAAGATATTATTGAATATATACATGGAGAACATGTCACTAGAGATAATATATTGAAATATCATAAAAATACCTTGACATTGGCCATTGGATCTCTCTTCCTCATAATTTTTTCAAGCCTCAAGATCTTAAATTTTTTGGGGTAACATGTTTTTATGATTAAATGGTTTAATAGGAAAAGACATGCTTCCTCAAGCTCAAAAATTTTAGTGTCAGTGCCACCTTTTAGTTCCTTAATTCTGTTCTTTATTTCTTCACATTCAGGGTTAACATATGCTACAAGAGGTAGATCTAACTCATTTCCCCCCAATTTCTAGTATGCATCTGATAGTGTGAGTGGGCATGGAAGATTTTTATGGATGTATTGTAGATGTTGGAAGGATAATTATCTATCTATAAATATAGATTGTAATGGGTTTTGTGGTGGAGGCTAAGGGGTGTAATATGATTTTGGGTTTTCTAATTACTACAAAAAGGGTAGCTGTATGGCTTCCTTTGTGGCACATACATATGGGATTTTTTAATGATGGCTAAATGTTTGATATGTGAGGGTTGATGGGAGATTATAATAGCACTTTAAAGAGTGTTGTACATTGCTATGGTACTTCACCAAACGTCTGCACAATGTGTATAGTGTGTGCACATATGTCAAAGGGTGCTTGGCCATTTCCAATAGGTAGCACAAGGTAATTAAAAAATAGGGATGCACCCACTTTCTATTTTGGAGAGGTGGAAGAATTTTCATTCATGCACATGATAGGATCACAAGTTAATTAATGTATGATAGAGTTGGTACAACTGATGGTAGAGGTAGAGACTACCTTTGGGGTACCACACACATAGTAGGAGTTTGTGTCTAAATTCCAAAGGCATGCATTTTGGATTGTGATAAAACTCAAGAAGATGTAGACTCTATGTGTGGGGGAAATTGTGTTTCCATAGATTGGGTTCTTGTAAAAGGCTTGGTGAATGTAATAGATAATGCAATAAGTGGCTAGTTATTGCTTCCCATTAGGGGATTCCATATCGTAAACTTTGGAACTTTCTACGACATGCATTGAGATGTATTAGATTGTAGGTCTATGGAACTATTCTTTTTATTGCACAGGTTATTGTGGTTGAGAGGTAATTTATTGTGCGAGTGGTTGGATGCCATACACTCTTATGATGAAAAATAGATTGCATATGGCAGATTTTTGTAGGATTATTACTGGTATGGAATTTCTAGTGGGGATTACTTGAGTGATGGGGGTATTTTTTTACATGATGTAAACCAAGGGTTGTGTGATTTGTGAAATGGTAGTAATGATTTGGGTGGACAACTCCTTTAGGTCTTCAATGTATTGTAGAATTGGTTGATGATTTTATCTTGGGATGTATATGAGATGTGTGGGTCTATGGAACTTGATGGTTTTGGTAAACATGCATCTTCTCATACAAAATTGGCAATGATGGGATCTAAGTTATGTGAAATGATAGCACCAATTAGTTATAAATAACCAAGAAGGTTCATAAATGCTTCCATAGTTCTTGTTGTAGAGACCCTATCTTGGATATTTCGTCTACTTGAACTTGGTTTTGAGGATCAAATATAACCATAACACCATTTGGAATTAAGTCATGATTTTCTAAGGATGATGATTTTTTCTAAGATTATGATGGGGAATCCTAGATCCTAAGAATTTTTTTATTAAATAAGATACAAGATAATGGATAATGATATAATTATGCTACAATTTAGGATATTGATTATAATATAATACCAAAGCATGAACTCTCTAAGGGTCAAATTTTAACTTGGTGTAAAAAAATGTGATTTAAGCACCTAGTTTAGATTTGGATGGATGTGAGTGTCAACCTAAGATAGAGTTATGATCTTTGGAAGAAAAGGATAGTCAATCAAAATAAACCTATAAAATAGGATGATGAGGAGAACAATGATGGGATTAGGTACCCTAGACACTATTTAGTCAAAGAGTTCAAAGCTTTAAGGATTGATATTTTTAAAGATGTAGGTAATAAAAACTCAAAAGAAAATGATGCAAAATTAAAAAATTTTGATCTTTGTTTAATTTTATAGAGAAGGGATATAATTTTCTTGGATAAAGTTTGACTAATACATAGGTTACCTAGGGAAAGTGGTCTAAATACCTAGATATGTTTGGTAAGAATAATCCTAAGGGTATACACTAAGATAAAAGGATAGTAGTGTAAGTGTGTGAAAGAGAAATGATATATTTGTTAAGATGTCTCAAAGTGGATGTAATCATGGTTTACACCTGGCCTATTTCTATATTGATTGATTTTGTTGTTGAATCTAACTTTTTAAGTTTCTTTTCCTAGTAGATTTTATCTCTAGTTGAATTGAAAATGAATTTATTCTCCTTGGATTATGGCCTTCTATTTTCTTCTCTTTGTATGATAAAGGAAATTATACTTTTCCCTTTTGTACTTGGTTGAATTATTCATGTGTTTGGAAATTGGAAATAGTATTTTTCATTCACTTGGTAAATTCTCTAATGAGGGTTGTGACTAAGCTAAATATTCCTTATTTTTACTTTGAGACAATCTTTCTTGGATCAAGTGAATAATAAATACCTCAAGGGAGAAAGAAATATTGAGTGAGCATGATAACATATATCTTGGAAATAGAATTTGAACCAATTGTTTGTATATTTATGAAAAAAAATTTAATGTAGTAAAGTCACAAAAAATACACTATAGGGTATGTGCAGGATCATGGTGTACCAAACTATTGCCTTAAGTGGCAGTGAAAAACCAACAAATTAGGGTTATGTCAACTTGACACATAATTTTAAATTGGTTCTAGACTTTATATCAAAAAGTTGTAAGAAAATAATCTGTAGGAAATTTAATCTAGTTTCTAAAATTCAAGGCCTTATCTAGAGAAAAAAATAGTTGTTTGGTCAAAAGTTTCGATTTTAATGCAATACTACAAAAATTTCAGGGCTAAAATAAAAAGTAGGTGTATGTCTAACCACCTTAATCATGATCAAATGATAATATTTTTAAATATAATTTTAGATATAAAAAGTATACTCATGCCTGGATGTGACACATATTTTTGGGAATTTTAATTCCAAATAAATAATTAATTATGATTTTTCTATTATACTATTTTCAGAATTAAAAAACTCCCAGGTCTGACCACCTTAACTAGTTCAAAAAAAATCAAAATTAAGTTTTTCTATTTTTTTTCTTATACTAGTCAAAGCATAGAATGTGATGCATCTTTTGGATTTCACAAATCTTATATGGTTTGAAAGTTATAGCTATTTTTCAACCAGTATGTCAATCAATACTTTGTAGCTAACTCCATTAGAAATAAGTAATAAATACTTATTGAACTCATAATTTGACAAACCTTACATTTATGAAAATCTAAGAACATTCTTAAGAAACCCTTTTCATTACATCAAATTTTGGTTAAAAAAAAGTCGTCAGCTACATGCTTGAAGTAAAAAACACATAAGAACATGCCAAAAACACATTTTTGGGATGTTTTAAACATGACCCTATAAGGTTGGTGTTGAAAGATATAGTAGGAATTATAAAGGTATTAATTATTTTCATTTAGTATCAAGATGGGTGGGAAAAATGTTGGAATGGATTTTGAAATTCTTTGAGGCATTTTAGAACTACATATTTTTTAGATCGCCACTTTTTGGCACACCATGATCTTGCACATACCCTATATCTTTAGGTAAAAAAATTTCAATATATTATTCATAGGCATGTAGAGAAGAGACCAATCTTGGTGTATCTAATTCTATTGTATTTTTTCCCTCTTAATTCAATAGGTAAGCTAGTGAAAAGATGAGTGACAAGAGTAGCAAGTGATAGAATCATCAAGGTTATGACAAAAATGAGACCCCCTTTTGTAGTATTTATGATTTTTGATGATGAGATCCAAAGAACCTTATGACTACAACCGGGGTTAACACAAATGGTAACTTTAGAGGATGACACAATTATATCTCACTATGAATAGTATACCAAGGATAACATGGTGACTATTTGGTTGGCTCATAGTAGATTCATTACATCCTCTAAACTAGTTTGTAAGTGCATACCTCACTTAAGATACTAATTAATCATGCTAGCTACTTAGGGGATAATCACTTGATCTAGATTGCCATCAATATGTATCACTCGAGATTGAGAGGATAAAGAATTTTTTTTACTAAACACCTTTTTCATATTCGAATTGAGGGGTACTAGTTTAAGGTAACCCTATAACATGGGGAAATGAACCCATTAGACATACCTTACTAGAAGTGAACTAGCTTTCTTGTCACTTGAGTTATACAAATGGTAAGGAGAAAGGATGCAAACATAAATAACCTTTTTCACATAATGTAATTAATTGGATTTTTCTAAAAATGAAAAGTTCATAAGGAAGTGTGTAAGAACACTTCTCCAAACACATCATTGACTTGTTCATTTCCAAAAATTGTGCTAAGTGTTTTCAATCTAAAAAATAAGACACTTATTATTAACATGCTAGGTTTACCATGAAAAATGGGTTTTTAAGTGCCTAAGGAAAAGATTGTTCAATTCCCTTAGCTATTTGAGATTTTATGATGTTTTTATTTATTGAGATGGTGGATGAAAATGAAGGAGGAAAAGGCATAATTTATAGGCAAATGTGAGATGGGAGGATGGTCAAGATACAAAGGAGAGGAGTGATTAGGATGCAATAAAGAGAGAACATGAAATTTTCTTCTAACTCATAGTCTTGTGACAAGCATAACAAGTAGAGATATTATAAGGAGAGACAAAATCCATTGAGGAAAATGAGCATTTTTAGAATAAGGTTAGGGGAAAATGTGTAAGAGGGATATATAATGTGTAAGACATATACATGTATTTAATGTTTGTGAGATTACAATGATGAGGATGCGAGAAGAGTTGACTTATCTTTAGGGTTTGGGAGTTGATATTACGAAGGATGTGACAAGAGTTGAGTTTCCTTTGGGGTTTAATTTATTAATCCCAATGATTAAGGTTGTATAAATGTTTAGGGTTGAATTAGGATTGTATTAGTAAGTGATTAGCATAGAAGTGGAATTTTATGGATAATGCAAATGGGTGAATTAATTAATTAATTTGTGTTAACTAATTGATTAAGATGGATTATAATGTGTGAGTGGGTTGGGTTAAGTTTGAACCAAGGTTCAAGGGTTAGGTTAAGGATTTGATTAGGTTTAAAGTTAGTATCCATGTGCTCTCATTAATTAAAGGAGAATTATTTAATCAAATAGAAAATTTGGGGATCAGTTTAAATAGAGTATGTATTTACTCAAATTAATAGAAGAATATGGATTTAATTAGTTATATGAATATTGGTTGTCATTTAGATAATTAACTGGACTATACTTAACTAATTAAACTGATTAATTGTGGGATGATATAAATAAACAAATATTAAATGTTTAATTAATTATATCCTAGAAGAGAGGAAAGTTCCTATAACACAAAAATAACATGTGATCCTCTTATGTGGGAGGTCTTTAGTTTAATTCTATTTTCTTAGCACCTAAAAATAATTAATTAGAAAAAATAATTATAAACAATCTAGGCTTCTTCCCATTATTGATAAAAAACAATCCTTGAAGAGAACTAAATAAGATTACTTAATTTTATAATTGGAATTTGGTTTCTACATTTTCCCTCTTTGATATACTATTAAAATGACATTATTTTAAAGATTCTTAAAATAGTAGAAGAAACTGAGAATTAAAAGATACAAATGTACCCTACACTTATGATTAAACGAAAAAGATGAGAAAAATAGATAACAAGGCTAAGAGAATATAAACATCATTAAACCTTGTTTGGTTCATGCTTCAAGGTTCAAGGGATGAGTTTCAGAGTGATTTTGGTACAATAAGGGTATAATGGAGGCTTTACTGCTCTCAAATTAACATGATGGTGAATGAAAAAGGAGGAAAAGGTTCAATTTATAGCAAAATAGGATATGGAATGGACGATCAAGATGAAAAGGTAAGGAGTGGGTATGATGCATATAGAGGGAGCATATGGATTGTGCATTAGGAGTAACCACAAATAGAAATAATAGTTGCATGAAAATATAACTAATATTAGAAAATAACATATCACATAGAAGAGAACATAAGACACAAAGATTCAGTGTGGTTCAAACAATCCCTGGTCTACATCCACCAACAACAAGAAAAATATTATTATTATCTAGTGATTACAATCCACAACCCCTTATAGCTCAATACCAGTGCCACAAGAGGATACAATCCCATCATATGATATGAAATCCCTAACCCTAAGCCATTTTATACAAGCTTTCAATCACTTACAAATTTAGGGCTAGGATATTTCATCCAATAGAAAAATAAAAGATGATGCATTTTATAATAGTGAGTCATTTTTGGGTTCATGGGAGTTGCCCCTCAATCCCACCTTGTGTTACGATAGGGAGTGCATCTAGGGCACTACCCTAGGACCCCACAATAGGAATTGACCCTTGATCCCATCTATCCCCAAACCTCCATATAAATAATTTAGGGAGAAACTATACCAAATAAATCTCCAAGTCTAATTAGGCTCCACATCACAACATCGTGCTTCTTCAAACACACTACCTTGTGTCAAATTTTATGAGCAAGATTGGGATGAGAGATTAAATCCATTGATGAATGCAACCATATTGGAAGAGGGATGGAGGACAAAGGTGAAAGATGGAGTGTTTAAGAGATGTGTAAGTGCAATTAAGGTTTGGGATTGGTGAGGATGTGACAGTAGTTGACTTGGCTTGGGTTTATTTTTCATAATATTCATGATTGGTATTGTCCAAATATTTAGGATTAGAGTAGGCTTCTATCAAGTAGTTATTAGGGTGTAAGTCAAAGATTTTAGAGAATTCAAGTGGACAATTCAATTAATCAAGGTGAATTAATTTCTTAAAAGAGACAACTATGTGTAAATAGGTTGGCTTGAGTTTGAACCAAGGATCAAGGGCTAGGTGAAGAGTTTTATTGGGGCTAGGTTAAGGGTTAATTTCATTAACCTTACCCTATTTAATCAAAAGAGGAATTTGGAGATTAATTTGAATGGATTATGCATTTTCTCAAATAAATAAAAAAATAATAATTTAATTAATTAATTGATTATGAATTACCATTTGAATAATTAATGGGAGTCTATTTAATTAATTAAATTAATTATATTGAGTTATTACATAATTTTTTTTAATATTTAATATTTAATTAATAATACCCTATAAGAATCTAATAAACCCTAAAATGGGAGGAGTGCAAGGAAAACTTTAGGGCATTGAAAAACTTTGAAGTAACTTGATATTGAAGGATAATGTTAAATACAATTAGAAGTATTTCATTGTAATGTGTAAATAAGTTATTCATAAAGGAAGCTATGCCTTCTTGAATCTTCTCAAGAACGAGAAGAAATGTTGTAAGAGAGGTGTTGAGCTATCATTTTACACGATGTTGAATGATAGGAATCCTTTTGAATTCATCTCTATAAAGCTAATCAAGGATCAAATCCAAGGCTCTTGGCGATCTTGCAACCTACTAAAATCTGCTCAATTGAAGATTTTATGTATATGTTCACGAGGAGGACTTTGTGGGTTCTAAAACAATTTTGATTAATTTGTTTGATCTATTGCTATTTGAAAAATAGTAACCACAAAAGAGATATATTTTTGGCATTTTCTATTTTATAATGAATGAAATTTATTGATGCAACTATATGAATTCCTATTTTAACCAAGTGTTAGAAAATAAAATAACATAGATAGAGTAATGAGAGATTAAAGAAAATAACTTGAAAAGGAAATTCTTAATGGACCTAAACCATGGTAACAAAATGTCTATAATTTAAATTGTTGAAAAGATTTGGTAGAAAACCAATGAAAATAGGAGCAATGCTTCCTCAATTCCACTAATGCAAACGTTGATGGGAATTTAATTTGAACCAAAAGATGTTTCACATCTCATCAAATTTCAAGGTGATGGAAAGTGCACTCAAACAAGGCAAGATGCTATGCAAGAATAATAGGTGATCTCTTATCCAATTTGTTATGTTAGTGGAATTCATTAACACTAGAAAAACACCAAAATAAAATCAACATAATAAAACCATTGGTTCCATTATTATTCATGAACATATATTCACAGAAATAACACACTCGAACAAGAACAACTACACTAAAAATGAAAGCACCAATACATATGTTATTGCATCAAAATAACAACTTGGGAGTACATATTATATCTATGTATTTATAAGAAATCATCTCCTTCATTTGTGTTAGGAGAGATATTTCTTAAAATGCAACTCACACTAAAAAGTAATAAAAACAATCTAATTATATACAAACCAACTCTCTAAATGGTGCTAAGTATGTCTCCATCCTTGTTTATATCAATTAATAGGTGCATGATTCTTTACATGACATAAAAAAAATAATAATAAAAGGTTAAGAAGAATGTAGTCTCAGGATGATCGAGGAGTCTCTGGAAGCTCTAAAAATCAAGCTCGATCTTCACTAGGTATTTTTGGGGTTGAATTGTTGTCAAATTGCATTTTTTGTGCATGGAATGTTGTAAATTAGGAACTAGAAGTTAACTATTGATGCACTACTTATTCTTTAAAAATTGTCGGAGCACCTCTAAGAAAAGAGCACCTGTGCACCTATGCACCTTAGTGATAGGTTCCATAAATAAATTTTTTTCCTAAGTGTCAAAACTGAATTTCCAACATCTAGGTTTTCTTCCCCTTTATACCAAAATCATGTTCAGATGCTTGCTCTTAAATTTCTCTATTATTTCGGCCAATCGAGTAGTTTCTAGTAGATCAAGAGCCTCATTCTTATTATTAACTATTTTCCAATAATTACTTACTTCAATCTTTTTTTTTGCAAAATCTTCAAGCTTAGTGTCCAGCTCGAGCAATGCTTCTTCAATCTTGAAAGATTGTTCTTCAACTCATCCTCAAAAATCTCAAGGCTAGTGGTATTGTAGTACCTCTCTACTTCCAAAATTTTCCCTTTAGTTTGGTCTCTTATCTTCTAAATATATGCATCTAGTCCCTCCATGACTTTATTGCTCATCGATATCTTCTCTATCTAGTCATCTAACTTGTCAAGTTCCTCAACCACACATACCTCCGTTAACATATGATACCTTTGACCTTTTATTGATTTCAGCCCTTGTAGTTCTTTAGCCTAGGTATGTGCCTCATCCATCAACCCAAAATATTCATTCAATATGCATACCAATTTATCTTAAATCGACTAAATGTGGTGCAATAGGTTCAAGTTACCCTATATTATATGCATACCATTCTCTTCAAAAATGTCACGTCATTCTTGAGATGCCTTGAAAAATGGGTCCAATTATACTGTTCCCATCCTTTTCCTTTCCAATGCTAGGAAACAAGAGTAATCTCTAGATTATCCAGGTCTATAAGGCCCATAGTTTCATGCAAACAACCTCTTAATATCTCATTTTGCTTCCTGAGTGTTATCAACTTAGACTCATCTTGGTTCATATGCTTGAATACCTCCTTCATGTTTGTAGTGATCATTACATTTTTTTGTGTCTACTATAGGCCTTCCCAACATGATCTCCTTGATTTGGTAATATTTAAGAGTCAATTCCTTAGCCATATGTGCAAGTAAGTCTTGATCTTTGTTCTTCATTATGAAGGCCAATGTTCATGCATCACCCATAGGTTTCTTAGGCTTCTTGATTTCTTTCACCAATCATCATCATTCCCTCCTTAGCAGTTAGGCCCAGTTGAATTTTCTAGCCAAACACGACTTCTCTGTTTAACCATGCCAGTGTGTTGCCCTTGGGAGACATGTATTTTGTTGAAGAAAATGTTTCTACTCCAGGACCCTTCCCCTTATCAATCCTCTCTAGATTCTTTTATTTTTGAGAAAGATCTATAATCAGAGTCTTTGTATTTGGTTGGGCTAAGGTCCTAGCCTTTGTATCATGAGGAGTTTGTTGAAGCACTTTAGGTATTTCCCCTTCCTTAGATACTTCATTGGCATGCAATTTCTAAGGCTTTGTTTCCTCTATCACATGTTCTTCTATTTCTATGGTCTAAGGAAGTGGAGTTACTAAGCCTTTATCCAAAAATGTTAAGTTCTAAGATGCTATTGCAAAGTGCTAAGAGGTCCTTGAGGTAGAATTGATGATTGATTCCAGTCCTCTTCTAGGGATTCACTTATGGGAGCATCAATTATCTTTCTCCCACCATCTTTGTGCCCATTGACATGAAGTCAAAGTCAAAGTAGTCAAAGACATTAGTTTCTTGACCCTCCATGTCAATAATCCATTGTTTCTGCTCATCATCTGATGCTGATACATGAATAGGTTCTTTTGGAGCAGATGGATGTGTCATCTTTGAACTTCTTCTCCTTTCGTCCTCTATTGCCCTTATTGAATGGGTCCTTTGGCATAGGGTTACATATTCATTCTTGTCCCCTTCTTCTTCTTCTGCCTCCACTTCTAGGATTGTCTTGGGCACTTGTGGGGGCAGAGTATTCTTCTTGTTTAATCTTGTCCTTCATGTTCTTGCCATAGTTGATTCAACCCTTTCCCTTTTGGGAGTCAAGGGAGAGGCTTCTTCCTCTTGTGTAGCCACTAGTGACACCCTCTATTCTTTTTCCTGCTCTTTTTCTACCTATCCAAGCTCTTCCTATTCTTTCTATGAAGACATTTTTGGCTCTTGTATGGGCTCTTAAGTAGGCTCTTATTCTCTAGGCTCAACTTGTTCAGGCTATACTTGTTCTTTTTGAGGCACTTGTACATGATACATCTACTTCTTTTCCTTTGTAGGTACTCCTTTCCTTTTGTTCATTCCCTTATCAGCCCTAAAATACTCAACCTCCCTCTCATGTTAGTGTATCCTTTCTAGCCTTACTGGGCATTGAGTAGGGAAGGTTGGTACTGCTACTAACACACGCTTTCCTTTGATTGGCCATGTAGTGGATTCTAGGGGAATACCTTGAGGAAATAGATCCAATATTAATAGTTTCTTGATCCATTCTTTCATCAATTGGACTATATGCCTAGCCTAATGATTGATATCTACATTTTCATCTCTCCCTATTTTTGCATTCATTATAGGTCAGTCATAGATCTTGTCCCTATTGCATAAAGGATCCAAGATATCTTCTAAATCATTTTCAACTTCCTTTAGAAGGATCTTTATTTTCAGTATCCTTTTTGCTAGGTATAGAGTCATCCTACAATAATCCCTATTTACTGCATAGGTTAATTAAGAATTGCACATAGATAATGAACATGAACATGAACAACATAACTCTTCTTGTTATTATTCGCATATGTGAGAACATTACATTATACTTGAATGATATGATCTCCTCTTTACAATGCTTCCTGAAGGGGTTATAAATACTTTCTGAAGAACTTTCCCGAAGGTATCCATTGGCCAGATACATTATGTTCGCTACAAACTATTTGCCCATTGGCTACATCACAAGAATTTTCCTGAAGGGACCCATCGACTGATACAAAAAAAATTTTGAAGGGTCTTGTTGGCTAACATCATCCCCCCCAGAAAGAAAAGTTTTATCCTGATGAATAGCAAAATTAGGAGACAACCCACAACAAGGAAAGAAATACTAGAGAGAAGAAGGAGGTGTCCCAGAAGAGTGTTGTTGACGACGTAACTCATACACCTGGTCAATCTGGATGCGCAGATCTGTTTGAATCTATGAATTAACCTCTACAACCTCCTTTAGTAGAAGTGCAACATCCATAGCATGCCTCTTGGCCAACTGCAACTCATGCTCTGTCGCATCTTTATCCCGGATAGCTGCGTCCTTCTCCTGTACCACTTCTGCCATATCCTTTAATAGTGTTACCCGCTCTGCTGCCCATGCTACTTGCTTGTTGGCCAAATCAGTGGCCAACTTTTCTCTTGCCTCTTTTTCAACCCCTAGAGATCTCTGAGCTGCAATACTGTTTGCTGCCCTATTTGCCTCCGTGTGCTGTCATGCATAGTAAACCTCTTTGTACAGTCCCACGATCTCATGTGCCAACTTCATCATCAGAGTGTCACTTGGTCCCAACTCTGGCTCAGTGGTCCAATCTGCCAACATCTTTGGTGTCTCAATTACCAGCCAACCTCTATCCACAAAACAAGTTTGAAATCAATTAGGAAAAATCCCATGAATATACACTCAGATCAAATGCCACTCCCTTCGTCAAGTGAGAGCTTGAATCACCACATCATGCCCCTTCTTCAATGCAGACTTCATAGTCCTGAGTTAGTCCCTGCACCTTTCCTCATCCGACCCATAATCCTCCTTGGCGAAGTCCTCCAATGACCATTCTGCATCACTATTGTCCTTCTCATCAGCGGGAGCCATGCCCACATCCGATGCCACCTCCTCTACTATTGGTGCAATTAGGGCATGTGGCATTCTCTCCTCCTGAGATTGAGGCTCTGGTACAAGTGCTACTCCATAATAGCTGGGGGACTAAATGGATGGCCCATGCCAGTTAGGAATGAGTGAGAACTGCTACCTCAAAAAAATACTGGCTCTATCCATGACCTCTGGTTGTTCGGGCTACACTGGGTCCGTACACTCCTACATTCCTCCATCTGGTACATTCTCTACTGGAAGTTCCTAAGCTTCTGTTGACTATGCTACGGTAACAACTGCTTCTGGCTGACTTATGGTAGGTGCCATGGGTGCTGCTACTGGAAGTGCTTCAGGGGCTGCAGAAGTCTCTTGGGTGACAGGTACTGTCAGGTTTGCAAAGCCTATCACAAATCCAACTCCCAGCCGGACAAGAGAAGGCCGTACCTTGTGTTGCCATAGTGCGGCTAGTGTGACTACCTAGTGGGATCCTTTAGTCATCAATATTGGTCATTGAGTCTGTCCAAACCTAGGAATGTGATCCATGTGTAGACCTCATGGCACCAACTCGAAAGTCACAGGAACTGTAGCACATGAAAATAGCAAGGGGGTAGCAGTGACAATCTGAACCTCCTCATCATCCTCGTCTTCCCCTTCTTCTTCCTCTACACTATCCTGCTTAGAAGATGTCTCCTATTAACCACTATTAGTATCACCTACCATGTCCATCTGGGGCCTCTTTTGGCCTGCTGAACCCTTCTGCCCAGTGGTTGTGTCCAAGTGCTTCCACCGCATGATAGGAGGTTCTCCCAGAGCTAGTGGTCCAAGCTTTGCCTCTAACTCATCCATTGGAATCATCTGTGCTGTTGCATCAAGGAAGAGACCAATGGTGTAATGGGGCATATAGAAGGTCTTATGCTGGAGAGTCATAAACTCATGCATCCGTTCAGCCAGCACAAACACCCAATTGTACACTTTCCCAGTCATTATTTCATTCATCATGGATACCTACGAAAATTTGATATCCGATGCCCTATAAGATCCTGTGAGCCTGCTCTTGACCAAGTCCATCAGACACTGCCATGGCCCCTCCTGAATGTCAATTTTCTTTAAACCCCTTCCCTTCGATGTCTCAGCTAATGCCGCCTGCTCTGCTTCAATCAAATCTCCACATACTAATCTAATTAAAAATAGCTTCCCATCCTTTGGAATTTTCTTCGGCTGAACCTTTTTGCCCTACTGCCTTTGAATGCCAAAAACACATGTGAAATTAGTTGCCTTGAATGATACCACTAAGTTCCTTCCCAGATACTGAAATGTGCTCCTTCGAGAAGCTTTTCCATATGTCTCAATCATGGTACATAGATACCCTTCATAATCTCGAATGCAAAAAATAGGCATCTGAATGTCCCATTCAACCTGTGCTCTTCTGATGCTTTCTTTAATTGGATGATCATCAGGGGTTTCTTGCCACCATTTCTAGCAATTTGTTCTATTCAACCCTTCAAATTGTATAGTCTGTGGTGTGACTTCAGCTGCTGTAGGTGCTGTAGTCTTACGCTTCTCCTTGCTGTTGCTTGAGCCTTTATTTAGATCACCTATACCTGCCATGCTCCTGCCTTCCACAACTTTAGACTATGCTAATTATTTTTTCCAATGTTTTTTACCTGTAGACTCCATTAATTATATCTTTTGTCTTTTCCTAACAGTCTTCAAAATTCATATGGTGGAGAATTCTTTCAAAAATGTATATGGTGAATTGTAAATCACAAATAGTTTTAAAAATCCATACAAGAGAAAAAAATCCGTACGTTGGTGAAGTTGACAAATCCATACAGTAGCAAGAGCACAAGTCTATAGAGTGGTCGCCCCAAAAATCTGTACGGTGAGTTATAAGAACGTTGTGGTGACCATACAGCAGTGCAACAAGATCAAATTGGAACTTGTACATTACAAAATTACAGATTGTACATTCAATTGTAAATATCTATTGTCATGGGTGAAGATGATGACTACGTTCAGCAAGCAGCTCTCAGCCGAAAGTAATTTTGAAAAGTGGTTTATATGTTGCTGCCATAGGGATGAACAATTCTTCTACCAATGAAGAAGAGCAAGAAGACATTGTGGATATTTCAACCGAAGATCTTCCTCAAGACAATCTGTCAATGCTATGGTCCTCTGTTCACCTACCTCGTGCTCCTCTACTTGTGAGTGGATTTATGGAATTAGTAATAGTGCAAACACTTTGGAAGGGAGTGTCCACAATCGGTACTAGATAGTAGTTCACCAAACTGCATGCGGTGTTGGGCACCTTCCAAACCCTTTACTCATTGTAGACACCACTATCATTTCATAATCTATTTTAAGAGGAGCTATGGGTTTGGCCATCTTTTTTGTTGCATGATAGGATCAACACATGCTCAATGCCAAAGAGGGCTCATCAATTTTACATGCAAACTCTGTCTTCGGTACCCACACAAGACCTATATATTATAAAACCCGTACATCATAACACAAATTTGTACATTGTTCAAAGCTCAAAAAATCTGTAACAAGATGCAAGACCTGGTGAAATCCTTACTGCCCCAAATTTCGATGACTGGAAAAACTATACATGAAAAATCGTATAGTCAAACTTTATCATATACAAAACTGTATGGTGCACAGTCAAGAATCCATATGGTAAGTAGTGAAATCCGCACAGTGAAAAAGTTCGTACATTTTTAGGCTATGAAAATCCATACGGTGGTCTCAATGTTACAATATGCAACTCTTAAAAAATTGTAGAATGCAAAAAAACCGTACTACAGTAAAATCGTACACCAACCCTTCAATTATGGAAATCATACATCATCTACAAAACCGTACTTCAAATTTGAAACCTATACATTGTCTTAAAAACTGTACTACAAATATTGAATTGTCTGGAAAACTGTACTAAAACTATACACCATCCTTCATATATGAAAAATTGTACGGTACTTCCTTTTCCCTTTAGATATAAAACTCGTATGATATTCTCCCCTTCAATTATGAAATCGTACGACGCCAAATGTTTACCGCATAGGTTAATTAAGAATTGCACACAGATAATGAACACGAACATGAACAACAGAACTCTTCTTATTATTATTCGCATATGCCAAAACATTACATTATGCTTGAATGATATGATCTCCTATTTACAATGCTTCCCGAAGGGGTTATAAATACTTTTCGAAGAACTTTCCTGAAGGTATCCATCAGCCAGATACATTATGTTTGCTACAAACTATTTACCCGTCAGCTACATCACAAGAACTTTCCTAAAGGAACCCGTCGACTGATACAAAAACATTTCCAAAGGGTCCTGTTGGTTGACAATCCCTGATCTAGATATCATAGTCATCTACTACATTAATCCAATGGTCTTCTAATGCATCCTCATGTACAAATTTCTTCTCTACCAGATGTTGTACCAATTTTTATGTTGTCGAAGTAGGGGTGAGGGGAGTTGTACTCTTCCAAGGGATATTGATACAACTAAGAATCAAAAATCATAATGTCTTGCTTTTGTTTGACCTCAAAACTATCAATTTTGATGGGCCATAACCATGTCTTCTCACTTTGTCATATGCAAAAGTGAGTTGGTGTTTAATCTCTAGAAAGATTAGCCTATCAGATGGGTATCTTGGGAGCTTTTTTGGGTTTTCTAGAGTACCGACTACCCTAAGATAGGAAAATGTCTTAAATCAAATGTAGTAAGTTCCAAACTCTATAATCCTAGCCACTACTTTTAGTGATGTTCTTTTTGCATAGTCACCTTCTACAAATGTATTGATTGTGAAGATGAATCCATCATTCACCACCCTATATTCCACACTCTTCTCTGAGAGTATTTTTCAACAATTATGGATACACAACATAGGGCCAAGCATTAGCATCCTGCATGCTCCCTTTTCCATAGAGGCTTGGGTAATCTATGGTTATTTCAACCAATAAGTACACCATATATGATGTCATATAGAATCTTGGATCGGCTTTCATGGCTATGAGTTGCTCATGTGTAAATATCACTAAGGATAGTAGTCCAATCAGTTGGCATCTTTGTCATCCTAATGGTTTCAATAAAATAGACCATCTAGATGTGAAGGTGTCCTACTATAGGAAGTCCCATGACTCTTCTCAAAAGTAAAAAATTGCATATCCAATGTCATCCTTCATATAACCCTTGGTCATGTCCACTTTGGTATCTCTATGACCTACTAATGTTTTTTCTATTAGGAGGGAGGATTGAATTATTTTTGTAGGCTCTTTTTCATTTTCCTGATACCATCTTTCTACTCTATTGTAAGTTATCTTCAAATATTGGTCAGATTTGGGAAGATGGAATACCTTTTCAATGTTTCTTGGTTGGAGGTCTATGACTATCTCTCCTGTAACACTCTTAATGACCTTTTCTTCAGTCACATAGTTTTTTGCAAGAGTCATTATAAGTTATAAGAATCAAATGGATGTTGGATAAGATGTCACGTTAACTAGGCTTAACTAGATAAGTGCTCACACCATTACATATCATTCTTTTAGTTTATTAAAGATTCTAAGGAAGGCGTTCTAGTAAATATGCCCAGGTTCTTTGTCTCTGATCTTAGCATGCTTGTCTTGAAAACTCAATTTCCTTAGTGCATCTTGGTACTTGAATACTATGGGTTTTAGAGCTATCTTTTCTACCATTGAAGAAGATGATGATGTCATCTTATCTACACAAGAAAGGAAAACATTGGTTGGAGAGAAAAAAATTTAATCTATAAAAAACTCTAATTTACTCTAACACTGGTCAAAATTAATCAGAATGTAACCAAAACAATTAAATCCCCCCACCAAATGCCTTGAAATACACTTTACCACATGTAGTGCACCCTTAGAGGTGCACAGGTGCACTCATTTAGTCGTTAAATGACCTTTTCATGTGTACTTGCACATGTGCACACCCTAGTGAGGTGCATAGTTGCACACATGTGTAGTGCATGGAAAAGTGGGGGAGTTGAGATTTTTTATTATTTAGTGAGCACAAGAAGTGTGCTCATGTGCACCTAATGGAGGTGGGAATGTGCACACTTTCATTGTATCTTAGAAGGTTTGCATCCTAATTAGCTTTGATGTTTAAGCTTTCTGAAGGAAGGTGCACAATTTCACACCTTGGGGAGGTGTGCATGTGCGTACCTTCCTATAGTATTAGTGTCTTAGGTTTACAATTTTTGGGTTTAGGTTTGGGTGTGTGGAGTTGCACATGTGTGCACCTTCATTGATTTCTAATTTTGTTTGTATTGAGTGTAGGATGCAAATAGTGATAGAGGTAGTGTACATTGAAGGGTATGGGGTTGCGGTGAGCAGAGGGAGCAGAGAGTGAATGAGAGAAAGAAGGGGGATTTAGGGTCTCATATAGACCCTGAGCCCTTAGCATGCATATATATGGGTGAGAAAATTTGCAAGTGCGCACATGCACATGTGTGCATCTCTTGAAGGAGATGGAGTGCATATTTGTGCACTCTGCACACATGTGCACTAGTGTGCACTTAAGCACATGTAAACTTGAAAAATCTCAATTTTCTTAAAATTTTGACACTCTAGACTTTCCCAGTTAGGTATTGGGGATTGATCTAGACTCCTAGGGGAGTCTAAAAAATGACCTAGACTTTGGACTAGGATTCTAGTAGACAAAAATATACTAGGGGGATACTCATTTATAGGAGAAATGGGGCATGCATTGTGAGACCACAACAGGAGGGAATGCCCTCTTGAAACCCTTTGACAAGTATAAAAGGAAAATGTAATACATTAGTTACAAGACATTAATGTCCTAGGCTACACTGAGTTTTCCTTGTTGTTCTTTTTCCCTGAGTGGAAGATTTTTTTTTTCAATCTTTTATTCAAATATTATATATAGGGTACTATGCCTTTTAACAATTAAAAGAAAAACCTAGAAGAGCACTAAATAAGGCTATTATATTATGTAATCAAATTTAAGTGTCTACACTTCTGAGAGATTATTAACATCATCATTACCCTTGGATCATGTGAAAAATTTAGAGATATTCATCTTTCTTCTTATAAGTTCTTATCCCAAATAGGAAGGCCATATGCATGATTATATGAAGGGGATACATGACATTCTCTATATTATCTCCTATGTAGAACATCTCATGTACTAATGTGTTTAATAGTAGTTCTTGGGAGGTAATCATAAGTCCTTCCTTATATATTCTATATTATCCACACTTCTATATTTTTAATTCATCATTTATCTTTTGGAGAGTTCCATAGGATTTTCTCCTTTGCTCTACTTATGAAAAATTGTTTGTACATGGGTACACAAAATGACTAGTAATTGGGACTCACTTTTTTCTTGTCCACCAAATTGATTATTAAGAAGGGTTTTTAGTGTAATTATTTAATTTATTCAAACTTTTACTATTTTAATCCTACTCAGTCTTGTTTGCACAAGTTTACATTGTTTAGGAGTTTTTAAATGAGATGACTAAAGAGTCATCAATTATATTTTACTCCTCGTCCTAGGTTTACGTGAGGCGACTTGCCACTGCTCATCAAATGCTAGCATGTACTTTTAATTTGCCAAATAAATTAGATCTATATGTCCTTATCTAATCATGGTTTACATTTCTTAGTGTGTTATTTTTCTTCATTCTATCTCTTAGATCCTCCTAGTTTTCTATATTTATAATAAATTTATGTTAATTTATTGAATGAACGATAGGGTAAGAATTATAGCATTAACCTTAATTTAATAAGAATTAGATTGTAGTTACTTTTAGTCTACAAGATTTCATGGGAGGGTTCAAATATTTTTTTCAATTTGGTTTAGATCATATGTTAGGATGCAATATTGAATGAGACATAGGGTATGGAGTATAACACTAACCTTGATTTAATAAGCATTAGATTTTTACTTTTAGTTCTTTATTTGGTTTAGTGAGAAGGTTATTTATTCATCTTTTCTACATATAGTTAAAATTCCATAGTCATAGTTTAATTTAATTTAGGGATTAATTTGGTATAGGGTTAGCATTATGTTTTATAAGGTTTATACTAATGGTTGAATTTGGTATATAGTGCTAGGGAAATATTTGGAGTTGGAAATTTCAAATTTCATTGAGGTTTTCCAATTGGATTGTAATTCAATTTTGTTTTTCTTTGGGGATAGGGTACAATTTGGATTATTGTTCAATAAGGTTGCATGTCTATGGGTTACTTTTTTATATTTAAGTTCTAGTACAATCTAGTTTAAGAATAGAGTTTTATATAAAAAGATATAAAATAATGTTCATATAGATTTAAGTTTGGGATTCATTAATGTTATTATTAGGATAAAGTATAATTGAAATTAGTTTCTAGCTTCATTGAGTTTTAATATCAAGGCTTAAGTTTTTAACTTATTATGCATTCACCTCTATTCAATTAAGTAATAGTCGTGACTTACAAACCAATCATAAATTAGTATTTTTTTACTAAAGTTATCATTTTTCTTGGATCCCTTTTACGACGAGTGCTCCATATTCATTATTTTTGACAACATTTTAGTATTGGTTAAATCCTTTAATGGTTTTTTTTAATACGTTGTTAAAATGATTTTTAATTTTCATAAATACATTTAATACAAGAATTAGTTTTGTGCGGAAGCATTCTATGAATTCAATTAGCAATTTCATATGGCCTTATCTATGTCATTTAGCTATAATACTAACTCAGAATTATTTTGTGTAGTAAAAATTAAGTGGTCAAATTAGTCAAAAGAATAATTAGTTATTAAATTAATATATATTGATCATATTAAATTAATTTTAAATATTTATCTAATTATAATATTTATCCTCTGTTACATATATAGTATATATTATAGTAGAGTAATTTATTAATTTACATTACTAATAATCATTCTCATATTTATTAAATTTTACTAATTATTAACACTTAATGCTATTAGAATAATAAATTAAGTTAGTATTACAGATAAATACAACTAAATAAATAAATTTACAAAGCTACTACTAGTATTTATATTCTTTTACTAGTATTTTAATTAATTTTACTCAGGTAGTCAATAGAATAAAATAATTTATATACAATTATTTTAGTTATATTCTAATTATTTCTAAACTAAAATTAGATTATTGTTAGGTTTAAAATTATAATGGCAAGTACATGGCACTATGTGGCACTTGTTTGGTTTAGTAGTTAGGTTTAATATAATTGTCAAGGAGGGAGGTTAAATTTCAATTAGATTTAATCTAATTTATTTAAGGATATTTATTTGTTGTTTTAAGTTATCAAAGTATTCATATAGGTCAGCTACATAAAATAAAGTTATGCGCGTGGTGAAAATAAGGAGCATTGATATTGACTGATTTTTTTTTTGCTCTGCTAGGGTTTTCTTGCTTCAAGCGAACTTGCCTTTCGCTTGCACTCCCCTTCTGTCAGCACTTGTCATACCGCATTTACTATGGGAGCTTTAGGTTAGTATATAATGGTTCCAGCCAGCAGTGAACTAGTTGTTTCTGGTGTTCACACTGCTGCTTCAGACTGCCATGGCGCCGCCATCGAACAAACGCCCACACAAGTTTGTCTCGAAGGTTTTCCACGAGATAAGCCTAATATTGTCCTTCCTTTGTAAGAATTTGATGCCGCATGTGACTGGTTAGAACAACATACCTTGATAGGGTATTTTGTTGGTAGGACCCCCCCTGAAGCTATGCTCAGAGAATGGGTTAACAAAAGCTGGACCCCTCATAGTGTCCACCTTGATGCTGTGCAAAACCTTACCAAAGGTTTTTTTTATTTCGCTTTGCTAACCCGTTGCAAGATGACACAGTTTTTACCAACGGCCCTTGGTTTGTGCATTCCTCTTTGCTTGTTTTTCAGAAATTGTCTCGAGACTTCTCTGTCTCGGATGATAAAAAGCTTAGGGTTCCTGTTTGAGTTGAATTCCCAGGTCTACCCTTGCCCTGCTGGCCTTTTATTGAGTCTATTGCCCAAGCCCTTGGCAAATTTGTTACCAAGGAGCCAAAAAAAATTTTTAATACTCGCCCTCAGCAGTGTGTTTGCATTGAAGTTGATCTTTCTAAAGATCTCAAGGATTAGGTGGAAATCCAAATTGGAACTCAAAACTTTACACAGAAGGTGCTTTACTTGAACCTACCTAACACCGATTATAGGTGCCAGTCTGTAGAACACAAGATCAGGGACTACCCTTTGGCCACGCCTAGGGTCAAACCCCAGCCTAAAGCGACACCTGTCAAGTAGGTTAAAGGAAAAAAAGAAGAATGGGTTATTGTTGGGCGCAAAGGCAAGCCTACCTTGAATCCTTTGGCCCCCAAGAAATTCCTCCTGCTTCCATCGAAGTATTAGTGCTTGCTAGCGTGGAGATGCCAGCGGCTTCTGTTGCACCGGTTTCAGTTTCGTAGGTTTCAAACCCTACTGGCTCGCAGGGGATTAAGGCAGCTGCCAGGACCTCGTCCTTGGCTGGGGATCGTTCTCCTCTTGCAGTCTCTTCCATAGTACCACCAAAAACAAGGCATTCTCGCAGTCCTCCGGGACGTGCGAAGATATCAGGGGTCAAATGGCAAGCTGTAAGTCCAGAGGATTTCCCATCTGACTTTCACCCGGTTTCTACCTTTTTGCAGAATAGTTACTCCTCTCTCGAGGACAAGGATGATATGGAAGAGTTTTCATGAACTTCCTCTCTTGGAATGTTTGAGGTCTTACAGACCTCCCCAGAAAATTCTATGTCTGGGATACCTGTTATAGACTTGGGAATTTAGATTTTCTTTGCCTGCAAGAAGTTAAGATTTCTAGTTTCATGCTTTCTGCTACATGCCATGTCATTTGGAAAGATAGCGTCATGTTTTCTTCTCAGCATGAAGCTAGTTGAGGTGGTGTAGTTACTCTCCTATCTCACCTTCATTCTGCTATTATTTCGCACGGTTCTGACCCCACACATCGTATTATTTGGATTTTGCTTTCCATCAACAATCATTCTTTTGGAGTCATTAATGTTTATGCCTCCAATGATGTTGTGGAAACGGCGCAAATGTGGGTTTGGCTTGCTGAAAACCTACCGCTAGCTACTTGGGTCCTCTGTGGGGACTTCAATATGGTTGAAGTGGCCTCTGACAAAGATGGCATTTTGCCTTTCCGTTGGACAGCTGGGGAAAGACAAGCCTGGTTTTACATGCATCATAAATTGGGCCTCTTTGATCCCAATACTAGCCGTCATCATGATAATGGGTCTTGGCACACTTAGTCCAATTTTTGAGCCGGTCTTGACTACATATTGAAATGTCTTGATCATGCTATGATCTCGGCGCAATCTTTTTTTTATTTTTCTGAAGATCGTGATCTACCTGTCATTTCCCTGATAGCTGTGATGTTGTTAGACCACTACCCCATTTATTTTGGCATTTCTTGGCAAATAATTGTCCCCAAAGTGGTTAAGTCTCAACTCTTTGTCAACACGTCTGTGCTATTGCATGCCTCGACTATCTCCCACATACAACGTGTCTAGAATTTGGAACCACGTCCACATTCCCATTGAGGTTGGATTCAATGGTGGAATGATGCCATTACCAGAATGACTCATTTTTTGTGCATCTACGGGCGTTAGCTGGCAATTTTCAAAAAACGATCTTATGAAGCCAACACCCTTGCCCTCAAAAAAGCCTCTGAAGCACTCACATTCAACCCTTTTGATGTGGATCTGCAACTTCAGCTTGCCAAGCTTCATCATGAAAAGAAAATTGCTGATAAATATGTTGCCCGAGGAGCTCAAATCAAAGCCTGTCTCCACTGGTTGGAGGTTGGCGACAAAGCCTCGAAGGAGTTCTTCCAGGCTCTCTGAGCCCGTCATACCAATATCGGGATTAAAAAGATAAAACAGGGAACTGATGTTCTTTCCAATCTGCCAAACATCCTGCAAGCTTTTGTTCTTCACTATGAGAACATTTTTGCTTTGCAGGGCCATTTGGTTGCTCAAGAGGAGGATCTCAGAAAGTGTATTTTTGTTACTCCAAACTGCCTTGTGGTTGAGCAACACGCTTTCTGTGAGCAACTTCTTTCCCTCTGAGACCTTAAAGAGGCAGCTTACTCCATGGCGGATGACAAATCCCTTGGGTTTGATGGATTTCCCTTTGAATTTTACAAACATCTTTGGGAGCAAATTGGTCCTGATCTGCACAAAGTCTATCTTGAAGCATACCATTCTAAAAGCTTAGGAGCAATCATAAATAAAGGCAATATTAAATTCATACCTAAAGCTGGTGATCCTGAGGACATCTGCAACTAGAGGCCCATCACCCTCCTCAATGTGTCTTATAAGATCATTGCTAAGGCGCTCTCTCTCAAAATCTGCCATATGCTTCCTCTAATTGTGCAGCCTGAACAAACTGGCTTCATCAAATCTAGGTATATTCTTGACAACATCATTGTTGTCTGGGAAGGTATGGAATGGGCCTGTAAGTCCAAGCAGTAGGCTATCTATTTAAAGATAGATTTTGCTAAAGCCTATGATCGCATTGAATGGCGTTTCATTTTGGCTATGCTTCAGGCTCTGGGTTTTGGTCCCAATTTCTTTCAGTCCATGGAGATGCTCTTTGGTGACGCTAATGCTTGCATCACCATCAATAATTTGCAATCTGAAGCTTTTGGACTTTTTCATTCCATCAGACAAGGTTGTCTGTTAGCTCCTGTGCTTTATGTCCTTGCTGCCGAAGGCTTTGGTTATTTACTTGCTCACTCTGTGTCTTCTAGGCTGGTCCATGGCATTTCCTTGCCTGATTCTTCCTCCCAGTTAGTCAATGGTCATTTTTCTGATGATTCTTTTCTCACTCTTCTTGAAGATGAAGAAAAAATTTAAAAATGTGTTAGATTGTCTTGACACTTTTTGTCAAGCCTCTGGCTTTGCCATTCAATGGCATAAAACGCTCTATTACCGATAGTCTTTTTTGCCAGCTCCACCTTGGCTCAGCCAATTCCAATGGAAATGGGTTACTCATGGAGAAATTTTCCACTTTCTTGGCATTTCTTTTGCTTTCCAGGCTTCCCTTGTGAAACTTTGGAATGCTGTGCTTACAAAGATTACCAAAAAGCTTGATTATTGGATCACTAAGCCGCTTTCTCTTGCTGGTAAATTCCAGATTTGTTCTAAGATTTTCGCTGCCACCCATGTGTTTTATTCTTCTTGTTGGGCTCCCTCCAAAGCTTCATACCTCAAATTAGAACATTTTCTCAGAGATTTTCTTTTGGCCTCTGGTTGGTTTTCATAGAGTTGCTTGGAATTTCTGTTGTCTCTCGAGGAAATCTGGGGGTCTCGGCCTGCTTTCCACTTGGAAGCAGGGCCTTTCCCTCTATGCTAAATGGATTATCAAAGCTATATCTAAAGATGAAGCCTGAAAAATTCTTGTCAGACATTGCATCTCTTCAGGCTTCCCTACTAATAGACCAGCCTGGAAGGGAATTGGTTTTCAGACCCTTCTCACTATGCGAGAACCAGTGGTCATGCAGGGCTCCTTCATTATAAAGAGCATCTAGAAAGCCTGGGAAGTTGTTAAACCTTGGCTTCGTTGGGCTAGTAATGAGTTCCGCAATGGGCTATCCTTAAATCAGCAGAACATTTGGTGGTCTCCCCTATTTTGCTTCCAGGGTAATCCTCTTTCCAAGACTCAAGGTTCCAGTGCTCTGCGTTTCTATAAACGTGGCATTCGCACTACTAAGGATATTTTTTCAAGAGTCACCATGACTTTCAGGTCTTGGGAGGATATGCAAGTTCAATACCACCTTGTTCGTGCCAATCGTCAAACTTATGAGCTTCTGTTGTCTTCCATCCCTGTGCACTTACTTCATAAAGTGGGGATTCACTCTGTTCGACCTTGGTGGTATGATTGGAAGTGGTTTCCTGCCACTCCATTTACCAATTATAAGCCCAATATGGGATACAGATGGCTCTCGCCCCACCTTCCGATGGTGGACACGCTTAATCAACGATGGCATTTGCACTCTTCGCTTTGTCAATGGAGAAAACGGTTTGACACCATTTGGAGTGCCATTACAGAACCTAAGATTGCTCACTTTGCTTGGTGCCTTGCTTTCCAAGGTCTTCCCCTGGAGCCTCGGCTCAAGCACATTGGGGTTCCTGACCCTAGATGCCCCTTCTGTGGCCAACCTGAGTCCTTTTTGCATATTTTTTGGTTTTGCAAACGTGCTCAGAATTATTGGCACTGGATCCATGATTTTTTCAAGCCTTTCAGGCCCGAACCTTTTTCATGGCACATGATCCTTCTGGGTGATTCCCCCAGATTTCCTCGAAAGTTTTTCCAGATTTGGCATACCTTTAGGATAGAAATTTTGTTTTCTCTATGGAAAGATAGGAATGCAGTTTTATTCACTCATAGTTTTTCGGATGTTAACATTGCAATGTACACTAAGGCATGCATTTGTAACAATGTGATTATGCAGATACAGGTGCAAGCTAATAAAGTTGCGCTGGAGATTGTCCACTTACAAGAATTGTTAAACCACTGGGGCAATGCTCCTTGTACCATTGCCACAGTGCCTTCGGATGCCTCAACTGATGCTTCCTCATCCTGCGGTCGCCGTTCCAGACGCCAATCCTCTGGCTGCCATTCAAACACACCACGCTCCCAGGGTCCACGCCATCGCTCTCCCAGCGGTGGTCATGGCGGTTGGAGGCGTCGCTCCGCTTCCCCACCACATGGTGGTTCTGGTTGGTCCCCGGCTCCCCCCCCTGGGTGGGCTTCTAGCTGGTCTCTGGCTCCTCCCCCTGGACGGGCGCACTCTGGCAAGTTTTCCCAGCTGGCCTTGGCAATTTCTCCTCCGCGGCCAGACAAGAAGGATGCGGAGACTGCAACTACCCCAGATCCTATGGATGCTGCTGACGGCTGGACTGTTCCTAGTCCGCCTCACAATCCCACTGATGCGTGGGGATTTCCTGATAAAGATGATCCTCCTCCCTTTTTTGGTACTACCTTGGCAGCATGAGGTTGTTCTAAATAAATTTTTTTTTTTTGATGAATAGTTTATAGTTGCTGGCTGCGGTCATGTTGTTTGCTCCGGCTTCGGCCAATTGAACTCATTCGCGGGGTGATCCTGTATCCCCCAACCCTTTTTTGTGAATTGTAATCTTAGTAAATTTTATTAACTGAAAAGGACTATTCATCAAAAAAAGTATTCATATAACTAAAAAGAAATATTAAGTGTAACCTAATTAGATATTAAAATGTCCACATTAAATTAAGTTTATGAATAAGTTTCATTTGATTTTTAGTTGAGGTTAGGTTCAATCAAGTTTTAGAAAATAATTTATTTTAAGGATTGACTAGTAGTAGGAGTGGATTTTTGTTGAATTTTTATGAAGATTAGATTCAGTTATATTTATGAATTCAATTTATATTAGATTGTTAAAAGAACTCAACTTGATTTTTCTATGAAAGAGTTACAATTAACATTAAAATATAAGATTCCCACAAATCAACATAGAGGGGTCTCACCAAATAGAAACAAATTACCATCTTAAACAAATTACCTCTTTATACAAATGCATTATATATTTATATATTTTTGTAACTGTTTTGATAAAAAAAAAATTCATAATATTTTTTTCTAATGAATTGATACGATTTTTGTACATCGTAGCTCTAGATTGTGCCTATCTATCTAATTATCAAAATACTAATCCATAAGATTATCAACGTTGCTCTTTTTAAATCAACTAGTATATAAATGTAAAAAACACAAACAATCTAAGATCATACAAAAATGTTATTGAACTTTTGCAAGTATCTGCTCAATAACCCTATGTTCAGCTATCTAACCGTCATTGGGCTTTGTTCAGCTACCATTTATGTTTTGTCATTAAGCCACTGCCTACATATTTATCTGATCGCGTAAGACTTAGTGAGAATGGGATTTTTCTGATTGGACGAGTCTAAGTGAGAATGATTTGTTCTTGCAAGTTCAAGTGTGATGATTATGGCCTGTCTGTCACTGCGGCAGTTGCTTCTGCGAGCCTTGCCATTGTTGCCTCAGCCGTGAAATTAAACTGTGGGCTATTTTGGGAAGGTTTTTCTTGCTTGAGTGGATTTGAAGCAATAGTGTTTATGATGTTTACTTTGCATGTCTGCATATCAGCTTCTCGGTTGTAAGGGATCAAAGTTCGGAGCACTTCAAAGATTTTGCGTGTGGGTTATGCCAATAAAGGATCAAACTTGTTGTAACTCTTTTACTTTGGAGTATTTTTTGTAAACTGTCAGAGATAAAACATGGTATAAAGAAATCAGAAAACTGGAATTGGTTCATGCTTTTCTTTGGCAGGCAGGACTGTCTTCTTCCAACTTTTTTCATTACATTTCGTCAAATATAAAAAACAATATAAAACTTGAAAGAAAAGAAGATTTGTAACCATTAGAAAATAATCTTCCAATATTCTTATATTGGAGACAAATAGGTGTCAAATTAATCAATCCCATGCACAGATGGATGAAATTTTATACTTATTTCCAACCTTACAGTGAAATTATCACAATTAAGAGAAAATAATTTTTCCTATAAATGATTTTTCAAAAGGAACTACATCCGAAAAAAGATTGGTGGTTCGTTTGTAAAATACTGCGATAGTAAAATATAAGCAATACATAAAGAGAACTGAAATTTGAACAAAACTTGTGGCGATGAACTTTAGCCCAATTAAATTGAATAATCACGAACTATAAGTATACTTCGTATTTTTTTAACCACAGGGGCATTAAACATAGAGCTCATGAGACAAAACAAACTGGACATACTGAAGACTAGTATACTTTTATTTTTTAAACCACTACGACAGCAAAATCTCCAAAGCCAATTACAAGGGGGCATTAACAATGGAGGAAAAAGGCTAAGCAAACTCAACGGACTTAACACTGAGAGGGAACATGAAAGTATTGGAGTATGTAAAATATATGGAGTCATATGGCTCCATAGGCCTTCCATAATTTACTAGACAGTCATCATAAGAAATGTGTCTGAAATACTGAGGATCCACCCACTCCCACGATGAAAACCACCCACAATTTAGATGAATGTTTCTTGGCTTACATTGAGCCAAACATGTGTTGATTATTGTCACTGTATATGTCGGAATCCCTGGACCTCCCTCTGAACCCTGTGCACAAATTTTGTTTCACAAACAACATGCACTCATTAATTCCATCCATCATTTTAAATCCAGAACAATCTCTGATTACCTAAAATGCATTTTGGACTACTGCTTTCCAGAGTAGTATCTAAAATGCATTTTTGACTGTTGATTTCCATAACCTAACATTCTTACTATTCAGAGAATATAACCAACTGCCAATAAGAACTCCTCTAAGCTACTATTTAAGGAAAGCGTAGATTAATGGTGAAAAAGGAGAACATATATGAGCCAGCCAGTTTGCTTTCACCGTCATCTCCTGCAAATGCAAAAGCAACAGAAACAATAAATTCATTATCATATCCTAAGAAAAGAAAAACCCTAATATCTTTAGTACTATTTCAATGTTATCTCTTCCACTATAAATCTAGTAATCCTCAATACCGTGTCTATTTGATCACTGATTCGTACTCAATACCGTGATTCATATACTTTTGCATCGCCGCTATGACTCACCCAACCTCGGCTGGTATAAAAACATAGCTTGAACAAATACTGAACCTTAATCCATCTAATACTAGCCCTAGTCTAAAACATGATCTAATCTCAAATTTGTATACTTCTGCATTGTTACTCTGACTTATAACCCAACCTGGTCTGGTTCTGGGTAAGTCTGAGAGCATAAATTCAACAACATAAACCCTAATACATATATGCATGCACCAAAGAAAAATCCCATAGCAAGAAAAGTAAGGACTATTGTACAAATGTAGAGGGGAAGACGAAGTGACCTAAGGCTAAGGAGGAGGAGGAGATAGAGAAAGCCATGAGGAAGAAGAAAATAATGGCAGAACTTCCTGAGAATTCCTTTTGACCCATTGTTAAACGCTGCACAGAACAACAATTCTCTCTCTTCACAACGCAAACGAGAGAAACTACTCAAGTTATGTAAAATGAGTGGAAGGAGCGCGAATAAATAGAGCATTCCACCGAGTAAAGGCAATTCAAACCTAAAGATACGCATTAAATGCCGATCTATATTCCCTATTTCCTATGATGCGCGTGAAAATGGTCACGCGGTGCAAAGGCGTTTCCCTCTCGGGGATCAAACAAATGTCTTCCATGTTCAGTGCCCGGAAATCCCACCGCAATATTGTCAATGGAAGGCTCGAATTTCATTGTTGTACAACTATTGTTCCATGTATGTGACATACTCATACGAGTGTCACATCTCCATATATGCTCGTCGTGAGAGAAGATCTCTATCGCTTGTTCCATCTAACAAAGAAAGGAATGCAAATGGGAAAAATATTCCATTTGCCATCCCTGCAATTGTTGGTTGCTAATTTTATATTATAATTGCTTGATTATTGTCCCTAGATAATATATTATTGCATTTCATTTCTCACTATATATATATATATATATATATATATATATATATATATCTTAACCCTAACCTTAATCCTAACTTTAACTATAGACCTATTGTTAATCCTAGAACTCTAATGTTAACCCTAGCCCTAACTCTAACTCTAATTTTAACCCTAACTCTAAGTCTAATCGTAACTCTAACTCTAACTCTAACTCTAATTCTAATTCTAATTATGTCAGATTTGACTTGGCCACTAGACACATTAGTACTCCTTTTGAAGTATGTCATGTTTTAAAATTTTAAAAATAAAACCCTTAGAGAAGATTGGTGATCTAGATCCCAAATTTTGCAAAATGTGCTCTGCTAGGGTTTAGACGGTTTGTGTTTGAACCCTTTATGCCACATTGCTTGTCATTTCGCATTTAGTGCGAGAATTTCCTTTAGGATATAATGGCCTCAACCGTCTTTGGCCCAACAGTTACTGTTGGCACTAGAGTTGTTGTTGCATGCAAAAAGGACCTTGTCGAGCAAATGTCCATGCATATTTGTGCCCAAGGTATTTCACGAGGTAATTCCTCTCCCAACCTAGTTTTGAATATTTCTGCTTTTGAATCTGCTTGTCAATGGCTAGAAACCCAAACCCTTATTGGGTATTTTGTGGGTTGCACTCCATCTAAAAGCACACTAGGTGAATGGGTCACCAAGGCCTGGACCCCCCAGGGGATTTTCCTTGAAGGGATTCAAAACCCCACTAAGCATTTTTTTTTTTTTTTTCATTTTGGTAACCCCTCCCAGGCCAAGAGCATTTTCAGCCATGAGTTGTGGACAGTTCGCTCGTCTCTGCTTGTTTTCAGAGATGGTCTTGAGACTTTTGCATCTTGGATGACCATAAACTTAGGGTTCTAGTTTGGGTAGAGTTCCCTAGGCTACCCATCCCTTGCTGGTCTTTCCTCCTAGAAATTGCCCAAGCTATGGGGAAAGTGAATTGTGTGGAACTGGATAAATTTTTCAATGCCTGCCCTCAGCGGAGGGTTTGTGTTGAGGTCGACCTCTCTAGGTACCTTAAAGAATTTGTGGAAATTCAAATTGGTGCTACCACCTTTACCCAAAAGGTACTTTACCTGAATCTTCTGAATACTTGCTTTTGCTATCAATCTACTAGCCATAAGATAAAGGATTGTCCTCTTCTTGAGTGTAATCACTCTTCAGTCTAGGAATCCAAGTTGGCTCCAATCATTAAAAAAGATGAATGGACAACAATTGTCAAGAAAGGCAAGAGCATTGCTAAGCCAAGCCCCATTTCTCAAGAACCCAACCATCCGAGTTCCAGTGTGGCTCCTATGGTGTCCATGGCACCCAAGGTTCCCATGGTTGTGTCGCTGCCTATGCCAATGCCCTCAGTGGAGGGTTTGTGTTGAGGTCGACCTCTTTAGGGACCTTAAAGAATTTGTGGAAATTCAGATTGGTTCTACCACCTTTACCCAAAAGGTGCTTTACCTGAATCTCCTGAATACTTGCTTTCGCTATCAATTTGCTAGCCATACACTAAAGGATTGTCCTCTTCTTGAGTGCAATCATTCTTCGATCTAGGAAACCAACCCAACTCCAGTCGTTAAAAAAGATGAATGGACAATGGTTGTCAAGAAAGGCAAGGGCACTACTAAGCCAAGCCTCATTTCTTAAGAACCCAACCATCCTAGCTCCAACATGGCTCTTGTGGTGTCCACGGAACCTGAGGTTCCCATGGTTGTGTTGCCGCCTATTTCAAAACTTGTGTCGTAGGGGATAGAACACCTAGAGGTCCAAGCTTCTTGGGCTCATGTGCCTCAAGAAACTTCTATGATTTCCTCTCAGTCTCTCCATCACTCTTGCAACCCTAAAGGCAAGAATGCAGTTTCTATCACTAGGGATAAATGAAGAGCCATCACTTTAGGTGACCCCTCATTTGATTCCTCCACTTTCTTGCATAACAAATTTTCCTCGCTTAGGGATGAGGAGAATATGCAAGCTAGTTTATAATGAATTTTCTCTCATGGAATGTGAGGGGGCTAATAGACCTCCCTAGAAAATATTATGTTCATGATAGGAAGCGTACACTTGGCAATACTGATGTTTTGTGCCTGCGAGAAGTCAAAGTTTCTAGGTTTCTTCTCAACTAAGCCTGTCATGTGATATGGCCACATGGTGTTAGTTTTTCATCTCACATGAAGTTGGTTGAGGTGGTGTCGTCACTCTCCTCTCCCCTTGACTTTTTCCTTTTGTTATTTCACAAGGTTTTGACCCCATGCAAAGAGTTGTTTGGATTTTTTTGTCTTTTCAAAATCATTATTTTGACATTGTTAATGTCTATGCCCCTAATGATGTAGTTAAGCACTCACACTTGTGGAGGTGGCTCGTTCATTCTTTGTTACCTACCACTTGGATATTCTATGGAGATTTCAACATGGTTGAGCTAGCTATTGATAAAGTGGGCCTTTTGCCTTTTAGATGGTCAACTGGAGAGTGAGAAGCCTGGTTTTACATTTGGAACAAGCTGGGTCTTTTTGATCCCAATGTTCATTGCCATTGGATTGATGGTGTCTGGTACACTTGGTCCAAATTTTAAGAGGGATCTGACAAGGTTCTTAAAAGGTTGGACCATGCTATGATTTATATTTGCTACCTATCACTCCACTCCTTGATGAGACTCTTTTTGACTATTTTCCCATTCACTTCTCCATTAGCTAGCATTCCACCCCTCCTCGTAATTGCAAAACTCTATTTTACCTTAATACTTCAGTGCTATCACGTCTGCTCACTGCCTCTCTTATTTTACAAACTGGAAATCTTGAATCTAGGCCCTATTCCACCTCTAGGTGGATTTAGTGATGGAATGACACCATCACTCATATTGCAAGGCTTCTTCAAAACTATGGGAGATAGTTGGCCACTTACCACAAAAGATTCTATGAGGCCACTATCAAAGGTCTTTGTACAACCATTGAAGCTCTAGCCATGAATCTGTTTGAAACAGATCTCCAAGTTTGGCTTGCCAACCTTTGCCACCAAAAGCAGGTTGCAGACAATTATACTGAACATGGAGCTCAACTCAAGGCCTGCCTACACTGGCTGGAGGTTGGAGATCAAGCTTCTAAGGAATTTTTGAAAGTGTTGAGGGCTTTCCATTTTGTGGTGGGGATCAAATGCATTTAGGAGGGTCAACACTCCTTTTGTGACCTTCCTAACATTCTCCAAGCTTTCGTTTGCCACTATGAAAAGGTTTTCATGGCATAGGGCCCTTTGAAAGCTTAGAATCAAGCCTTGTAGGCTTGTTTAGATGTCACTCCTAAAAGAAAGGCTCTAGAAAAATATGTGTTCTCTAAGCAAAAGCTCACTTTAGTGAACCTCAAGGAACTTGTCTTCTCCATGGTGGATGATAAGGCCCCTAGTTGTGATGGTTTCCCTTGTGAATTTTACAAAGCCTTTTTGGAAGAGATTGGACAAGATCTGCATAAGGTTTACCTTGAAGCCTACAATTCCCACTCTTTAGACAATATTATTAATAAGGGGAATATCAAATTCAAAGCTAAGGTAGGTGACCTTAAAGATATATGCAATTGGAGGCCCATCACTTTGTTGAATGTCTCTTACAAGATCATTGCCAAGGTTCTCTCTCTTAAAATCTGTCATCTTCTTCCTTAGTTTATTCACCTTGAACAAATGAGTTTTATCAAATCCTATTATATCCTGGACAATATAATTGCTATGTGGGAAGGGATGGAATGGGCTTGGCATTCCAAGCAATAGGCCATCTTTCTCAAGATTGATTTTGCCAAAGGTTATGATTAGATTGAGTGGCCTTTCATCCTTGCAATGATTCAAGCATTTGGGTTTAGCCCTACTTTTCTACAATCAGTCTAGATTCTTTTTGGGGATGCCTCTACTGCATCTCCATTAATGGCTGTCAGTCTGAAGCCTTTGGGCTTTATCTTTCAATTCAACAAGGCTGCCCACTGGCACCCTCTCTATATGTGTTTGCAGTTGAAGGTTTTGGGTACTTGCTTGCAAATGCCATCTCACAAGGGAGGGTCCATGGTATTTCCCTTCTAGAATCCCTTGATCAGCTTGTGAATGGCCATTTCACAGATGACTCCTTCCTCACTCTCATTAAGGATGAAGAGAATTTTGCCTCCACTTTGCGATGTCTTGACACCTTTTGTCTTGCTTTAGGGTCTTCTATTCAGTGGCACAAAACCCTTTGCTATAGGTAGTCTTTCCTTCCCTTTCCTGCCTAGCTTGGGAAATATTGGAATAGAAATAGGTTTAGCATGGTGAAGTTTTTCATTTTTTGGTCATCCCTTTTTCCTTCCAAGCTTCCACCATCAAGCTCTCGAATGTAGTTATTGCAAGAATAGAGAAGAAGCTAGAGTATTGGATCACCAAACCTCTCTTCCTTGTAGGAAAATTCTAGATTTGTTCCAAAGTGTTGGCCACCATCCATGTGTACTACTCCTCCAATTAGGCTCCTTCAAAGGCCTCTTATCTCACACTTGAATGCCTATTACACGACTTCCTTTGGGCTTTAGATGCTTCTCACTAGGGCTTTCATAGAGTTGCCTAAGATTTTTGTTGTCTTCCCAAAGAGTTTGGTAGCTTAGGCTTGTTGTCTACCCAGAAGCAAGGTATTGGTCTTTGTGCCAAATGGGTGATCCAAGCTCTTTCTAGCAATGAAGCTTGGAAGATTTTGTTGAGACATTGAATTTCTTCAAGCTTTTCGGTTCACTGGCCAACCTAGAAGGGGATTGGTTTTCAAACCCTTCTTGTGACCACTGAACCTATCCAAATTTAGGGTAGTTTTGTTGACAAGAGTATTTGGAAAGCCTAGGAAGTAGTTAAGCCTTGGCTTTGTTGGGTTGGTAATGGGTTAAGAAATGGGCTCTCCATGAACCAACCCAATCTTTGGTGGTCACCATTATTTTCTATCCAAGGTGTTCCCTTGGCTAAAGTGCATGGGGCTAGTGCTCTACAATTTTAAAAATGCAGCATAAGAAACCCTAAAGATCTCTCTCTAGAGCTTCTATGAGCTTATGATCATGGGAGGACATGAAAGTACAATTTCTGCTCACTCATCTAGATCAAATGTGCAATTTCGGCTCACTCGTCTAGATCAAATGTGCAATTTTGGCTCACTCGTCTAGATCGATAGACTTTTGATCTTCTAGTTTCTGTGGTGCCTCCACATTTGTTTACATAAAGTTGGCATTTAATTCTCTCACCCTTGGTGCAAAGACTAGAAGTGGTAGCCAAACACCCCAATAACTAGCTATAAGTCTAGGCTAGGCTACCGATGGCTAGTTCCTCACTTGCCCATTATTGAAGTTCTCAACCAATGATGGAATTTGAAATCTTCTCACCATACTTGGAGTCATAGGTTCTCCATTGTGTGGCAAACCATTACTGAGCCTAAAATTGCGCATTTCGCCTAGTGTATTCTTTTCCAGGGCTTGCATTTGGGCCCCTAGCTATGACACTTGGGTGTTCTTGACTCTTGTTGCCCTTTTTGTGGTCAACCAAAGACCTTTTTGCACATTTTTTGGTTCTATAGATGGGCTTAGTGTTATTGGCAATGGGTCCATGATCTCTTTCGCCCCTTCTACCTAGAACCTTTCTCTTGGCATATGGTTGTTCTAGGTGACAACACTTAGATTCCCTTCAAGTACTCCCAGATATGACATGCTTTCAAAGTGGAGATCTTGTTTACCATTTAGAAAGATCACAATGTAGTTATTTATGCTAACAACACACTTGATATTAATGTTTCTATGTATGCTAAAACATGTATTTATAACAATGTCATGTTGCAGATTCAAGTACAAATAGATAAAGTGGCTCTAGAGGTGGCTCACCTATAAGAGCTTTTGGCACATTAAGGAAATGCCCCCTATACGGTAGCTTGCATCTTGCCAAATTTGGCCTCTAACAATTGTACCTCTCCTCGTGGTCATCGTCGAGGATGTAGCACTTCTACTCGCTGCTCCCACATGCCTCTCTCTCAGCCACACTGCTCCCCCATCGATGGTGGTTTTAGTTGGTGTTCCTCTTCTGGAGGCTCTGGTGGTTGGCACCACTCCACCTTGCCTCCTCGAAGGTTTAGATTAGGGTAGTCCCAATGGCTCCTCCTATTGTTCTTGCTACTGGTTAGCCCTTTACGCAGTCAGACCCCAAGTGGTTGTTTCCTCAGCTAGACTTAGCCATTTCTCCTCTCAAGCCTGAGGAAGAAAAAAATGAAGATAATGTTGTTGTTGCTAATGATGAATGGGCTCCCCCTGAGCTGTCTACTCACCCCACCCTCGGGTGGGGATCTAATGGTAAGGATCATCCTCCCTCAGCTAGTGCTGTGTTGGCAACTTGAGACATTTTATGTTTTTTAAAGTTTTTTTTTGATGAATAGTTGATATCTGACCTTAGGCTATTTGAACTCGTGGGGTGATCTTGTTTCCCCCAGCCCCTTCTTTTGTGAATATGCAACTTTATTGTATTTTTTTATAATACAACGAAGGGACTATTCATCAAAATTTTAAAAATATAAAAAAGTTATAGTTTTATAATTTTTGTTGTATAATTTTTTAACAATCAACTTAACATAATGTTATATTTAATATTTATATTTATTACAATATTCAAAATAATAATAAGAGGATATTGATAAAAATAACCACAAATATATTTTATTACATTTTTACTTGTTTATTATTATTTCAATATTCAAAATAATAATAATAAAATATTGATAAATTAATTCTAGTCCACCTCTAACTCAAAATATTGAATTTAAAATAGTCATATTATTATTATTATTCTAACTATTAGATAATAATTAATAAGTAGGAATGATATTTTGGAAAGAATTGATTAATATCAATTCTACACAACCTAAGAAGAAACTGTTAGCCAATAACTTGTCACAAGAGAAGAATAATGGAGATAGAAGAAAAGTTGCTCTCAAATGTGAAAAATGCATAAGAGATGATGAAAAAAGCACAAGGCTCAACCTTATAAAGGTGAGATAGAAACCCTAAAGTAAAAGGCTAGGTTGCACATTATTAATTAATAATTAATTAATAATGCACCTAAATGAAGCTTAAGTAACTAGAGTAATAGAAACTTATATAATTAAATCAATATGATTTAATTAACAAGTATAAATGAAAAAATACTAAGCATACCTAGCAAAGAAAAGCTATGAAAGTAAAAAAAAGTGGGTCCCAGCAACAAGGCCTGATCAGGTACCCAATACAAGGAAATCTCTATAAACTGGAGTAAAGGAGAAAACCTAGTGGGAAAAACCCCTCTCCAAAAAGAGTTATAATGACTTCAAGAGACTCTCTCAAAGCCATAAGTACAATGCGTGACTTCAACCCCCCCCCTGTGAGAGAGGGTCGAAACTCCAAAGCCCCCCCAGAATGAAAGAACCCTTGGATCAATGAACAAACCACTATGACTCCAATGCAGAGGAGTGAAAGGTAGTGAACACTGTAGAGGGAACCTCGAAAGCTGAGGTGTCACTGGAAGGTCGAGCTAATGCTCAAAGGAGTAGACACAAGGATCCTAAAAGGGAATCCCCAATGTAAGTGGTATGACAGGTGTGCGAACACTATCATCAAAGAGGAAATGAATGTCCTCTATAGAATCATCAACAACTGCACCTAGTGGCTCGATGAATGGAGCTGGAGGATCAAGTAGTGCTGAAGAAGAACTCTGTTGAACAGAAAAGAGCTCAAGAGGAGGTGGCAAGGCAATCACAATAGTAGTCTCAGGAACCACACAGAGGTTTAAGAAACCTGACTGTACCACATGATGCTCTCTCAAAGGAGAAGAGTTGTTCTCTAGCAAAGGTGGACCAAAGTGTGAAAAAGAGTAGAGATAGGTGGAAAGATCAACTGTCCCTATAGCAACAATACCTCCTATTATACTATCCCAAATGAAAATTGAATATGGAGTGAACTCAACTGTCTTCCTGGACCCACTGTGAAAAATTTGATAAACTGAGAGAAGGTTTGCAGACAGAGATGGAACATACAACACATCATTGAATGTGCCATCCTAAATGCATATAGTGCCTTTCCCACAAACCATCATGATAGTGTTATTCCCAATGATAATATGGGGAACAGGAGAAGCTTCAAAAGAAGAGAAGATCTCTCAAGAAGATGCCATATGGTGAGAAGCACCTGAATCTAGTATCCAAGGGACCTATGAAGGGAATGTGAAAGAAGCCCATAATGCATGACCCTTTCCAAGATCCTATTTAGTTGTAGGATTGATAGAAGAAGACTAATAAGCAGACCCCTATGAGCCAAAAGAGGATGGAGAGGAAAGATTGCTCTTCTAAAGAAGAGCTTGCAAATCTGCTATCTATTTCTCATAACCATGAAACTTCTTTTGATAACAAAGTGACTCATCATGTGTTCCCTTCTGACAATAGGAACATGTAGGTCTCTCAATCTTCTATTTCTCCTTCTTAGAAGAAGATGGTGGGCCAGTAGAGTGTTGAGAAGAGGAATCTGATAACTGCTTTGAATTTTGTGTGCTCTGAGGTGGCTTGGCAATCAATTCCTATGACTGTGAACTTGTAAGAGAATCTATTTGAGTGAGCTTTGATTGATCTCAAGTCAACTGGTCACAAAAAGTCTTGAAAGAGGGCATAACATGTTGTGCACCTAGAGCATCCATAGTGGAGTAGAAGGTAGAAGTGAAAATTTGATAAGGTCCTCAAAGCTTGGATAGTATTAGAAAGATACACCATTATCAGATTTTGTCTTTCTTGCAACCTATAACATAGATCAAAGAGACTTGAATTTCATCAAGAAATCCTCAATGTTGGTGAATGATTTAGCAATCAAGGAGGTAAACTTTGCATCTATCTGTAGAATCCTGAACTGATTCATTGTACCAAATAAGGTTGAAAACTTGTCCCACATAGCCCTGGGTGTATTCAAACCATCTAGTCGAAACAGTAACTCCTCTGAAATATTCATGGCAATAAGGCCCATTGCCTCATCCATTTTATTGTGCTGCATAAGAAGCTCATAAGGCCTCTGTAGAACTTGCTGAGCTGCATTGAGACATGACCATAATCCCTTTGCCATAAGAAATCTGGTCATCTATCCTTTCCAAGTATGATAGTTGTGTGGTGTAAGGTAGGCGACATAGGAGTCCGCCATAGAGAGAAGAAGACAGAAGTAGCAGGGTCTTATTCTGAATTTAAAGTACAGAAAAGAAAATGCTCCCCCCAATATAGATAATGATATCTCTCAAATGCCAAAGTAAACAACTATAGAAAGCATAAAAACTTAGAAAGGAACCTGAATTTTGGATGCAGAGAGGAGAGAAATAGAAGCCTCTATTTCAATGTCAAAATTGAAAGCTCAAATGAATTCATAATCAAATGAAACTAGCACCATTGTCTCTATCTTTGAACCAACTTTTTGGCGCTTCTTTCGGATCAGAAAATGACCTCCGTATGCCCAAGTTATGGCCAAAAAACCAACTGTAGGTCCAAAAAAGGAGCTCTCTAGAAAATTACAGACCTAGGAAAAAATTTGATGGTCGTGCGACCATCATATGACATTTTGATGATGTCATCACTGATAGTGCATTGATGTCACTAGCTGACTGGTTGTTGATGTGGTAGTTGATTGAGCGCTGATGTCATTGGCTGACTGTGCGCTGATGTGGCACCTCGAAATGCATGTCCAAAAATGAAAAATATTTTTGCATGTGCAAAAACAACTTAAATTTTTCCAATTTTGGCAGATCTCCAAAAATCTCGCAAAAAAAGCAGATCTCAACAATAAAACCACCAAATGTGGCGGAGGAGGGAAAAAAAATTTAATTAATTAAAAAATGCCAAAAATGGCATACCATTCAGCTGTACCAGTCTACATAAGCAGCGTACCATCTGATGCAGGCTGTACAAGCTCCTATGCAAGTGTACCCTATTGTACTCGCTGATAGTGTTGTCAAATCAACTTTTTCAAGTTGATTAAAAACTTTTCAAATGCATCAATTGTAATAAAATTCGTATTTCAACTTTTACAAAAAAGTTGAAATTAAATTTTTTTATGCAATTTTTTTTAAAAAATAATAAAATACATTTATACATTGTTCAAAAAAAAATTTACCTCAGAATTTGTGCCAAATGTCAAAAATTTTTACAGATTGGTCTGGTAACCAAAATAGGTCAAATTTTATATCAAAATTCTCTAGATCAATCTTCTAAATCCATTGGTGAGGTCTATTTTGGCTCAAGGAGCCTCCAACAAAAGTGTATCTCCAAATCCAACCAAAAAAACTTTTGAAAGATCAAACCCTTGAAGCTCCAAAAAATTCTTCAAATCAAGACCAAGCAGCCATAGATCTGAGCTCTGATACCATGAAAGAATTGATTAATATCAATTCTACACAACCCAAGAAGAAACTGTTAGCCAATAACCCATCACAAGGGAAGAATAATGGATACAGAAGAAAAGTTTCTCTCAAATGTGAAAAATGCATAAGAGATAATGAAAAAAATACAAGGCTCAACCTTATAAAGGTGAGATAGAAACCCTAAACTAAAAGGCTAGGTTGCACATTATTAATTAATAATGCACCTAAATGAAGCTTAAGTAACTAGAGTAATAGAAGCTTGTATAATTAAATCAATATGATTTAATTAATAAGTATAAATGAAAAAATACTCTAATAATTTTGTGTATACCAAATCTTACAAATTTTTTTTAAGGGTAACAAAATTAGAAATTAGTGAAGCATATAATTTGATTGTACAATTTTCTTTTTCTAAAGATTTAATAATAAAATATAATAATAATCTTAACTATAACTCTAATTTAATGTATTTATATCATATAATTTTAACTATTTTTCACCACTATAGTTATTTTTAAATATAAACATTAATTACAACATTATTTTACAATTAATTATTTACAATTTTATTAGACTACAATAATTACAAAACTAAAAACCAATTATAGCTTAACTCATTTATAATTTTTTTTAAAATGACATACTTGTCCACTAGACTAAGTACCAATGTGGGTAGGAGCAAGATCAAATCAAATGAAGGTATAATGACACAAGTTACAAGAATTCTTGTGACATGGCATGAACAGGGTGGCCATCCAAGGATGTTGAAATAACTCCCTGGGTAGTTGTTTCCCTAACTCTAACCCTTTAATTCTAACTCTAACCCTAACCCTAGGTAGTCCTAACTCTATCTCTAACCATAACTGTAACCATAATCCAAATTCTATCTCTAACCCTAACCCTAACTGAAACCCTAATCCTAGTCCTGTCTCTAATTCCACCCCTAAACCTAACCCTATATATAAACCTAATTCTAATGTTAACCCTAATGAGCTCTCTTTCTCATGTATGATATAGATGTGTTGATTAGATGATGTATGCTTTATATCTTTTAAATATAAATTTGTGTACTAGACTACTATAAATTTAACTATTTCTCTAGCTTGATCATAGTAGCTTTTTCCACATGTATGTATATGTGCATTTGATAATATATATTAACTCTATCATTCTAGATATGGCTACACATGATCAGCTTGGTCATCAACCTTAGGGTGACAAGGCTTCTATTGTGACTCCTATTAGTGTGGCTCATGGTGCAATTTGTGATGTAGCTCATGGTGTGACTTGTGGTGGGACTCATGGTGGGGCTCGTATTGAGGCTCATGGTGTATGTCCTATTGTAGCTCCTAGTGCAAGTCCTTGTTTGGCTCCTAGTGTAGGTCCTAGTGTGGCTCCTAGTATAGGTCTTGGTATAGGTCTTGGTGTGGCTCCTACTATGAAAACTCCATGCATTGATATTAATGTGCTAATTTCATTTGCAAAGTAGTAGGTTACTATAGTAGAGAAGTCTATACTCTCCTCAAATGATTGTGTATATAGAGACATCTGTGTGACCATATGTAGGAGCTTACAAGATCTTACTGCTAGATTTAGAACATATCATTCTTTTATTACTAATGTATTAGCTACCATATCTATGGAACTTAGAGTTGAGATTTTGGGAGATGCTTCTTTTGAGGACATCAAGAGGTTGGCCCCAAAAGCTATCATCAAAAAAAAATTATTTCCATCATATGAGGGTACCTAGAGTAGGGTGAGGGGCTATCGAGTGACACATTGCATAGATCGTGTTGTCACTAGTATAATCTATCCTCATTTGTTTGTTAGGCAGTCATTGTTCTAATAATGATTAGATTCCTTTTCATTTTGCATAATAGTTGTATTCTAAGTTTTGCATGGAGCTCAATGTCAACTACTTAGATATTTAAGATTATTGCATATAGGGGTGTGGTCAAATCACAGATCATGAATAGTACCATAGTGTAGAGCATCTACCACCTCTAGATGCCATATAGTTCATTGGGCAAAGACTTCTTCTAGTGACTCCAACTCTAGCTTCTATTGTCGATAGAGTTGTGGTTGTTTTCTAGAGGGGAGCAATTGGCAGTATTGGACACATCACATCTATGGCTGCTAGTATCACATTTGAGTCTCTTGGTTGGTATATTCACACTCAATAGAGTCGTCCAAGTTGAGTGTATTTAGAGTCATCAAGTAGAAATTCAAGAACCTCCCCTAATGAGGCATATAAAGCTACTAGACTAGAATTACTAGGTGATGTTCTTGTTCTCTCTGGACAACAGACACATATGGACCTAGCACTATACTTTTTGGAGGACTTGTTATAGGGTAACAGTTATATTTTTGATACACATGGGATACTAGATCACTTACTAATGGACACCATTATACTACATTAGGGCCCCATAGTTCCATAGGCACAGACCACCCCAGCGAAAGCCACCACACAACATAGCTCACAATATTCTACACTAGGCTCATGACACTCTATAGATGTCTTGGGCTTAGGAGTTGGAAATGTCAAGATCACAATTGAGGGCCTTGATAATTTTGGTGAGTAGCTACAAGGGCTATCTCATATTGATACTAGTCAAAGCATGAGATCATCATCATTCATGGACATGTTATTCCAGGGCACTAATTCTACACCATTATCTAGTTAGTTTCACATGCCACTTCACTCATTATTACTAGTAGTTGGAGTTGTAGAATTTGGGGCTGGCTTGGGTGCTTCAAGAGATTGTGGCACTAAGGGTGCTTTAGTAGATGTTGGAGCTTTAGGAGATGTTGCTAGTGTATTAGGATTGGATGTTGACAGTGGTACTAGAGGTGTATAGGCTGATGATACGTTGGAGTCTGATGATCATCCTCTAGTTCCTAAGACCTGGGTACATATATAATATTTTTAAATTTAAATATACAAAATTTAAAATAGATCAAATAGATATTAAAAAATTATTATATATAATATTTTAAATTAAATAAATTTTGCAAGCACAGGTCATTGAGCACATTATTACACCTAGTGTTGGGTCAAGGCATGTATGCCAGAGATAAGATTCTACTGAGACACCCAGTAGTGCTCTTATACAAGTTTTAAATAGTTTATAAAGTTATTTATTTATTTCAAACTATATGCACTTGTATTCATATACACATGTATATATGTTTAGATAGATTTGATGTATATAAAATTTTAGGGCTCATTTGTTGTACCTCAGCCATAGGGTGTACAAGAGACTTAATCAGAGGGTCATTATGTTTGTATGCGTCTTGAGGGGTCCCTCTAGTAGTACTAGATATATGTATATTTTGATGCATTTATATATTCTTGACTTTGTATACTCATTTACCTACTCTAGAGACATACATGTACATGTATTTCAGTACTTGGATGACATGTATTTCACTATTTATATTTTATGTATACATGTTTATGTTCAAATTATAGTCATATTTTTTAATAGTGACATACACTTAATTATATTGTAAGTATCTACTAAGAATATTGTACATTTAACAATGTTATCCAAGCATTTCAGACTATACCAAGTTCTATAGTTGCTACCGAATCCAAGAGACAACATTTTGTTTGCACCAAGCAGTTACTATGAAATTATTGATCAGCGGTATAAATCAAGCTTTGCAAGGTTTACCAAGTTCCTTAGTGCAAACTGAGTTGTGTAGTGCCTACTAAGTTCATAGTTGATTTGATCTAATTCTAGTGTTGATTGAGCCACTCAGTGTTAACCAAGTGACTCAGTGTATATTGAGCTCATAGTGTTAGTATTTATTGAGCTATGCAGTCAAAATCAAGTGACTTAGTTTATATGTTGAGTTTCACAATATTTGCCAAGTCACTAGTGCAAACCGAGTTCAAGACTACTTGGAAGTGATCAGTATGGACGAAGCTTCTATGTCTATCAAGTGCATGACAATGCCAAGCAATGATAGTGGATTCTAAGTATCAGAACCTCACTGAGCTAGTCTTTAGAACCCAAGTTTCTACACTTTGGCTAACTTTGTAATTTTTGTGTAAATTTTTATTGTGGCTAACTTTGAAATTTATAATTTGGATTGGTATATATGTAATGCATTTGTATTAGATCAAATGAGATAGTAAGAAGTAATGTAACAAGTAGAGAAGAGTAGAAGAGTGAATTATAAAGGCTACAACAATATAAGGAGCAGCAAAGATTTATCTATCATAGAAAGTTGATCATTGTACTCAAGGAATCTCATTCAGCAAACTAAGTTGCAGATCAAAGATCAACAACTATTTAATCCTAATAGGTGGATTAGTTAAATACTTTCACAAGGTAGACCTAACAATCTTTTGTAAATCTCTTTACCTAGTGCATACTTCATTGTATGTTTGTAAATCCTTTTGTAAGGTGGACCTAAAAATCCTTATTGCTCCTAATAAGGTAGATCATCAGAAGTGATCATTGTAAGCCTTAACAGACCAACTTTATATTTTTGTACTAAAGCTTATGGGTATCATCTCCACCCTAGTTTTACTTTCTATTTGGAAGGTTTCTGGGTCACCAAATTGTGTGTCAAAAAGTGTTATAAATTCTTCTATGTTTTCAGTTTCTCATGCATGTAATTAGATCATAATACTCATTAAGAATTAATTTTTAATAAAAGATTAAAGTTTTATTGGTTACTAATTCACCCCTCCCCTCTTAGTAACTTAGCCTATCACATATATTTCCAAAAATTGGAATTAGAGCTTTGTGGTTATTAGGAAAAAATTTTAACAACTTGAGCAAAGATTAGAGGCTATGGAGGTATTCAAACTTGACAAGGCTATTGACAATGCAAAGCTAGATTTGGAATTGGCTATTAGGAAACTCAAGAAAGAAAAGGAGAAACTCTCTCAATCCCCAAAAAGAAGAAAAGATCTTGCAATCCAAATGAATGACCAACTCCATATTGAAGAAAGAATTGAAGAAATTCATTCAGAAAGCAATTTAGAAAAGCTAATGATGCAATCAAGGAACTATTGGAAAAGAATAGCTCACTTCAAGAAGTAAGAAAACTGAGAAGAGAACAAGAAATTTAGTTAGTAAGATTGTGTGAAGTCATGGAAGAGAAAAATAAGATAAAAGAAGAGATAGAAGGAAAGAATAATGAAATTTAACACCTATCCCTTTAGCAAGTAGACTTCATTGATCAGCTCGCCAATGCAAATGAATAAATCATGAATCTAAGATCAAAAAATGAAATATTTCAGAATGATATAAACACTAAAAAGAAAACCAATGAGAGAATGATGAAATATTAAGTAGACATGAATCAATTGAATGATCAAAGCCATTATAGACAAAAAGGAAAAGCAAGAATTAGATATATAGAAGAAGGTGAATTTTCCATGCAAGGAGCTCAAAAGAATCAAAGACCTACTTGCAGTCACTATGATCTAAGATAGGTCATATATCAAACAAATGTTGGAACAATGGGAAAGCTAAATTCAGTGGAAAATGCTACAATTGCAATCAGCATGGTCATAGGGCTAATTAATGCAAGGAAAAACCTAAATTTGAAAGAAAATGGAACAAATGTAAGAAGCATGGGCACAAATCTTCAGAATGCAAAAATAAGATATTGAACCCAACATAACCGATTGTAAAAGCTATATTTGGTTGGGACTATAACACTTCATGCAGATGTCATTACTGTGGAGAATTTGGACACATTGGAATGAATTATGTGAAGCATCACATGAGGACAAGAGATTCTACAAGAAGATGTTTTATCTAAACAAAACTTGGTCATCTTACCAAGAACTATATGAATGCTAGAAGAGTTCAAGATAAAAAGAAGGGAAAAAGTGATAACATCATAAAGTAGATGAGATAGCAATAGGTTCTAAAATTTTCTAAAAATGAAAGTTTGAGAAATGATGAACATGTCACTCAAGAATTGGGTAACTCTAGCATTTCCACTTGATCTCTTAAAGCGAACTAGAACTAGATTCTAAAGAAGATATCTCACATCAATTCTAGTCAGTAGAATAAAAGATCCATATCAACATTCAATATGCAAAGGGATCACTGAGTATTCAAAAGATGCTAGTCTTTATTAAGCATGGTTGGGTTATAGACCCGACCGAGTAGGGTTAGTAGATATTATATTTGTTGTGTGGTTACCAATTCATGGAAGACTCTATCAAGCTTTCAATGCAAGCGAAGTGGATGAGAGTCTATCATTTGAGAAAACAATCATAATAGGGCATTTATGGCAATCGAAAGGAGATTTTTTTTAAAATGGTAAAATCAAAGTCATTTCTCACCGTAAAGAAATTTTAGGGCATTCAAGCAATTTGAGTGAATTAGTATTGAAAATTTCCATGTTCACTCAAACCCTACCAAGCAAAGATGGCATCCAATAGTAGTAAATCAAAGAAAGGATCAGATATGTTAGTTTGAGGCATGGAATGGAAGGTGCTAGATTTTAACTTGAGTCCTACCATCGTTTAAACCCTAGATCCAAGAAGAGATCAATCTCAAATTCCACCAAAGGTATTGTTAATCAATGATATTCATTCACATTTTAAGTGTGCAATTCAAGACATTAGAGCTTTGGAAATGGATGAATCTTCGAAGGAGTTATCTATGAATGGTGTGTTGAAATTAGAACATCAACATCTTAAAACAAAAGGTCTAACTCATATTTTTCATATGCCATGGGATTTTCAAATAAAATGGAGAATATTCATTCTTAGTTGTGTGCACAATGGTCATTTATGGTTGGAACAACCTATTTTGATAACCAAGAAGATGATCCATAGGATTACTAGTCTTCCTATGTTGGCAAAAGAAAAATCAACCAAAACCCTAAGTCGGGTTTAGCTAGAGAAGAAAACCCTTGCCAAGTGGGATGGAAGCGGAATGAAGATCAACTATGTCATAGACTTGGAACTTAAGTTGGGGATACATGTCATTTCTCACAAGATATACAGTTTGAGCAGACTCAACAATGTGTCATGTGAAGTAGTGGATCTCGCATATAAAGTGGTCAAAAATAACACATCACTTGACCTTGCTGAGTTGATGCCAAACCGGTTCAATAAGAACATGGAGAGATTAAGATCTTCCAAGAACAATCCTTGTAAGTTAAATTCACTTTTGACTTGTTTATTTTTATATGTGCAAAAAATTTTCCCATCTAAAGACACAATTGTATGGAGGAAGAATATACCTATTCTTAAACAAATTAATAAATATATAACTAAAATGGGAGAAAACTATGTGAGTATTATGGATAATTACTTTGATGCATTCAAGGACAAGATGAATAAAAAATCTAGGATACCCAAGAAACTAGTTGATGATTACAAAGATGATGTTTGTTTTATGATTGATAGTGACAAAGTATATATTTAGGCAGTTAGACCAAGATTGTTTGGGTTAAGCGTCTTGGATATGAGGTTAACATTGATGAAATTAAGGACATTATTGAACCATTGGTTAATGAGCCTATTGACCCAAATGCTACATATTTTGGCACTTATTATGAAGTTGAGGTGAGAATTGAATTGGAAATTAAACTCCCTTAGGCAATCAACAAAGGGAAGAAGAGGAATGTAAAACTAAAAACTAGCTCCACTCTTTTGTTGATTGAAGGGAAAGGAGATGACATTAAATGAAGAGAAGTTGGAGGATGAACATCCTATGAAGAAGAAAGGTAAGGTTATAATAACCAAGCTTTCTAAGACATCTACTATTGTATTTACAAGAAGATCATCCGGGAAAAAACTTGACATAGAAGGAGGAAATGTAATATTTAAGAGGCCTCTACCCACCTTCTATGAAAGGTTGAAAGATATAGAGTTAGTATCAAGCATACCAAACATCAAGGCACTGAAGTATGAGACCAAGACTGTAGAGGAGAAAAAGAAAATAGAAGATGTATTATTGTCTAAAATGGGTAGTTGGAGGTATTTCCCAAAGCCATCTTTCTCAACAGCTTTTGAGTGATTTAATGGAGAAGATCAATCCAAGATGGGAGAATGCCATGAAAACTAAAAAAGACATATATGAACAAACCTTGACACAACTCATGCCAAGTTTGAATGACAAGGAGGTAAAGGAATCTTTAAAGAAGAATGAAGAAAAGCTTACCTTGAGATTCAACACTTGTCTTATATTGTTGAATGACATTGAACATGTGGTAAGGAATGCTACAAATACATGGAAGAACATTGATGCTCTTTATAACTAGAGTGATTTTTTTGTCAACGTCAGTCTCAAGGATGATGATGAGCATGAAAAAGATGAGGATATTGATGATGAAGAAGTAACTCATTTTGACAATGTATACGATGATGAAGAGGAATAGGGACATGAAGCTACTAAGGAAGAAGTGTAGAACATGAAGGAGACTAACTCTGAGAAAATTGTTGCAGTAGTTGCAGCCTCAGTTCCTCATTCTCTAATCCAAACATTGAAAACATCAAGCCCTAAGAAAGCTTCAGTAGGATTGGTTATGTCAAAGACTATAAGTACAAGAACTCAATCAAATTTTGCACCTATCCAACCTAGTACTTCATTGACAGAAGTGGTAAGAACTTCATCTACCAAGTAGCCAACACTTCCCTCTACATTAGTTTTGGTTACTCTAGGTATTTCATCAATTAGTATTTTGGCAATTAGTGCAGTATCTACTTTTTCAGCAAGCCCTACCATTTCTACTATTGTTTCCATTCATAGCATGCAAATAATAAGTGCAAGGAAAATTGAGACCATGCCTCAACCAAGCACAAAATTTTTGAGTAAAGGCAAAGAGAAAGAAGAGGATCTTGATCTTGATGAAGAGATTGTTATTCCAAAATGGGACATCTCAAATATCAATCTTGATCAGATGTATATTTTATTAGAATTTCTTTAGAATAAAGCTAAGCAATAGAGGCTTAGAGATGAAATAATTAAGGAATTTCAAATAATTGAAGATGCAAAGAATATCCTAGCTAAGGCACTAAATAGGTTGACACTTCTCAACCAATTTTGAATTAGTTAGAAGAGGTAGTCCAGAAATTCAATAAAGATTCAAATGGACAAGAGAAATTGTTGCAGAGAGCTGAGAAGAAATTTGAGAATAAAGTTTTGGAACTTATTTCTTAGCAAATTGCTCTCCATCAAGAAGAATTATCTACTATTCTAGGCCCATTAGAGTCCTCTTGCAAAAATACGTCTTCACTATTTAGTAAACTCTATGAAATTTCAATTTTCACCAAGGAAATAAGAGATAAATGATCAAAGATTGATGAGGATTTGAAGGCAATTGCACAATAGTTGCAACTTGACTCGAGTTCTATCTCTGCCAACTACACAAAGATTAGATTCTTGACTGATATGCATGCAAGATTGCTCAAAGAAGAAGCCAAAATAAAAGCTACATTGATAAAAATTTAGAGCATGATTTTCCCACACATGGATGTATTGTAAAAACATATTGCACTTGCTAAAACACTCATCTATGACAATAACTTCTCTATTGCAAACCACATGACAAAACTATCAGCAGAAGTGCAAATTGCATTGCACACTTGCAAGGTGTTGTAAGAGAATTGGGACAAGATAATGATAGTAATTTACATGAATTTTTTTATATCATATTTTGGCATTAATGTCTAGTATAGATAGCATACATCTTTGGTAATAATGTCAAAAAGGGGGAGAAGATTGTATATTGCAAAGAAGATGTATATTATAAAAAGTACACATAAAGGGGGAGAAAATATATATATCAGATGTGAAAATATGTAAATTATACTAAATATTATGTATGGGGGAGCATTATCATTATAATACATGTACAGATACTCAGAGATACATCTCTTACAAAAGAAAATTTGAAAAATCTCACAAATAGAATGCTGTACCAAGTTGAAGACACAAGGTGATGAATAAAAAGTGTTCTTGAACATCTTGAATACAGTTTTGACTAATAAGTGTTTTTGACACTAATGCCAAAGAGGGAGATTGTTGACATTACAATCATATTTTTTATTAGTGAAATACACTTATTTAGATTGTAAGTATCTACTGAGCATATTGTATAGTTGATAGTGTTAGTTGAGCATTTTAGACTCTACCAAGTTCTACGATTGCTACTAAGTCCAAGAGACTGTTGGTCTTAGAATAGTTTTAACATTTGAGTGTCAACACACTTAATCACTTTCTACATTGAAGCCGAGTACACTATGTATGCCAAGCTATAGTAGGTGTCGAGTAACTTCAAGTGTCAAAGATCATATAGGTGCCGAGTGATAAATAGGAGCTGAGTCATAGTTGATGCTGAGAAAGTTAAAATGCTTCATATGTTGACTAAGACAAAACTATACATGTGTTGAGCAAGACAGAATGTAATAGGTGCCAAGAAAACTAGGATAGTATATGTGCAGAGCACCAATAGTCTAGTATGTGCCGAATAACACAAAATCAACATGAGTTTGTGCCCTCACAAACTCAGATGTAAACCATTTTTGGAGTTGACATAGAAGGTTTTCAAAGGATAACAAGGATAAGAATGAATCTTTTGCATTTCCTATGCAATCAACATGCAACCAATGAGAAAAATGAAGAAGGCATGCAACCAATGAGAAAAATGCAAGGAATGAGTAGGAATTCAAGATTCAATATGGATCATAGATCGATACCTAACCCTAAGTCTATGAAGTCTTTATAAGAAGGCTTAGACCCCATGATTTTAAGTTGCTGAATAAAAGTTAAGGAAGTTGCTAAGAAGATAGCAAATTGCATAATAGGGAAAACAACAGGGGGATAATAGACTTAGTGAATTGAGTAGCAATTACACATCTAGTTGAATAGAATAGTACAAGGGATACAAACATATATCAGATCAAGCAAGGATCACATTAGAGTGAGCAGATCAAGTGCCTAAAATCAAAAATTGAATATTGTAAGCAATCGGTCAAAGGTTTCTAATACTCTCTAGGAATTGTATTAGATAGCGAAAACCCTATGTTGATAGGTTAGCTTAATAGTTATTTTATAGATCCCTTAAAGAGCTGACTAAATCCTTTAACAAGGTGACACTTAATGTAAAGTGTTTGTAAATCCTTTAATCACGTCACTATTGACACAGTGTAAAGCCTTTGATAGGGTAGGCCTTTCACAAGGCAGACCATCAGAAGTGGTCAAACAATTATTATTGTAGTAATTTTTGTGGGTATCATCCCCACCACAGTTTTACCTTCTTATTCTTGGAGGGTTTCTGGGTTACCAAAATCTAGTGTTATGTGTGTTAATGCATGTGTTTATTTTATGTTCATTTAATATGTTTACATGCATGCAGTTTACTTTTAGTTATTTGTTTTAAATGAGCTGAAAAGGCTAAGTGTGGTACTTTTGATTCACCCCCTCCCTCTTAGAAGTACTCTTCCCATTTTGAATATTTCAAAAATTGGTATCAGTGCATTGGTTCTCACAAGGAGAAGCCTAACAACTTAGAGAAAAGGTCTGAAGATGGAAGTCTTCAAACTTGGGAAGATCATAGACAATCAGGTGATTGATGTGCACCTCGCTCTACACAAATTGGAAGAAGCTAGAAAAGAATTGAGAAAGTCCTTAAAAAGAGGAAAGGATATAGCCATAACTAAAAATGACATACACTACAAGGAGATTGATACCACACAAGTGTTTTCCAATGGAGATTCCAACGAATTTGATGCGGTAATAGCTAAATTGATGGAGAAAAACATAGCACAAGCTAAAGAAATTAGATTACTCAAGCTTGAACAAGAGTCACAAGCCATAATGCTTTGTGAAGTGATTGAACAAAAGAAGAAAGCCATTAAAGACAAGACCATGATAGAAGATGATAAGAGAAATCTTACCAATAGACTAGAAGAGAAGACAATTGAGTTTGAAAGAATCTCAAACATGCAGCTAGACTCCTTAAGCCAGATGATGAATGCTCATCATGAACTGAACATGAAGGACATTGAGATCACTACATTGAAGATACAAAATGAGTAATTGCAAAATGAATTGAAAAGAGAGAAGGAGATAACAAAAAGCTTCAATAAACCCAATGAGGCTATCAAGTACTTTGAGCAACTACTAAAATCACCAAGGGCTAGTAATGATACTTTAGGACTTGGTTACACCAGCACTGAGCAAGGAGAATCATCCAAGACTATAAAAGAAAGGAGTAACAAAGGTAAGAACACTAAACCTACTTTTCATTTCTGTGGTAAAAAGGGACATACCTCTAATATATGCAGGAGCAAGAACAATTATCAGCATGATAAGCCTAAAAATACAAGATTTTCTTACAAGTGCAAAAAGTAAGGACATCAAGCACATGAATGCAAAAACAAGACCATGAGGACACCAAGATTTGAAGGTCACTGCTATAAGTGCAAAAAATATGGACATAGAGCATTTTAATGTAGATCAAAGCCTATGTGGACATCTAATCAGCGTGCAAAAGGAAACAACCATGGTCATCATTACAACTAGGATTACAACACAAGGTATAGTTGTCGTTATTGCTAGGAGTATGGACACATTCTTGAAAATTGTATAAGGGCACATTTTAGAGGAAATTACAGTAGATGGTTAAGTCAAACTACATGTTTCACTTTCTTGAAAACTGGTCATATCAGTAGAAATTTCCCAACAAAGTCAAAAGCACTGAAGATAGAAGTCAACAAAGGAAAAGAGAAGGTTGATGTTGAACAAATAAGAGGGAAAATGAACAAAACTTGGAAGAAGAAAGATGAGTGCAGCACATCAAATGAAGAGATCACTTCACCCAAGAGGTCAAGTGATCACATCTCATCCAATAAAGAAAAAATAGGTGTATGGGACTGATATACAAAGTTATATCATACATCAGTTTGAAGACAAAGAAGTACTGCAAGGAAGAAATTAGCATGAGCAAAGATACCAAGTCAAAATTTGAAGGTTTTGCAAATACTACAAAGCTATCATTAGATGCTGAGTAAAGCTCCAATGGATGCCAAGTTGCTAATAGAAGCCGAGTGAAGTGAAAATCTAGTGGAAGTCAAGTAAAAAAAATACAATGTGAGCTGAGTCATGTTGAATCCTTCAAGTGTCGAGTTTATAGCTGTATGCACTAAGCATTTAATGCTAGGTTTTGACAGGTATAAGGTTGAATTTTGATCATTTTTACACCATTCAAATACAGAGCAAAGATGAGAAAAGTGTAGGAGTGATCATACAACAACCTGGAAGCCATTTGCATTGATCTCAATAGCAATTCAAAATACATTTCAACAATCTAAGGTATTTATCAAGTGTCAAGCTACACAATGTTAAAGTTTTTAATACATTAAAAACCTAGTTCAATATAATGGCTTCTAGTTCAAGAAACCCCAAAGGAAAGAAAGGTCATGAGGTTCAGCTAGTTAGTAATGAGGTCAAACAACCTAAATTTAGGCCAATCCTAGAAGTCGCTAATAGAAATGACCTTGCCAGCATGTTATCCATTATTCCACCAAAGGTTGTCATGGTGCAAGATGTGAGTAAGTGTTATAACTGCAAGATGGGTGTAGTAGGTGATTTTGAGATATTCCAAGCTTATGACAAACTATGTGAGAATAAAATTCTGAAGGACGAATTTCAAGTAATCAAGATAAGGGTTTGACCAATGCCCTAGTTTACCCTACAGGTTTCAAAACTAAATGGATATAGATTGTCCCTAGCAAAATTCACAATGGATGTTTGTGGTTGGAAATAGGACTAGTAAAGATTACAAAAAGGATATTGCATAGGGTTATGGGTTTCTCAACCCTAGATCAGCCTAAGACCCTACACAGTGATTCCAAAGAGATAATTGAAAGAAATACAAGAGCCAAATTGAATAAGAGGGCTATGAATATTGATACTATAACTGATCCTCTTCTAGATTTTGCTGTGAAGTAATATCCCAAAAATTCTATCAATCCAGCAGATTGAACAATGTGTCATGTATAGCTATTGATGTAGCCTACAAACTAGTAAAGAAAGATCACACATATGATCTGTAAGAACTAATGTTGCAGCAAACAAATGAAAACCTAGGAGCAATAAGGGGATCAAAAGGAACTTAATGCAAGTTTTCAGTTCTTATGTGTATATTTTTTTATGTTATGGAAGAGTTTCCTTCTATTGGAAAGGTAAATTGGAACCCTAACAAAACTACAATTACACAAATCAATGAGTTTATTGATCAGATGGGTGACAATTTTGAGGCCCAAATGACAAGCTATTTTGAGGATTTTAATAAATCCATGAAAGAAAGGGTGAGAATACCAGTTTCCCTAGTGGAAAAACACATCAATGACATATGCTTTTTTGTTGACATTGATTATACATACATCCAAGCAGTAATACGAAGAGTAAGATGACTAAGGCCATTGGGATATGAGCTTGATATAGATGAATCCTCAGCAACAATCACAACATTTCTTGCCGAAGAGATAGATAAGGAGGCTCCTCACTTTGGAACATATGATGTTGTCAAATCCAAAGTTGAAATTGAATTGAAGATAGCCTCTATTATTAAGAGGAAAGATAAATTGGTAAATAAGATAAAGGAGAAACTTGGAGCAAATATTGAAGGAGAAGTAGGTGGTGAAGAAGAAGAAGAACAAGAAGAAGGAGAAAGTGAAGAAGAGGAAGAGGAAGGGCAAGTCCCAATGGAGTTGAACTAGGGCTCAAGAGAAGACAAGGAGGAAGGCACTGAGGAAGAAGAAGCCAAGGAAGCACCTACACTAGCTAAGCAAAAGAAAAGAAAGGCTAAAACTCAACCTCTAGCTCAGCTCAAACCCAAGAAGGTCACTAAGCCTACACAAGCCAAGACAACACTAGCAACAAGGGCTACTAGAAGGGCATCCACACAAAAGTCCAAGGAACAATCAAAAGAGAAGAAGAAGGCTAGTGAATAGACTGATGAAGTGCCAAAGAAAAGAAGAAAGTATGTGGCACAATTAGACATAGATGATGAGGAAAGAACAAAGTTAGAGGATATAAGCCAATTCAGAGTGGTAAGTCATCCTCCTAAATTTGGCTTAGACAAAATTTGTGAAAATGTTAGGAATGTAGATTTGAATGACTTGAAAAACATTGATTTCAATAAGCTAAGTAGAGAAGAACAAAATAAAATAGAAGAATCAGTATATGCCATGATGACAGAATTTAAGAATACACCTCTAGAGCTAGAAAACACCATGTTTAGAGAGCTCTATGAGATAATTGAAAACAAATGGCATTATTGTCTAAAAATGGAAAAGGAGATTATAGAATCTACCTTAGCTCAAGTGATGCCTGACCTAAAAAGAGATCAAATAACAAAGGTTAATAAGAAACATGGTGGAAAATTTAAACCTAAATATATAGCCCTCAACATCCTACAAAATAAGATTGAGGATGTAGTAAATAAATCCATACAATTGTGGAAAAAATTTACAAAATAACAAATGACAAGGAAGAGGAAACAAATAATGCAGAGACTAGTGCCAAGGAAAAGATAGAGGAAAATAAAATAGAAGAGAAGAAAGGAGAGGAAGAGAAGCAAGAGGAGGGAACAACAAAAGAAGATAAGGAAAAAGATGAGGAGGAAGAAACACAAAAGGAAGAAGATATGGCAATAGCTAAACAATAGTAAGAAGAGGAACAGAGTGCGCAAGACACACAAATCTCACCTCCTAGTTCTCCTCATCCAACGATCACACCTATAGAGACAATAATTATTAAGGATGTTCTTGAAAATTTAGCTTAGAACATCAATCCCCTAACTACAGAGGATCTCTCCAAGATCCTTCACCAATCCACTCTATAGGCACAATTATGCACAAACCCTATATTGGTGAGTGTAGATGAGCTACAAAAGGCAATGGTAGAACCACAAAGAGAAAAGGTGAAACCACAAGAACCACCTTTCACCTATATAGCTACTAGCAGTAAAATTTTGATGCTTCCACCACCTACAATAGCAAGTGATACTTTACAAAAGCTAAGCATAGAAGAAGGCAAGTCTAATGAGAAGGAGGATATATCAAAGGAAAAGGAATAGACCACTATTCAAACATTGGTAGAACTACCAAAGACAGACACTCCTACAAAGACCCTTCAGAACCTGAGCACTAAAGCCATACCTTTGCAAATCTCAACACTAGGCTTGAGCTCAACTAGAGTGGCCAGGGTACTTCACTATGGAGACCCTGAATTAGATGAAGACATTGTAATACCTACCTATGAATCCAAGACTATTACAGTGGAGAAAATAATTGAAATGCAAGATGCTTTAAATAGAAGGAAGAGGTAGGAAATACTCAAAAAAGAGTATAAGCACAAGCAAGAACTACATGAGATTATAAACATCTTTATGGATGCCTTCAGCTTGCAATCACCAGATGAAGTAAAGCCCATAATAGAACAACTATCTGATATAGTTGACTAGGTGACTAGTGAAGACCAAGATACAAATGCTAACCTTATGGAATGGTCTAAAAGGAAATTTCAGGGGAAGGTGAATGAGAAAATATCAAGTTGTATAACACTTGAACAGGTAGAATTGGCCAAGAAAATTGACAAAGTCAAAGCTATAATTGAGAACATTTTCTCATTGTACAAAAGGTTGTGTGACTTTTCCAACTTCACATAAGAAAAAAATTAGAGGATATTAAGTTTGGAGAGAAATTTGAAGATTTCTAGCATGCAACTGCCAAGGGATCTAGCTCAAAGTGAGAAAAATTTTGACCAATCACTTCACACTCAAAGAGAGTTAGCTGCATCAGCAAGTGAAGAGGCCAATACAAAGGCCAAATTAATGTAGATTCAATCCTCCATAACACCACATTTGGACATCCTCCACAAAGATAAAGTCTATGTGGAAACTATCTTAAAGAAAGATCCTAAACTTTCTACATTGGATGGAATTGTACATCTTGCTACAGAGACTGTCATCCAACACAAGTCACTAGACATTGCTTTGGAGAATTGGGATGCAACTTTGAAAATAATAATGGAGGTAAACAACACATTTTTGGCAAAATATGGTATTACTCCTTAGAGCCCTTTGACATAAGTGTCAAAAAGGAGGAGAAATAATAAGAAAGATAGGTGGAGAAATAATAGTAAGGAAGATATATCTAAGGGGGATAATACTAAGTTTTGATTATAGTCTTTCATGGGGGAGAAATAATGTTTAAAGATAGAAATCAACATAGAAACACATTATAGTAATAGGGAAAAGACAAAGAATATCAAGCGCATTCAGCACAAAATTTTGGTTGAAAAGAATGTCAAGACACAATTAGCTCAATGTGAGTAACAAGGTATTTTTAACAAATTTTGAAATTTTGTACATATGCAGAACAGATTGGATAGGGTACTCATAAGGACAGATTAGTAATGTTTAGTTAAATTTTTTTGACACTCATGTCAAAGGGGGAGATTGTAGGTCTTAGAATGGTTTTGACATTTGAGTATCAACACACTTAATCACTTTCTACATTAAAGCTAAGTACACTATCTATGCCAAGCCACAGTAGGTACAAAGTCAGATTTCCAATAGGTGTTGAGTGACTTCAAGTGCCGAGCATTATACAAGTGTCGAGTGATATATAGGTGCCGAGTCATAGTTGATGCCAAGAAAATTAGAATGCTTTATATCTGAATGAGCCAGAACTATACATGTGTCGAGCAAGACAAAATGTAATAGGTGCTGAGCAAACTAGGATAGTATATGTGGCAAGCACTAGTAGTCTAGTATGTGCCGAATAACACAAAATCAACATATGATTTTGTGCCCTCACAAACTTAGATGTAAACCATTTTTGGAGCTAACATAGAAGGATTTCAAAGGATAACAAGGATAAGAATGAATCTTTTGCATTTCCTATGCAATCAACATGCAACCAATTAGAAAAATGGAGAAGGCATGTAACCAATGAGAAAAATGCAAGGGATGAGTGAGAATTCAAGATTCAATATGGATTGTAGATCCATACCTAACCCTAAGTCTACAAAGTCTTTTTAAAAAGGCTTAGACCCCATGATTTTAAGTTGCTGAATAGAAGTTAATGAAGTTGCTAAGTATATAGAAAATTGCAAAACAGGGCAAACAGCAAGGGGATCACAGACTTAGTGAGTTGAGTAGCAATTACACATCTAGTTGAACAAAATAGTACAAGGGATATGAATAGATATCAGATCGAGCAAGGATCATATTAGAGTGAACAGATCAAGTACTTGAAATCAGCCATTGAAGATTGTAAGCAATTAGGTCAAAGGTTTGTAATACTCTCGAGCAATTGTATTAGATAGTGAAAACCCTATGTTGATAGGTTAGCTTAACAACTATTTTGTAGATCCTTTGAAGAGGTGAATAAATCCTTTAATAGGGTGACACTTCATGTAAAGTGTTTGTAAATCCTTTAACCAGGTCACTATTGACACAGTGTAAAGCCTTTCATGGGGCAGACCATTAGAAGTGGTCAAACAATTATTGCTGCAGTAGTTTTTGTGGGTATCATCCCCACCCCACTTTTACCTTCTTATTCCTGGAGGGTTTCTAGGTTACCAAAATCTGGTGTTATGTGTGTTAATGCATGTGTTTATTTTATGTTCATTTAATATGTTTACATGCATGTAGTTTACTTTTAGTTATTTTTTTTAAATGAGTTGAAAAGGCTAAAGTGTGGTACTTTTGATT